>JACATO010002171.1:0-653773 GCA_018389105.1 Nautilus pompilius
ATTATCGGAAAATTTTGTTGGCTGCTGTGTGGCAACAGCTTTCGTTGATAAACTTAATGGTTACCATTTTAACTATTTTAAACATACAATATTTTTGGCTACAATAGTATTATTGCTATTTTGTATAACTAAGATAAAGGCATTGTCAAAGTACAGAGAAAAGAATATTGTACAGTGTTTCTGCTCCCTCGTGTGGACGGAGCTGTTCTACGTCCATCTCGGAGCGGCCAGCGACAACCACACACCACGCAGTCCATGACAACACTGCCTGCAACACGTCGTCAGCGATCAAACCCTATCAACACCTCAGTTCACTCACCCCCGCGCTCTCTCTCACATAACCACACAGAATACAGCGAAGCCCCACTCGCCCTCCATCCCCACAATATACAGTTATACACAACTGATTGGTTGTAATGCACAGCACATACCTACCAGTACTAGTATCTGTGCGTCACACTGTCGAGAGAGAGGGAAACTGACTCCGACTGAGCGCCACCAGTCAGCAGCCCCAGCTTTAAATAATTCAGCGATGCCAGTCGTACGATAATTATTTTTTCAAGGCCACCACACAGGGATTTGTTTGGCGGGCCGGATGAAATTACGTGGCGGATTACGTGCGAATGAAATTACGTGGCGGGCCGGATGAAATTACGTGGCGGGCCGGATGTGGCCCGCGGGCCATAGTTTGGAGACCCCTGATTTATCCTCTAGTCCAGTCCTCGGCATTCTGCTTCCGTACTCAAGCACGTGACATTCGCGGCTCAATAAATCGTTGCAATCACTTGCTTTAAATCTTTTCAAGTCTCCACGAAGTTCTCCGTTATCTACAGCTGCATTCTTCTTCTCTTTTACCTATTTTTTTTTTAAAGACTTGAATAGAGATTTAAACTTTTTTGTTTATGTGTAACTTATCCCGTCACGTTAATTTTCTAAAGTAAGCTCTTTAGCATTTTCTTGCCTGATATATATATATATATATCAAGGTTTCTTTTCATACAAGGTAAAATATGCCAGCCGGGCTGATATCAGTAAACCAGACCTTTGTTTTCCATCTCACCGCTGCTAACTTGTTTTTTGTTTGTTTTCTTCATAAATTCGATCAACCCCCCCCTCCTATAAACGTAGGCAAAGTTATTGGACTGCACTTTCTTCGGATGTTCGAGGCTCGAAGATGTCTCACAAACAGCCACGATAATCAACAGAACTCCGATGAATAGACACGGAATCACTCTTTTATTTATAATGCTTCCGGTTTTCATCTATTTACTTTCCCCCTTATTCGAGACATGTTTAATTAGACATTTCATTATCGATAATCTCGGTGAATGCATTCTGCGGAAGGATATATAGGACTATTTAATTTCTTTTAGCAGCGGAAAATTGAAAGTACGTCCGAATAAAGTGCGGAAATGATAACTATAATTAGTATTACAAACAGGGAATTGTACTTTTTACGGAGATGTAGAAACAAGTGCTTGCAGTTTGGGAGAGGTATATAAAGTAAACAATGTATTAAATTGATGTTCGTGAGATATTTTCATTATTTAAGGAAAACAATTCACTAAACTGTTGCGTAGGCGACTATAAAGAGCTTTCTTCCACTGATTATTAAGCAAGAATATCGTTGGTTTTGTTGTTTTACTCTCGACGACGACTCGTCGGAACAGAAGACTTACAACAGACGAATTTAAAAAAAAAAAACAACTTATTTTCTCTTAATTTTTGGTGGCGAAAATAAATGTATTTATGAAAAATAACACTAAATCTAGATGTTCCGAAGCTTTAAGGACAGATTACAACTGGTAATTGTAATAACGATGTAAAGATTGTTTATTTACTCGTATCAATAGAAGTGATGGCGTCACACGTAATTAACTTAGCTGAATAGCAATCAGAGACATCTGCACCCATGTTACGGGGCGGTGTTCGGTCCAGTGGGCAGCTTACAGCACTTCCCTGGTGGAGTAAGGATATCTGTCGATACCGGCTTGCTTCGGCCTAACTCCGCCATCTTCTCGCTCCTTTTTGCATCAACAGACCTGCGCGGGTGTTGTCCAGCAGCTTCGGTTCTCCTCAAATCTGCAAAAATGAAGAATTCCAGCAGAGTTTCCCCCGGGGTACGCGTAGAAGAGATTCTATGGTTTCGCTGGCGCCTTGACCGCCAAACCGCACCCAGAGAACATCGCCTCACCACTAGACTTACTGGAATGTTTCCACATCTCGAACAGCGATTGCTGATAGTTTTGTTTAGATCTTCTAAGTGTGAATTTTAGACTTTCGAAGATCCTATCAGGAGCCCTTTAGAAATATATATATTGGGATTTCGGGCGACGGATAGTAAAACGTGTTTTCAGCTATCCCGAGTTACTGGAACTAGAGATCATCTGAACAAATTAGCCGAGATTCCGATCGGCCGATGTCTTCTATGAAGGACACGGATAACACGGGTGCTGTAGGAATTCCATCGCTGCTGTACCCGTCGGTGATCTGGTTTCCTTCATGTACAATATCTGTTCGGTGTGGCTGTGAGACATTCTTCGCTATACTACCGTCTACCGGCATCCTTTAATTTCACCTACAGAGGCGATGGAGATGGAGATAAACTCTCTTTCGATCATCGG
The DNA here is from genome assembly GCA_018389105.1 of Nautilus pompilius. Lineage (NCBI taxonomy): Eukaryota > Metazoa > Mollusca > Cephalopoda > Nautilida > Nautilidae > Nautilus > Nautilus pompilius. Next base: position 2,625 of record JACATO010002171.1, read on the forward strand.
CTATGTGCAGCAGAAATCAAAATTAACTCCCAGAGCAATACTGTCTTCTACCGAATCCGATGCCAAATCCTCCTCTGTTGACGCCGTTGGAAAACTAGAATGAATACAGATTCACAGTCGATAATACAACTTTTGCCATTGGAAACATGGGTATTCCACCTTAAATACTGGAAAAATCAGATACTAGTTTTTATCTAATATTTAAAGTCAGTACTAACTTCCAGTTAAAACTGGAATGATTACTGTTGCATTTAGCGACAGAAAGAACACAAATCTAAATTCAGAGAGAAAAATTACTTGTGTTTAGAGTAAACACTAATGTAGATGTAAACAAGTTTAAATCTCTTCGCATTGACCATTAACTCAAAATAAATATACGTATGTTTTCTTTTCGAGACGAATCCTAATTTAGATCTAAATATATCAGCGTAGCGTCGCATTATTACACTTTTAAATTTAAATGAGTATAAAGTCAACCTTATCAGCTGTTTAATTTAAATAGACTTTAACGTTTTGCATCACTAATACGAATAATATGAATATAAAAATTAGAATAACTATTAATACAAGTGGCTTTTAAGCAGAAGTGTTAATTTAAATGTAAATAAATGCTCACTGAATTTTTTATAAGTAGGATGCCATTGCAAGATTAAATAATGGCTAATTGCTGTTTGCAGAGTCTTAATGATTTAATATTTGAGGTGCGCATAAAAAGGATTTATGATACGGGTTTGAGTGCGGAAACAATTTTCAAAGAATGGGTTTTAATTTAAAATTTTTATTTGCCACAATTATTTTCCTTGAATTCCACTGTTGACGGGCGACGAACCAACAGCGCATGAACGGTGAGAGGAGGGACGGACGAAGGCTCGGGAGGAATTTCCCTCCTGCATTTATTTTCGTTTCTGATCGATATTTCTCGCCATACAAGAGACTGTTCCCTCGTTAATCAGAAATACGGGTTCTGACCAGCCCGTATTTCCCTGTGCACCGCGAGGCAAATCATTTTGGAATTATTTTCAGGCGGGTTTATCGATTCCTCGCCTCGCAGTTGTTTCTGAAGTAATTTCGCAGATACAACCTAACAAACTGTTAATACTGGAACCGGCTCTAGGAGAGCCGCTCGCAGACGGCTTGCTTTCATGCCAAAAAAACCCAATTCTTGAGCTGCATATCCTTAGACACAGAGGAGCTAAACGACGACGACTGATTAGGTTGATTGTTTTTAAAAAAAAACCAGAAAGAATAAGGGTAAATTTTGTTTTTATTTTATAAATTAACTCTCCCTCTCTCAATCCCTCTCTCTCTAGTACTGACGTCATATCTCTCTCTCAATCCAACTCTCTCTAGTACTGACGTCATATCTCTCTCTAGTACTGACGTCATATCTCTCTCTCAATCCAACTCTCTCTAGTACTGACGTCATATCTCTCTCTCAATCCAACTCTCTCTAGTACTGACGTCATATCTCTCTCTAGTACTGACGTCATCTCTCTCTCTCAATCCCCCATTCTCTCTTTCCTACAGTCGTAAGCTAACCGCAATGCAATGGCTAATGGCGATAATAAAAATGTGTTTCTACCAGAATTACGTTTACGCTGCTCAGTACAAATTATTTCATTTTTTTAAAGCCACACTAGAAAAAGTAATTTATTCGAGACTGAGAAAGTAGTCGGTCACACACGGTGGGCATATAAAGGGGTTAGTTTTAATAAATGTACCAATATCCTCGCGTTAATGGAGAGAGCAGCAGCACGTCCTCTCGGCGATACCGGACCAGACTCGGTCTCTCCGTTGAGAGACTTGACGCCTTCTTTCTGAGGAAATAACGCCAGACTTCCTTCACGAGATTCCCCGAGACTTTTCTTTCTTTTTTTTTTTTAAAAAATGGAAGTCAATATCTCGTTGTTCTACAGAACAAAGTGAGATAATTTTTTTTCGTTTGAATATAATGTAAAAAGATGACCCGTACGAACGCTGTACCACACGATTTTGCTCGAATATGGCGCGCAGTCGAAAGCTATGCTAGCGAAGCTGCTTAAGCCACAGTTTATTAAGAAACTGCGGGTTTTCCGCAAGTACCGATGCGATTGCCCCCCCCAACCTTCTCCGTAAGTAAATCAGCTAATGGGGCGATTCTGTGGCCTGCCCATCCAACACCAACGCCAATGATACCTCCTACGTTGCGGGTTTCTCGGCGATTGAGCGATGAAAAGGGCGTTCGGTCATGAATCATTCACTCAGCAATTAGGGATTTGTTCACATACGAGTAAAGGTAATAAAAAGAAGAAACACTACCTACTTTCCGATACAATTATTCAGGACATAGATCATAGATTTCGCAAGTGGTCATTAATAAAACGAATTAACAGTTAGACTCTCAGTTTATTACTGTACTTCGCCTCCCTCCCCCGGTTTTCAACATTAACAAACAAACTAATTCATCTCCGCCATTCTTAAAGCATTCAACTCGACATTATACTAAATTTCGGCCAACAGCCATCACGTGCAGCTGATTAGCACAATCTACAACTACAAATCATTCTTTGATTAAACCATCTCTTTAAAAACCATTTAAAACTCTCTGCTTGTCAACCCTGCCATTGAAAACATGTAGCATTTTTGAAAAATTCCCATGGAACATTTTATTCAGTTTTTCTTCCACATCCCTTCGTTACTGGCACGACCATTAGTTTGGCATTCTGTAAAGAACCTACTATCGAAGATGGAATAGAGAAAGTGAGAGATGAAGAAGACAAGATGCTTTAAACAATGTTCTTAACAAAGCTCTTTGCAATTTTTGCCGAATTAATTTTGCTTGCGAGAAAAACAAAATGTCGCATCACTGTTATAACTGGAATTAGTATTTAAAAAAGCATTTTCCGAGTTTCCGATATTCGTTGGCTTTGGGATAGCATCCGCCATTCCTCACCAGAAAACACCCAAGCCAGAGGTGGGGACGTAGTGTCGCGATTACCATCTTGCGTCCGCAGGGATCCGCTGCCTCCAACTTCGAAATCCATTAATTTCTTAGATACGTGTGAAAAAACCAGCCGGCCTAGTGGCCAAACCATTGGTGCCACGGGACGCCCAATCCATTATGCGACATTCGTTTGCTCATCTTTTTTGGCAGCCATACTGCATCTACAACTAGCGGAGGATCCGTCTCATTTCACCTTTAAGGTGGGGAATGCCAACAAGCCGACCCGATTTTACTCATCAACTAAAGCATTTTCTCTAATAAGTCAATAGCGTTAACTTCAAGAAAATTCCAGTAAATTTAAACTGCAGACACTTTGTAAAGACGCACTGGCGGCACAAACAGGTAATCTGACAAGAAAACCACGACGAACATTCGTATGCGTCATAGTTCTGCAGTATTGTATATATTTTCGATTGCGCGGCATAGCTGCGGAAGATGGTGCACAAGTCTGACGTCGCTAGTTTTTCCAACTCGCTTTTAAAAATAGGCTGTAAAGGTTGGTTTTCTCTAAAGTATCAATATTTCAGTATATAATTAGATATTTCATATAGTATTAAAACCGAATAAAAAAGGGAACGGTAATATTTTAGAATTGAGTGAACTTTAATATTTCTCTAAAATGCGACCATCTGGTCGCCCTAATGCATAATGCGCGTAAAGGCTGTTTATACAAAGTTAATAATCAATTTCTTTAAAATGTATTTTGTAAAAAATCTTATTCTTCCTACACAATCAATATTTAATCTTTGGAAATATGCATTTATTAATTTAAATTTTTCTGAGTAAAAATTAAAGAGAGAGAGAGAGAGAGAGAGAGATGATGAGAGAGAGAGAGAGATGATGAGGAGAGAGAGAGAGAGAGATGATGAGAGAGAGAGATGATGATGATGAGAGAGAGAGAGAGAGAGAGAGAGAGAGAGATGATGATGAGAGAGAGAGAGAGAGAGAGATGATGATGATGAGAGAGAGAGGAGAGAGAGAGAGAGAGAGAGAGAGAGAGAGAGAGAGCGAGAGAGAGAGAGAGAGAAATATTGGAGAACGGCCCAAAGTGTTTATAACTGTAATCGGTTTTCTAAGAAACAAAATCGTAACGAGGGAAAATATCATCTGTGCCCCGTGCTTGGAGTCCGTCAGATGCAACAAGGCGAAAAGTCCGGCCTCTTACGGGAATCAGCTGTACAGAGCCACAGCGAGACTTAACTTTTGCTTTGGAATTCTCCCTCCTCTTCCTCCTCCTCCTCGAGCCAGTAGCATTTTCGATAATTGTTCTTCAAAACATGGGTTGTCAAACTTTAATCTGCTTCCCAGAGAAATAACGTTTAATCCACTACTGCAGTCACAGACAAACATATTTTCAAAATTCTGATGGCTTCCTTCGAGGTCAAATTAATATTTCCACTCATTTATTCCTAGCCTTTAACTTAACTATCAATCTTGACTCTGATTCACACTCTTAGCTATACTAAAATTTCAGCTAATTCTACCAAAATACTAATGCTTGATTCCACGTAAATATTTTGTTTCATTTAACTCGTGAACATTTCGACCCATTTTACCATAACCTTAATTCATCAATAAAATTATCATTTTGTCTTATATCCGAACTTTAATCGTTAACTAAAATTTACTTACTCGTCTCCAATAACATTAAACCTTTAACTAAATTGAACATTTCTAGCCATTTAATCTTAACGTTAACTCTTATCCACAGCAACATTTCGAATCTCGAAACTTTTCTGCCACGTCTTTCGCGCGCGCGCGCGCGCGCGTGTGTGTGTGTGTGTGTGTGGTGTGTGTGTGTGTGGCAGCATTCCGTGCCAACATTTAAAAAAGGAAACAAACTCAAACTGATTCTGACATCCAGAAAAAGAAAAAAAAAAAAAAATTCTAAGTCGGGACTCTTCTTAAGGCTGAGGACGCTTTCAAGTCGTCGTAATATTTATAATCATCATCTGATTTAGTTATTATTCTTCTGACTGTCATCTATAGCGCGAATACCGCCCACCTGTCCCGACGGTTGCCCTACTACGCCAGGTGCTTTGTTAAAGTCCACCCGTTTGTTTTCACTCTGAATATAATAGCGCGAGATTTTTTTCCCCCTCCATTTTCTTTCTCTGCAGATTACCGATTACGCGCTGTCTATCAACATACTTATTCAGAATTATTGTTATAAATATCCAAATGCCCCTGTGTCGATCAACGCTACCAATTTTGTAAATCGTGTAGAAATGCTCCATTCATTCGTTAGGAATGTGATTTGAAAATCCCCTAACAATCGCTATTGTTTTTTTTTACGTAATATCCTTTATTCGAGACGGTCGTTGAATCACTGCCCAGGGCTCAGAACTGATTCCTGAACGGTTCTAGGTTTCAAACATTTTAGAATATTCGTTAAAGATTAAAAAAACAACAACAAAAACAACGCGAAGAGCTTCTCAGTTTAAATTAGAAAGTTTAAGGGGAAAGATCTAAAACTATTTAAGGGATTCGGAACACGTGGTCCGCAGCAAGCCTTTTGGATCGTTCGTGGATGGGGAGAAGGTTAATTCCGGATTGATCCAAAGTGACATTATATTCTTTGATAAAGAGATCGCCGGTGATGGTGGTCAATAGCAGTGAAGGAATCGGTTTAAAAGCCCGCGCTTAAGCATTTCTCTTCTCTTGGAGACTTCGGTAAACATAACGGCTCCATATAACTAACGTTTCGTTAAGCATCCTCAGCAATTTCTACCTAATACTCTGGTTAAAAGGTATTTTTAACTATGAACATTTGGGGGCGAATTTTAGTTAAGCCTTTTGCTTACACAGTTAGCTGATGGTGTTTCTGTTGTTGCCATCGTTGCAAACTACAAATTAAATAATTAGTTTCGTGTCTACAAATGAAGGAAGTGAATTTGTGTATTGTAGGGAAACTGTCTTCAAGCCAAGGTGTGGCACTGATTAAAACTAATTATTCTTATCACATATTCCAGCTGGGAAAGGCACAGAATTCATGGTAAAATAGTTGCTGTAGAAGTTGTGCCACTATGTGCATGTACCACTTGTTAATGTACCTGGAATTGCACAATATTAAATAAAAGGTGTGCTCGTACATCACATATTTTTTTTGTGTACAAAACTAAATACTTTGTACAGTGCCTTTGTATGTGAGCCTTTTGCTTCATGTAGAGTATGAATATTCAAAATATATTGGGGCACTTTCCACAATTCATCCAAGGTGTTTGGTTGCAATTTGGAATTCTCAGCCTCAATAATGCTTATATCAGGACTTTGTGCAAGATTTGTGGTCCATCAGCCTCCTTATGTTCCAAATAGTTTTCCACCGCCCTGGCTGTATGCATAAGGTCATTGTCATGCTGGAAGACGAATTCTCGACCAATGAGATGTTTTCCTAAGGGAATGGTAAGATGGATGAAAACCTTCCTGTACCTGTCGGCAGTCAGTATGCCTTCGATTTTATGCAAATCTCCAAAACCTTTGGATGATATTCAATGCCACTCTTGTAATGATCCACGCAACTGCTTTACTGTAGCTATTGTACATGGCCTGCTATACGGCTTCTAAGTCTGCCTTCAAACAAATTGCCGTTAATTATCGCCAAACAGTTCGAACTTAGGTTCACCTGTAAAGAACACCTTTCAGGTTTCGTCATCTTGTTTCATTTTTGATGCCCATTTCAGCCTTGCCGTTTGGTCTCCGTTTTTCGGCAAATGGTTTCGGGCAGCTTCACACCCAATGAAACCATTTTGCGTTGCAGCCAGGTAATTCGCAAGATCTCTACAGAAATCGTCGTCCTTCACGTAGGGAACATACCCCGAGGTACCTAACATCACTTCTACTAAAGAAACCCCTCGCTTGATCGGGCGGGATTACAAGCCAGGCGCCCATCTGAGCTTCTCTTTAAAAAACGGCCATCGCTACTTTCGGTCAGGCCGGGCTAGGTGCCATTGGGATTGTGCAAAAACGTCGGATGGCAGGAAGTAGGTTCCTGATACAATTCGCCCCTATTTAGCACTCCGCTGACGGAAAGCAGTCGGAGCTGCTTCCAGAGGTTGTAGTGGAAGGAATTTTCGTTTTAGTCCTTCAGGTTTTCGCGCCCATATGAATAATAATAAAAAAACAGTAAAATATCTGAATATTTCAAATCCACATTTTATAGTCAAGAGAAGGGTCCAGTTAAATAGCGTACGGCGAATGTCACGCGCCGAACCGCGAACTGTTTTATTTTTTGAATAGTTTTATTGTCATATATTTTTTAAACTTTACTTTAAAATAATTAAAGATTTTTTTTAAAAAATGAACGAAGGGTTTTCAGCGTGTAGAGAGTCACAATACCGTATGGGCAACCGACGGTTAGAGATAGATAGGTGTCTCTAATAACCGGCAATACATGATGTTCGCAATAGAAATGTAAATAAATAAACTATCAGCGAATTTGCTTGTAGTAAATTGTAAATCAGCTTTAAAATCAAATAGGTAGTTATTGCTTTTCTTTCTTTTTGTCCTTTTTCTATAGGAGACCATATATATATATGATCCCTGATAGGTTTTCTCCTCCTTGTAAGCAATTGTTGATGATTTATTGCTGTTGCTCTGTTATCATCATCGCATGTTCTCAATTGGTCGTTGTTGTTGTTATTGATGATGTTCGATGTCATTTACCACCTAAAAAAAATTATAAATTTAATCTAAAATAAAGACAAAACGAATAAAATTTCCCTAAATGTTCTGCTCGTGACCTCACAAGCTTCAGATGAAAAGAAGTTATTATTTTAGCAATTTTCAAATCCTAATTACGTTTGCAGGTGTATAATAGTGACTTCATTAATGACAGTTGTATAAAACGTTTCTGATGCTATCGTCGGAATACTTATTAATGTAGAATTACAGCCCTCCATCTTGTATTATTTTGATTCTATTCTGTTTAGTTAAAGCAGTCACGTGATGTCTCCAAGCCTCCTCAGTACTTAAGAAGTGCACGGCAGCTGTCGTGTGAAGGCCTCGATGTACCGAACTGTGGCAAATGTAGATCTGCTCGGTAACAAAACACTTCACAGTATTCGAAGCCAATGCTTCAGTTTGGTTAAATTACCGGGATTTTAAAATTCCGAAACTTAAGAACTAAAAGGCTTTGAGAAAAAACAACAAAATTCTATTGTCGAAAATGAGAACAATTCTCCAGATTCCTCTTTAGGACATTTGGTCAGCTGGCGAGAATAACTACTTTAATTTAATAATATTGATAAAACTTATTTATATCTGATTTGAATATTATCTGTTACTCTTGGTTAAAGGCAGACAGCACTTACAATTTAAATATAACAAGAACGTAGTGTTATTTCGTGGTATTGTTATATTTGTGCAGTCAGCCAGGCATCGACAAGTGACTTTATAACTCTGAGCTCTAAAAGCAGACAGACTGGTTTCCTTGAGTGGCGTAGGAAAACAGACCCTTAATATCTCGGAGACACTTCTGATATGAAATTAAAAGGCAAAAGAAATTTTAAAATTAACAGATGGGTGGGGCCGGATAAAGATCGCGATTAAGAGGTTAAAATGCCTCGATTGATTGTTACTTTCTAGAGCTAGGATGCTGCATTCACATCAGTTACTGATGTCGTTCTCGGACGATGTTTCGCGGGGAAGTTCGGGGCAAACATCGAGCTACCCAAAGAGGACAAATATCTTCAGGATTCGTGTTTCGCTACTATAACTAGGACGTCTCGTCAGACAGTTATGTTGCCATGGCAGCATTCTGACCTCCCGGTTACAGGTACAAATACATCTTCCTGCTAAAGTATAAAGGTAGGGAAAAACAAATCTCCACCGACCAACTGCGAGTGATCGATTTATTTAAATTCACGATCTGTGCGAAGTATGCGCTAGGTCAGAGAAAGTGAAAGTACCATAAATTGATGGACTGCTATCTGCAACAATAAAAAAAAGATATAAGGTAATGGTCAGAATAAAACTCTTGCAAAATTCAGTAGGTATTTTTATTCATCAAACGATCTCCCCTCACTATCGGTACATCGCCACCCTTTTTATCGTCACTCGCTGTTAACATAGTAATAAATTAAGTCTTTTAAAATAATATCTTACTTAGAAAACAGCAACAGCAGACATAATGCACGAAAAAGGTAAATCTGACTGTATGCCGAAGTCGTTAGTATAAATTGCTAATCAGATCGACCTTTTGTGAAATCTGGGAAAGGTGACGTGGGTTGTCCCCCCTTTCTTAACAGGTGTCCCTTTTCATATCACCAAGTTACACTGCGGCTTTCCGATGTTTCACGCCAGAAAGATGTATCTAACTGTCGATAATTATGTGGTAGGTTTGCAAAATCTATAAAATGCAATTAGTTAAAGTTATTGAAATAAGGGTCGACAACAGTTGTGTGTGGATAGGGGGGGGGTAAAAAGGAAAAAAAGAAAAAGGTTTAAGTTTTTTTGAAAAACCAGGTTTTTAAATCAATGACAGAACTTCGTCTCACCATGTGATCGACAGCTGAGCGATGAGGACTCTCTCTCTCTGTACTGACGTCATCTCTCTCTTCATCTCTCTCTCTCTGTACTGACGTCATCTCTCTTCATCTCTCTCTCTCTCTCTCTCAATGTAAAACAGTCTGAAGTGAAGGTGGATAAAGCCAGATATCTGTGCACCAGCCAAGATGATAAATTAAATGATTCTCATGTTTTCGAATGTTTTTTGTTGTTGTTGTTGCAATGTAAATAGCAAGTGAGTGGTAGATCGTGCAGAAGAAATCCGTTTCTCTTAATCACTCTGCTCTGGGAGATATCTCTCTCTCCACCCTACACACACCCACACACACACACTGGTGCCGCCTTCTGACATGTCTGCGTTTCGTATACAGCGTTAACCGCTGGCTTCGGAACCAGCGCCCGTGTCAGCGCTGTACAAACCTAACCCCGCTGATCGTTTTACTAACGCCTATGGTATTAGCGGAGGAAAGATAAAAAGAAAAACACAAACATCAAAACAAAGCAAGGTACGCGTTGATAGACTATGCTCCATGTTAACTTTGTTCCGATCGGCCGTTTTTCTTAGTGAAATATTGATTACGCGGAAGAAACAGGTCAGACTTATCGAGGTCGTATTCTCTCCGCCGTCCGCGCCGAGGTGATTCATGCATGAATTCAGAAAAACAAGAGCCGAGGCGCGTGGCTTTGTCCCTGGGAGAATCCGGCGCAAGAGGCCAAACTAGTCGAGTTATCGGTGGGCGAGGCACCGCGAACTCAGCCTCGTCCTTGTGTGGGGGAGCTGGACGTGGCTGACGATAGCAGAGTCTGGCCGAAAACTGCTTAATTGAGCCGAACGATCGCCCGCCCGCGCGCGCTGATAAGAAGACGAACAGGAGAATATTTCGTATTTTGAAATATCCGATGTTGCTAACTAAGTCGATTCCATGTTGTTGTTGTTGTTGCTGCTGCTGCTGCTGCACGGGAGGGGAATGCCTTCCAGTACGAGTTAAAGCAGTTTATAGAATTATTTTCAGAAGGCATAATTTTGAAAAGGATTTTCTTCTTCTTCTTTAATACATTTAACATCGTGGAAATCGATTCCTCCTGAGACCGGTTCCTAAGCTTCCGGAGAGAGAGTATTCTCCAGCACGAGGGTAATGTGATCAGAATTATCTAGTTCATCGGGATATTAGGCGTCATTTTCTGTGCTGGGTCTTCGAGCCCACACATAATTACTTAACCAAGCAGTGTATTTAAGCGAAACCCTAACCTCTCCCTCCCGGATTGGAGGGGGGGGGGGGAGAGTTAATATATTAAAATTAATCTTAGTTTCCGTTCATAAATGTTTATGGGAGCTCTTCGGAAAACCTGAACAACGGCAGTAAGCAACAACAAAACTAAGTCTTTTATTGGAGTTGGTTTTATCTATTTATTATTGCAAACGAAGACTTTCCTTTCATCGGCAAATACGACGACGAGAAGGGGCCTCATCCCTGAGATGGCGTTCTTTAACGCTAAAGGGTTAAAGGGTAAACGGATAAACCGTTCACTGCTTTGTTTGAGCTCGGCGCGATTACTCGGACTCGTCACGTCGGCCATTGGATACGGAGGATGTGCTGACAATATGCCCGGTTTCACCTCGGCGCCTGTCTTCGGATAAATCTAACTGAAGGATGCGCGAATTATTCAGCATCCTTTACTGGTATTTAATTTTTTTGGTGTAACGCGTGAATTGCATCTTGTTCGGTGTTCGACGCTTTCGCTTGTTCTCGTCGAAGGCAGCTGATGCGGTCCAAGATGGCACGGCAGCGTAATCGACAAGCAAGACCGAAGAAACCAAAGCCGGACGAGAAAGCCTACAAATGGAACAAACGAGACTAAACTCGGTAAACCGCCGCTGGGCATTGCCCAGTTTTCGAATCACAAAGCAGGAAAATCGACACAAAAGGTGGTTGTGAAAGGGGCTCGTCCTCCTCTCTCAAAAAGCGTTGTACAATTTCTGTCCGTTACCCACCCATATGTGATTACTAGCAGATGAACTACTGACTGGAAAAACCATTTCGAAAGCCAGATTTTTCGAATTTTATTACATAAAGATACTAATATCACGTCATTTATTTACAGTACACAGCAGTAATCGAAATAACTACACCTTTGACAAAAAAAAGCATTTACTTATTTGTTTTCGTCTTTAGGTTCTCCTGGTAATATATATATATATATATATATATATATATATTTATTTACTTTAGATAAACCTTTTTTTAAGGCACATCAGTGAATCCCAAGAGCATCTCATCGAAAACTTAAAAGGATTGCAGATCGGGAAAACTTAAATCTTTCTTGGTATTCATTCCAGACGTAGACATTATCTCTCGTGAGAGTCGGGCTTAAAAATAGCCAAAATAAATAGATTGAATCCAACAGTGGTTGCCAAGAAGGTTATCCTTCAAGTAATAGTAGTAGTAGTAATAATAATAATAATATAATAATAATAATAATAATAATATAATAATAATAATAATAATATAATAATAATAATGATATGATGATGATGATAATAATAATAATAATAATGATAATAATAATAAGATAATGATGATGTACAACTATGATAATAATAATAATATGATATGATGATGATAATAATAATAATACTAATAATAATAATAATAATAATAATAATAATAATAATAATAATAATAATAATGATGATGATGTGATGATGATGATGCAGGGATGATGTGATGTTAATATATTCCTCACATTTTTGTTCCAAAAAAAAATCAATTCTAAAAGTATTGTTAGAAAAAACCGATTACATCTTGTTTTCTTTTGTTCTTTGTTTTAATAAATAGTTTGCTGTATCTGATATTTTCTACGATATTCGGCTGCCGAAATAACGAAAGTAACTTTATCAACATAATTTAGCCATTATATTCATACGGGGATTTCAGATTCTATCTCACTAATAAGCCACTTATTATCAATTACTCCTGCATTATACCTTTCAAAGCTGCTTTGGTATGCTGTCGCGGAAGATCAATATTTTCATGGTCGTAAAATAGATGAAACCCATTAACAACACTTTCTTTTTCAAACGCCTCCCTTTCAGACTTGAGAGAGGGAGAGCGTACGCATGGTGCAAGAAGATCACGTGTGTAAATAATTTAAATATTGGCTGTCATAGTTACAAGGTAGTCAGTCGGGCTTGGTTAGCGCTCTGGTAGACATGACGAGCTCTTATGTATTCGGACTGGTAATATCCCTTTAGTCTCGCGGTAAGCCGACTGACTGACTGACTGACTGGTCTGTCCCGTCTGCATAAGTCCTTCCACCCCCCCCATCATCGTGAAGTGCGAAAGCCACCTAGAATCGTGTTTTTAATACCTGGTTATTTCGTGTTCTTTCCGAAATTGCAATAATTACTGTACATTACAATAAGATTTGTTGCTTTCCTTCTTAATATAGATTGATACGCTTTGAACAAATACCCAACCCCCCAGAAGCTCTCCTGTAAATGAAGAGTCAATTTCGCATGCAACAGCCACTGCTAGCAGCCAATCGTAGGTGGCGTGTAATCGATCGTCGAAGTCAGGACGTGGAATTAAATCATCAACCAAACTTAATTCTGCCAAACCAGACGGCGCAAACGATATAAAGCGACCGAAAGATTTCTGGTAAAGAAAACAAACCCTGCTACAGTAATTTAGAAAAAAAAGAAGAAGAAGAATACATTTATTTCTTGTGCATTTAACGGATCGGTAGCAAAGTCTCGAATCTCCTGAACATTTTAGGTTCTCAGAATACAATAACTTTAAACATTACGATATACTGAATGTACATAATCTTTTGTTTATTTTTTAAATGTAAAAATGAAGATCTAGATGCGGGAAAACCGTCTGCCTGATGTATTGGTCTGGTCTAATAGAACCAACGTGTTCAAGAACACCTTGGACAGTTGCTTTAGGAAGATGGGGAATTGATTAAGTCAAATGAGGTTCTTTCTATCTCTCTGCAAATCGCTTCCGTCTGCTGGAATATCTAATAAACCAATAAGTCACGCTTGAATTATTCATGACTTTTGTACAAGAAAATGACTCGCCTGGCGAAGAAAACGAAGGATGGGATTTAAACTGTCTCCAGTTGAATAAACGCGTGCTAAGGAGATGCATTAAAATGAAGATTGATAAAGTATTATTTAAATAATTTTTTACTTGATGGTACAAATTATCACAGTGATGGCTACACCGTATCTTTCTTTTCTTTACGTGGGTATCACATTTACTACCGTAACCCGATGCCATTGCAACAGTTAAATTTACCGGAGGCCGGAAATCGCTACCACGATGCTACTGGGTTTCATCTGAACAGCATCTCTAACACTACGTTTACTTTATCTACCAGACCTCTGGCTCTCCGTTAATTTCGATAACTGCATATAAAATAAATGGAGGTAATGAATATGTGATATTCACCCAACCGTCGTCTCGCTTGTTTAATGTGTGAACGTTTTATATCTTACACCAGGACATCGCATGTTTAGTACCATGTATTGAATATTAAACAGAGACATGCAAATTCTCAAGCACTGGGCATTTAATCTGCAAAACTTGCGGCGGCCAGATGTCACGACTAGGTGTTTGAGCAGGCTGGACTGTTGAGTGAATGTTCGGCGTTGGATGAGTGAGATCTTTTGTACCACTAATCAATATCAGTATATCTTATATGAGATCCTTTGTACGACTATCTTCTACAGTTGCCTTGTCTGCTGTAGATGACACGTGAATCCTTCCACCCTTTGCCAACCAAAGGCTTGAGGCGCTGCGGGTGGTTCTCTCTCTCTGGGCGGGGTGTACTCAAGTCGCACTACTGTCGGGTGATTCCACATTTGCAAAACAATGGTAAACTTAGATGCAAAAGCCCGTCGCAAAGGTTGATATGATGAGGGTTACCAGACACCGCGAGTGTTGGCGCTTCGACGGCGACTTGCCGATACGAAGCCGTAAGTAGATTACGAACAGAAAATAGACAGATGCGGCCGCTAAACTTGGGGCGTTATCAGCCGGCTGCGGCGGGAGACCGGTTCTGATCAGGAAAATCTGGCAGAGGGCGTCACAGCTGTAACGACCGTCCCGATAGCGTTTGTATCTCTTATCTGGCTCGGCGGCGCAACCGCATTATTTCGGCACGTCCTACGCGAAACGAGGTGCGGAGGGTCCGCTGTACCCACCCATATCTCCGACCAGACGGTCGGGGATCGGTTACTCCGCGCTAGACGTCACACACGCCCATTAATGTCACCGCATCTCGGGGGTTGGCGGCCGGCCGTGTTCTGGTCTGGAGCGCTGTTTCACGTGACCGTAAGTGAGACGATTCTCTTGGTCGAACTGCTACTGGTCGACGCTACCTAGATGAGGTTGTTAAGCCTGCTGTCATGCCGAACGTATGAAGTCAGGGTCCTGAATTCACAGTCATGGACGATATTCAGGCGTTTATCGCGCAAGAATAGCTGTAAATTACCGTCAGGAGAAAAATATCCCACGTGTCCACCCCGGTCTGAATAGCATGCAACATGTTTGGGATGAGCTGTTAGGCGCAATAAGCAGCGAACACGTGACCATCGAACACGTGACTATGAAATCAATCCGGAACTACATCAAGCCTTGACAGAATTGGGGAATACAGTGACAAGACTGTATCAGACATCTAGTGAGCAGTATAAGATGCAGGTGCACTGCTGTGGTGAAAGCCTCATGTACTGTCTAAAGGGAAAGAAACCATGAAGGACATGAAACTTTCAGCTGCGGAATAATTTGGGCCGGGATTGTACAGCAGAGACAAAACCACAACCCGTTTGTCTCATACTTCTCGAATGGCGGACAGTTTTCCCCGTTTACGCCGGTTGCCTCCGGTCCGATGATTGTCTAATCGAATCAGCCGAGCGATTTTTGAGAAATGCTTCGAGAAACGTGGTGGGGTGGCAGGAAATATAGCCCGGCCAGTTTTAGCAATCCGAAGACTAGCAGTTGCTTCTCCGTTATACTTGCAAACGGCTGCCAACAAACGTAATCCGAAATAAGCTTACATGTACACGCAGTCGATGTCATTCCATTTTTTTGCCGAAAACACGCCTGCCTCTCAAGTTGGTCGTTTCCAGAATAACACTCGTGATTGTCGGTGGCATGGAGAGTTTGAATGACGATTTTATGTCGAGTACACTTGTCACGGCGTATCTAGTACCCTTTTGGAACCAATCGTTCGGATAACACTTGCATTCGACAGCCCGCCTTGACTTGTTTTAGTAGAGATGCTTCTCACCGTATTTTCCCATCTGCTAAATCTAAAGTTTGCATTTCCGCTCGGGGTCGATACGTTATCCAAATCTTCACCCTGAAGAAGATAAATCGCGGAAGTCGGGATCATAAATCAGTGATATCCTCAATATTTTACACTTCCTCCTCAACATCACCGTCTCTCTCTCTCTCTCTCTCTCTCTCTCTCTCCATCTCTGCTAAAACGTCTTCAACTGGAAAGATCCTGCGTTCTCTTATATTTTACCTCAAACCCAGAGGGATACTGCTACGGTAATATCAAGGAAGTAACGACACCGACAAACCCATACAAATCTAAATAAAAATAATTAATTGATTTAAAAGTGCAAAAATAAAAAATAGAAGAAAAAAACAAACAAAAAAGATAATTTGGCACAAACAAAGCACATTCACACACACACACCGTTCAGGTCACTATGACCAAAGAACGTGACGTACCCGTACAAAATGAGCTTGTGAATAAAGTAAGGATACAGTGGTTCCAATTCTTTGCTAATATTTTTATCACCCAGAATTATGAAGAGTCATAAAAAATAAAGGTAAAACAAATTTCAGAGGTTTTAGGCAGCTACAAACTGCTCTCGGGGCCAGTAGATTCGAAACGTGATACGACAATTAACGTCACGTGATTTTAGCCTGTGCAAGTAGTGACTATTCTCTGTAATTACGACTTTACTAAACGTATAGGAAAAAATGCCCAGATGTTGTGTTAGATAAACGCTATACGTCAAATTTTATAGTCAGTTTTAAATTGAGCAAATGTCTTAATAAATTCAGTCATATTATTCTTATACTGTTCTAATCAGCATAAATTTATTTTCTGCAGTTGGTTTCTTAGAATTTGAGAACGGTAATAGATGCCAACAGAAGTAAGTGTGCACACACACACAGATGGGGACGGCATTCAGGGAGTTTGCCTCTGGGAATCACCACTCACGCTATGTGGTGTCACCTCTGGGGTTTGTTTTCTCCAAGATCTCTACAGCTCTTGTGAATTCATTCCTATAACAACGAAGGTAATTAATGTAGTACCGGCATTACGCGTCTCCCGTCATGATAGAGGTGTTCGTCGAGGATCGGGAGGTCTTAACCTGAGGCGACAGGGTCTGTGGTGGATGCCCCTCGATCAGAACGGCCAACTACACCTGTGGATGCTGTTGTAGAAATTCAAAGTGTCACTAAAAATCGAACAAGGAATCCCCACACACACAAGGAGAGTGCAGCAGTCATCAAGTTGCTAGTTCCACCGGCCTTCCCCATTAAAATGCGTAGGTGATGCTCAAAACCTCAGAAGTACTGTTTCCGGAAAAGATAAATCGACCAGATCTTTTTCGTATGACGTCACATAAGGAGAGTAGCACCATACACACAGTAGCAAAACCTGCAAAACTCCCAGAATGCATTTCCAGGGACTCCCTGCGCCTCAGAAGTACTGTTTCCGGAAAAGATAAATCGACCAGATCTTTTTCGTATGACGTCACATAAGGAGAGTAGCACCATACACACAGTAGCAAAACCTGCAAAACTCCCAGAATGCATTTCCAGGGACTCCCTGCGCCTCAGAAGTACTGTTTCCGGAAAAGATAAATCGACCAGATCTTTTTCGTATGACGTCACATAAGGAGAGTAGCACCATACACACAGTAGCAAAACCTGCAAAACTCCCAGAATGCATTTCCAGGGACTCCCTGCGCCTCAGAAGTACTGTTTCCGGAAAAGATAAATCGACCAGATCTTTTTCGTGTGACGTCACATAAGGAGAGTAGCACCATACACACAGTAGCAAAACCTGCAAAACTCCCAGAATGCATTTCCAGGGACTCCCTGCGCTTCAGAAGTACTGTTTCCGGAAAAGATAAATCGGCCAGATCTTTTTCGTATGACGTCACATAAGGAGAGTAGCACCATACACACAGTAGCAAAACCTGCGAAACTCCCAGAATGCATTTCCAGGGACTCCCTGCGCCACGGTTTGCAAGTTATAAGCAACAAAATGTACAGTCACCCGGTATACAAACACACTTCTGTAACCGTAGAGTATGTGTTAATGTAACAGCCTTAAAAAAAAAGTCTTCATTAGATATCAAGAAAATATTAATGCTCTTTATTTAAATAATTTAAGAATCTATCGTGTGGCGTATATGTGTTTGGAACTTGAACACGTTTTCTCTTTGTATATTCTCTACGAAATATTTCGTGCAAAAGTCTCTGTTGTTTCTAATCCACCAGCACTTTAGCAAAAGGGTTACCAAGCCCAGGGCCATTTGACAACCAAACCAACCATCGAGTTTCTCTATGCAAAATATAATTTAGCAATAGGCAATAGTAGGTAAAATAATAAATAAATAAAAATAGAGAAGGTTGATAGTGGAATGGTAGGAATGATTCCAGACTTAGCTGTCAGATCAAATCCTGTCAAGTTTAATCCTCAAATATAAAGGGTTTGCTCAGTAATCCGCCTACACACAAAATTCCAGGGAAGTTAGAATCTGACATCATGCCTTTAATTAAACCGTTGAAGAACACAGAGTAGTAAGAAGTTATGGAAAATAATTTATTTCTTAGCCAAATCAGCCAGTGGGGTTTGTGACATGTTAATGGAAGAATACTGTCGCTGTTTTTCCTGGCACTTTGTGGCCAGAGAATCACAAGATGATTGGCATATTCAATATTGGGTGAGGTCGGGGAATATATGCGGCTGGCGCATTGTCTGCCCATAATTAGAATGAGACGTCTGATAGCCCTATCTGGCATTCGTCTTATCCACGCACCTTTGACGGGTTAGGCGACCTTGAACAATGACCAGGAAAGTCCTGCTACCTTAGTCCTTCCCCACGCCATTATATCATTTCTAACAACACCGGCAGCAGCAGCTCGATCCTCGAAGCCGTCACACACATCACCTGGTGGCAGAGAAACTGAAAGTGAATTGATTCTCATAAGAAAACATCATTTGCTGGAACTTGGCATCACCTGATGGCATATTGGACTTCTCTCATAAAATAAAGAACGAGCTTATCTGACCTGACGTTAACGTACACAGCGACAGCGTCCAGAGAGTCGAGATAACAGCAGACTAGGTAAATCCAACTCGGGCGCCGCCATTACCGAGGTCAAGTGGAAAGGGGCCGAAAACAGAATTGTCGTAACCGTATCTGACCGGGTTTCGTTTGCTCTACACCGTTATGTAATACATTCCGAAACTTTAAAAAAAATAAAATAAACAAAGCTGGAAAAAAAATTTGTTCTGAAAATTCATTTCTGAAATGTCAGGGTTACGACGACAACTACTAATAATACTTCTGACAGGAGAGCACGAGGGCTCTCTGCTACTTGCGAGTAGGCAATCTCTGCTCCTAGACCAAGCGGAGACTAGCAGCCCGCCTAAACTCCATACTAAAACCCTTCGTTTGTTTAGATGCGGGAGGAAACCACACGGCCGGGTGTTGGAGAGCGAGAAGAAATTATGTTAGGGTGGTACGCCTAAACGCGCTGCTACCGACCGGGATTCGAACTCAGGCCCTCGACCGCAGCAGTTTACCATTGCAACATCGTGCTGCCATTTTGTAGACTAATAATAATAATAATAATAATAATAATAATAATAATAATAATAATAATAATAATAATCAAACACATTAACCGTTATTATCTTGTATGTAAAAGAGTTAAAGTGGCTGACGATCTTCTAAGCTTACGTTAAATAATCCGGTACTGTTGGCAAAGCAGTAAATATATCAAGATTCTCTTATCTCTGCCTCCCCACCCCTGTAACACGTGACCCGCGAACAATTTTTATTAGCAACGAAACTTACAGCGGTCGTCCGGGATAATTAAGATGTTAGCAATCACTCGGACATCCGTGCGACTGACTATAAATCTGCCGACTTGACAGCCTCCCCAATCTGGATAGGCAAGCGAAGAAACCCCTCCCCAACTAATTAAGGAACTAAATCCACCTGCAGAATGTACACATCTGTCAGCAGGCATTTAATGTTTATTCCAAAAAGAAAAAAAGAAAAAAAAGAAAGATGGAAGTGAGTTCATTGGGTGCAGTAAAGCATTGTTCGTTTAGTAAATAACCATAGACGACTGCTAATGTACCGATTGTACTCACTGTTCCTGGGCGTACTGTACTTAAATAAAGCATACCAATTAAAGATAAAGAATAATCAATAAGCATGGCAGTTAATTAACGTATTAAGGGGGAGAAAACCCGTAAATTTAAAAGTTATCTCCCTTGTTTTGTTTGTTTTTTTGCTTATAAATAGTTACACACATTTTATAATGAAATATTTAATTTAAAAACTATTTTTCTTTGATGATAACGTAAAAATACGAAAATGAAGAAATTAGAAAACCAAAATGAAAAATAAAAATTTTTTTAACAGAAATTGTTAGCTTTTGAATTACAAAATACATAAATGATAGTACAGAATTTATTATTAAATATATATAATTTTTTAAAATTTTAAACCAAAAACAGTACCATTAAATTTACACAAATTTTCGAAGAAAAAAAAAAAAAACTTTTCCGGAAAACTTTCACTTAAATCTAATTTACCAGATTGCCAAAAAACAAATACTTCTGAACTCAGATGTAGTGTTGGGGTTGTGCCAAAGAGAATTATTTAATAGCTGTTTTAAAAGTGTATTTTCAAATAATAACAAAAAAATTGTGTACTTAAAGAAACACATAACACACACCAACGCGCACACATATTTACGTTTATAAAAAGAAACAACATACATACACCAACCACTATCCAATACATGTCGTGGCGTTCAAAATTATCAGACCGTCACTGTTATCTGTCTTCACAACACGAGTGTGCAAACAACCATTTAAAGAATGAGGTGATCGGATTCAGATATAAACTTAATGGGCCGAGGAAGAAAGAGAACAAAAACAACTATACGGTACGGGGAGATACATAGCTAGCTGGAAAGCCCAGGGTTAACCCTTTCTTGCAGTAGACTGCCAATCACAACTTCTTTGCAGTAGCCAGCTTCCACAACCTCTGTCACCAAAAAGATGATCAAGAGAAGTTAGTTGGACTGATTGGCAAACAGTTCTAAGCGACAACAGTATGCTAGAAGAAAGTACTGTGAGGAGAAAATGTTTATGTTGCAATTTAAGTTCATAATGGGGAAAATGTAGGAGTACAGGATTTGATTTTTGCTGCTGAAGATGGAAACTGATAGGAATTCTACAATATTCTGTAACGCCATACAATTCTGGCAGGGGGAATCGTTTAATTGGTGGTGCTTTTTTTTTTTTTATACTTTGACAAGATAATGATTCAAAGTGCACTACAAATTCCAGTGCTGCACAGTAGCTTTCTCAAAGACAATTGGGAGATGTCAAAGGATTGGAGTACATTCTGATGAAAAGAACCTGGTGATGATGACGTCACAGTTAATGGTTTTATAATATATATATATATATGAAACTTGGTTTTACATTGTTTATTGTTGTTTCTTTGCTGGAACAAAGCATTTTTCGTTAACAGTAAACCTGTTGAAAGGGCGGATAACAATATTTTTTTCGCATGGTAAATGATCATAATTTCTAACGCCAGCGGTGTGTGTACTCGCACATTCAAGCAAAAAAGGCGGCGGCGCGCGCGGTGAAACCAAGGGAAGTAACTCTCAACCACAAAGATCTTGTTGTCTCCCCCTTCCCCTCCCCGACTGGAGGGAGGAATCCTTCTATATCATCCGAGCGAGGTAAGGAACGACGATGTTTTCCTAATCTGTTGCATTTCTCTCGCCTTCGCTTATTTGGCGGCACGGTACTGTGCCGGATAGTGGAAGACTCTTCAAAGTGCGTCTGCGAATGAAGCCGGGCCGCTTTCCCGCCTGTTCGCCAACTTAGCGTTCCTCACCTGTGAACACACACACACACACACACACACCAATTCCTCGCCGTTGTCCTACTCTTCCTCCGGTTCCGAAATCCCCCCCCCCGTGTTTCTCCTTCCACCTCAGGTCAAGCAGATTTGTATGTAATTACTTTCAATGATTGGCTTTCCCTGCCCCTGCTAGATAATAATAATGAGATGACAGAGAGAGAGGGGGGGGGTCATACCTAATATTAGATAACATTCGATTGCGTGGTCTGGAGATAAATCATCGTTCTTACCGAGCAGCGGCTCTCACCGGCCGTCTGTCTATAAGACATCCATTAAATTAATTACAAGTTTCCGTCTGATATTCTGTGGCCGTATCCCTCTCCCCCCCCCACTCATTTCCGACACCGTGTGTACCGCGTTTCTGCTCGGCAAACCCATTTTCCCTTAACTATGGGGCGCCTGTTACACCTTTTATCCGGTTTTGAATAAACCAGCAAGCTGGTCCCCCTTTTTTTTGAACTTATTCCAAAGAACATTCCCAAACCGGGCCCTAAATGATGTTTGGCCAAGTCGAGAACTTTTCAGGATGTTAGCAAATCTAATCTAGGAGATTGTTGCAAGTTGTGACAGCCTGCTGACCCCTTGAAACTACTATGCTGTACTATCAGGGGTTTTTGATAGATAAGTTGTGATAGCCTGCTGACCCCTTGAAACTACTATGCTGTACTATCAGGGGTTTTTGATAGATAAGTTGTGATAGCCTGCTGACCCCTTGAAACTACTATGCTGTACTATCAGGGGTTTTTGATAGATAAGTTGTGATAGCCTGCTGACCCCTTGAAACTACTATGCTGTACTATCAGGGGTTTTTGATAGATAAGTTGTGATAGCCTGC
The DNA here is from genome assembly GCA_018389105.1 of Nautilus pompilius. NCBI lineage: Eukaryota > Metazoa > Mollusca > Cephalopoda > Nautilida > Nautilidae > Nautilus > Nautilus pompilius. The sequence continues at coordinate 25,176 of JACATO010002171.1, forward strand.
TGACCCCTTGAAACTACTATGCTGTACTATCTGGGGGGGGTTACAGATAAGTTGTGACAGCCTGCTGACCCCTTGAAACTACTATGCTGTACTATCTGGGGGGGGGTTATAGATAAGTTGTGACAGCCTGCTGACCCCTTGAAACTACTATGTTGTACTATCAGGGGTTTTTGATAGATAAGTTGTGATAGCCTGCTGACCCCTTGAAACTACTATGCTGTACTATCTGGGGGGGGTTATAGATAAGTTGTGACAGCCTGCTGACCCCTTGAAACTACTATGTTGTACTATCAGGGGTTTTTGATAGATAAGTTGTGACAGCCTGCTGACCCCTTGAAACTACTATGTTGTACTATCAGGGGTTTTTGATAGATAAGTTGTGATAGCCTGCTGACCCCTTGAAACTACTATGCTGTACTATCTGGGGGGGGGTTATAGATAAGTTGTGACAGCCTGCTGACCCCTTGAAACTACTATGTTGTACTATCAGGGGTTTTTGATAGATAAGTTGTGATAGCCTGCTGACCCCTTGAAACTACTATGCTGTACTATCTGGGGGGGGGGTTATAGATAAGTTGTGACAGCCTGCTGACCCCTTGAAACTACTATGTTGTACTATCAGGGGTTTTTGATAGATAAGTTGTGATAGCCTGCTGACCCCTTGAAACTACTATGTTGTACTATCAGGGGTTTTTGATAGATAAGTTGTGATAGCCTGCTGACCCCTTGAAACTACTATGCTGTACTATCTGGGGGGGGGTTATAGATAAGTTGTGACAGCCTGCTGACCCCTTGAAACTACTATGTTGTACTATCAGGGGTTTTTGATAGATAAGTTGTGACAGCCTGCTGACTCCTTGAAACTACTATGCTGTACTATCTGGGGTTTTTTTTATAGATAAGTTGTGATAGCCCCACCACTCCTTGTAACCACTATATTATACTATGTATGGATGGATACCCTTTAGCCCGGGGTGCCTTATGTAAACTATGATAGCTTTATCACCACTATACTGTACTATCTGTGGATATCTCTTAAACATTGGGACCTTTTATGGAGTATGATGGCTTTTCTCATCTCTTGCCTCTAGGACTGTTGCTAAGTTGTTGTAGCTTGAACTTATTTAATGTTTGGGTACATTAAAACTACATTTGCTGTTTATATGCAAACAAAGATTTAAAAAATGGTGAAGTAAATGTAATTTAAGCTAAGGCTGCAATCTTTAAACTGCATATCATTACTTGGCTCCAGTTTGTTTGAAGAAGAGGTGATAGATATAATAAAAACCAGTTGTTTGCTTTTCTAACAAATGAAAAAATCTACAAAATTTTTTTTTTGGTTATTTTTTATCTGCAGATCACATAGTTACATAGCAGACAAACTATGGAAAATATGCATAGAGTCCTATATTAATTTGATATTTTGAGTGTCACACGAGAAACAAATAAAAAATATATTGTAAAGCAGTCTAATTAAATATTTATTGATTTCTCTCTCTCTCTCTCTCTCTCTCTCTCTGTTTGTGTGTGTGAATATAAATACACTGCCATGCTGTTGAATGGCTCTCAGCTTGTAGAAAGATGCCACAGAAAATAACTAGCAATTCTATAATAATGGCATATTCACTAGGATAGACTTCTGTGTAGTTCCAATACAGCTTGGAAAATCATTTATGTATCTGCTACCTTTTTTTTAAAACCATGGGCAAGATTAAAATTAATACATTTAGAACAGTCTTTGACAGTACAGACACAGCAGCTGTGTTGCACTAATAATTAAATGTTACAAATCTCAGAATTTTGAAAAATGTACATACATTTATGATTTTTTTTAAAAAGGAAAAAAAAACAAACAAAGGAGTTGAAAATTTGTAAACATCTCATAGGTTATGTGATATAAGGTAAGCACTGTAGGCATCTTTCAAGAAACAGCAGTTTTGGAGAAAATATTTCAGGTGTTAAGCACAAAATGTGAATCCATTTTTTGCTAACATTTCATTTTATAAATTACATCAGGTTTCTTGTAGCATTAAAATCACACCTTTTTTCCATACAGTATTGAGAAATAGCAACCCATTTCTACACAGTAGCAACATAATATGGCATACTTCATTGGTGCTTGTCTTAGGCATGTTCTGTATCACTGCAGTCATCTTATGCAAGGTATTCAAATCAAACTGGCACAAGAAGGATGAGCAATTTTGCCAATGCATTAGTCAAAGGGTTGAAGATCTATTTCACATGGTGGCGGTCATGCACATATATTGCCTTTTGTTTGTAGGAGTGAGTGCCTGTTTTATGTCTTACTTTTGGCATGGCCATGATTAACTACACAAAGAATTGATGATAGTTGCCATCTGTTGGAAATTAAATTTTGTTTTTTCTGAGCAGCTCATATTTCAATATGATCACGTTGTTCACATCTTTGTGTATTTATTTTTTCAAAAACACAATGTTTCCAAATAATGAAATCATTAATTCTTAATCTTTAAGAAAATACTAGTTTATTATATGCAGATAACATTGAAATAATTTTCTTTGCTCAGTCAACTAAAAATACAGAATTTATCCATTTGTTTTGTTTCTTTTATCATTGTACAATTTCAACTTTTGGAGAAATTTGTACAGGATTTGTACTGATATTTAATACAAAAATGAAGAGCAGCATATTTACATAATCCAAGGGGGATAATGTCTTGAAAAAAAAGAAGGTACAGATTATACAAGGGCGAAAACTAAGATTATTAGCAAAAGCCAAAAAAATATTTTAGAATTATTTAAAATACTTCCTTTTATTTATTTTTAGCGTGCATGGTAAAAACCTGTGGGTATGGGCACTGTGAGGTTCTGATTTATAATAGTACCAGTTGAGACATTTTGGTGTTGAATTTATTTTTGAATGTATTGTTTTTTGTGGATTTTAAAACTGTTTAAAGCTTTTAAAGTTAACAAACAGCACCTTTTAGAAAGAAGTATTTTTGGTTGATTTGCTGACCTGGATAATAACTGCAGACATCTGCACGATGCACTCACCAAGGTGTTCTTCAATGTGTCCTAGGAAATATGTCAACTCTAAAAAATAAAGTCAATTGAACATGCTGCTGAAATTTGGATTTGTTTGTTTACACATTTCACTGCAGCTTTTCCTTTTGCAAATATCATTATAATTTTTAAATAGCAGATTTATTCTGAGTAGGGATGTTCTCATTAATTGGCGCATAATTCAGCAGTTGGATGATCATTAGACTTCATGACAGCAAATGGAAAACTTATTTTTTTAGAAAGAACTGGAATATTGCTCTTCTGTGTTTTTCATATTATACTAATTTGTATAATTAAATCATTTTATTTAGATAAAGATATAACAAGGGGCATTGATCTGGTTTGAAGTTGAAAGGGGTGACAAAGATTGTATATCTTATATGCATTCATTTAGTCACCAACTTGCACACACGTAACATCTGTATACATTTTAGTGCAATTTTAGCTGGAGGTGGGATGAGTATCTTGCTTGGGGAACAATTTCTCTCTCAAACTCCCTTCTCCCATCTCAGGATTGCTGCCCTGGGACATATCTAGGTGTGGACCAAATTATAGAAAGTAATATTAGTCTAAAAATGCAATTCAAAATTCAATATATATTTGAGTTAAGTTTATCAAAACAAAAAAATTCAAAGTGGAAAATGAAAATCATTAAAAGTTTAATGTTAATTATTCACTAAAGGTATATCCAAATTTCCATCAATATATAACTAGGTGAATTTAAAAGTCAAAATTATTAAAAACAATAGTGTTCTATGAACACTGATTTAAAATTCAACACATTTATGAAACTTCTAAAGGGTTTAAAAATATAATGAAAATTTCCTACTTTAAATCAAACTCAGTTTTCTGTGCTAAACTAATCAAATATCCATTTCCAAATCCAGATTAATATGTAAGAATTATGTGGAAGCCAGAATAATGAAAGGAGTACTGGTCTGATAAAAGAGATTCAAATTGAAAATGATTTTAAAATTCTGTCAAAAATATAATTTAGTATTTAAAGTCAAAAGCTCTTAATTATAATTCAGCAATATCAAGTTTTCACCACTTTTTGGATTGACGTGTTTTAAAAGTTTAGGAACTGTTACTATTGTTTCAGTAGCTGAAGTTTGTGGAATGCTTGGATGATCAAGACTTATATCAGAGTCTGCGCTTACATTCCTCCTTGGGTTTTGCCTAATCTCTTAGTCTTCCATATTTTTCAATTTCTGAGAACTTTATTTGTTCCTGAAGGTCACTTCAAGCAAGAGAATGGTGGAAATGGCCAACTATCTGTTGGTTCATATGAAAGATATCCTCTATTGTTCATTGGCTGAATATGGCATCATTAATGCATACTTGTAGAGTATGGATAAAACCATTTATCCAGTGGTATGTATTTAAAATTTCTTCAAACCAGCCAAAATTTGCTCACTTATGTGTTAGCTATATGTAATTTTGGAAATGGAACCACATTTAGGATGGCCCCATGCCTTTCAAGATCATGTGTTAGCCAATGATTGGTCATTCTAAGAAATGGTGTTCCAGCAGTACTAACTGTCCAAATGTCTGTCATCAGTGCTATACATATAATTACCTCTTGTAGCATATTTTGGAGTTTTTGGAAAATAGCTTTGTGCATATCTGGCATCACTGTTTTACTGAAAAAGTTAGTGTGGTATATTATAGTTAGGAGGCAGTAATTGAATAGCTTTCTAAATCTGTTTGCTACAGCTGAGTATGGTTGAGCATCTCTGATATTCCACAACGTTTTCTTGTCAAGGGATTCCTCATTTGTTTACTATACCTTGGCCTACGTTTCTCAACTTTCCTTTCCTTTGTTTTTTGCAACAGTAGTATTTTCTTTTGGCTGACTGTTGAAGTATTTCTGCATTGTATTCAGTGGCATGTTTCATCGTTGAGTGATCTATTGTGTTGGTAGTCACAAGTTTTTTTGTAGTTTTTCACCTTTGGAGATTTGTTGATTGCAAAAGCTTCCATTTAAATTTGATGGAATCTTTCTGAATTACAAAAATAATTCCATAAAAGCTTTATTTTGAAGGAATCTCTACCTTTAAAATATCTTTACCTATGCAATTATCTGGAAATGGATAGTAGTAGTCAGTCTGCTACACTTCTAACTCTTAATTCCTCAGCTAAACATCATCTGAAAAAACTGACCACCCCAATATTTAATTTTTTTAAATAATAGTAGAAGCTTTATATATCATGAAAATCTAACTTTTCATACTTGTTGCTTGCATTAGAATATTCAGAACATGCATTCCATAATGAGAACAAAATTTTAGATCTATTTTTGAAAAGAAAATTGCTGATACATATACACAACTCCAATAGTCTAATAATAATACTGCAGTGCAATATAGGCACTACATACAATGATCATCTCTGATTTAAATAAAATTTTAAATATTTTTCAAAGTTTCTACCTGTATGTATCTTTGTTATTTTTCTTCTTTCATCAAAAACAGTATATTGGCAGAATGTTGCAATATATCACAAGTTCTTGGGTTTTAACTCTTTAATTTTCATTGGCAAATAAATTTGGCAAGACAGTTTCATGCTTATGTGTGTCCCAACAGGAAAGATGGCAGGCTCTTCAGATCTATTTATGATGTTACTGTGTGCATAAATAAATGTCTGGGTTCCCAGTAGGAGCAAGCCTAAAATTCTGTAATAATAAAATTTATGAATAGGCCATTTAATTGGTATTTGGTCATTTCGATAATCAGCATATCTATTTATAGTTTTAAGAAATTTTTACAACTACAAACACCTTAATTTTTTCTAACAAGCTTTATTAACAAGAAAAAATAAAGTGTACAGTGTAGGTGGTGGCCTAAACACTCACAAAATGTTTGGCAAATCAAAAGTAACATCCTTCTATCTGTTATATTGCTGCCATGAACCATATTCATGGTTATTACAGACAAAAATGTACAACAAATAGCTAGGCTTTGGTTGCCATTGCAGTATAGACATTAAAAGTTTCCACACTTCTTCATGAAAGTAGCTTTAACTTTGAATGCTGATGGAATATTAAGAAATATAATTGCACTTTATGTATGAAATATGTCTGAACAGGTTCTGAACTTTCAGAGAAAAGAAACCCAACAAGCTTACACTGTACAAAATTCTCACATCTACACAGCAACATGTTAGTTGCATTGTGTTTATAGAAAACTACTTTAGTGAACATAGAATCTGATAAGTGATGAGATCAAATTCTTAAATTCTATATGAATACAAAATGGAATCCAGTTCATGTTGATAATTATTTTCTTCATTTTTGGTACAGCTGCATGTAAACACATACACTGTCTTTCATTTATTCTCATCATCTTTGCATAAACAAACCCATTATATTTTTTCCTAAGTGAAAGAACTGCAGGAGAAAACAAACAAATAAGCTCTATACTTCAAACAATAAATAGATGTTTATCACTTTGACATAAAACAGGTATTGGTTGCTTCAAAAAAAAATTTCTCTCTCTCATTTATGTTTGTTTACGTTGCCTCCTTTGGTTATGTTCAGTTCAAGTCGTCTTTCTTAAATGTTTCTATTTCTTGGTGAACCTTTAAGATGGAAGAGGTAGTTCTTTAATTGGTATAGAAAGAGTTTTCATGCAAAAGGAAGAAGATAAAACAAGGTCATTTGGCAATAGGCAGGGGGTTTGTCATTTCAGTGGGTTGCTTGGAAGCCATGCATCTTGTGATGCTGAGTGCATGACAGGCTTTCTGCATCAAAAACAAACAAACAAGAGATATAAGCAAAGTGTGCAAAGAATAGGGAAACTCAAAGAAGTGCAGATGTGTTCAAGCAAGCAAAAATAAAGCTAGTTTGTAAAACACCCCTAATAACTGATAAGAACCCCCCTTTTTAAAGATGACTACTTGTTTTTTTTAGTATTCCTTTTATGGGAACACTTAGATGATTCAGAAGTGTTTACGCCGAGCGTGCAAAAATGTATTATAAATAAGCAGATATCCTCCAACCACCACCACCACTAATTCACTGTAAGACCCCTTTCTGCTCTAGCAGCTTCACCTTGGTAGGCTGGATTTGCTGTTAACATGTCTGAATTTCTGATGAAAAGTAAAAAATCACATTAAATACAAGAAAAAAATTTTTGTCACTATTATTCATTTTTTTAAATTGCCATTCATTGTCACATTAATAATATTATTATCAATATATCAAAAGATAGATAATCAAAAAAATATTAGCATTTACATAAAAAACCCTCAAGAATATTTATAGTTTGTACTGAAGGTTGATATTGTTTTAGATAAACAGAGAATATCTGAATAAGGGATGCAAATCTGGCCTCTAGTAGTTCAAAGTGGGGCCAATGAATGAATTTAACTTTTAAATTTAGATGGGTTTAAAGCAAAACTGGAAAAGTAAGAGCAACTTTTATAATGATGTAAGTATGTGTAAGAAATGTTTCTAAATCCACTTTAATGATAACTGACCACAATTAGCACCAAGACTATCAGCTTCATTTACTTGAGGGAGTGTGATTTATCATGAGTGTGGATGAACAATTCTGTGTTAACTTTTTTCCTTTAAATAATTTTTTTTTGAAAAAAGAAAAAAATGAATGAAAATTATTTTGGCAGTTTTAAACTTAGAAAAGTTACTTTCCTATATGTATAGACTAAAAATGTTAGATATGACAATAACTTAAACATTTTTGATGCAGGAAGTGAATGAACGAACTTCATTTTGTTTTATATGGGTTATTCATGTCACCTCTCTTTAATAGTTGCATTTCAGTCAGGAGACCAATCTCCTTGTGTATATGTACAACTGCACCACTCCTCTCTCTGTCTCATACAGCTTCTCTAAAATTAGAGTTTTAAAAAACTAATTTATAAAAGAAGAGAAAAGCCTGATGTTTAGCTATCAGCTTCTTACTATTAGGTGCCAAGTAGTTCCCAACAAGCTGCCAGTTTTTCAGTCATCTATCCAACATTGCACCTCATTCCAAAACAAATCTGATATTATTGAAATGGAAGCACAGACATGGAAGTACATTCACAGTTGGAAATATCCATTATAAATTCAACAGTTGAGCATTAATAGGCATCCTTGATGCTGATTCAAAATGTACACCAACCTAAAATCAATGCATAACAACCAAACTTGAAGAAATGTAAATAAGAACTTGATTTGTATATAAAGTAAGCTAGCTTCCTCTCAATACACCTTTGATGTTACCTAATTCAAATATAAAAAAAATCTTATGTTTTAAATTTCAAACAAATATTTACTGTTTATTACACATCTGACTATGGGTAGAAAATTAAAACTTTTTATTGTGAGTTTATAGATCTGTTGTTTAAACTCTTCTTGTTTCTTTCATATTACAACCACCACCTATAATTTTAACCTCACTTCTGTCATTCCCAACTCTCTACTGTTCAAAATAAAAAAAAAAAAAATTATTGAATTAATTTTCACATAATTAAACAAAATATTGACTTCAGTTTTTTAGAGAAATTTGCCAATGGACACAATGCAAATTAACTATTGCATTAATTATTTTAGTAGAGTAACACTTAAAAATGGCAAAAAATTTGATAGAACCGTTAATAAACTCAAGATTTATTTGTATTTCAACTTGAGGACTATGTAAGATTTTCAGTGTTTTTAGAAGAAAAAAAATTAAAAAATGTCACACGTCACATCTTTTAAATCTTCTAGAATATCTCCAACAACCTCAAAGACTTAGAGTAGAATAGATACATAACAAAGAAATCTTTAAAAAAATTATTTGAGGTTAACCTTGATTTTAAAGATTAAGGTTACAAATTTATAAAACTCATGAAAAAAAGGTTTTTATGAAATACAGGTATTAATAAATAGGTTCTGACACCTATTTATGCCACATGTGCCTAAGCAGGCACACTTAGTTCTTAAGCCAATTAAGTTATGACAAAAAAAAAAAAGATGAAAATTTTTTTTAAAAGACATGCTGATGCTAAGTTAAAGAAAATATTGAATTATAAGAAAAATAAAATAAACGTGATGGTTATAAACATTGCTTTTGGCTGTTATGTTTTTGATTTAGAAAACACAACATCGATATGTAAATCTAAAGATTTTTAGAGCATCTAAAACCAGGAAAGGTTTTTTTGAAGCTAAGAAAGCATTCTAATTTTAAATTTCAATCTATGTCATATTACTTAAAGACATCAAAAACTAATGTGAGATAAGTGAACAAACTCTACTGAAAGTATATTTAATATCTTAGCTTATAATGTAGAAAGCATAAATACAATATGAAAAGACCACCAAACTGCCTGTTGTAAAAACAGATAAGTATGACCCCTCAAAGCATCAGCTTATATAGAATTACCAAAATTAAAAAAAAATGCTGCACTAGACATTCAAAATAAGGATAAAATGTAACCCATACAGGGTAACAAAATACCTGCCCAAGAAGATCAATCTTCTACTCTAATTTAAAGTCTAGCTAGATTAATTAGAATGTAAATAATAAAACAAAAAGAAAATGTGTATATGCCTCAACTCTGTTAAATTATAGATATGAGAAGGAACTTATAAAACAGAGATTTGTTGTAAAAATTCACTGGTTTTACCTAGATTGCTTAGAACATAATAATAAATTAGAATTTAAAAACTTTGTATTAAAATTAAAAGTACCCTTTGTAATATATGCAAATTTTGAAAGTATTTTGGGAAAAGTAGGACATACTAAAAGCACAGATATTATTATAAGTATATTCCATCTTTTTTGTTGTTATGTTGAACTGATTAGGCAGAATCCACACCTGTTTTTAGAGCTAAAAATAAGAAAGTGGTTACTATTGATGAAATCTTTACAAAATGTATCAAAGTATATAGCATTCATTCAATTCTCAAGAATCCAAAAGATATACTTTATATAAATGAAGATTGTATAAACTTTATAGCTTCTGAATGTTGTCATATCTGTAAAGAACCTGTTATTCTTGAAGGTTTAAAAAGTGAGACCTAACTGGTAAATTTAGAGGTTCTATACATAATAAGTGTAATTTAAACTGGTTACCTCAATCACATATTTAATAATTTATCTGATTGTGATTCTCATCTTTTCTCTATAGATCTGGTCAAAGAAATTTCTGTTATACCATAAACATCTGAAAAGTAATAACCAAATATCTCAAAGTTAGATTTTTAGATTCTTTTAGATTTATGGGAATGAGTCTAGATAAGTTAGTAACAAACTGTAAGTCAAAACAATGTAAGAATACAATTGATGAAACTTAGAAGAAAAGGTATCTTTCTACAAATTCTTATTGTCAATTGCAGTAAGTATATTGTAGCTATTAGCAAATTAACAAAAGAATATTTTTTTTATAATACGTGAGATAAAAAGCATTTCAGATTCAGATTTTGAGTATTATAAAGTATGGCAAAAGTACATTATCTTAAATCTGATGTCGTTCTTTTGACTGATGTATTTGAAAAGTTTAGAATTGTATGTCAAAAGGCTTATAAATTAGAACCATGTTAATTCATTACAAACTTTCTATAGCCTGGAATGCTTGTTTAAAGATGGCTAAAATAAAATTAGATCTCTTTACAGATTATGATATGTTATTATTGATAAAGCAAGCTGTAAAAAGTGGAATCTCTGTGGTACCACGTAGATCTACTGCATCTAATAACCTCTGAAAATATATAAAAATTTCAAAGTATCTAACACAGATGTAATCACTGGGGGAAAAGTATCAAATGTCACTCCCATAGATGTCATAAAATTAGATGATCAAGAGTGTAAAGTTTTAGATTAAAAATGATTCAATTAAAGAAACATTTTCACGTTATCTATGTAGAGGAAGCAATCTCTATGGTTGGAGGGATTTAGGTAGGCAGAACCTCAAGATTTATAAAAAATTAAACCAGATTCACCAATAGGTTTGCTATATGAAGTAGACTTAAATTATCACAAAGAATTACCGAACCGCCATACCCCGAATACTGAGTTTATAAGTTAATGAATGTTTATGGTGAAACAATGGAAAATTTAAGTTTGCACAACCTTAGAACAACTTTAAAAAAGTACATGTTAATAAAATTACCAAATGCTTCACTAGAAATATATATTATTAACAAAAACCTATTTCTCTTACATATGAAAAATAAAGTAATAAACTTTAACAAACCTAAAATATTTAAGGTATGCTTTTCGTTGTAATGTTATGAAATTAAAATACAAAAATAATCCAACATCATTATTTTCAGATACAGATTCTAAGATATAGATAGATCTCTATGAAATTTCTGCTTATTCAGTAAACATTCCTCTAAAATAATAAAGACAATAAAAAGTTGTAGGAAAGATGAAAGATAAGTATCCAGGGAAAAAAAAAAAAATTTGTGGACTTAGATCTAAAATGTGTAGACTAGATCTTGAATCAAAAAAGGTTTTTGAAAGAATTAAAAATATAAAATTATGTAGACACCTTTTATAATACAGATTAAATACACAAAATTATAAATTAGATTGGGAAACAATATTTATACAATTAATCCTGTTAATGTTGCATTATCTCCCTTTGATAAGTTTTATCTACATCAGTTTTACTTTATGGACATTTCAGTATTAATCTGGCTTTTTTAGGTAACTTCTGCTCATCAAATGATCCTAATATTTCTTTATTTAATGCTGCTTATCTATATGTCCAAGGAACAGTGTTGTTAATCTTTGATTTTAAATATTTCATCAGTCCAATTTTAATGTATCCTTTTCCAAAATATTTTTATAAGGATATGTTCATACTAAATCTTTGGTTTTGAATCAGTTTCTTTTTTCTTTACCTCTTTAACTTTTGTCCACTTCACTTTTCCACTTGTTCCTTTTGCTAACATGCTAATAGATTTATTGTTCTTCATATTATTTTTTAAGGTTTTATTAAGTCATTCAACTACATCTGCTTTACCTTCGTTATATGGTGATAAAGTCCCATTTCCTTTAAAAGGTTTTTATAATTCTTTTAATTAATCACTTTCCATATCAGTCCATGATTGATTTAGTTTTCTACTAGACGGCTTAAATAAATACTTAAATGCTTCTATTAAAGAGTTTCCAGTTTTATTTTATAAAGGAACATTCTATGGATATTTAGAAAATACAGCCATTACATTTAACGTATATTTATATCCTTTATTCCATTTAGAAAAAAGCTCACATATCAATTAAAACTGCCAACCAGATAATATCTTTTAAATGGACAAATACCCAACTTTTAGAGTAATTTTTCCTAACAGGTTTATGTAGCCTATTTTTATTGGATTTGTTTCAGAGAGATATAGAATGATTAAATAATTTTATAATCCAAAAAGGCTATTGGAGATAGTGCCAAAAGTTTTAATAAAGTTAAAAAAAAACCTTATGGTTATTTTAAAAGTAAACCCAAAGCAACAAATAATGAGTAGAAATTAAAAAATTTTATTCAAGATGCAAATGTTTTAATTGCTGGATCAGAAAGTAAAAAACTTACAGAAAAGTGAGGAAGGAATTTCAGAAAACCATCTAAAGTTTCTATGAAATCAGCTAAAGCCACTATAAAATCAACAAAGTTGCTACATAATCAACTGGGTTGTTTATAGATTTTTGTATATTAAATGGAATATATTGACTTAGCAGAAGATTTAATTATTAATAAATTTGAGTTTTATGAGAGTGAGTTTAGAACTAGGACAAAGCTAAAGAGTCCTGGTGCAGAAATTGATATTACAGTTCAAGATTAAGTTATGCATTTGCTGCCACAAACCTGGAGTATTGTTTGAAGGGGAACTTCTTAAAGTTGATAATGGAAATTATGCTGATAATATAAGTTTGAAAAATAATGACATTTTGCATTTTTATTTAGTTAGATTAAATATATTTTAGGTGATAAAGAAACTGAGACAATACTTTATCCAGGTCAAGCAAAAACTATAAAAAGATATCCAAAACTTATTCAACTGATTTTATTAAGTTTGGTTTCAGTCAAAAAGTTAATATCTTTTAGTTTAAACATCAAACTTTTAAAAATGAGATGGGATCAAATTTAATGGCTGGAGATTTAAATTTATGTTATCAGGATTATAAAAATTAATAATTATGTTAATTCTAATGATAGAGTTAACAAAACATGCATATAATTTAGTACAACAAATGCATATGCTTTGGATAGAATGAGATTCTGCAGTAATCATGTTATTAATTTAAATGAGTTAAAAAGCTTTTGATTAAAATAATAATCAGATTGTAATACTAGAGCCAGAGTAGATATTTTACATCCAACTCATTATAATGGAAATAAATTAATAGATGGAAATGAGAGTACAGTGGTTCATGCACAAATGCAAATGGAAAACTAAAAGTAGCATTTCCTTCCTTAAAAATTTTATTTAAAGTTTATTTAAAAACCATTTCGATTTTTAGATAAAATTGTTGGGGCAGAATTAAAAGCTTTTAATGATAGAGTAAAAATGAAAGAATTGACATAGTCTGTATCACAAGATAGATATGGAATCTATATGTATGATAAGTTAAGATAGTGATACTGTATAATTAATGATGGATTTAGGAAAAAAAAAAACAATTATAAATATTGCTAATCTAACTAACAACAATGCAACAACTAAGAAGTATATTGATGATTCAAAATTTAAAGGTAATATAAAAAAAAAATTAGCATAGTATGTCCAACTAGTAACTTTGATTTTGTTAAAATTATTAATCTGGTTTGTTCCAACTAGCATTAATGATGCAACAACTATGAAGTATGCTGATAATAGTTTAACAAATGTTAAAAAACAAATGGTTCAGCTGGCAATATAAATATAAACAGTGAAAAATTACAATTAATAATTTTCTGAATCATCTAGCTTGAGATGTGAAGCATTTAAAAACTTGATTGTTCTGTTGGTATGATAGATAATATAGGTATACACCAAAGATATATTATGGATGTAAAATCACCACCATTAAATGATATAAATCATGATTATTATGCAGCAACTAAAAAAGTATGTTAACAGTTTTAATTTATAGATTATGATAAGTTATGTCATACTCACTGGATAAGTAACTGGCTTGCTGAGTGTTTATAAACATTCTTATTTTAAAATCAAAATGTTAACTTACAGTAAAAGTTTTACATCTACAACCGTTAGGGTTACAAATTTGTGCAGCTTCAAATGGAATTTATAAACTATAAAAAGTAATTTTAATTTCACAAAGAATATAAATGGTGGCATGTAATTTACTTCAGTGAGTGTTAGGTGATGAGGCTCATTCAATTGTGGTGCAGTAGTATACATTTATGGTTTATTTATAAGACTCACTTCATTTGGATCTTTAGAATGAAATGTAAATATTAAAGAGAGGTGACATGGATGTTCCCCTCCCACATGCACACAACTAGGAAATTTGTTGGAAAATTTTTGTAGAATAAATTGACTCGCCCTGGAGTTTGTTTAAATAGGTTATTTGTTCATCTCAGTAGGAAACAGCTTAATGACAACATCAATAAGCTGCTTTGTTATTGTCAGGTATCTGTAGTTTGATTATGAAGGAGCTCAGCAAATAGCTGGCATTAGCTGATGGAATTTTGGTACGAAATAGTTCAAAATGGATTTAAAATAGACACTTTTTTTTTTTTAGAATTGGAAAAGCATGAGTGAGGTGGTTTTTATATTTTGACTGAAGCAAGCTTAAGAATTACAGCAGTGAAGATAGAAAAAAAAGGGGGTGGGACTTTTATAGTTAGGGAAAGCTTTAAAAGTTTCAACATGTTTTTATAGATATGTAGTAGAACCTACAAAAACAACAACAAATAAACAGATTCTGTTTCGTCTGTTCAACAGATGTGCATTCAAGTATGATCCCATTTTTTTTTAAATGAAATAAAATTTCTAGATTCTGCATTTGTAGACCAGGAATTGCAAGCTTAACAGTTAGATGAGCATTGTCCAGGAAACCTTATTTTTCTCTCTCTGCATTTTCCACGAACAAGTGCAGAAAAAAGTAGTTTATTTCAACAAATTATTACTTTTAAAATAATCTATTAGTGTTTGCAAAATGTCGTATCAAGAAACTGGATAATTATTTGGCTGAATTTCTTTTTCTAATTATATAAAATAATAAGTATTTAAGAATGTTTATTTAAAATTAATGAAAATAATATTTTGTAATTTGTGATTCTGTAAGATCTGTTGTTTTATAGGCAGATACAGCACATCATTCTATCATTCCACTTACAAATTCCACTTTGGTTCAAAGGAATATTATAGATTTTGGTTGTAGCAGAGGTTGGAATATATTACATAATAGAGGAAACTTACAGAAGTGGCCTTTAATGGATTTGAACTGCTGAAGAAGATGAGGAGGAATTTAGAGGTACTCTTTCATCAGTTCTCTGCTACTTTTGTTATGCATGTCCAAAGGTGTTGGAGAAAATGCAAAGGATGTCAATTACTTTCACTTTGGATTACTCTAATTTAAATACATGCTGATGTGGTTGCACCAACTTTACAAGGATACATTTTTTTTTAAAAAAAGATGTAGGTATAACAGTCTAGATGACTGAATCATGCTATTTTGAAAAAAAAAAAAACAATAGACCTGAATTCAAACTTTTAATGCATTTTGTGAATGAAAATAACATTGTTTTATAACAAAGTAAATGTTTTGAAGAAAACAGAACAACAAAAAAAAAAACCAAGAAAATACAAACAATTCTCCAGTAAAGCTTATATTTGGTTTGTTGCTATCAATAGCACAGGTCCAGGTTTTAGATTATATAGCCCAAAGTAACAGCAGCAAGAGAAAAAATAAAACTTTACAAAGATAAAAACTAATTGAAAACTGTGGATGTTCACGTGTGCATGTGTGTGCTTGTGTGTGTGATGAAAGCCTTTTAAAGAATTTTTTTTCAAAATATATAATGGTGGCCGTAATAATGGACTCGGTAATAACATAATGACTGTCAGAAAATATATAAACAACAAAAGTTTATGCTGAAACTTTGATGCCAAAAAATTTTTCGGACTCAAAATATCCAGTTTTTTTTCTTCATTTTTATGTGCAAGCCCACAGTTATAGTGACTAGAATAATGTTGTGAAATAGAATTGCAAAATATGCTGTTTGGAACTAAGGTCAAGATCTTTGCTAACTAATATTTGAAATAAATGGGACCTTTGATAGTTTAGAAACTTTGTCCATATAGTGTGTTAGTTTTCACCTACTTATCACCAGCCTAGCTATAAATTCATTTGACACGCATAGTGTTGGAGGTCTGTCTTTACAAAGGGTTATGAGGTATATTTGTGTCATACACTTTATGGCTCAACTGGTACTGAGTAATACAGACTTGAAAGGTAGTTGAGTATAAATATAGTGTGAAGAGACAGCATTTCCATGGCTATAAATAAGATTGAAAATTGGTGATAAGCTTCTTTTTTCTTAGTTAAGAATTTATTTCAATCCTAAGTATTGTTGTTAGTACCTTGGTTTGAGACTTTTTGAAATGTTTTATGGCAAATACATTCAGCTAAGCAGGATGAATCTGCTTTCACTGATGGAAAGCAGCTGAGATTATCTGCAGGTTTTCAGTCACTAATAAAACCCAAAGATATTTTTGATAACACGGAGAAAGAAAATGCTACTATTACAAGTTTACAACTTTTGTTTAAACCAGTGGAAATTCACGTGGCAAATCCAACGAAAAAAAACAAGCATTGCTAATATGATGTATCCACATAATTAAGAAAGGCTACTATTAACATTTATTAAAATATCCAGTAGAAATGTAGCCTATTTTCGTAGAACTTACCAAAAGTGTTTCTTTAGCTATTCTTAAACTTTACTGATTATTCAAAATAAAGGTTTCATATTTTATTGTTTAGTATTGACTCTTTACCTGATTTTGTTCCTTATCAAATTTTAAAGATTTACTATATATTGAATAAAAAACAAATGACAACTCAAGATATAAGGTATAAATCAGTAAAGAGCAAGTTGTTGGAGATGAGTCTGGCAATACTATTAGCTGATGCACATTTGAAGAGCAGAAACCAGAATGGCATTTGTGATTATGGATACATGTGTGGTAATTAATGTTTTTTGGAGCTGAAGGATGTGCACAGGAGTTTTCTCAAGGTAGGCTGTATATACCTGGTGCAACTTTAGTTACTCAGTCAGCATAATCTATCCACCATACTGGACATCCTGCTGTGTGATAAAAAAACAACACAGTTGGTGCAGGTGGCTGACAGTGTTCCTTCATACATCCAATTTCTCTCTCCCAGCAACAACTTCCATATCTTTAGAGTACTGTAAGTTTGCTGAACCTTAGTGTACAGAGATATTATGTGGAGAAATAAATATCACAGGCTAATGTTTGCATGTTGATTGTGTGTGTGTGTATAAGTTTTCATTTGTAACTGACTTTATTAACTGCTCTTCATAATATTAGTGTTATTACTTGTTTTTTTCAATAAAATTTAAATTGTTTTCAGGAAAGGAAATAAAATCTACCACTTTTGAAAAATGTTACTGTAAAAAAAGGACAGAAGGTAGTGCTTAGATGCATACTGAACAAACCTCATTTGGTTGTACAATGGCTGAAGAATGGAGAAAAATGTCTGCCTATTAATCGAGTAAAATGTATCAGTGGTATACATAGTCAACAGTTGATATTCAGTAAAGTGAATTTAACTGATGAAGCTGATTATACCTGCAAGTTTAGAAAAGCATTTACACTTTACATTATTCAGGTCTGAGTTGAAAATAACTTTTCTAAAAGATATGGTATAGACCTGAAGTTTTTAAATGTATTATATTAACAATTTATTTTGTAATTTAAAAGAGAATATGCATGTGTGGAAAAGAGATTGGGACTATTTATGGGGGTAAGTTGCTATAGCACCAGTAATTTAACTAAATGTATAGTGAGGCTATAATTTGTTAGAATGGTCAAAGTATATATGTCGATTGTAGCTCATATATACATTTCACTAGAAATTACTGGTGCTGTAACAGACAGTCTCAGTTTCTCCTAAATATAATATAAGTAGGTGCACATAAAATATCTGTTTTATCCATGGTAATACTTAATGAGCAAAGAAAACAAATTGATCAGTAAGATAAGAAATTTATGTATTGACTGTCTGCTGCTATCTGTCCTCACAGATGCAGGAATATTCTTCTAGATAATTTCTGTGCTTAGTAAGAAAAATTAGTAAAATAAGAACTGGTTACATGACATCATAAAACTGATGCAATAGCAACACAATTCAGATCTACAATTTTTAGGAAAAAAACAGGAACATATTCTTTAAAAATTAGTATTTTCTTTTTTTTTACACACCAAAAACAAACACAACGAGTGTTTGCTGTTTTTCACCCATATTCTGTGCTTTCAAACCAACTTATAAATAACATGCACATTACTTAGCATAAAAATGATGCAATAGCAACATATCTCAAAACTACAGCCATTAGGAAAAAACAGCAACATATTCTTTAAAAATTAGTATTTTCTTTTTTACACACCCAAAACAAACACACGTAAAACTTTGAGCATTTGCTGTTTTTCGATTTGTGTTTTGTGCTATGGCCAGTGGCCTAGTGGTTATACTGCTGTACACGAGAGCTTGAGTTCGTTCCCCAAATGCAGAGCCCTTAGTTTGGCGATGCTGCTCCTCACCAGAGTTGGTTGTGTGGGTTTTCTGCCACATCTAAAAATGAAGAGCTCCAGTAGGGATTTCTGTGTGCCCATCTATTGCTGGGAACAGAGGCATCATGCTTGGGACTCATGTTCAGTGCGCAGTATTATGGAACAGCAACATGCAAACTCAAAAATAACATTGACATTACTTCAACATTCTGTGGAGATATGAACTGTGGTATATGCAAATTTTTTTTTTTTACATGTGTTTGCTTTGTTGGGAGGATAAATACAAAATAGTTTGAAAATTATTTTTCAAAAGTCAGTCAGACCTGCTGGGTAAAGATATAACATTTCAGATGTACTTCAAATATTCTTTTCTTTAAAAATTCTATATCACAGATCAACATTGAAATTATACTAATGAAAGAGTTGTGCCTTGGTAGCACTCATCCATATACATTTTCCTTGGACTGGCCCCTTAGAATCATTAAATACCTTTGAATTTCTCCTTATTGTTCAACATCAAGATTTCTTTTCTTTGCTGGATTCATCCCTTTAAAAATAGTTTGTTAGTTTATTTAATAAAGTTTTACATGCATTTGTTTTATAGTAAGTAAAGTTATAGTTCAGTGTGTTAGTTATGAAAATTCTGAAAAAAATATTGTTTTATAAAATCTCTTTAAAAAGAATTGTTTTATTTTAATCTCATTGACCTCTAGAAAGCACTTAAAAGCAATCAAGTTTGGTCTTAAAACAGTTATTTGCTGCAAAACAGTTTTATTATTCAGAAATGTTTAACAAAGAAAACACCACACATGTCTTGTACCAGAATGTTTTTCTGATTGCATAAAAATTACTTTATATTATAATCTTTTATATAGAGTTTTTACATATTCACAAGATTGAGAATATTAGTATAATACCAGTACCTTTTATATGTTCTAATAGAACTTGCTAAATGATTATAATATTGTAATTAAATATCAATCAAACAAATTTGTTCTTGATGGTTCATGATCGTAGAGAAAGAACAATGTACTTTCTTTGCATAAATTAACTATTTCATAATTAAAATAAAGATGCAATAAAATATACCTGATTTAGCACACTGCATTAATGCCTTTAATTTAAAATTAAATTTAAAAAAATTTTAAATACTATATAGCTTCATACTTGAAAATGTGTTAACAGAAACACTAATTTACTGTTTATCTGTTTCAAGATTAAACAAAAAGATACTTTTATAAAAAAAACTAATACTCAGATGCATACTTTATCAATCTGTAATATTTAATTTTTTGTTTGTGTGCTGTTGTTTTTAGAGTTGTTCATTGAAAAGATTTTGATTATTTCATACTTGAACATCCATTTAAGGTATCATCCCCTCTCTGTTATCCAAATAACTAATTATTGTTACTATTAATTAGGATGTATTTGGCACACTTTTTTTTCTGATATTTGAACATTTTAACTTACAACTTATCTTGATATTTTAATTTTCTCAAAGAGATTTGTAAATAACATTTAAATTCTTACCTGCCATTTTCTTTTTGCGAGGAAGGATTTGAGTTTGTCAGTACTGAGTCTCTTAACACTTCGTTTGGTGACATCCTGGGCCAGCCACTCGTGTTTCAGACATTGGTTGATGCTAATTCTTTCTCTGCAAGAAATATAAAAATGGGGAAATTAATAATTCAGTATTCACTCATAAACAGAAATTGTTCAAATCATTGGATACTGAGCTATCTAATCAATATTTATTAATATGTATTATACTCAAAGAAAAAGAGGACATAGTAAGAAACATTTTAAGAATTCCAATGGGGCCTACCTTTTGTAAAAATTTATTCAGTAACAGATTAGTGAAGATGGACTGGGGATGGTGGTGGTTGGTACAGCACCAGTAATTGCTAATTAAATGTATAGTGAGGCTGTAACTAATGTTACGTTGACCTTTGATTTAAAGGTGAAAGCATTTCACTTGGATTATAGCTCATGTATATATTTAACTATGAATTACTTTTTCTGTAACAATTTACCATCCAAAGGTCAAAACACAAACATATGTTGATTATAGTTCATCTTTACAGTAAACTAGGAATTACTGGTGGCATTACAACTAGCTCCATTCTCCCCCATCTTTACAATTTTACAATGTATTGGATAGGTACTTTGAGTGGATGAGGCTTTTATATAAGTCCTAAGACTTCCTGCCCCTATGCACATAATTATAACACTATAATTTAATAATTAGTAACAATATTTTGAAATGCATATTATTGCAGTTAATTATTATCAAAAATATTAATCTGATAATTAATTTTGGTACTGCTAACATTATTTAATGCTAATTAAATATTATGATATTAGGTCCTGAGGATTATATAAATCTGTGGCCTTTTCTCTTTACAAAGACTAGATTAAATGAATAAATACACTAGCTGGCCATCTTTCAGGATTTATGTAATCTTTTAGACTTGGGCCTGATGTGAGTTGCAGATGCTGATTAGGTTGATTGCAGTAGTCAGTCTAATAGATATGGGGGAAGACGCATGATAGTGTATCAGGTGCCACAGTGGCCAAGATAATTTTGTTGGTAGGCTTTCCAAGAGATCAGTCATTGAGTTAATCAGCAATGGAAAAAATGAAGATAATATTTGTTGTGAAGTGGAATTATGGCAGCAAACATGTAGTGACAGAAAGAGAAGGTGGTTGGATAGGATAGTAAAGTCCAACTTCATCAAACAATAGACCAACTATCAAACACCTAGTGCAATTAATCCACATCTATCTTCAGTCATCTTTTGCAAAGAACATTGAAATGAATGGACTATAGCAGTAAGAGGCCATTGTGTAAACCACTGATCACATTTATCAACATGAAAATAAATCTCATGCGGTATAAGGAGCATAGACATTGAACTAAGTACTGGCAAAAAGTGATCTAATCTGACAAATTTTGAGAAAACCACATGAGTTATTTGATCCCCTCTTGTGGTGGTTCCAACTGTCCAAGCCTCTGGTGGTGGACTCACATTTGGAGCATGTTTTGCTAACATTCTGGGCTCCTTGCTCTTGTTAAAAGGCAGAATGAATGCCAAACTTTACCTCAATATCATTTCTGACCAATTGCATCCATTAATGCCTATGTATACGTACCCTGATGGGTATGGTTACTTCTAAGACAACAGTGCGCACTCATCCACTGTTCCCACATTGCATTTGAGGAAGTGAAATAGATTTCAGGCATCTGTCATGGTTAGCACAATTCCAGGATCTTAATCTAATTGAGCATATGTGAGATAAACTTGAAAGGTACATTTTCCATCATGATCCATCTACTGCTTACCATGTTCCATTCATTGTATAAAATATTAGTGACTGAATAGGGAAAAACCTCTTAATGCACCTTCTGGCATTTTGCGGATTCTACACCATGTATTGACAATGCATCTATTCCAACGTGTTATTAAGTATAAGTTCTAATAAAGTGGCTGAGAGAAAGATTGACAATATTTGTAGTCAGAACTTGAGTGGTACTTTTAATTTTTAAAAATAAATGCTGATATTTTTTCAATATTTAACTTAAACTGATGAATTTAATGCTTTTAAAACTGAAATGTTAATCAGGTAGGATGGAATTTAAGTAAACCTTATTTAATTAGTAATGCAGCTTAGAGTAATGTACTCATAAATTAATTTATATTCTGATTTGCTATCATTTGACATTATGATATGTAATTATTAAAATCTCCACTACAGTTAACTGTATTCTTTTTTGCAAACAAAATGAACTGAAATTGTTTATAAATATTTAAGTGCTTGATTTTTTAAAAATCCAATATAAATTAGTAAAAAATCTCATTGTTTTAAGAGAAACATCTTAAATGCTTTTGGTTCTTTGGCACATTTATGTGATAGACAGGTAGACCTTTGGTATTGTTTCATCTGTCTTCATGCATCCAAAGTAATTTTTGTGTGGTTATTTTATCATTTTTTTGCTTTGAAAAAAGAGAGATTGTAAGACTCTTGAAAGATTTTATACATCCAGTCCTTCAGCCCTCCAAGTGCTCTGGGATACAGATTATCCAGATTTAACAGCTCATACTGTTTTGTTTCAGTAAAGCTAAACATTAGAAAAAAAAACCCAATTTTTGTGTTTGCAGACTGAGAAAATACGATTCAACTTTTAGATAATTAGTTTACTTGAAGCATTGACTGATAGTGACAGAATAGCTCATCTATCTGGTAGAGTGAAATTCTAGTTTCTATTGCATATTCAATTTAAAATTTTTTATTTTCTTTTGGAAAAACAACAATAATCAAAACTTAAACCCTCATATGCCTGAAATTTTTCTATATTGTGACTGGTGACAGTTTGTATATTCATTTAGTGTTCTGATATCAGTTTAGAAAATTAGCATATAGCTTATGTTTTTATTATTTACCAACATAGTGTAAGTAAAACAAATTGTTTGCATGATATTAAAAAAAAAATTGGTTCTAGCACATCAACTGAACTGGAGACCAACTTAGCATAACCAGATAGTCTTTGGATGTTATTTCAAAACATGTTACAAACATCAATGTAAAAATTATAACTTAGCATAGCCAAATAAGAAAGAAAGTTTAAATTTCTTGATTTTAAAGCATTAAAAAATGCCTGATTAATTCTTTAGGATACATTAGTTGATTTTCTTTAAATATAGTGTTTTAGTTTATCAAATAGCAGCTAAAATCATTTAAAGAACAGATGATGGCATTGGAATTTAGCTGTATGTGAAGCAATGTTTAGATGTCTGATGCTGATTTAAAAAGTGGTCTACTTACTCTTTCTTTTTTACTAGCATGGACTTTATAAAATGTTTTGCTGATGATGAGATATCTGCAAACAACTCATCATCAAAATCAAAGTGCCCTCGTGTAACATTGGCCAGAGTTTCTGCTTCTGTTTCTCCGGTGAAAGGTACATGTCCACATAAACTATAAGGAGAAGTCAGTGTATTAATGCATGTTATACATTTAATAGATCTGCTAACAGCTGTAAAATTCATTATTTTTTTTTATCTGCATAAGCATTTACAGAAGATGCTATTTAGTGATAATTTTTAAATAAAGTACACTTGCAAGCATTTTATATGAAAAACTTTATAGTAAGACATTTTCAAATCTTATCTCCAAAATTTTTTTAGGTGACCATATCTTAGCAACACCAGATTAAAATAAAACCTTATCCATTTTAAATTTATAAAGGATCCAGATTTTACCTTTTCTATGGAATATAATTTAAAAGACTAATTAAGATAGTGATTCAAAATGCATGTCATGTATTTGAAATACTTCCAAAACGTTTTACAATTTACAGTGTTTGTTTGTGCATACCGTGTAAGCATATCAATTGTTATCTAGATGAAAATTTAATGAATTCCTACAAATATTAAACAGTTTTTCTTTTCAAACAAAAATGCTATTATTATTGTATGATGCTCATAGCAGTCTCTGCAATATATTTCAGTATTATTCTTTATTACTCTCTGCATTTTGTCAAGTCACTTATTCTTTATTTGGGATTTAATTCTTTATTTCTCTCTGTCGCCTATGGCCATTATGTATGATGATAAATTAACTGAGATTATTTTATAATAAAATTTATATATCACCTGCCAAACAAAATAAAATATAATTTTGTATTATCTTCATAATAGTTATACAATTATACATGATTAGTGTATGAATGAAAATTTTCCATTTTAATAAATAATTTTTTTCCAAATATGTTTATAGTTCAATAATATCACTATAGCAATTTGTAAATATATTTACTAAATTAAATTTTATTTTCAATTTATTATATTGAAAACTCTTAAATTTGATATAAAATTGCATATAAAGTTAAAAATAAAATAGCAATTTACTCCTTTAAAAATGAATATTTAAAAATGTATTTCAATTTTGTAGTTTAAAATGTTCTGAGGTGCTAAAATATTGGAAATTTCAGGAAATTTTTATTTACTCATGAACAATCTTTTGGTGAATTTTAGATTTAGCTTTCCATATAAACCCTGTACTATGTGCTAATAATTGTATAACAAAAAGTGTTGATTATCTTTTTTTTTGTTTACTTCCGAGCTTTCTTCTTTCTTATCTTTCTCAGAAAAGTTTTCACAGTATTTATTAAGAAAACTATTGTTGTACTTTAAAAGACAGAAAAACTTGCAATAATGTCCAAATTATTTAAAAAAAACAGACAGTACAAACAAATTATGCATACTTACAGAACATAACAAATGACACCAAGGCTCCATATGTCTGTGGCAAATCCTATGTCTTCATAATTAACAACTTCTGGAGCAATAAAATCAGCTGTGCCAAACATAACTCGGATGCTGTCACCAGAATTGAACCGCCTTGCCAGACCAAAGTCTATAATTTTAATTAGGTTGCTATCTTTAGAAATGCACAAAATGTTTTCAGGTTTAAGGTCCAGGTGAATAATACTTTTATCATGGATATAACTCACTCCTTGACAAATTTGTAGCATAAAGAGAGCGCAGTCTGCTTCTGTCAATACAAAGTCATCATCAATGATTCTGAGAAACAATTCACCACCACTTATGCTGTAAAGAAAAAGAAGAAAAGAATTTTTATTTATACATCTTTAATATTGTTTCAGGTTCTCACAAAGTATGAAAAAAAAGTGAATTGTCCTGTCTTTGTGAATGGAAATAGAATTTATTTTAGCCCTAAAATATTGATTAGATAAATGTATATTGTTTATCTCTAATGCTTACATCTTTCTGATTAATAATGATGTTTTTAATGTCTAGATTAACCCTAGTTTCCAAATGGTTTATAAAATTTCATACAGGTTTGAAAAGCCAATCTATGGTCACAAGAAAGTGAATTTTAGAACAAAAACTATCTGTTCCAAAATATCTGCCAACAAGGTTTCTATGCTATATTTTTGTCTTTTAATACTTTATTTTATGATAGTCTCAGCTATCTGATTAATGTGATGTGTAAAACAACTTTGAATTGCATTTTTTGAACAGTTTCAATGGTTGCTATACAGTAAAATTATGTACATGGTTTATGATTTTTCTAAGATGTGCCTCATAGGTGTTGAACAACAATTATATTCTAAAATTGGTGTGTTTTCAAACAGAATGTCATTTACAACAATACCTTTCACTGTGTTCATTGAGAAAATTATAATGTTTTATAAGCAAATTCTAGAGGTTAGATATGACAGTAATTGCAAAAGGGACCAAATGCAAGGGAAATGCCCAAATTAAACTGCTGCTTTATGTAAATAATGCATTTAGGTGAGAAATTGATGTTACTTTCTTACACCGTATTTCATTTTAATTTATTTGTATTGACTATTATAACTTACAAACCATTTTTTAATCATAAAATTACTAACATGATCCCTTTTATCTGAACAATATTTAATAGAAAACATTTTGCTTATAAGAAATGTAAATTATGTTATTATCATATTCAGTTGTATATATTTATATAAGAATGATAAAAGGGCTTTTTTCCTTTGGTTCAAATATTAATTGTTGGTACTCACTATTCCATTATTAGAACCATGCTATCAATTGTTTCAAATGCATCCCATAATCCCAGGACTTTGGGATGAGCAATTTCATTCATTATTTCTATTTCTTGTCTAATGTTGTTCTTCTCCTTTTCTTTGCACTTTATGACTTTTGCTGCCCATATTCTCTTTGTGCTTTTCTCAACACACTTGTAGACATTTCCAAATCGTCCTCTGCAATGTTACAAAGCTCCATTAATGCATTTACCTGTGAACTCTAAACTTAACTTCTACAATAACTTAAAAGGAAGCTAGAGTTGTTGTTCTTCATTTTTAACTTTCTAAATCTCATTCTTTTAATTTTTATACATAATGTGGTATTAATAAATTCTCCACAATAACTCTCTTAAGTATTTGGTTAAGTAAGCCAATCGGCCAGCTTGTGTTGAAATGGTTAAATAATAGGTAGTTCTCGACAGGTCCTTGATTCAAAGAAAGAATAAATAATTAAGGCAGTTTCTCATTGCCTTTCTCAATGAAGTTTTAAAGCTACTAATTGTCTTTTTTACCTTATGAGTATGCCTAATTTACATAAAAACATTTTTGATTCTTTTTTTTTTTGAGGAAATATTTTAATCTTCCTTTTTTGAAGGGGAAGTTTTCCATTGTTGAAGGGAATTATTAAAAAAAATCAATCAACCCCCTCTTCAAAATCTAGATTTTATTGTACATTCTTGTTCAGATGTGAAGCACACTAGCAGACAGCTCTTTCTTTCATTAACATCATCCAAATAAATAAAGATAAAAGGAAAGGTACTGGGAACGTTCATCTGAAACCATGCTGAAATAGCATTAAGGTAATGATATCTGGCCAGGTTTTATTTGAATGTCCCCAGAATTTAAATTTTTTGTTGTCATTATGGTAGGCAATAAAATTATTTTTATTAGTATTGTGAGTATTACTTCATTCACACACACACACACACACACACACACTCACACACACACACTCACACACTCACTCACACACACACACACACACACACACACACACACGAGTTTAGGAAGATTTTGACATTTTCATTAAACTACCTTGGTTTGTTAGATTTGTTCAGCTTTAACTTTTTATTATGCTTGAGTTTTATGGTGATTGCTTCTTTCTAGCAAATAGCATTGGTTTTTATTTTTCTTTCTTTTTAGTTGATAGTTATTAAGTTTAAGATAAAGACTAGGAGAGAAGGAAACCCCTTAAAAAAGCAAAACAAAAAAACAACAATCAAAGCAACAACCAAATAATTGAGTAAACACAGTAAAATGGTACCAAGTAGATAAAAGAAATTACAGTTTCCAGTTATATGTCATAGGTTGATTTTTATCTACTACTGTTTGTTTATTTTTTTTTTAAGATTATCTTAAGAACTTTGTAATTGTTTCCATTTCATATTTTAGCTTTCTCTCTGTCAAGGTTTTTGAGATTACTTACTTGCCAACTTCTTCCTTTAACATGTAAAAATCTTCAAATTTTGCTTTTGATATCTGGACGTCTCTCCCATCGAAAATGCTTTCTTCTGGAAAAAAAATGTAGCTGCAGTTTTTAAATATGGAATACGTTATTTAAAATAGTAACTGCAAAAAAGGCTTTACAAAATTTAATTCGTTGAAGTTTAATTTGATCAGATTGCTTATATATGTCACTGATAAAAACAACAAAGAATTATTGTTTATTCTTTTAAATCTAAAAATTTGGTTTTCATTTATTCTGCTAGTATTCATAAGACACTTGATATGAGTATTTTAAAATAGGCAGCTCTAGTCTGGATGTTGTAGGTGGCTAGTGGTCTGCCATGCTTTGGTGGGGCTTGAGTTTGAATCCTGGTTGGGACAAACTCAATTTGGCATTCTTTTTGCTTCTCTTCACCAGTTAGCTGTGTAGATTTTTTTTTCTGGGCACTCTAGTTTCTCCTTTCTCATTCAAAAAATTAAGAGTTCTAAGTAAGGATTTTCCAGGTGTTTTGGTGGTGGTTCCATAGGTAAATAACTCTTGACTAGCTTGCTAAAAGAGCCCCCAATCATACTTAGGTAAGTTGCTTGGTCACCAAGGCAATTACCCATCACCTTTCTCACCTCTGCTAGCTCAATGTTGTGACTTTTCCTTAGACTTTGAAAGTCAGGGCAAGGTTTGGCAGGGATGTTAACCAGGAAAATAAAGCAATAAGTTTCTGAAGAATGAAAACAAATCAAAACTGAGGCAAAACCAAGAAAGACTAAAGAGCTTATAGACAGTAAACTAATCTCTCTTGGTGGTCCCTTTTGCCACAAAGTGTTGCCCTTCTTTGCTAAACAAACTCTTAGGTGCTACTTTTTTGCTTTGCTTGAGATAGATTATTTCTTTTGCCATTGATCATTTTAACTTCTAATGGTACCATTTTTCTAATTCTTTGTGTTTTTTTCTATCCGAAGTCTTGAATATTATCAAACTACATCAGTTACATGAAATTTCCTGATTAAAAGGATCTTGTATTTTTGTGAAGGGTTAGCAATATAATTAGAAATTTAGTGTCTTGAAATATTTATTTTTTACCTTAAAAAGTTCATTGGGTGAATCATAAAATTGTTGTTTTATTTATTTGGAATTTTTCTCTGCCTGCATCAGTAGTTTTATAAACATCCTAAGATAGGTAATAAATCTCCTCTGCACTTGGGTTGGAATGATATATCTGCAGTTAAATTCTTTGAAATTATTACCATCTTGATCCTAGCCCTACAGTTTTATCTACCTGCACTAATCTACAGTCTGCCTCTAGTTCTTAAGAAATCATAGCTACTCTGGTTATTTCTTTTCTTAAAATTATCAGATTATAATGAAAAGCTAAATTTAAAAAAAACTTTTTACTTTTATATTAGTTACATTCATTCTCTGGATACTGGATAGAAGCCTTCTTTT
Organism: Nautilus pompilius; assembly: GCA_018389105.1. Taxonomy (NCBI): domain Eukaryota; kingdom Metazoa; phylum Mollusca; class Cephalopoda; order Nautilida; family Nautilidae; genus Nautilus; species Nautilus pompilius. Next base: position 54,390 of record JACATO010002171.1, read on the forward strand.
AATATCCAGATCATTATTCAGGTAAGTACATACCTTATTAACTTAAAAAAAATCAACACCATTTTATTGGAGAAAATTAACTCTCTTTCAGCTAGTTTACCTTCTACATTGACTTTAGCTGCTGAACTGTCATCTCCAAGACTATTTCCTATGACAATGCAGTATGTTCCTTTGTCTGTTAGTTGAATATTCTGGATAATTAGTTCTGATGCACCTGATACATTGCTTATTGTAATTTTCTCATCTGAAGAAAACAAACAAAAAAAAAAGTAGATTGATGAAAAGAGGATATGTTCAAAATCTACAACAAAAAAACCTTGGATTGTTATTACATCATAAATCAAAGCAGCTGTATTCACTGGCCATGATTGTTGCTGAGTAGTTGCATACCAATCTCCCACAATTTATATTGGATGTGTGTAGCTGTGGTTGATCATGATGTGATGTCTAACTTTATAGATTTTCATATATGAAATAGTTGGATGTTTTTTCAATTAAAGTTGAGTTTTATAGTTTATGGCTTGTTTTTTTTTTCCTTAAAAACCATAAGATTGCAGTAGCAAAGTGTAAGAATGTTGACAAAGTTTGTTTTAAGAAAATCTTTTTTTACATAAGCTACTAGGTAGAATTAACTTTACTGAATCTTTCTGTATTTGACTCTTGCAAAAATGATTTCATAGAAAATAAAATTTATGAACACTGTAAGCAGTTCTATAAAACCAACCTAAAAATAAGCATATCTTATCTGTAGTCAGACAAGGTGAATATATTTGAAAGTGGTTTCTGTAATTAGTGCCATGGATATTTTATTAATTTTATATATGGTCCTTCCTTTCTTTCTGGAGTATTCTGAAATGAACATGTTATTGCTGATGTTAAAACATTTGAGGCCACTTATATCATAGATAGAGAATGGTGTGCAAAATGAGCCATCAAACTTCTGACATTTAAAGGAATATGTGCATGTGTTCTGGTCTAACCATCTACCAACACACAACTGACTGATAGTTGATAATCAAGAAAATTATCTGTTATATACATACTTTGATCAATTGGTGATTACTTTGTTATATTGAAAAGAGAACACCATTACTAACCTACAAGAACAGGTAATCTTCCTCTGTACCATAGAATGTATGATACTGGTTCACCAGTGTAAGTGGCTTTGAGTCTTGCCGTTTCACCAATCTTCACTGTTAGCTCTGCTGTGCTCATTTCAAGTATCCTCACTGGCTCAATAGGACCAGTGAGTGATTCTTTTTCTAATCATAAATTAAAAAAAAAGTCGTATGTTAATCTAATATAAACCTCATTAGCAGGAATGCTAATAACATATTTTACAAGGAGTTTAGTAGACAGCTATATAAGTTCAAGCAGTAAATCATCAAAAATCTTTGTTAACATTATTCATGCAACAATTAATTTTTTTGAAACAATAGCTGAGGGATATTTTCCTTAAAACGTGTATGAAGAAATCAAAAAGTATTTCAATGTTGTATTAATATCAACAGTTTATTAAATTTAAAAAAATATATATATCACTGGTTAAAGTACAACTTTGTATTATTGCACTTGCTTAGAGACTAAAAAAGATAGTTTCATTTTAATCTAAAATAATTTGTTTGGTTAAAGCTGTGTGTGGCTTGTGCTGGACTCTGCTGGACTGCAAAGGTTGAAGACCTGGCTTGATTTTGGCACACCTCCTTAGCATGGTTTTTTCTCATTCTTCCAGCTGGCTGTGTGGGTTTTCTTGGTGGTGGGAGTCTCTGGTTTTCTTCCACATCTAAAAAAAATGAAGGGTTCTTTTTGTAGTAGACATGTGGCTAGTGTCTGCACCCTGTTTTCCACTTGACTTAGGAAATTTAAACTAGGTGGTTTCATCTGGCCAATGCTTTATGTACTGATGTTGACACACAGGTTGGAAAAAAGAAGCAAATGTTTAATTTGCATAATTTTGATATTTGTGAAGTGAAGTGTGGACTATAAAAAAACGGAAAATAAATGCATGTGAAGTCTGGCATTGGAGAAGATTGCTAAAGTTTGGGTGTCAAGAAAGGTAACACTGGTCAGTGATAGAATGAATTAGAAGAAAAAGAGGTTCTTTTTTTTGGGCCTTGTGATTAGAAATGGTCTAGCAGCTGTTTACTTGTAGAATATTGGATGAAAAGTATCTTCACTTTATCTATAATAACTGAATGACACAAAAGATCATCTCTGTGGCAGTAAATGAGATTTACAGTTTTTCATATTATGTCAAAGTGAACTTTTGGATCTTTTGTGCCTTCAGAATGTCAAGGAAAGGACATAAATGATAATAGGGGGAATTGCACTAGCTGCAAATGAATTTTATGGTGCAATCTAGTTAAAAAAGAAACTTTGTACCAATGATACCATCTAACTGATATTGTCATGTTGCAATTGTTTTTTCCCCTAAAGAATTAAGTGCTCTTGTAAGCTTTCTTTCAAGTTTGTTTTTTAAGAAATAAATCTGTGAGCTACCTAAATTCAAAGACATTCCTACAGTTTTAAATGGAAGCAAAAATGAATTCCTAATAATTTGTTAAATATTCTGAAGATCTATTTATGAGCCTTTTTAGATTATTTCAGTATTTTTAAAACTGCTTTAGTTAAAAATCAGAATAAAGATTAATAAAAAAAACAAAAATAAAATGCCCAACACTTCCTTAATCAACTTTTATTAATATTTGCATTTCAAATTGCAATAAAAATAATTAAAGTACCACTAAAGTAAGGCAAACTTAATTTACCAAATAATAAAAGATTTTTTTGTAATAATGTACTAATTTTAAATTTCAATTGAATTTTTTTCCTAGTAAATTTTAGATTTAAAAAATGTATAATTGACACCATGACTCTCCTGTCAAGAAGAGCACAAAGAACCTAGTGTATGTCATAGGTGTGTAAAATGATATGCTTTATAACATATGTCTTGACTCTTGTTTTGCCTTTTCTACTCACAGTTCAAGAGAGCTCTAAACTACACGATAGTGGTCTCTTAAAGTATTTCTATGAGAATTTTTCAGCATTTCTTATGTGTTTCCTAATTGGTGATTTAGTAACTTTAGCATTGAAACCAAAGCATAGGTAGTAGTAATATCTGTTAAAGCCATATGGATTGCAGTGCTCTTTTAACAAATATTCAGCATGCAAGCATGCACACATGCATACACACAAATGCATTTACAAAACAACTTTCTGCTTTGTCAGTGCTCTTATGGGAGAATGTTCGTACAATACTGTCCACTTTTGGATTATTTTTTTTAAACTGCAGCATGAAGTCACCATTAATTTTTACCTAAAATCATGGAAAATGCAGGTATGCATTTAAAAATTTTTTCATAAGCCATTGTTAGTTCTTTGACTTCTTAATCCTCACTGATCTCTCTTTGAGATAATTGAATTTGGGAATCTCAACAAGCAATTGCACTTGGTTCCCCTATTTACATGGCAATGCACTTGCTTCCAATAGTTACATGGCAATTGTCATAATTTAAATTCTGTTTAAATAAATAATGGTTTCCAGTATGTGAACAGAGGTATTTTTTTTTTTTTTAATAGTTGCTAATACCAGAGGGACAAAATTACAAATTTATTAAGGTTCCAACATAGTTGGGTTAGTGAGTGGAACCTGTGATGTTGAGTATTAATCAATTTAAGGATCATACTGACAATCATCCCTCTTGCAAAAGTCATGAACAACCACCTTGAAATTACTATATTCAACTAAAGTAAAACTTCCAATAAATGCAATAGAATTCACATGGTGCCATACCTTTGACAGTAAGTTCACAGGAAGTGTCGGTGTCACCATAGTCATTGTACACTTCACAGACATACTTTCCAGCATCTTCAGGCTTTACCTTTCTTATGATCAACTTACTGTTGTTTTCTTTTTCTATCAGTTTGTATTTAGGATCATTAGGTAAAATATCAATGTTGTTGTGAACCCAATATATAGAAAGGGGGGGTGTTCCTGTAAATATGCAACATGCAAAAAAAAAAAAAAATGTTCAGACAATAAAATTCATGAACAATAAAATTCATGAAAATAAAACCATGCGGATTAAATAAACTAGTGGAGACTGGAGCTATTTGCTACCGGAGGAAGTTGCTACTCTACCAGTAATTCCTAATTAAACACAGATGAAGCTATAATCAATGTCATATGAATGTCAAAACATATGACATCAATTATAGTCTAAGTATACATTTAATTAGGAATTACTGGTGCTGTAACAACTTACCATATAACCAGTCCTGGTTTCCAGTACATTTGAAATAAATATCCATATTGATGTCTAACTGCACAAAGAAGCTGGGGCTAAGCAAAAACCAAACATACCTAACCTGGCTACTGTTTTAAATTTCAACATATTGATAATTCTAGTAGCGTTTGGTCAGTACATCTAATTCTACAACTCTTAGCAGCTTAGGAGCTTAAGATTACTAAATGAGCAAAGGTATTGCATTTTGATTTTCAGGTGTGATGTGCAGTTGAGAATACAAGCTTCTAGTTCATTAGAGCACATTTTTTCTTTTCTCAACTGAGTTCACAATTTTTTAAAATATATTATTTTTCAATTAATGTTTAGTTTAATTTAAGAATTTAGGAAGTTATTAAGTTTTCTTATGTTAAGTTTGAATTTTATGATGGCAGTTTCTTTTGTTGAAGGTGAACATTAATTGTCCAAAATATCTACGTTTTTTTTTTGTTTTCAAATATGTTACCTTTGTTTTCTGCCATCTTTGAATTCTTGTTTACTTTTAAATTAATGGATACTGTTAACTGCAGGTTTTGCATGTAAACTTCAGTTTAAGAATAAAAGGAGGGTTAGTCACTGATATAGTTAATTGATGAATATAAAATTAAATGCCAAGATAAAGTTAGTAATCATGCATTGTTTTCTCTCTCACACATGCAAAAAGATAAGAAAAATTATGGTGCTAGTATTAAGTTTTTCAGTCCTTCACAAAATTCATTCCTAGTTTTTAGTTAACATTACCTTTCATTTGGACTGTCAACTCAACTCTGCTTCCACTGCTTGCTTCAGTATCTTTTAACTCTCTAATAAATATTGGTGGTCCTAACTTTGGCTTTGTGAGAGCTGAAATACAAAGAAGAAATAGTCTAATTTTGTAAATAATATTGTCTTTTAAACTGATGTCTTATGAGATATATACCACTCTGAAATTAGCATGGAAAATAACTTAAATTTTTTAAGTTACAGTATTAACTGTTTCTCAATGCATGATATAATGGGTGGGATTTTCCATGAAAAAATATTCCCCTTGAACTTATTTTAGCAATAAATCAGTCAAAAACATTCTTTTATCAAGTTTTAGTATGGATCAATTAAGTTATGTAATAAAGAATTGCTATTAATAAATCAAAATGGCTATTTTACAAGAAGTTCGACAGGCCACAATGCTGGGACTATAGCAGTGAAACAGTTACAATGATTAAAAATTTTACTGTGAGATTATTTTTATTTTAATAGTTAAAATGAATAAAATTGTTCAAATGCAACATGTTTTACTTAAGTTAATTAAATTGAACACCCTGGTATGCAAAAAAATCTTTTATTTGTATCCTAGTAAAGGAATTTTTGGCTATGCTCAGTAATTCCAAAAGAAAATAATCTATGGGAAACACAGGTGAGTTACTTCAGATAATGAAAGGCAGAAATTCAGTACTCTAGTTGTTAGCATATTTCTTTCCCTACAAAAATAATTTTAGATGAACATGGAGGAAAGATGAAGTGTGCTCCAAACAACTGATAATATATCCTGTTTACTTATTATCAATAGGTATCTCTTGGCTTTACAAATAAGATAGTCAAACAGAAAAAGAACGCACTCCCACTTGTTGATGTTTATCTATATATTGAGACTGACAGCTTATTATTACAGTTATGATATGCTGCAAATAATGATTGCAAAATCTATCTTTTTCTTCTAATGATTTAGAGTGAAAAATTATCATTAAAAGAATGAAATCTGGATACCTTTTACAACCAGCTGACTGTGTGTTCTTGCTTCGTGTTTTCTTTTTGTTGCTACACACTCATATTTTCCAATTTCATCCATGGTGATCTTCAGAAGAGTCAGTTGAGCTATGCTGCCGTTAAATGTGTATCGAATATTTGTGCCTTGCTTTAATTGCTGGCCATCTTTATACCAGGTGACTAGTGCTTCTTCAGCATCTGTTAGAAAAAAAAAGATCTTGGTACTGACAAAAGTTTAAAATTGTGCAATTGCTAGTTGAGCCAGTGCAACAGCAAGTATTAATGGACTTTTCCTGAATTTTGTTATCAGAAGCAAAAGCTTCCAGGCAAAATTTTGAAATTTCTTTAAAAAAGATAATAATGATGATGATGCAGAAAATTGTTTATTTTAAAATAAATGTTAAGGGGCCTGCTTGTATTTTATTAAATTGGGGCACCATTAAGTTAAACATAATTTTTTTCTTTCTTTCAGGTATTTTTTACTTGATAATCTCGTGTACTTGTCAGCCATTAGTTACAGAGGAAAAGAAAGTTTTTAAGCTTACATAAAACATCATCTATCCCATTCATTTTCAGAATGTATTCATTGTGTCACATTGAGCAGATGCACTAGATAGGCTATCACATGTATTCAGCACCTTACTACTAAAAAGTGGATGTTTATGACATTGCTTATATAATTTTTCTTTAAAATTTAAATTACGACTCCATATAACTAGAAAGCCTGAAATTGAAATAACAAAATTAAACAAATGAGACCTGCCTACCTGTTTCTTGCCATTTGAAATTTTAATGTCTCAGATCCCCATGTATTTTTGATATGCAAGATCAGGAAGTTTAATTTTTGCTGATTGCTTAGAATTAAATAAGATTTTTTATTCCCTAAATAATTTTGGTAAAAATATCTTTTTGACCCTTACTATCAACATTCCTAACATAATAAAAACAAAAGTTTGGTTTACATAACCAGGGAACATGAGCAAGAATGTCTGGCGTTTTTACTTTAATAGTTTTGTTTAACAATGGGTAGATGGCAGAAGAGTGCAGGGCACACCAGCCTGCCACAGAGTTCAAATTCTGTTAGGATCTGGTTTGGTTTGGCAACCTTCCATGGCATGGTTTCTTCTCACTCTTCTGTATTAGTCTATCTATGTGGGTCATCACCAGGTACTTTAGTTTCCTTCCACAGTTAAACAAAGAGGTGATAGTAGGGTCTGTCCTGGATTAGGCCTGACTAGAAACTGCACTTTACATCTTAGTCTTTAAAATTCAAGCACACATGGAGTCATGCATGCAGAGAGCTGAGTTATGGATGGATAAATCAGCTTAAAACATCTTCCCTTATATTGATTAATTTGACAGGTGCTCTCACAGTATGAGAAATAGCAGCCATCATTGGAAAAAATGTATCAACCAAGATGATTTGTTTAACAAACCTTATATTCATTTTGCTCTACTACCATTTGGCTACAATGCTTATCATTCCTTTGGTTCTCTTGTATAGAGCTACTCCAAGATCAATTTTGCTTTTGTTAATGAAACTATTTTGTAAAATTTTTATGATTAGAAGACCAACCAATATGAATGCATCTTCACTTAGAAAGAAAATTTATTTGACACTTAGCTGTAGATTCTTTTATTTCTGCTCTTATCCAGTATAATAGTAAGGCCACGTTTTCGGCAACTTTTTTGTAAAAATACATCCTAAATTAAAGTATAGATATTTAATGACACTGGCCTTGGAATTCTTAGCATGAATGTTTTGATAAAAAATGTTAAAAAGGTTATCCTTGAGATACAGGGACAAAAATACTTAAAATTACTAGTGGGACCTAGGATCACATTAAGGTCTACAAAGATCTGGGACATCTCTTTCTTCCCTGATATGTAGGGGACACCAAGGCTAAAAGTAACAGAGGTAATTTGTGGTCTAGCCTCTAGTAGAATGAATTATTACATTGACATTAAGCAGATATAAAAATCAGCACAGAGGTTCACATCACATCATTTTACAACCTTATAATTTTGGGGTGATCAGAAGGAAACCATTTTGTTAACTACAAGCATGAAAATGTTTTAGTTATTTTAAATGGGTTAATTTACCCCCCCCCCTGAGGGGAATATCTGTTGTGCACCATTATTGGAAGGGATAAACGCACAAAGCTTCAGTTGAATAAAACAGTTTAATTTACTTTTTTACTAGCATTATTTAGTTAGATACTTTTTTTTCTTTTTTAAAATTCTGACAGTTAAATTAATGCTTCAAAATCTTGATTGTATTGGCAATATGCGATGCGTTAAAATAGCATTACGTTAGCATTGAAATCATTTATCAAACCTGTGTATGAACACAATTTATTAGTTGTCTGTGCATTCGAGGTGTGGTCTGCACTTCTATCACAGCAGCATGCTCGCTTACGTTTCCAGTTTTTATATCTATTCTTCTGGATTCTGATTTTGACTAGAAAAATTAAAACTTTAGAAGATGGTTTAAAAAAACAAAAACAAACCAACCATCTTTGTGCAGGAAAACTAACAAAAATGTTATTTTCTTGAAAATTTTGTTGAATTAATATCAGGTTATTGTTTTCTGTTAAGATTCTCCATATTTACAATACGACTGCTGTCGCTTGTTAAATATTTCCTTGATTTTATGCTTTATGGAGAAAAATGGCTACTGTGCTAATGCCATTGTTATTAACTGGTACCACATTGATTTTTATGTTTGAATTTGTTTGTGAAGAAAATACAGATGAGAATGGCTAAGGATAATTCAACTACAAGGAAAAAATTGTGTTATGCCTACATTCATAAATAGAAATATTCTAAACTTTACTGTTATTTCTGCTTCTAAACTTGGACCGACTCGCATGCTTTCTAAAATGTCGTCCTGAGGCTGATATTGATCATGGATGTTTGAACAATGTAAACAAGCATTTAGGTTCCATCAAACATGTCATATGTAAATAATAGTGAGTCTTGTACCAAAGTGATGACTATTTCTTTCAAATTGTATTCTGATAAATGGAAAAGTTATTTGCTGAAGTTAGGATAAAAGATGGCCATCCTTTTACATAATGCTGACCAAATATGGAATCTTTCAAATGAAAGTGCCAACATTTAAAAAAAAGACAAAAAATAAATGCATAAACAAAGACTGACTGACATTTCTGAAGTTTAAAAAAAATATTTTGCACCCTTTGTTGTTCTACCCTCTTTTTGTGCTGTAAAATTAGTTAAACATGTTTCCAAACTAAATAATTGTTAAGAAATTTTCATCTACTTGCAAGAAATCTGTGCATATTTTGGAGACCTTAGGAAATATGTCAAGGTAATTAGATTAAATAAATTTCACAATTTATATTCCAAATTTCAAGGCAACAAGTATTCTTGGAACATTAGAAACATAATTTATTTGGTTGTCACTTTTTTGTAATCAAGAATTCTTGCTATGGACTAATAAAGTTGTTTTTCTCCAGTGTTAGTCAGACTAAGCATTTCTCATTTCTCTTTGTTTTAAAATCTTATCTGGGGCAAAGCTATTTTCACCAAATATTTTTACTTTGTAATTGTTGTGAAGCTTTCAGCCGATATAGGTGAAATGTCTAAAACAATGCAGGCTGTTAATCATGTATCACTTTAAATTACAAAGAGATAAGAGCCATGCAGCACTTGATTTAGTGTTAATCAGGAGTCCTGCACTCTTGGATAAATTAAGGAAAACTGTAAACAAATCCTGACTGGCTTATATACTGCATTCTTATCTAGAGGTCAGGTTAGGTGATAGGTTACCACTGTTATTTATTAGCAGATTTTAGTTTCAACTCATTTTAGAAAGCCTTGATGACAAGATTTGTTTAAATTAACAAATATGAAATGAATTGAATACCTACTGGAGAACTTGCATTCAAGTACAACTTCTTCTTCACCTTCTGTTGGTTCACTATCCCTGAGAGGAACCTCTACCTCTGGTTTTGATACTTTTGTTTGAGACGTGGGCTTGTAACTCTCTACAATAGAAGAATTATATTTTTAAAAGAAAATTATACAAATGAATTTTTCCATTAACTAACTGTAACATGTTACACCTCTGATGATTTCATGCTGTATCTGATGACTACAGATGTGGGCTACTTTCTTTCAAGGGTTTACTTCAGTTTCCTTCCACCTCTAATTAGAAGGGCTCAAGTAGGGCTTTTCCCTGCTAATGACAGAAGTGTTTAGCTTGTATGTCAATGTTCTTTATAGCACCAACCAAGCTAACATAATCCATGCAGAGATAAATGATAAAAAACTAAATAATAATAATAACAACAACAACAATAATAATAATAATAATAATAATAATAATAATAATAATAATATAATAATAATAATAATAATAATAATAATAATAATAATAACAGTAATACCCATTGTCTTTAGTTTTATGAATGCAAACAAACAACCAAAAAAATTTCAAACACTCACTTTCCTACAATGAAGAAAAAAGAGCCAAAGCCATACTTCTCCATAATGAAAGACCCTGAAATTCAGCTGTCTGATGTTTGGTTTGTCTTGCCTTAAAAAAGGTTTGTAGCCATGTTTGTTGAGCATGTCCATTATATATAAAATTCTAACTGTTGGACACAGCATGGAATAGTCACAATTAAAAAAAAAAAGTCAGGATATTTTTTTATATCCCACTAAGCCATTTTAAAGAGACAATTGCACAGATGTAGCAGCTGTAAAAAAAAAAAAAAAAAACCAGATAGGCTCACTTTTCAGAATGTTAAAAAAATTATTTATCAGACCAGATGATTTTACTGAGCTACTCTCTGTGCCTCTATAACTAATGATTAACCGCAGTTTGATGCAGGAGCATTTTAAGAATTATAGTATGCACATTAAATAGTGTTTTTTTTCTTTAAAAATCCCACAGTATAATTTGAACTAAAGCACACTGAAATATATATATTTTTCTTTAACTCTGCAGTTTTTAAATCATTTTACCTAAAATCTAAAATCCAGTGTTTTTCAGCACCAACAACTGGCTATAAAGAACACTAGGCTAAGAGGAGATTTTATTTTGTATGACTTTATAGCATGCATGAAAATAATTTTCTTAAAAATATAATTGTAAATTGTTTTGTTGACCTGGTATTCATGGATGTCATAGTTATTTATTTTGTTATTTTCAAAGTGTATTAAAAGTTTTATAGTTTAGTTCTTTTTTACTGCTTTTTGCAAAAGTATTCCAAATGTCTGTAGGAAAAACTGTTACACAGTCTTTTTAGAGTGATGACAAAACAAATAGTGTGGATATAAAGCAGCTTGAGTGGCTGTCCAGATCATACTATTAAATAATTCATAAGAGAACTACAACACCTAAACAAATTGATTTGTGGGAAGGCAAATGGAACAAGTGTCCTGCCATAATAATTTGGATGCTGGGTGATGTTTACAATATGTTTGCTGCAGAAAATGACAGAGAAAATATAGTAGAGTGAAATTCTTCATGTTAGTATTTGGGCAAACCAACATTTTTGCGTAGCATAAAGAACCACTAGTATTTGGCATTGAATTAAGAAGATTTTATTTCAAAGTCTAGTTCAGGTTTGCCATATTTGTGTGACAGTTTCTTTTAATTCCATCTTATTAGTTGGATGTGGATAGGTTACTCTCAGTTGAGATCCAGATGCTCCCATAGGTGCTTGACTGGATTCATATCAGGGTTTGGAAATACTCAGGAAAGAATGCCTTGATTCATCTTCCAGATTGTGATCACATGAATGTCATCCTTCTGAAGAAAATGGATATAGAATTTAGTATGTCTTTTTGGTATAATAGTGAAAGATGTCTTTAAATGACAATGAATCCATCAGAATTGGAACGTCTTCTGACAAACATTTTTTCTACCTTGCCATATTGAAACCTGCAATAAGTCAATATTACCTCCTTACTTGACCATGGGCTAAAGACATTTGGGTTCAACATCTTTGTTAGGTTCTCTCCAAACCCAGGTATGATCTTCAAATAAAAATTGCTAAAACGTGGACTCATCAGACAAGAGTATATGCTGCCAATATATAATGGTCTTGCCAGATATTTTCTCTGACTAGACTTTTTGAAATATTTTATTCTTATTGAACAAAAGATTTTTTTTTTAACATACTACCTACTCTTTCTAGTCAAATAGTGATGATATTGGACTATTCTTTGGCTTATTTTTATTGTATGGACAATGTCAGTAAGAAAATCTTGATGGTTACTAAGGAGATACTGAGTAATGGCACACTCTTGTCATGATGTTACTGATGAAGACCTCCCAGGTCACTTTTCTTTAGCAGTGAAATTTGCCTTGATGAACTTTGCAGTAATATTGGCCACAGATCGATGAGAAATTTCATGACTTATGGCAATCTGTTATTGACTATAACTACTGGATAGCCTCCAACATGACCTTGCACTGGTTATCTATACCCAGATGCTTAATTGTATATCTATATATAATGTTACGTGAAATATACATTCATTTATATGGATAACCAAATTAACAATGCAGGACACTGCACATTTAAAGGTAGGTTGGTATAGACATTGTTTTGGCCCTTATAATTCATGACCTAAATAAGCCAGCTACAGGCATATGAAAAAATAAATTTATGCTTTTATTGTGATGAATAATAATGAGTTTGGACAAGATTGAATAGTAATTAATATTAAATATTAAGTACAGTTCCAAATTATATATAATTATATATCATATAAATTAAAAAAAAAACAAGATATAAAAAAATCATATTTAGGGGGTTGGCAATTGTATGTAAATTCTTTATGCAGCTATCTTTGTACAGTATCCTGCTATGAATGGGCCAAAATATATCCTGTTGTATTTAGGTGGCATTCTTTGAGCACAGAGGTTGATAATAATTCATCATGATTTTTGGTGGAGAGGGCAGAACTTCCACACTGTTCAGTAGAAAGTCTCTATTAGAATTCCTCTGTTAATCTGTGAGGGGAACCAGAGTACTTGGAGGAAACTCATACTGACAGACTGGTACAGAAGATTAAGAAGAAACCATACCATGGGAGGTTTTCCAAACTGTATCACGGGGATCAAACTATAGCCCTCAGCCATGACAGAGGCCAATATGCTATGCACTTGGACAATGGTACCCATAATACTCAATATTATTTTTCCGTTTTATGCAAAATTTTCAGTTATATATTTTCTTTTCTTTTAACAGGGAGTATTTAGTTTGCCACCATGTTGAAACTAAGAAAATGGTAGCTAACTATTGTAAAAAGAAAATTCATTCAACCAACCAAACAATGCTCTCCTTTTGTAGCAAAATAAAATAAAAGCTTAACTATAAAGGATTTGTCTAAAGTATTTTACCTTTATTACTGGAATTAGAAAGCCACTGGTCCTAGACATAAAGGTGACTCATCTACATTTTGGGATTTGCAGATGTGTATGTCCAGAATAGTAATATGCATTGTAAATTATAAGTCCATCAAAAGGGCTGATGACATAAGCTTAGTTTTTCTCATAAATTTGTCATCTGACTGTCAAATATATAAACTGTTAATTGTATAAAACTTTATTTTTGTGCCATAATTACCTATTTAGTTACAATGATAAGTTTGACTGGTTATTTTCATGCAATTCAATATACTGAAAAATGCTTTTGTTTTGTTGTTTTTGTCATTTTTGCAAACACTTCAAATTGTTTGTGTATATTATTTTATATATTTTATTATTTTACACGAAATAAAAGAACCATCATTAGTCCTGTGCTTTTAAATCTAGATTCTAAACCAAGTGCATAAGAGCTAGACAGATAAAATTTAGAAATATAACACACACACAAAAACAAATTCAGTAAATTGAACAAATTAAAATTTTTTAGTAAGTCATTTTATTATTTAGTAATCATCAATTTGTGTGATGTGATATGAAACTGAATAATCTTACCAAATCAGCAAATCAGGTTTTATATAATTATAAAAAAAGGCAAAGAGTGGTTATTGAATTAGACATGGCTTCCAGAGTAGGTGGGGGAGGGGGATAGAAACAAATGAAAATACCCCACAAAATCAAAACCATGCATATATATACACACACTCAAGAGATATCTTAAAATGAAAGTAACTAAGGAATTTTGTTTTAATTGTTGTAACCTTCTTGAATAATTTATGTTAAAGTATCATTAATTAGCTATAGTTCTTGACCCTTAGAACCTCTAATGAACTACACTTGTCCAGCAGCTACAGGATATTTACTTAAGAATACAGAATTAACTTGACTATCCTGGTACAGACTTTAGGTGAGGGTGAGGAATACAGAAATGAAGCCAATTTCTCTGTTCTGAAGCCATAAATAAATGCACATGTGCCTAAATAGTGATGGTGTGATCTGGATCTGGTAGTAAAATGAGAAACATTAAAAAATGGGAATTAGATTCTGTCTGTCTCTGTCTGTCTGTCTGTCACTCTCTCTCTCCACACACAGAGAGAGAGGAAGCACTGTCTTTCGATACCAGAAATCATGCACTATGTCTGTTCACCATTTGTAAGACGTATGCAAACAAGGTAATAGGAGAAATTCAGGCTAGGAATTATGGGGAATATGATTAGTGTCAAGAATCATTGATAGATGCCAAACTTAGTGCTAAAACTTTCATTTTGCAAAATGGTTGCAGTCAAATGTCGTAGTAATTAGTGTACTGTTTGCTATTAAATCAACTGAAAGAAAAGCTTTTGTGCATCTTATTGAAGCAGGAAGAAATCAATCAAAACAGCCCAGTATTTCTTAATATAGTTATACTTTTGTAAACTGAACACCACCACTAAAACACTGGTTATCAAACATAATGGTGGCTTCATATACTTTGTGTAGGCAAAAATTACTACTAGAGCATCTTTATAATGTTTTTTGATCAGCTTTAAATGAACTGCTTTATACTTATCTTTCATTTGATTCTGATAATACCTGTATAAGGGAGGTGGACTCATATTAGAAGTGTGCACACTGGCATGTTTTAGAGGTGATGTAGAATCTTTTGAATAATAATTATTTTAATGCCTGCTGATTCCATTATTTATGATTTTAAAAAGTTTTTCTTTGTTGCTTACCTGGTGGCATTACATTAAAAGTGCTTAGGAAATGTTTACATCTAAATCGCTGCATACTAATTTGTCTGTCAGATGGATATCGGATAAAACTTTGGGCATATTCTATGGACATTCAAATACGACCAGGATCTGCAGATACCATTATGGCAATACTATTACAGCTGAGTTTCTTTTGAACATTCCTAGTATCTGTGCATGTACAAAGTGAATTTCTGACAAGGGAAATGTTGACAGTTTAATCTCAATTTTAAAATTGCAAAAGCAGAAAATATTAAAAGGCATGCAACTATTCAGCAACAATCATGAAAAGGCAGAGATATTCAATAACCTTGATATAAATGTGATAATGGGTGTCCACCTATTTTGTGTTACCCCTAGTAGCTGTATTTCTCACAAATGTTTCCTATATGCAGAAGGAAGATAGGGAGTCATAAAATATCTCTATTTACTTAAAAACTACTATCTTGTCTCCAGCTAGCATTGGGTTCCAGCATATTGAGCTCACATGTGTGCACAGCCTACTGTGATACTGAACTACAGTGGCTCAGAAACTTTCAGAGCTATCTGAATATGAAAACAGTTGTTGCCATTCATGCACACAGCAGGGAAATGCAAACAATACAGGCGTTGATGGCAGTTTTTACCTCCCCTTAAGACAGTCTCTTATTTAGTGGCCTCATTATCCATCATTTCTCTATAAGAGGACATTATGTTTTTACCTGAGAAATATCAAATAAGTTTTCATTAGGGCCAAGACAACATTTTCTTTTAATTCAAAAAATAATGACAACAACAATACTACTACTACTACTACTTTGGAGGCAAAGATGAATATTTAAAAATTATCTGATAAAACAGAACAGGACTGACCTCTAATGTTTGTTGAATCAATGAAAAATTTGATAGAAATATTGATAAAAAAAGATAAATAATATGAAAGAATTTCAACTCAGGGTTGGCAGCCCTAACCATAGCTGGCAGCTATGCTATGCACTTGGCTATCTGCTATCCAGCTAAAAGCTAATTAAACTACATTTAGTAGCACAGACTAATCTAAATAAAAAAGTGTGCATCAGTGTCATTACCCATAAGACTAAGCTTCAAAATCCATAAGATTCTAACATCACACATTGGCAATGTGGTACTTTCATTAAATAAGCAAAATAATGACCATATCTTTACAACATCACTATTCCTGCATATGTACCAGGTTTCTGGAAATACCTAGTGTCAACAACAGTCTAATCACTGCTAACCAAATGTTCGAGTTTGTTTTTGGCAAGTGGTTCCCTTCACCAGTTCATCAGAACCACAAATTCACAGCAACACTATCTTAATTTAGCACTGATTGCATCTGCATTCATTGTTTTCTGGACTCTCTGTGGTTCTCACAAACTGTGGAAAAAGAATGTTCACAGTCTGACCACCCACCTCCCAGAAGAACCATGAGACATGCATGGGAAACAATCTTCTTTTAGTGCTAACTCCAGCCCAGACAGAATCCAGTCTTGGTGATTTTCCACACGCACACGTGTGCGCAACGATGACAACGATGCTGGTGACCTTGTCCTCCAGAAGCTGAAGTCATCACATTCATCTTGGCACTTTTCAGCATCTACACTTGGTAGCAAATAACAATGACTATGAGTGGTTGGTTGGTGGTCTTAATAAATCTAATCTCATTTATTATAAGATGAGGGTGACCTTCCAGTTGGGTTGCCATACATCTGTTCTTACCCTACCTCCGATGATGTAAAAATACATTTTTAGTGATGCACATGGTGCAAAAACACACAAGAAATAATCTGAATGTCCACAAGACCTTAAGTGTGTGTGTTTATGTTTCTTGTTTTGACCCCAGTATAAAGACGTTTTATTACTGGTACAGTAAATAATATACTGCAACAAATGTAATTAAAAATTTGAGAAAAATCTTCATAACATTTTATTATGTTTGTGGCAGCAATTTTATTATTACTATTACCAATAAATTAATTCAAGAATTAATTTGGTTTAATCATTTGATTTAATGACAATAATTATTTATCTGCATTGATAGATGTTAAACCTTTTCTTTCTGTGCTATCCTGATATGAAAACTACCATATTCCCAAAGTTTCTTGAAATAAGTTTAGTGACCCCTCCCCTTTCTCTCTCTCTCTCTCTCTCTAATTGTTGAGATGATATGGCTTCTTCAGTTACACCTGCCCTAATTTAGACAGGGATATTTTGTTTCTTTTCCCAGCTGTGTATATATCATGGCTGGCTTTATCTCCATATTATCAGCATGGAGCAGAGTTCAAAGGTCCAGAAGTTTTATAAGATTGCTTGGGTATAGGTACTGGAAACCAAATACTAATGACATTGAAGCAAAGCCATGCATTAAGAGAAAAGCAAACAATAAACATATCTGATTACACACTAAGAATAGTTCATGAAAGGAAAATTTTCACCTGAAATTTCAGAAATGTATTGGCCTTAGTTAAGGTAAAAATGATATCTGCGTTCTTTTGCTCAGAGAATGAAGTCACAAGAAGAGCTTGCAAATGTTTGTGAACACACTGAGCAGGTCCGTATAATATTATATTTGTCCTCTATTATCTCACTAGGTCTAATTTCACTGCAGGAAAGCTTAGTTTGCACTATAATCTCACAATATTTTAAGACTTTTTTAAAAAAAAAGTTTTACTTCTGCAACCTGGCTGAATCAGGAGAACAGGGTTTAGATAAATCTTTGGTTTACAGGTTTTAGTTTAGCTTTTTTCTTTTTTTTCATGTAGAAAATTATAATCAGAATACAACAGTGAACCACACCCAACTTTCTACAAAATTAAAGCATTTTTTTGTGTTGCTGTTCATATGTAAATGAATAATACAAAAGGTACCACATAGCCCAATTTTCCAGACAAGTAGTTTAAAGATCAAAGAAAACAAATCTGATTGAAATGCATACATTTGTGGGTGACAAAATTATGGGATTTAATTTCTTTAACAAGTGAAACAGAAAATACCAAAATTGTAAAAAAAAAACAGTCTTTTTATAACTACTTTGCTTATATTGTAGATGGATAATCCATCAATAGATGGAATTTTAAAAAAATCATTCTAATTTGCAACTGCATAGAAAGCATTCTGTTCCCCCCCAACTTTGTTTCATTTCTGTATCATACTGCAGAAGCATGGATTGTCATCTTTAGATAAGAAATTCATGCTGATTTGCTTTTTATTAACTTTATCTCAATGCTGGTTTGGTTGCCTAATACAAAATTTGATAGATAAACTTTTTTTCCCTAATGCTATAAAGCCTGTCTTTAAAAACTGCTCACAATTTTAAACTAAAATAAACTTGGAGATTGGACTAGAGAAGGGAAGTGGGCTGAGTGAACGAAGAATGAGGTAAATAAACTCAGCATAGTTTCACAGCAAGCATATCTGCAGATGGCCCTGAGAATGATGCTTGTTAGGCATTTTTCTGACTAATCCTTTGCAGAGCTAGTACAATAAACTGCAAATGCATGACTATTTACAGAGAAGTTCCTGGGCATTTATTTACTTTCCATTTGTCTTCAGCAGGCGAGCTAATCTATGATTATGAAAATTTTTGAAGAACTGCTTATATTTTTTTTTTTTTGACTGACCGACTTAGGGGAACACTCTTCCTGATTGGTTGAAGTAATACATTATATAACAAAATATTCCTATCTTTTCTCAAACTGCATTTTGAAAACTCTCGATAATACAGTTATGATTTAAAGGTTTTTGCTTATTATTTTTCTGTCTTCATTTTTTTGTATTCTATTTTTTGTGTGCAGTTGCCCTTTTTTCAGTTTTTAAAAAAGATTTTGCAAATAGCATTATTTTAGCAAAATTATTTAAATTAAGAAAAAAAAGGAAAATTTTGTTTTATTTAAACTAATAAACAAAATCACCAAGTACGCTAAAAGGTATTACATAAGACCAAATTAAAAAAAACAAACAACTTTCTTTCTATTTAATTTTCATATTAAGTAAATAAAATAAAATTCAGTTTTTTAACTTATGAATACAAGAAGAAAGTAGAGTTAGTTTGGGCATTTCCCACCAACTAACTAAAGAGCCAATGCGTCCTTTCCCCTATTACTTTCATAAATCAGGGTTAGTTTTAGTTTACAATGATGATAATTTTTTTTTTTTTACTTTTCGGATAATACAAGTAGTTGGAATTGCTCTTGAATCCACAACTGTAGGTTGCCATCTCTTTCTTTATGTATTTTTTGTTTGTTTGTTTTGCTATTTTTTTTTTCGGTTTGACTTACCAAAAATTTCCAAAACTGTGTCAACTGAATCTTTTCCTGCTGAATTTTCTATTACACACGTATAACTTCCTCCATCATCCATCTCAACATCCTGTATTTCCAGATAGTGGAAGTCCAGTGCCTCGTATATCTAATTTAAAAAGAAAAAAAAAACGTCTTATTTTTACACAGTGGCAGATAATGTTGTTCAACTGTGAAATAGAATGGTAATTTTGAACATCTTTTACCAATAAACTGTTTGAAGCAAGTTTTTCAAAGCCATTTAATAATAAATTGGAATGCATTACTTAGTAAAATTATTGAGGGAGTCAGTACAGCAAAACTGTTTAAAAACTATGCTAAGTAACACTGTTGATATGTAAACTGTTAAGAATTGTTTATACAAGCATTCAAAGTATTAATATTTTACAAAGTTCAAGTTATTTCCCTTCTTTAGTTTTAGAAATAGTGACAGTGCAGTTTTTAATAATTACCTTCTGGTTTAGTGGAAAATATTAGTTGACCACTGTTCCAGCAAACTAGACTTAAACTTTTAAGACTCCAATCATTTCTGACAGGGGTTAGTGGTACTACTGCTCTTACTCTTTACTGTCTCCCACCAATGTGGATAATAGCACTTCATTAAAATTGTTTACGTGGGAGGCTGAAGATTAGACTACTGGTCTGCCATGGTTAAGGGCTTAAGGTCGAATTCTAGTCTGGAACTGAATTTGGCACATTTCTCTAGCAGGGTTTCTTCTTGCTATTCTTCATCAGTTGGCCATATGGTTTTCTTTCCACATCTAAAAATGAAGAGGTCTAGTAGGGTTTTCCAGGCACATGTGGTGTTCTGCAGGTAGCTTTTGAATGGTTTGCATCTTAATTGCTCAAGAGTCCCCAACTCTACCTGTGTAACTCAATTGGTCACCAAAGTTTACACCCTACACTTAGATCATAGTTATGAGATCCCCAGACCTCAAAAGTCAGGACGGGCAACAATAAGAACAAGATGTGAACTTTTTTTTTTTTTTAACAGATTTCTTGAATTTTTGCATTATGAAAAAAGAAAATTTATGATAACCATTAGGTTTTGAGAAGTTGTTTGTTTTTAGTTACTGTTTGTTGCCTTTTTTTTTTTGTTTATCTTTTAGTGAAACTTCTCTGAAGCGCAAGTTTTATGCTATAGTTCAAATATAAACATCTGCATGAAAGTGAATAATAATGCTTGTCTGAGAATACTGGTGAAACATGTTTTCCCATGTACTCTTGGTTCTTTAATCAGTGTTAATCCAATTGCTGCTAGGAAGAGAAAGATGTATATTAATTTTGTGTTTTACAGTTTGTAAAGACAATATGACTCATCAGAAGGTTTCTAATTCTTTAGCTCAGCCAATAAAAAAATGAAAATAAAAAAAAAAGATACAAGAACAATAGTCTTTAATTAAACATATAGATGAAGCTATAATTGATGTCTTCAGAGCACATGACATTAATTATAGCTTGTGTACATTTAATTAGGAATCAGTAACGGTATAATAACTGGCCCTGGCCTCCCCCTGCTAGTGTTTAAAGTTGTTAAAAACAAAGTATGACTTTCATTTGAAAGGATGCATATGATGATGAAACTTTTTTGGTAATGTTTTTAGCTGCATCTCCAGAACTCATAACAAGAATAGTTCACATGCTGTTTCAGCCAATATTAAACGTTGCTTTTATTCACAGAAAACTATTAGAAAAACATTTAAAAACTCTGGTATACACTGACATCAAATATAAAAAAAAAAAAAAACAACTTGGTGAATGGCAGATGAAAGAATTCTTATTTCAAATGAAGTCGGTACATTATAATTTTAAGTGTGCCTTATGATGAAACAACAACAACATTAAAACACTGGCCATTTGGCAGTCTCTCTTTTAATAAAATGAGCTAGTTCAGTCATTCAGTGCTTTTTCTATAAACCACATTTGTTTGCCAAATATTTAATGCAAAGACTTTTGTAAAATCTTTCATTGTCAAAGTGCTTCTGCTGGGTAAGCAAGGTAGCGAGTGAATTAAAAAAATACAACATATCTTTATTTTTTAGGGGGGTCTTACTCACTTTGTATTTCTCGCACGATTTTAAGTATTCACCATTGCGTTGCCAGTACAACTTAGTTTGAGGAGAGCCCTCAAAAGATGCCTTGAAAGTTGCAGTTTTTCCTTCATCAACAAACTTTTTCCTTGGCTTGATGATGAACTCTGGAGGCTGCTCTTTGGCTTTGAGTTCCCTGAGGAAAAGGAAAAAAAAATTAAATTGGTTAAAATTTTTTAATGCAAAGAGTTTTAGCAACAACAGATAACTTGTATTACATATAACCTTTAGATTAAAATGAGTTTTTTTTTAAATAGTTAAATGTATATTAAGAGGAAAGTTTGCTTTTTGTGCACCACCACATGACATCAGGCTGTTACAAGATTTAAAACAAGATTTAAAACACTAGAAACAAACTCACTTGGCTTGAACAGTTACAAGAAACCACATTAGACTACAAAATTATCTGAATTACCATTTTTCTAATCAGAAATTTTAGAATAATGATGCTGCTGCCTTGGTAATTTCAGTTGTAACTAAAAGCAGTTAACCTGTCATTAAGTAGACCTGGTGCTCATCATCACATTTAGGACATTAGAAGTTTGATTACACTTGAAAGTGCGAAGGTCCAGACTTGACTGCCATATCATCTTAAAGGATGTGACTAGATGTTGGGAAAAGTATCCACAAATAATTTAGGGACACTACCAGCTTTTTGTTAAAAACCAATATTTTCAGTCTTGATCATTGTCTGAAATTTATAAGACTCTCAGAATAGGTAAACCTGTTTCAGATTTTTTTTTCCAACCCAAATCTAGGAAAATGAGGTGAAAGTTTTATATTGTTTAAATGCTATCTGCAAGGGGTTTCTGGACCTGCTGAAAAGTAATTTGACTGAGAACATTAGAAATTCTCTGACTTTGCACCAGCCAAGATGAAAAAAAGAACTTGGAAAGTGATGACTTGTAAGAATTGTTCCAGGTTAGTAGAGTATTTAGTTTTCATCATTTCTGAGATTTTGACTTTGACTAATTTTCTTGGTCCTTTTATACAGTATTGCCTGCAGCTAAAGACTCAGTTTTCAACTTTTTTTTTGCTTATATACTTGTTTTAGCACACACAACTTTAAATATAATCTGGTCATTTCTGGTACTGAAAATAGTCATTGTCTCACCTTTTGCTGATATCCTCTTGAGCTTGCACTGAAAATCAACACAGTTTTATTTAGTCTTTGTTTTCAAAAAAGTCATAAAAAGGGAAAGATTAGACTTAAGATTTGTAACAATTTAAAATATATATAATTCTGATTAGGAGCTTCAGGATCCAGTTTTCGTTGAGAATTTAAGTGTCTTATATACTCTTTTCCTTTTCGTGGAACCAAGAAAATAAAATTTACCATTGTATTTTAAAATATGTTAAAGCTTTTGGCCAAGAAAAAAGTCCGTCATGTTTACTCATTTTTGTTTCTTTGTTACTTTTGACCCTTTATTAATGGGGTTTCAGAAAGATTTTTGGTGGCTTACCCATATTTTGGATCAGCTGGCTGAGTACGTAGTCATTGTTACTGCAGGTATAGATAGATGTAAGCTTTATCTCAGTTACTTTTATGTAAGTTTTTTAATATAAATTATGAAATGTCAATTAACATTAAAAACAAAAAAAAAATGATTTGAAAATTGTTTGGAATTTTGTGTTTTTGTATTGAAATTTATTTAAATAAATATAAAACAAATGCTGCAAATTAGTTTATTAATATTATAGTTATAAAAGGATCTTCAGTATCACATCCAGTTAGTTCAGAAAGTACAGCATACAGTGTGTCAATAAGTACAAACAATTTCTGTGGTTTAAATAGCAAAATAAATTTATATTTTGTACATTCAGCATTTGGTATTAACCCTGTTTATATTGCTACTGTAGACCAGAAGTCTGCAATCTGTTCTCATGCAGAATTACTCTGTCTGTTTACTATATTGGTATTTCTTAATCTTAATATATACATAACTCAACAAAAGCAGTTTTTCCTAAGTTCATCCTTTAAATACAGATAAAACTAAAATTAACTTTAGTCTATTCTAGGCAGCATTTCAAGATGCTTATATCTGATAATTTTAATCAGCAGAGTATATGGTTAACAACTGCCAATTCTACATATTAATGAACATGCAACTATTCCACAAGTGGTTGGTTGATTGTTGTGTGCTCTATTCAGACACTAGCTGTATGTGGAAGAAGAGGGACATAACACCAGAAACATGGCTATAATGAAGGTGCCTCTTGCCCCCTAGACTGTGGCTGACCTAATGAAAGTGTCTCTTATAGAACTCTTCATTTTCCAGATGTGGGAAGAAACCAGTGAGCTCAGAGAAAATCCACTGTGGTCTGGACTGGCAGCTGGTGAGAAGTGAGAAGAAACTATGCTAGGGAGGCATGCCAAACCTAGCAAGTCTAATGGAGCACTCATATGTATTCCATAAATAACTCATCCCTCATTATGATGATAGATATCTTTTAATGAAGTGGTGATCCTGATAGGAAGAGATGATCAAGGAAGGAGCATAGGTCACAAAAGCCATCTTTTTAGCTGCAGTGTGTTGAAAGAAAATGGATCTACACAATCAAGACTCTTCAACCATGGAGTCTAGAAATCAATGCATAGCACCAAATTGCTTTCCTCACTGAAAACAGTGGACTTACAATATTACCACATATTTTCTGAATATTTCTTCATGTTTAAAGTATCCAGCAAAATTATTTCTATAACTTTTACTGCATGATATAAACCAAACTAACAGGAAAAAAAATTTTTTCCTAATAGTGTAACTTATCAAATCTGTAGAAAATTCAAATTCAAATAACAGTTTAAATATTGATAGGAAAACTATAAATTACAAGTACAGTATGCACATAATGAAAGTTAAACTAAGAACTGTGGATAGAAATATTTATGACAAAATATTTAATTTACTTACTGTGTTTTATTGATGTAGATGAAGCAGCATCCTTTGTAGAACCTGAAGGATAAGTATGATACTGAAATGAAATCCACTTCCTAGAATAAGCATACATGTTGATTAGTGTACTCTAAAATCTACTGAACTATATTAGGCCTTGTTCATATAAGGTGAGCAGATAATCCTTGGTAGGGGTTTCTTGTACAAGGTATCTCTGTCTGTCTGTAGAGCTCTGTCAGAGGTGCTGTTAAAAGAAGCAAACTAATGTACCATGCTTAGAAAGAGAGAAATTTAGGCTCATGTCACAATGACACTTTCTCACATGCCTCTGTAACCTAAGACTTTTAGTAAAAATTCTCTTACCCTTCTTTGGCTTGGCTCTGTTTAGCCATGATGAAGGAGAAGGGTTATTGGAGGGAGGGTGAGAGAAAAGGAGGGTCTCCATTCCAAAGGATACAGGACTGAGAATGCCAGCTGCTTTGTTCTGATGTTTTACCTTTTAATAGCCAGAAAGAAAAAAAAGGAACAGGAACCAGAGTAACTTTGTTTATACTGCCAGCAACTTGGAGACAGATGTTGTTACATCAGGGACCTCTACATGCCTGCTTTACATTAGTTTTGATTAGTACAGAGTAAGAGTTGCAGTTGAAGGCAAGCTTACTTCAGTTTATTTTTCAGGTTAGAAATAGCTCTCAAGATGCCTTTTATTTACTACCAATGAAACAGCACCAGACACTAAAATTAATTAGTTTTCTATTCCTTCCATAAAATTAACACATTCTAAGGCTACTAGATTTAAAAAAAAATATTTGTTTCTGAAAATCTTAAACGCTGAGTTATTTAGAAACAAAGAAATTTTGCACACCAAGTTATTTGCATAATATAATATGGCATGTTAGATTGGATAAATGTCAGATTTCTTCATGTTCTGTTCTTGAAATGTTTTTGCAAGTCAGAATATAATTGGTTTTGTCATGTCTGAGTATAGACTGACCTGTGAAAGAGAGTGTAACTAGGTAAAGCATAAATCTGTTCTTTTTCATGTCCTCTTTTGGCTTGTTATGGAGAATATGAATGCTTAAGAACAGATGCAAGTATACAGAATACATGTCATTTTATTTTTAGCCTGTTAATAATGGAATATCTTATATATTTAATAATGATTTTCTTTCTCTTTTTTTGGTATTGAGATTTTCAAGAACAGAATCATTGATGCACTATGTTTTCAAAATGTATATTTCAAATTGTCTAAATGGTTTGTTTAACCTTAATGTACTAATGGAAACAATTGTATTGCATTTTAATTTTTAAGCTAAATGATTGTAACTTATAGACAGATAGATTGTTGTTAGTTGAGTAAGTTAGAAATTCTATGAAAATAAACATTTAAGTTCATAACACAATGAGAAGTATTTGATTTCTTTTGAAGATGAATCATTGCACATTCCATCTTGTTGCTATAATACCAAGCAAAGAGATAGAATACTTGAAGTTCCAGTTGACTTTCTGAAATTCACATTTAGAGGTTTTTCTCATGAAATAAGAATGTAAGAATGAGTTTCTATTTTAAAATGGCTGGACATTTAGTTCCAGGTTATTGTACATAACAAAGTCCTGTTACTATTTCAAAGTTTAATAAATCGAAAACTAATGTATTGTAGAGAGAATGAATGAAAGTGAAGTGGCTTTCCAGTGTACAGAAACATTTATTCACATGGTTGCAAACTGCTTCTGTTAATTTATTTCATTCCCAAACATTCCTTTTAAAATATTTCCTGAAATTAAGGCCTAGTACAGTTTTAAATTAGATCATTCCTCCAAAGTCTATGAGCTAAAGTGGGCAGACCAAATTATTTAGTAGTTCAGAAATCCAGATGCTTTATGCCCCATAAAGAAAATCTGCATTCAACTTTTTCTAGTGTCTTCGTGACCTGTCAAGATTTTGCTGAAGCAAAGTCACATTATGTGAGCATATAAAGTCAAATTATACATAATTACAAGATTAATATAATGTATTCAAAACAAAATTTCAAATAGGACTGTTTGGCTGGATTAAATATTTTGTATATCTGCTTCACTTTCTTTTTAATGTAGGAGAGACAGGGTTAAATTGTTACAGCAGTAGTTATTCCTCATTAAATGTATAGCATGGCTATCAAAGGTCAAAGCACATAACTTCAGTTACAACCTCACCTGTATTTTTAATTTGGTTCTGTAACAACTAGCCTTGGTCTACCCTGTTTTTGTTTATTCACTTGCATGAGTTACTAGTACTGAACTCTTGATCTGCAGCTTTTAGAGAAATGTATAGGTTAATGAGTTACTTTACATGGTAAATAAGGTTGAAATGAGAAATAAATATTTTAACCCAAGAACTTGGTCTAAGAAATAAAAACAAAATCACCAAATGTATTATGCACAAATGCCTGATATATTGACATTTTATTATTAGTGTTTACCAAAGCACTTGATTTGAAATTTTATTTTTTTAAAATAGAGTTTAGAAACTATGTTTTGGTTACCGAGTGTGCAGATATACTTGAGTTGGGGGGGGGGTAGAAAAGAATGAACCTCATAGTGTTGTTAGACTCTTTTGTCGATGCTTTACAGAAAGTGATGAATACATGTGTTTTTATAATAAATTGTCTATCATAATGAGTTCTTAAAAATAACAACAAATAAAGATTTTCATGTTTTTCACAGTTTGCTAGCTTGCTTTCATCACAAAAACCCTGTCTTGCTTTTCATCACATTACTGGATTATCTTAAAACCTGTCCTAGCACCTGCCAGGGTGTGTTATCAAGTTAGTGATTGATATTTCTGTTACAATTTTTCTAGCAAGTGCTGACCATTATATACCCTGTTTGCCTTTGAAGACTAGCTGATTAGTAATTTTTGTAAGCCATTGGCAGTCCTGGCTACTGTTCGAGCCAACTGTTTAATGAAAGCCTTTTCTGGTCAGTCTTTTTAAAGATACAGAATTGCTGCTAATTTAATAAAGGAAAGAAAAACCCTGATATAATTACAGAAATTGGACTTTTTCCTCTAAAGCACTTGGCTGAGTAAACAGCAAATATGATTGATATTAATCACGTGGAAAAGAGCACCAAATGAGAATGTGGCTAAGACAGTTTCATTTTTTATAACTAAGCATACCAATTTCTAGACAGATTAAATAGTGATGATAACAAGTAAAGTTTACCTTTCATAGTTTTCTTTGTAGAGAAACTGTTGCTAGAATGAAAGAGGAAATAGGAACACGAATACTCCATGAATAATACCTTTGGAATAATTTAAGTGTATGATTTGTTTTCCTGTAAGTTCCTGTCATTTAGTGTTTTCATACTGGATGCTATATTTCTGTAACTGATGTAAATTTTAAAAAAAGTTTTTCAAGAACAAATGATTTTCTAAGATCACTAACCTCCTACTGCACAAAGTTACCACTGTATGTTCTTAATAGCCTCTACAATTTATGCAATTCATATGTGACCTTACAGGAGTTAAAGCACTTCTTGTCTATGAGGGCAAATAAAAAATTAGAAAAATTAAATACTGTACCTTTATATCTTTGTTTTGATAACAGAATATTAATCATGTTGACAGCATTTTAACAGCAGATAGAATGGGAAATGATTTTGTACATGCAGTAAATATAAAGATGACTCAGTATAGAATGAAGTCATTCAAGCATGTCAGTATGTGTTATTTCCTATCATTTGGATTTTTAAATATGTGGTATAAATAGTCCTGATTCAACATCTAATTTGTGCCTTTAGTTAACATAGTTTAAAGTAGCATCGTGATTTTAAAACTTGAAATGATTTTACATTCTTTTGCATTAGCAATCAGGAATAGCAGAAATAAACTTTTACTTGGATATACCTATTGTTTCTACCTGTTGAGCAAACACTGAAAAGAATTCAGATCCAGTAGTACAGTGCAAGTCATATTAATAACTTTTGAGTTGAAATAAGATTTTAAAATATGCCAGAACTAAAAATCATAATCAAATTAAAATTGTTTTTTTATTAATAATAGTTTCGAATTCATTAGATTCACAACTTTTGATTGTATACAGTTAAATAATAATTGTAAGAAATAAATTACAAAAAGCTTAATTCAAATATTTGTCAGGAAATGAACAAAAATAATTAAAGAACATTGCTTGATTATTGTTTCTAAATACAGTCATGTAACGAGTTATACATTTAAGTGTGACACTACTTTCTACTTATATAAATTTTATTACACTGAGAGGCATACCCAAGAATACCTGGATCTATATATAATCTATGAATGGAATTTGAAATGGTGGGACATTTGCTTACCTATGGCAACGAAGAGTGAAGATTTATAAGTTTTCTTTGTAGTACAGTTCTTTAAACTCATGGTTGTGATGTGTGTGAAATCATTTGATGATTTGGACTGTGATTCACAAGCTGCTACGCATCTCCTTTTAGTCTCCTCTTTCCTTCCCTGGTAATGTGTCACCTACCTAGCAGTTAAGCAGCCAGTCAAATAACTGCCATGCATGCCATTATACATATCTTGCTGGTCACTGTTCAGTTCCTGTAGCAATGCCTATTTACAAGGCTCTGATTTTAAATCATAACAGGTATAGTAAATCCCAGGTTGTTTGGTGGGAGGAACCATTAAAGCGTATTTAAGACAACTTTCCCTCCTCTTTTCTCATAGCAGTGCTAGTGTCAGGAGACTAAAATCCAGCTTTTTTTTTGTTGTTTCTATTTTTAGGTCAGTACTTTAACTCCTAGAGGAGTTTACTCAGTCACCCTGAACTTCCTCACCTAGCATACTTTAGCTGACAGATCATATCAAAGGTCTCAGGGACATAAACAAGGTTGAGTAATTCAGTGGGCAGGTGAACAGTTAAATCAATGTGCTTGCTACTGTGTCATCAGCTGGCACACATTCCATTCCCTGGCCAGGCCTTTCTTTGTTGGGTCTTTGAACCTTGACACTGCTGCTAGCTGGTGGTTATTGTAATAGCCAGTGGGTGTTCCCAGACTGTGCCCTACCCAGCCTACTTTTAGCTTGCTGGTGACTACTTGAGGATGCTACCACCTGCAAATGGGCATAAAATACTGACAGGACTTTTAAATCCAGCCCCTCAAAAATTCCTCAGTAGTCAATATTTCTTGCTCTTATCTATGCTAAATCATAGCCTGTCTGTTTTCACCAATACATCTAGCTAGCCCTACAGACTTAGCACAAGTATGCAGTTATACTCAAAATGTGCTTTCACTTCCTGATCATGGGAGTGCCATTGTGGAGGAGGAAGTAAAGTTAATCTTTTCTTGATAAATATGTTAATAAATAATTAAAGATTAAATGTACTAGATGCCCAGTCATCTTATTTAGTTGTTTAAGCTTAAAAGTATTATTAGCTCTGGTGGCTTCCTAGAAACCACTCCACTCTGCGGTATTATACATTGTGAACAATATACTGGATCTGTACTTTGTGTGATGCACATCTATAGCTATGTAATACTGACTAACCACTGATAAAATACAATCAACCATACATTCTGATATATAATATATTTTTCTCTGAATGCTCACTCATAAACCAAAATACATCATGAATAACACTATTTTACACTGGAATAATTGGCAAGGTATTCCATGCATGTTATCGTATGATTAATGAAACAGAAGTTACTAACATCTAGCCTAGAATGTTTCATCTATATGCCCACATTTATTTGTGGTAAATCTCTCTTTAGTTGTTTAAGTTTCTTTAAAAGAGCCATTCACCATTGCAGATTTTAAAACTGGTTTATTTGCTGAACTACCATTCCAGTAATTAATTCCACTTTACCACAAATATGTTACTAATATCAAACCATACATACAAGTGTCTGTGACATTGACACCTGAAAATTTTATCAACATCACGTTCAAGACCTTATTTAAAAAGGAAATGTAATAGTGTTCAGAATTATCTGTGAACTATACTAGACAAGTATAATCTCTTTGAATATTATAAATTATTTTGAAAAGTCTTAGATAATATGAACTGAACTTTTTCCAATATTTTTTGTTTTTTTAAAATAAGAACTCTACCTGTTTCTACACTTGTTTTACCTGTACTGATCAGTCAACTTATAATAGTTAAGAATGAAAAGATATTGCTGATGTGCTATTTGAGGAAGTTAGTGGTCTGATTCAGGCTTTTCCAATACTCTTAACAAGTAATGATTGCTGCAATAGGTTAATTGGTTAATTGTTTTACTTTTAATATGGTAAAGGCTTGAACTAAACCACTAACTTCTGCAATAAAATTTAAAGTAATATTAATTTGTTCTCTTAATATAGTGTTGTAAATATAAGCAGATTTGGATGGATCAACTATACAATAATAGCCTTTGCTTTTAGGAACATTAAATTAATGAATATCAGTACTCTTAAAGTTATGTATCTTCAGAAAGATATTTAATTATAGTAAATTGTAATAATCCACACAAAAACACACACTTCAAAAGATTCACCTTATCTATTATTAAAAGCCTTTTTCTTAATGTCTATTTCTTTTTAAACCAAATAGTTATAAAGTTTTTCTTTAAAATCACTTTTCATCCTAAAGACATTCTTTGAAATAAATAAAACAATTATTCATATTCTTATTAATTGTACAGCCAATAATCTGAGCTTTGGAAGGCTTGTTTTTGTTGTTTTTTAAACTCATGAAGCAGCTTCTCCTATAAAATACAGTTTTTAAAAATCATCGTTAACATGATTTTTTCATTATTTAGTTTGTTGAATTTTTTTTTCTTCATTTAACCAGGCATCCAGTTTTTTTTCCCTCATCATTACTTTAAAAAAAAAAGAAATATTTTACACAAGAAAAGGGAACAGTGACCTGCCAGTACTGTAAATACTTGTCTATAATTTTAGTTAATTTGTTACACCATCAGAGCTGAAACTGTTGCTCTTCTGGGAAAAGCACCTAACATAGCATAAGGTTTAGTTTCTTTAACCTTCTAATGCTTGGCTGCAAAAGCATGTACTTGCACATATTTTGTTTTTTCTTCTGATATTTGCATGAAATAAAATAAAAAAGTTTTGTCATCATGCTAACAGAATTAAGTTATTGATGGGTGTTCTAAGATTAGTCACTAATGGTGGATGGTGTAGTCAGAAAAGCAGGGCATTTGAACACTAAAAACTTTACAATTGTTATGTTTAATACTGGACTCAAACTTAGTGAAGCATGGTATCTTTTTGTGGTGGTGATGTTTGAGTGTGCTTCACATCTCTGTCATCACTATAAATGAACCGTCATGCAGCACTACGCCATACGGTTCAATCAAGCAAGGTGTTACATTAAGGTCCACTCAGATTGTTGCAAGAAGATCTATTTTGCTTTAAAACCTTTTTCTTTTGTTGTTTCAAACCCCTTTTGGACATTTGAATGAAGTGGTATTGTGTAGCCATACATCAAGGGTATCTTCGAAGTAGAATTTGATCTGGTCAGTAGACTTTCCTGGGAAATTTGAAAAATTCTTCTCATAGCATTTTGATTTTACAAAGACATCCCTCCCTTTTTTTTTAAGACAGGAGAATGCACTTATTTTATCATCCTCAACAGATATCTTCTTTGCCATTTTGTTTTCTAATCTTTCTGGACGCAGAAGTAAAGGGTGTTACCATCATCCAAATAAATCCAGAAAAATTTCTTAAGAAAACTATTATTTGTGTTTATTTTTTGCAATTGGTTAGTCTTACTTAATTGCATAACTAACTGAGTTGAAGATTGTTTCTATATGCATTAAAAATAATCTCATAATATAATTGGGGTCTCTCTCTCTCTCTCTCTCTCTCTCTCTATATATATATATATATATATATCTAGTTGTCTAACTTTAAAAATTTACTGTTTACTTTTTGCTGTTGTCATGTAAGAACAGGGATATTCTCTTTAAATCAGTATAAAATATATAGATGACAAAGTAAAGAAGTAAAAGAAAAAGAAAATAAAAAAAAACAAATTTATTTTTAAGAAATTATACAAAACGAAAGAAATTTATTTACAATTTCCATCATTTTGACAAACAAGAATTCTATAAAACTAGCCACTGCAATGTTTAAACTGCTACTCTGACATAAATGGGAATTATTTTGTTTGTTTTCTTTTATGTGGGTGAAGTGGTTTGGAAATAATTAACAGCAATAACATTTTTGCTGACCTATGTTGAAACAAAACACAAAATTTGGTTGGGAAAAAAGCTGGCTTTGCTTCTGGTGTCTGTCTCAGCTCCTGCTCTAATGGTAGTTGTCTCATGGTGGTTTGGAAAATGTCCTGTTTTTGGTTGGGTTTTCTGTTTTTTCGTTTATAATGTTGGTAGAGGAACACCATGGAAGAAACCAGTTTACTGGTCAATTTGAGATAGCCATACTGCATGAAGCATCAAACAAATATGATGTGGAAGATGCAGCTGTTGCCACAACTGTCAGCTTCCACTGGAGAAGTTGCAGTTTTGTTGCCAATGCTATTTTCTTTAGTTAAGCCATGAGTTAAAGTCATGAAAAATAGATCAGGATTCTGTAAGTCTGACAAGATTTCAATTGTTCATTTTTTAAATAAAATCTTATCAGTTTCTTACAGATGTTCGGATCTCCTATAACGTAGTTGTTGACTCCATCTGTTTTCATTGGCTGAATCTGGAAGATTAATAAAGATTTTGCAAAGTTTCCAGTGAGGGAGAAAAACCCAATTCATCCTTTTGTACCAAAATTTAGTAACAATACTGCAGTGTTTTTTATATGTACACACAAATTCATGTGGCACTTCCAATTTGGGTCTTAATTATGTCCTTACCCTTATGTATTTTCTTTGCTATGTTAGTTGCATTTCTTTGCTTTTCCTTTTTGAAATGGATCTCTGTCTTTTCTTTCATTATGATACATGAGACATCTGCATGCATCAAAGATTAGGTTATGGACAGACTTGGTGCATGCAGTTAGTTAAAGCACTTACCACCAATACTACATCTCCTATAGCTACTGGATGCATATATAAAAGTAAGTTACCTTTCTCTGCCTGGTTATCACGCAGAGTGCTAAAGACTTTTACTCTTCAGCATGTGATAAAAGCATTGCGTAGAAACAATAAATTTCATGGTTGTCATTAAC
The DNA here is from genome assembly GCA_018389105.1 of Nautilus pompilius. Classification (NCBI taxonomy): domain Eukaryota; kingdom Metazoa; phylum Mollusca; class Cephalopoda; order Nautilida; family Nautilidae; genus Nautilus; species Nautilus pompilius. Next base: position 87,993 of record JACATO010002171.1, read on the forward strand.
TCTATACATTACAGTACTTTGCTTATTTTTCATATATCTCATAAAATTATTGTTTTAAAAGAACAAAAGATAACTGTTGACACTAATAATTAAAGCATGTTTTTTTTTAACCAAGGTATAGTCTTTTTTATAATTATGTATGTATAAATCAAGAAAAATGTTTTTAGAACAATTTTCGTTTTTTGTTGTTGCTATTGAAAGATGAATCAGGCCAAAGTTTGTTTCATCTTTATTTTCAGACTTCTGTATCAAAAGGTCCGCTTTCAGCCTCATCTTTGTACACAATATAACTACATTTAAAGGCTGCTGCATCAAAAGATCTCTAATGAGCTTTCTCATTCTTGTATACTATATAACTATTTATATATTTAAGGTTATAGTTATTTTACATTGGAGCAAGAAGTTCTAAAGCTTCCGTCTTTTTAAACCACATATATCCTATGCATTTTAAACATATTCATTGTAACAGTGCTGCTTTGCCTTTTAAACTCCTATATCTCTTGAATATATTTTCACATAATCTTCATTATGCAAGACTAGAAAGATTAATTTATGCTAATTGCTCAAAAGAACTGAGATCCTCTATAACTCCAAATCATGCTAGTAAAAATACCCTTTCATACTGTCAGACCCCTAACATAGGAACACCAATCCTGGATCACACACTCTGGTTGAGATGTAACTAAGGTGAACAAACAGCAACTGGGTGTGGAAGGTGAGGAAGAAAAGTGATATTTTTTATTTTAAAATGGATAAGAATTTAAAATGGCTGCTGGTGTTTACTTCAGGAAAGTGAAAGAAGATGGGTTTGAAAAAGCAAAACAAAAAAAAAACTTCCCTACCACTTGTTCTCATAGTTTTAACTCACTGGCCTGTGGGATGAGATGAAAAATATAATAATTAAAGCAATGATTTTACATCCATATATTTCAAAAGAAATTTGATATTAGAACAGGGACAAAAGTTGCCTGGAAATTCTCAGATATTTAAAATTAAGAGGAAACATTAACATTGATAAGAAGAAGGCTAGTAGCTAACAAAATCTCTGACCACTATGGGAAAGCAAAATATGTGATTGGGAGACAAATTTGATGTTTTGAGGATCTATGTAAACCTGTGTGCATCTTTAAAGTATTTTTTATTATTAATATTTTACATTCTAAAAGTATTAAATATTCACACATGTTTTGTCAACCTCTTGGATATAGAAACTGGAGTTTTCATATGATTTAGGCAAAGTTGGTGTTTGGAGAAGAATTCCTAGCTGGTATTTTTACTTTTTATTTTGGTGATACTTTTAATTAAATGACCGATTGACCTGTTGAATCCTACTAGTTGTATGAGTACTTAATCTGCATGACTGATAACTCATTAAAAAAACCAAAAACAAATAATTTTTGTATATGCTTTTTTCATGCAATAAACAAAGCTTATCTTGTTTATGAAAGAGGGCTAACTTATGCATGAAGCTTGCTTATTGCATATGTGATTATACTGATTATTTAAACCCAGTTTGGCATAGTTACAGCCATTCTGGCCAAACCAGGAATATTCTACTTTCCTTCTAACTGATGATTTTAGATGAATCCTGCTGATGCCCCACCTGTGATTGATTTAGATTCCAAATGAGAAATGTCTACCAGAGAGAAACATCTGTAATAGCAGTGTTGTGATAAATGCTTCATTTTACAAGCTATTTACTCTTATTTTTTTATGTAGTTTCATAATGTCTGGCATAAATTATTTATTAATGAATTGACTCACCTTCAACTGATAACTCGCATGTAGTGGCCATTGTTCCATTGTTGTTCTCTGCTACGCAGGAATATGTTCCACTGTCATTCATTTGGACATTAAAGATACGGAGTATTTGAGTTCCAGCAGAATCACCACCTATGAGGATGCGCTCACTCTCTGACAACTGAAACAGGAGAGAATTATTTCTTAACAATGGTAGCTTTTTATATCTTTCACAACTTGAATCAGTGAATACATTAACATTAGACTTGACTTAGTGGCTTAGGATTGCACATTCCATTGAAAAAAGTTCATATTAATGTTCATAATTTAATAGCAGTGCATGGTAGAAACAGTTTGTTAATAAAACACTTATTTTTAAGTGGCTAAAGTGATAGATGCATTACAGGATTTTATATTATCTCAATAATTTATTTTGCACACAGTTAAGTCTCAGAAATACAAGCAGTCTGAATTATTCCCCTTGACCATAAATAGCAACAAAAATATTAGATCCAAAACATTGTCTTGTGTAACTTGTGTTTTTAGTTTATCATAAAAATGCATAAAGTGAGCAGTTTATTTTATTTATACAATTGCACAACATCACTACCAACTGAACATCCTAGTGATTGACTAGTTCGATATCTAAAAAAATTTTCTTCATACATTTTGACCTCTTAAATTCATAATTCTTGGGACCTGGGGATTTTTGAATTTTGGAAATAAATAGATAATATGGTGTGTTTTTCATTTCCACTGACATTTAAATATACATTATATTAATAAAAAAATATATCAGCATCCACATGCTCAACAAGTGGATGTACTGAGCAGTTATCTAAGAGAAGGACAATGTTACAATCAGCTGCCAGTCTGATGTTAGGTACAAAATTGTGGTTAAACCAATCTAAGGTTATTTCTTGAGTGATCCATGTTTTATGTTAGCCTTGTGTATTACAGGAAGAACTTGAATCCCTTTAAGAGCACCGCTGAGTGCCTGTAGCATTGGCACATGTAAGGACTGTAAGCCTATTCTTTGCCCCTTTGACTCCCTTCACCTTTTCATATGCAGCAGATACTAGTCTCATATGAGGTAAATTTCTCCAATGCACACCAGTCCATCAGCATTATAGATCTGTTTGGGACTGAGTTTCTCCTCATTCATTAACTTAGAAAAATCAGCAACATAAGTCTCAGCTGTCAGTCAGGAGAAAGTTTCTCTTCATGAGCATTTAACAAATGAATGCCATGTCTATTCTTAAATTTATGTAACCAACCTTGCCAGTAAAAACATCCTTGTCTCAGTTTCATTTCTTTGTGATACACTCTGGCTTACTCTATAAGCACTGGACCAGATACAACTTGGCATGCAATCCAAATTTCAGGTGATTTTCCAAGTTTTGGAAATCAACATTGTGGGCATCAAAGTTTCCAAACATTGAAAGTTTCTGAACTTTAGAATTCCAAATTTAATAGATCAGACTGCATTCTAAATGATCTTGTTTGGATAAAATTCAGTAATTGATTAAATATTTTGATCTGAAGTTATAATGTATTTGGTTTGTTACTTTATTATTGTTTTTGATTTTTTTTCCTTTTTCAAAGATGTTTATGTGAAAATTAATGATATATAATATTGTTTAATCTTTTCAATCTATATTTTTTTAGATTCATAAGGATTAATGCACTTTGAGTGTATTTGAGGGTAGGAGATTCAAAATAGTAAAATGCTACTTTAGCAAGTAAGAAGAATTATATACTAAAAATAATAACTGGCAGACTCTTAAGTTTAGGTAATGATACTACCAAAAATGTAAAGAAAAATGTATGTTAACGAATTTCTGGAGCCATTTATGTAAAAATAATTAATATTTTATAGATGAATAGAAAAAAAGGAATATGTATTTAAAATCTGTGCAGTAATGAAGCATCTTTTATTCAAATTTTTCCTATATTAAAAAATGCAAACATTGAACAGACAGATTAGTAGTCATGGACTCTGGATAGCATGTACATAAGCTATAAATATTGTAGTTACCAACTGTTTATAAAGACTCATGAGCACTGAACTAAGACCAGCTGTGTAAAAACCAGTGATTACCACAATTTAAATTTAATAAAGAAATAAATTGAACAATGAGATTTTTAGATTAAAAACCTTTATACAATATTGATTCTCATTGAAAAAAATAAAGTAAAATCAAATGTAATTTAAATTTGCTTATTTTAGCATACCTATGCTAACAGAATATCTATCACATGTTATGTGAGCAGAAAGCATTTCAATGAAAGTATACCATCCTTCCACATCTCCCTCTCTTCCAACAAATAGTGATTTCCCAGATCTTCTCAAAGAAAATATATTTTCACAAAGTCAGTCAGTAACTTTTGTTTTTTAGGATTCTTAAGGTTAAAGGCTCTTATGGACTGAAATGTCTTGTCACTTATTGGTACTATGGTATAGGAACTACTACTTGCACAACAAAATATTTTACAAATAATAATAAGTAAAACAAGAGTCAAGATAGGTCATGAGCTGCACTGAGATGACTACATTCTTAGGAGAAGCCAGAGCTAGTAGTTGTTACAGTATCAGCAATTCCTAATTAAATGCATAGATGAGCTATTATCAACATCATATACCTTTTTTGTGTTGTCAGTTATAGTCTCATTATATGTTTAATTAGAAATTATTAGTTGAGATTCTTACCCCTGTAACAACCAGCCCCAATTGTGTTCACTTTTAATAATCCTGGATTTAAATAATGAACTGGTCTGTTTTTACTAGAATCAGCTGCCATTGTAAAACTTGTCTGTCATGTATATTATACATTTCACATGCTGCTGACAGAACTGGTTGGAGCCATCTTTGCACTTTTTAAATTAAAACTCAATATTTTTTTCTATTAAAAGGAACCTATGCTTATTAGTTGGTAGAAGATCCAAGATATTATGACATGTAAGAGTTAAAAATACAACATTCTATTGAAATAATAAATCTAGAACTTTCTGATTGTTTCTTTTATTGATGTAAAATATACTGCAGCAGCAAACAAGTTTAAGAAACTGGTTTCTATGGAAAGTGAAGATAAACAATAGCTTCTATTGTTGGCTGTAATGAAGTGAAACCAATGTTATAACCTTTCAGCTTTTAAGAATATTTTGTGTCTATCAAAGTGGAGAAAAAAAGAGAATGCTGTACAAACCCTGCTTCCACTCTTTTCCCAATAGATCCTGGTTGTGGTTCTAATTCTCTTAATAATGCAAGTCATTTGCACATTGTCACCAACTGTAGCTTTTATTTTTCTGTCAAGTTCCAGGACAAAAACAGGTAAATTTCTGTAAAATTTTTATAAAAAGTGAGATTACAATCACCAAATAATAATAATAAAAAAAAAGACTCAATTTAAATTGTATCTTTTAAAAAAGAACCAATGTCTACAGAAGTTAGAAGGTTATTTTGGGCTTTAGTTCCCAGTACCTTAGTAATGCAGCTAAATCTGAACTAAGGTAACTAATACAATAAAGTCTGCTGATGATTGCCCATTGTGAGTAGATTTTTTTGGAAATGACAGCATTAGGTGATAACTAAGTACTGATTATGATTTAAGTAAACATTTGACTTTGAACTTTATTATCAGGTTCCACATTCTTTTTGATGTTAATTTAGGGATAGCAGTTTAAATGCATTTATTTTTTGTGCTGTAACTGTGTGTTCTTTATTTGGCATTTATAGTTGATTTAGTTTAGTTTAAACAAATTGGCAGAAAGCAATTTTGGCTTATACGAGCAAGGCCTCTAAATATGAGAAATAGTTATGGTTTTTTAAAAACTGGTCCACACCATTTAGTAATACTTGTTAATTTATTCCACCCAAGATACAGATCCTCAATTTCTGTAACAGTGGACGGTACAAATGAATATGATGAACTGCAATATGAAGCCTTGCAGAAGGGTTTGCCAATTTTTGCTATGTATACCCTAATACATAATATTAAAAATATAAATTGGCTAGTTGCTGCATTTAATTTGCATTAGCTAGTAGCATTAACACTCTCTCTTAATAATTTTAAATATTTCTATTAGATTTGTAAGCTTTATGCTAAATTATGTATGTTACTTTCCATCTCTGAAGCCTAACAATCTGAAAACATTAAAAAAAAAAGAACTATGCTGAAAGTTTTCCAATATCAGTATAATTTTATAACCAAATTAATTGATTTATTTTTTTGTATAAGGACTGATCCAATTTGCATAGAATATTCTGATATGGTTGAAACGAGACTTCTATGTCATAGTATTCAAATAATTTTGGCTTTGTGTTTATAATCTGTATTATTTCTAGTATCCTGCCATCTTTATTAGCATTCAAAATAGATTTCTTATTACTTCTATTTGAAATTATCTCTACATCTTTGCTGAATCATATTCTCTTTAGTATAATAATGCTGCAAAATTTCTGCATGAATAACTTCACATTTCATAAATTGTTTTCCACAATGTCTGACCATCCTAATATTGTAAATTGTTTTGAGTTTAACCAAGTTATCATTTTTTTTTTTAAATTAGCTTTTGCATACAATTCAGTGTATGATGTGTATAAAGCAGTCAAAGTTTCATTTGTGCAATTGAAAAACAAACCAACCACAGAGGTCAGTATAACCACATGTTAACTACTGAAACTATCTTGCTTCCAGATAGTATTTTGTCAACTTAAACTGAACTGCAGGATCAGTACCACAGCTGACTAACATATCTTTATTATTATTTAAAGTTGAAAGTTTTTAATATGTATGCATATGTATTATTCCAGGGAACACAGAAATTGTTTGACATTCCTGGAAGCCTATACAATATAAACACAATCCAACCACACCAACAATAACATCGTAAATATGGTGCAAACTTTAAGTGAAGCTGAAAATAATGCACACACAATAAATCTGAGATTAAAACATGAAGGCATTGTAATTTATTTCAAGAGATGGAAAATGAAATTACCTTTCACTCTCTGTTGCATCTTCTGATTCCAATGAAACACTATCTGTTACATCTACTGCAGCCTGTGAGTCATGTTCTACATATTCAGTTGTCTCTGTTACTATGGTCTCCATTGTTTCTTCCACAGTAACAACCTCTTGTACAACAGTCCCATCTTCTGCTTCCTCTTCATTGATAGAAACTGTAGATTCTTTGATGACATCTTTCGATTCCTGGGCTCCACTCACAGTTCCATCATCACTAGTAAAATCTTGTCTTTCTCTTTTAAATCTCTCAATTTCATCTTCTGGATGCTCTATCATTTCTGTAATCACTGTCTCTGTTGTTGTAGTAACCTCCTCTTGTATCACAGTTTTAGTTTTCCCATCTGCATCTTCTGATTCTTGTTCTGTAACAGTATATTCTGATTCTGTAGTAGTTTCTGTAGTTTTTGGTGCATCAACAGAGATACTTAAACTAGCATCTATTGTCTCTGAAGATTTCTCTACTAATTCACCTCTTAAAGAAACCGTAACTTGTTCTTCAGAGCTAACATCTGTTTTCTGTTCTATTTCCTCATGTGAGGTATCTCTTTTTTTATCTCTTAATATTTTTTCTGTGTAAGCTGATTGTTTTACTATAGTTTCTGTGTCTGTACTTTCTGTTACTACTTTTGCCTCTTCTGACTCACTCACATCATTTGAATCTCTCGTATCCTGTTCTGTAACATCGACTATTGATTTTTTTACAATAACCTCTTTTGAAAGCTGTTGTTCTCCATCAGTTGTATCTACAATTGTGGTGCCTTTTGGCACAGGTCTTTTGGATGTGTCAGTGTCATCTTCTGTATACTCTTCTAATTCTGTTACCACACATTCTGTTATTTTTGTCACTGTAACAATTTGTTCTTCTGTCACAGTTTTAGTTTTTCCATCTGCATCTTCTGATTCTTGTTCTGTAACAGTATATTGTGATTCTCTTGTAGATTCTGTAGTTCTTGGTACATCATCAGAAATTGTTAAGCTAACATCTATTGCTTCTGAAGATTTATCCACCACCTCAGGGAAGGCTACTGAAACTTCTGAGCTAACATCTTTCTTTTGTGTTTGCATCGTTTCTTCGTCCTTTGGTGTTTCAGTGTGAGCTGTTTCTGTTATTACAGTTTCTGTTTCTGTGGTTTCAGTTACTGTAACAACCTCTTCAGTCACAGATTCACTAGTATCTTCAGATTCTTTTGTTTCCTTTTCTGTGACAGTTAATTTTGATTTTTGTACTGTAACATGTTTAGATTGCTGTGCATCCCTACCTGTTGCATCCATAATACTACTGTCTTCTATTGCTGCTTTTTTGGTTACATCAGTGCCATCTTCTGGATGTTCTCTTATTTCTGTTATGGCTACAATCTGTTCTTGTGTAACAATTTCAGTTTTCCCATCAGCATCTTCTGGTTTATGTTCCGTAATAGTATACTCTGATTCTGTTGTAGAGTCTGTAGTTTTTGGTATTTTATCAGAAATGTTTACACTAACATCTGACGTTTCTTTAGATTTGTCTGTTGAATCATCTTGTAAAGTGACTATAACCTCATCTTCTGAGCTAGCACTAGTATCGATCTTTTTTGTGTCAGGTGTTTCTTGAACTTGGGATACTTCTGTATGTTCTGTAACATCAACCATTGATTTTTTTACAATAACCTCTTTTGAGAGCTGTTCCTCTCCATCAGTCGTATCTACAATTGTGGTGCCTTTTGGCACAGGTCTTTTGGATGTGTCAGTGTCACCTTCTGTATACTCTTCTAATTCTGTTACCACACATTCTGTTATTTCTGTCACTGTAACAATTTGTTCTTCTGTCACAGTTTTAGTTTTTCCATCTGCATCTTCTGATTCTTGTTCTGTAACAGTATATTGTGATTCTCTTGTAGATTCTGTAGTTCTTGGTACATCATCAGAAATTGTTAAGCTAACATCTATTTTTTCTGAAGATTTATCCACCACTTCAGGGAAGGTTACTGAAACTTCTGAGCTAACATCTTTCTTTTGTGTTTGCAATGTTTCTCCGTCCTTTGATGTTTCAGTGTGAGTTGTTTCTGTTATTACAGTTTCTGTTTCTGTGGTTTCAGTTACTGTAACAACCTCTTCAGTCACAGATTCACTAGCATCTTCAGATTCTTTTGTTTCCTTTTCTGTGACAGTTAATTTTGATTTTTGTACTGTAACATGTTTAGATTGCTGTGTATCCCTACCTGTTGCATCCATAATACTACTGTCTTCTATTGCTGCTTTTTTGGTTACATCAGTGCCATCTTCTGGATGTTCTCTTATTTCTGTTATGGCTACAATCTGTTCTTGTGTAACAATTTCAGTTTTCCCATCAACATCTTCTGGTTTATGTTCCGTAATAGTATACTCTGATTCTGTTGTAGAGTCTGTAGTTTTTGGTATTTTATCAGAAATGTTTACACTAACATCTGACGTTTCTTTAGATTTGTCTGTTGAATCATCTTGTAAAGTGACTATAACCTCATCTTCTGAGCTAGCACTAGTATCGATCTTTTTTGTGTCAGGTGTTTCTTGAACTTGGGATACTTCTGTATGTTCTGTAACATCAACCATTGACTTTTTTACAATAACCTCTTTTGAGAGCTGTTCCTCTCCATCAGTCGTATCTACAATTGTGGTGCCTTTTGGCACAGGTCTTTTGGATGTGTCAGTGTCACCTTCTGTATACTCTTCTAATTCTGTTACCACACATTCTGTTATTTTTGTCACTGTAACAATTTGTTCTTCTGTCACAGTTTTAGTTTTTCCATCTGCATCTTCTGATTCTTGTTCTGTAACAGTATATTGTGATTCTCTTGTAGATTCTGTAGTTCTTGGTACATCATCAGAAATTGTTAAGCTAACATCTATTGCTTCTGAAGATTTATCCACCACCTCAGGGAAAGTTACTGAAACTTCTGAGCTAACATCTTTCTTTTGTGTTTGCATTGTTTCTTCATCCTTTGGTGTTTCAGTGTGAGCTGTTTCTGTTATTACAGTTTCTGTTTCTGTGGTTTCAGTTACTGTAACAACCTCTTCAGTCACAGATTCACTAGTATCTTCAGATTCTTTTGTTTCCTTTTCTGTGATAGTTACCTCTGTGTCTATGCTGCTTTTTGCTTTTTCTGCTTTAGTATCTGACAGTTTTATAACATCTACTGACTCCTCTTGTCCTTTATCTTTAATGAAGACACTTACCATTTCATCAGTGGAAACCTCTGCTTTATTTTCTTGTGTAGTCTCTTCTATCCATTTTTCTTCCTGCTCTGCACTTGTACTTCCTTCTTGTGTTATAGTTGTTGTTTCTACAATAGTTTTTTTATGTACAGTGGTGGTATCTTTCATTTCACCTTCAGGATACTGTTTTTTTTCTACTGTAATATCTGCTTGAACATTAGTAGTAGAGGTGTCTAGTAAATACTCATCACTTTCTTCCTGAAGCACAATGACTTCTTCCACATCAACGTCTGCTGAATGCTGTCTTTGTGCATCTTCTGTTTTTTTAAATCCAAACTCTTCATGTTCTTGCATCACATCAGCATGTACCTTGCTTATTGTGGAGTGTGTTAATAGTGCTTCCTCTTTCATATAAATGTCACCTTCTAATTTCTCTAAAGTTGCATCTCTTTTTTCTTTAATTATAGTATCTCTTATTTCCTCTATAACAATTTCTCTGTGATCTTGTTGTATATCTGAAGGTGTTGATTCTTCTGTTGTAATGTCTGTTGTAATTTCATATTCTATTACCGTATCTGCTTGCTGCTTATCAGTGTCTGTTGAAATCTCTTTAGTTGTTTCATCTCTTACAGTTGTGTGTTTTTTTGTTATTGTCTCTCTTATTTCTTCTATCACAATGTCTGTGTGTTCTTCTTGCGCATATACATCATCTTCAGTTGCTTCAGTAATTTTTACCTCTTGTGTTGTTTTTTCTGATTCTTTTACCATTCTCTCTCTCATTTCTTCTATCACAATGTCTGCATGTTCTTCCTGCACATATACATCATCTTCAGTTCCTTCAGTAATTTTTATCTCTTGTGTTGTTTTTTCTGATTCTTTTACTATTGTTTCTCTCATTTCTTCTATCACAATGTCTGCATGATCTTCCTGCACATATACATCATTTTCAGTTGCCTCAGTAATTTCTGATTCTTTGATTATTGTCTCTTTCGTTTCTTCTATCACAGTGTCTGCATGTTCTTCCTGCACATACACTTCATCTCCAGTTGCCTCAGGAATTTTTACCTCTTGTGCTGCCTCTTCTGATTCTTTGACCTCTCGCATTTCTTGTATTACAATTTCTGTGTATTTTTGCTGTACATCTACATCTATTGCTTCATGTGCTTGTTCTTCTAATTCTTTGACTGTTATTTCTTTGATTTCTTCTGTGACAACCTCTGTATATTGTTCTTGATGAACATCTGTGTCTATCATTGTCTTGGCAATTGTAGCTTCTTCATTCAAAACAATTTCCTGTACTTCCTGTCTAATTCTTTCATCAATTTCTTCTATTAGTGTTGTAGTAAGCTCTTGTTTTACTATAGTATCTGCTGTCTCTGCAGCTACAATATTTGCTTTGGTGTCAATGGTACTAGAAATTGCTGCTGTATCTTCAACTTCAAGTTTTGTAGATTCTTGTTGTGCTAAAGTGTCTGATGGTAGCTCTACTAACAGAAGTGTTGATTCGTCTTGTGTTGCTTTTATATCAACTTCAGTAAAGTTATAACAGACATCTGCAATATCTGCTGTTTCTTCAGGTTTGAGTTCTGTGGATTCCTGCACAACAATGCTGTCTACATGTTGTTTTGTTTCAACTGCTGTTGGCTCCAATGATTTTGTCTCAGTTGTTTCTGAAACAACCTCACTGACATGTTCAACAATATCTTCTGTTACTTCAGCTTCAAGTCTTGTCAGTTCATGTTGAACTACAGAATCTATTGGTTGTTCTTCTACTTTTTCTGTTTCTTGCAATGTAATATCAGCTTGAATTACATCCTTATGAGCAGGTACAAAAATATCTTGTGTCTCTTCAGGTTTAAGTGCAATAAATTCTTGCTGTACTGCAGCATCTGTTGGTAATTTAACTACCAGCTCTTTTGGTTCTTGCAGTGCTTTTGTATCTAAAGTAATAGATTTGGTAATTTCATGAGGGCCACATACAGAAATGGCAAATGTTTCTTCTGCTTCATCTTCCATCATTTCATCTAGCACCTTTGCATCCATGGCATCATGCATAATAACTTCTTCTGGTTTTTGCAGTAAACTTGCTTCAATTGCACCTTCTTGAATAACATCCTTGGAAATACGAACAGCAAGGTCTCTTATTTCTTCAGAAGCAATTCCTATGAATTGCTGTACCACTGTATCTGTTGGTTGTTCTACTGCAATATCCTTTGGCTGTTGTACAAAAGCTATATCTGTTGATTCTTTTAGTATGTGCATTGTATGTTGTACATTTAATTCAGTTGTTTCATCTGTCAGCATAACTGCAGGTTCTATTTGGACAGCTATGTCTGTTTGGGTCTGTAGTCCTGAAGTATCTTTTAAGTCTTCCTGAACAATATCCTTTGGAATAATCTCAGATATTTCTGTTACCACCTCTGCTTTAATTTTTGAGGGCTCTTGGGATGCTGTAGAGTCACTTGGCATCTTTACTGCTATATCTTTTGGTTTCTGCAATGCTGTAATTTCTGCTGTATCTTTGATGGTTCTATCACTAGAAACGTTTTTACTGATATCTGTTATCTCCTCAGCAGCAGCTATTTCTATTTTTTGTAGAAATGCACTTGTTGGTTCTTCAACAGTTATGTCTGCTTTTTCTAGCAATTTTTCTATATCACTTATAGCTTCCACATCCTTTGGAACTTCAGTGCGAAGGTTTTCATTATCCTTCAGAATATGATCAATATTTTGTTGAACCTCTGTTTCAGTTTGTTCTTTTGATTCAGTATCTGAAGGTCTTTGTAATTTTGTATCCACTATTTTTTCTTCAGCAAAATCTTCACTAGGTAACTGAATGGAAATGTCTACTGCTGCTTGTACAACAATGTCTGCAGGCTTTTCCTTAACAGCAGAGCTTACTGCATCATCTACTTTAATTTTTGACATCTCTTCTGTTGCTGCACTTTCTGTAAGTAAATATTCTGGTTGTTTTTCTTCAATGTCTGTTGTTACTTCATATGCCCTGACTAAAGAGTCTTGTTCAGCAGTACCCAGTAGATCTTTCATTGTGGGCTTGCTTATTTCTAAAAGTAGGCCACTTGTTATATCTTCAATCTCATACTTAGGTAATTTTATTACTGGTATATCTATAATGCTGTCTGCCACATCCTCAATCAGAATGTCTACTGGCTCCTCTGTGACTACAATCTTTTTCTCTGCAGGTTCCACCATGAAAACATCTTCAAATTCTTTTGGAACTTGTATAATTTCTACCTGAGTTGGCTCTTCAAATTTAATGTCTACTACTTCCACATTAGTAATATCAATTGTTTCTTCTGCCTCATCAGCTAATGTTAACTCAGCTAATTTTGTAACAGGTTTTGTCAGTAATTCCACTGCGTTTTGTTTAGGAACTTCCACAGCAATACCAGTTATGTTTGTTGGAACATCATGTGACACATCTTCTGATGCATGGAATGCTATCCCTTGTGGCAATTTAACAGTTATGCCTGTTATATCTGTTGGTACCTCAAAGCCTAGATCCAATAACTCTTCAGCTTCTGTTATAGTCTCTTTTTTGGTAGTTTCATATACAAGCTCTTCAGTTACTGATAATGTTTGCTCTTCTGCTTTAATCATTTCTATTAGTGCTGGTTCTGCATAGGTATCTTGCACTTTGTCTGTTGGTTCAGATGCAGCACTTATAGTCATTGCTTCATCTACCATATCTATGGACAGTTTGTCTGCAACGACCTCTACTGGTTTATTTTCCCATGCAATGGACACTAACTCCTCAACACTTAGTTTTTTCTCTATTTCATCACTTTTGATTGTGGCAGTATATTCAAGAGGTTCTTTAACCACACCAGCATCTCCACTGGAAAATTCTGTTTCTGCTTGTATTTCCCATCCCTTTGGTGTGTCATACTGTGTAGTATCTATAGATACATCTATTGTAATTTCCTCTTCATCACTTTCTTCAGGTCTCTCATAGACACTGGTATCAATAGAGATATCCTGGTCATCTCTTTCATCTAGCTCTTGAACATCAGAGTCACAGACAATTTCAATCAGAGGAATCTGAAGTGAAGACACATCACCTAAGGAAAGATTAAAATAAGTAGCAATTAGACCAATATAGTAAAAACAAACTTGATAAGCAATGGATTTATTAACTTTCACAATTACAGGAATTTAAAATAGATATTCTCCAAGAAACAAATAAATACACTAAAAATAAACAACAACAGATTTTGTTGATTGAAAGCAAATAATTAAATCAGTGTGCATGACAGATTTTGTTGATTGAAAGCAAATAATTAACTCCGTGCATGTGTGTGTGTGTGAGTGAAAGAGAGAGAGAGACAGTCAACTGTTATTAAAACAGTTTGAGAGTCCAATGTTTACATTTTCCTCAAGAAAGAAATAAATATTGATCCTACATTTCTTTTCTTGTATATATGAAGTATCCACCAGGTAGATACATACATTTATTTACCTTAACTTTTGATGAATGGTTTTACATATTTAGGGTTATTATTTAATATCATCCTTAGAATACCCAAAACAAATATACACTATTTACAACAACACAATATAAGTTATTTTTTTGTTGTTTACTTGTTGCTACAAGTGAGACTGCCCAAGCAAAGGTGTATAGAGCCATAGTTATTCCTGCACCAGGAGGACCAACCACTGATAACTTCAGCAGGAAAATCCTTACTTGAACTTTATTTTTAAATGTGTGAGGAAACCAAAGTATCTGTAAGAAGCTTACATGACCATCTGGTGCAAGAAGAAACCATGCCTGGGAGGTATGCCAAACTGAGTTGACTAGGAATCAAACTCAGGCCCTCAAACTTAGCATTCCAATAGCCTAACCACTGCACCATTGGCTGTCGATAATAATTTATCTGCTATAATCTTACCTTCAGGTTCCAATAAAGTACAAGGTGCATCTGTCTCGCATCTGTTACTGATACCAGTTTCACTTTCGGCAGTTACTGCAAAGTAATAGCTGTCATCATCTTCTAGATCAGTCACCTTATAACACGTGGCAGGTGAACACATTGTGGTCACCTTCGTCCAATTTTTAGTTGTCTTCTTTCGTTTTTCAATGATGTAACCAGTTGGTTTTATTTTCTCATCATCTTCTGGTTCTTTCCATTCCAAACAAACAAAATCTTGACCAACATCTGTGATTATGATCTTGGCTGGTGAACTTGGCAGCTCTGGAATTGTCTCACCTTTAAAATCAAGAATATCTATTTAGTTTTGAGGAGGGAAATCTTTAACATTGGTTTCTGGTAAACAGAGTAAAAAGGTTGTCATCATTTGATGTCTAAACTTTTGTGTTTATTTACTTCAGATTTACCAATATAGAGTGTTGAGAACATATTAGGAAATACTAAGAATGCTATTTTTTTTAAATGAGGAAGTAAATTTTTGATGTTTATTCAATGAAATATTTTAAAGTGATTTCAGTAAAGGCTTACTAATATACACTTAGTGTGTAAGAATACATTATTTGGATTAGTCTTAAATATATGTTACCTACAACCACTCACTATTTTCCTAAGTTATTTTGATGTTTAAAAGGATAAACAAATATTTATCACTAAACAAATAATGACTAAAGATCAAATATTGATTGAAAACAACAACCCTAATGTTATTACCAGCTAATGAAAAGTGAATTATGATGAAACAGAGTAAAGTTTAGCATTTATCATGAATGTTTTATCATCAAAACAATAAAAATAAGAAAAAATTACCATTACCTTCTGTTCTCAGCAATGTGCAGTCTGTGTCTGTCTCACATCGGAAGCTTACACCGAGTTCATTTTCAGCAGACACACCAAAATAATAACTGTCATCGTCAGTCAGTCCTGGCACCGTATATCGTGTTGTTGTGGAACAGACGGTGGTCACCTTTATCCATGTGTCGGAAGCCTTCTTCCTTGTTTCGATGACATAACCAGTTATCTCAAATCTTCCATCATCTTCAGGTGCCTTCCACTCAATGGTCACAAAGTTGTGACCAACATCAATGACCAGGAGGTCTGTTGGTGGACCTGGTGGTTCTGGAAATACATCCAAAAAACTCATTGTTATTTCAATTTCTTATTTATGTACTTATTTTATAGATAGATATTCATATTAAATAACTATACTTTTAGAAATACTGAAAACAGGTTAGCAATCTGAAAATATAGTATTGAGTCATTTAAAGATTAGAAAATTAAAAAAAAAAAGTAATATTTTTAAAACTGAAAATTATCAAAAATTGTAGAGGAGAAAATTTGTAAAACTAACCTCCTGGTGTCAGTAAGGTACAGGGTGTGTCTGTCTCACATCTGGTACTGACTTCAGTTGCACTTTCAGCAGATACAGCAAAGTAATAGCTGTCGTCATTGTCCAACTCACTCACATTGTATCGTGTTGTTGTGGAACGAACTGTTGTCACTTTGGTCCATTTTTTTGTAGTACTTTTCCGTTTTTCAATAATGTATCCGATCACTTTAGATTTCCCAATTTCCTCTGGTGGTTTCCATTCCAAGGAAACAAAGTCTGGACCGATATTTATGACTTTGAGGTCAGTTGGTGGATTTGGAGATTCTATGAATGAGCACAAAATCAGCATTAATGTTCAAAGCATGGACAGGAATTTATTTGATGGAATAGTGAAGTATATCATTATTTCTGTAGAATTAAATCTTATTCAAGCTAGTTTGTAAAGGAATAAAGAATCTAGTAACTAACCTGTCACACGTGTCTATTTTTAAATGTATTTGAAATATTCTAGAAAATAAAACTGCTGACAAACTGTTGTCTGCACATTATGGAGTGAAACGTGTTAATCAAAATTTGTTTTATATGGAAAGTAAGTTAGGATCATTTAGAAATACATAAATTTTAAATTATTTATTATTAGTGGTAATAAATAAAAACTTCTCAGTTAAATATTAAGAATTCTTGTGTTTGTTTTTTTTTTTAAGCAATAAACCAGTACACCCGCAATACTTTGGAAAGCTATTTTCTGCAAGCAGAAGAATGAATATAAATATGTATATATATATATATATATATTAGAAAGGCATATTTTTATGAAAAGAATTATATCTTATATTAGCTTTGGAAATTACTTGCACCTCTATCAATGATTGACTATAAGATGTAATTTTGGAACACATTCTGCTGCTTTTATTATGAGAAAGTAATCAACAGCATTGATTATACAAAAAAGTTAATCATTTTGGTATTAGTTCAGAGTTATTGTATATCTTCTTCTGTATGTAGACCAGAGAAATTACACTAACGAGATACATGAATTATAATTAATAAAAATTGTTGGTGCAGGAATGTTGTCCTTTCTTATTTTAGTGAAAGAATATCCATGCAGGTAATGACTTTGAAGCAGTCTACTTACCTGTAGGTTTCAGCAGTGTGCAGGGAGTATCTATCTCACATCGGCTACTAATTCCTCCTTCACTTTCTGTGGTCACAGCAAAGTAATAGCTGTCATCATCTTCTAGATCAGTCACCTTATGATGTGTGGCAGGTGAACGCACTGTGGTCACCTTTGTCCATTTTTTGGTTGTCTTCTTTCGTTTTTCAATGATGTAACCAGTTGGTTTGGTTTTCTCATCTTCCTCTGGTTCTTTCCATTCCAAGCAAACAAAATCCTGTCCAACATCTGTGACTGTGAGACCAGTTGGTGAATGTGGTGGTTGTGGAATTGTCTCACCTGTCCAGAAACAATAATGTAAATTCAACTTTTCAAGATTTCAGAATGAATATTTATAATATCAGTCACTGGTTAAAACCTGTAGTGTCATTGCATAAGCACATTTCAACTATTCATGGTCCTTGATAGTGCCAGCTTAATGCCTAAAAATATTTTAATGGTATAAATAGAATTAGGAAACTAAATTTGCAGTGATTACAGATCACATGTTCACAGTTGAAATATATTTCAATAGTGGTTATAAATATCGCATGAATAATTTTGCCCCATTTATTATAGTCTCTACCTCTGCTATAATAATTTGACTTTATAGTTTAAATGTCCCAGAAATGAGCAATTATTTAAATCTCATACATTTTCCTCCATTTGTTTGCAACAACTCATACAGGTCATTTTAAATTACATGCTTAGGTCAGATTACTTGATTTTACTTTTTGTGCTTAATGTTCATTTTTGTTTTTTTTATTAATCAGAGATTTTGAAAATCTGTTTTTTTTTTATTGTTCACAAATAAACTTTTCGTTATTGGTTAAAAAAACATAGGGCTTAATTTTAAATAAGATTTAGTAAAACTTTTGATAGTAACATAAAGCATAAATAAAAGTCAGTCTGAAAGAAAAATGAATGATTAATCAATTAAAAATTGGTTTATTTTCTTCATTGTAACAGTGGTGAAAGGTATTTTTCATAAGTTTCACAAAGCTGTGAATTGTATATCATATTCAGACATTTCAAAATTTTATAAATTAAATAAACCACTGGCTCTTTTGGTTTCTGATTTTGAAAACAAAATAGTGTTTCAAAATTGTTAAACTATACATGTTTTCTCACGAAAAATAAAAAGCTAACTAAATATTAACAAAAATAAATAATAGGTAAAGAAGCTTTACCTTCTGTTCCCAGCAATGTGCAGTCTGTGTCTGTCTCGCATCGGATGCTTACACCTAGTTCATTTTCAGCAGACACACCAAAATAATAACTGTCATCGTCAGTCAGTCCTGGCACCGTATATCGTGTTGTTGTGGAACAGACGGTGGTCACCTTTATCCATTTGTCAGAAGCCGCCTTCCTTGTTTCGATGACATAACCAGTTATCTCAAATCTTCCATCATCTTCAGGTGCCTTCCACTCAATGGTCACAAAGTTGTGACCAACATCAATGACCAGGAGGTCTGTTGGTGGACCTGGAGGTTCTGGAAAATACATCCAACAAACTCATTGTTATTTCAATTTTTTACTTATGTATTTATTTTATAGATAGATATTCATATTAAATAACTATACTTTTAGAAATACTGAAAACAGGTTAGCAATCTGAAAATATAGTATTGAGTCATTTAAGGATTAGAAAAAGAAAAAATAATATATAATTATATTTTCAGAAAAAATTATTGAATAATGAGAGATAGAAATAACACTGCGAACACTAACCTCCTGGTGTCAGTAAGGTACAAGGTGTATCTGTCTCACATCTGGTACTGACTTCAGTTTCACTTTCTGCAGATACAGCAAAGTAATAGCTGTTGTCATTTTCCAGCTCACTTACATTGTATCGTGTTGTTGTGGAACGAACTGTTGTCACTTTGGTCCATTTTTTAGTAGTACTTTTTCGTTTTTCAATAATGTATCTGATCACTTTAGATTTCCCAACCTCCTCTGGTGGTTTCCATTCCAAGGAAACAAAGTCTGGACCAATATTTATGACTTTGAGGTTAGTTGGTGGATTCAGAGGTTCTAGAATAAACAAAATAAATGCTAATTTCCAGAAAATGCAAATCTGTAGGATGGACTGGTGAACTGTTGACATGCTGTTGATTGTCTGTAGAATGTTATTTTTTGTAAATTATATCTTCGAAAACAAGAGTAATTAATGGACTAATAAAGCTAATGACTAACTTCTAACAAATATTCTTAAGATAAACATATTTGAAGATTTCATTTATTGGAACAGTTGAATAGATTATAACTGCTATTTTAGTTATGAAATATTAAGTATAAGTTAGGTTTTTTTTTAAATGAAAAGCAAAAGAAAATTTGGTTGAACAGAAGTAGTAAAACAGGTTTAAGAGAGACTCATTGAAAAGTAACTAATTAGATTTAGTTTCACATATTGTTCATGTTTTAATACTTATTTAATAAAAGATGTTTCCCATTTATTCAAAAAGTATTAAATTATTTAGTATTTGTTGAAGGTTTAACTGTTTTGCTGCAGTAGAAGCAGCATTGTGGTCTGCCGAACTTGCGACTTTGATTTGATAAGAGCAATAATATATTATTGCATAACTTAATTTACCTGTACCAAAACAGGATGAAAGAGTGTTTTTGATTGGTTTACTGCTAAAGTAAGGTTATGGGGATTACTTTTTCATGGAGACCCCAATCCATGACATCATGCTTTGAGAAAAGTTAGTAGTGAAACAGTGAAATCATGAAATACAGTGATGATTGTAATGCAGGTAAACAAACATTTATGGAAATTAAACAAGATAAATAATGCATTTAGATTATATCTTTCTACGACATTTAAGGTAGGTCATACAAAATTTCAGTATTTTTTATATATACTGCACTTGATCAGTTCCGAAGACTACTGTGTACTTCCAGAAAATGGACAATTGTTAATGTTATATTAGTTGATTCCATTGTGAGCATTTTAATGAGATTTGATATTGATATTTTGAAGAGATTTAGGTATTAGTTTTTGTGGAGTAAAATTATAGGAGAGTTTACGAGGATGTCATCCAGAAAATTCTTTTAGGAAATTTGAAAGAATAGATTGAACTATAGGCATTTAGAATAAAATTTAGATAATGTATCAATCTGATTGCCATTATTCCCCATCAGAATCTTATATGGAGGAGAAAACTGTTGCGTTTTGTAGTTCCTCATTGTCATCAATGAAGGATGTTATAAAGAATAAACAAGAAAAGGTAACAGTTTAGTTTTATGGTCAGGTATTGTTTTAGAGATCTATAGAGTTTTGGATGAAATAAAACATATGTGTAGAGCAAATAATTAGGAAATTACTGCTGATACAAGTTAAGAAAAAGGGATGGAATCAATTTTGCTTAGCTTAATAATTGTAATTTCTTTGGTGTACTATGAAACTCAATGGATAAAGACTCATTTTATAAAACCTTTTGGTGTTGTAGATGTTCTCGCTAAAGGGTTCATTAATTGAAGAACTGGCAGTTGCAAACATGTCCAAATGAGAGAAATTATTTAAGTGGAATGTATTCACATTTCCCTGATCAGTGGATCAGCTGTACTACTGAATAAGAATCTTTAACCACAATTTGCGCATCCAATTTTTATTGTTATTTTGATAATATGTCAAGAAACAGAAATGTTTCCTTGTTGAAAAAGTGTACATATGTCTATATTAAAAATAAAAATAAAGAATACAAAAGCAAAAGGGTATTATTTATGTATATAGATCGAAACTAGTTCAGAACTAATTGATGTGCAACTTAATTTTCTTACAAAGAACTTGTGCAATTACCCATATTACTACAGGTCTGAGCTTATGCATGAATCACCCACAACTGAGGAAGGGATAAAGAATGTGAAAAATTGCAGAAGCCTTTGGCTGGGAGTTTATGATTGTTGCTTGGTAATTGCTGATTAAATGAACTAACAGTCTAGAGTTTAAACTACAAAGAATCTAATTACCAATAGGAATATTAATATCCACGTGTTCTCTCAGGAAAATGAGAAATAATCTGTTAAATATTTATGGTTTTGAAACGTTTCTGGAATTAAAAATGTGGAGAAAGTTGTGATAGCATTTGATCATTCAAGGCACCAAGGTGAATCTTCACTTTGATATTGGTTTAGATATCTTGTACATATTCTGATTATTTGCACCTGAAAAATTACAATATCGAAATATGCTTTATAATTAATAAATAGTATTGGTTCTTTCTCATTAGGAATGCTGTCTTTTCTGATTTTAGTGAAAGTATATCCATGCGGGTAATAACTTTGAAGTGGTCTACCTACCAGTAGGTTTCAGCAGTGTGCAGGGAGTGACTGTCTCACATCGGCTACTAACTCCTGCTTCACTTTCTGTGGTCACAGCAAAGTAATAGCTGTCATCATCTTCTAGATCAGTCACCTTATGATGTGTGGCAGGTGAACGCACTGTGGTCACCTTTGTCCATTTTTTGGTTGTCTTCTTTCGTTTTTCAATGATGTAACCAGTTGGTTTGGTTTTCTCATCTTCCTCTGGTTCTTTCCATTCCAAGCAAACAAAATCCTGTCCAACATCTGTGACTGTGAGATCAGTTGGTGAATGTGGTGGTTGTGGAATTGTCTCATCTGTCCATAAATAATAATGAAAGTTCAACTTTTCAGGATTTAAAAAAAATTGAATATTTATAATATCAGTCACTGTTTAGAGTGTGTAGTATCATTCGCTTATGCTTTCTTTTGACTAGTACTTGAGTACAGTGTTTATAGTGGAAACAGTATTTTTGAACTAACTTTATTTTTACTTTAGAATTAAGAGAAATGTTTATTTATTAATGTTTTTGATAGTACATACATTGTGCTTAATAATGGTATTGTAATGCCTAAGGATTTGTTAGGTCTATAAATACTAGGGATGTTCAAATGAACCATCCAGATACCACTGCAGTTCTCCTATTTCTATGATGTTGCAGATGAATGTTCCTAGCAAATTAGAAAAAGTGAATCTCATGTCATTATGATTCATTTATTTTTATTGAAATATATCTTGCAATGATTTCACACCACTTATTATATTGTTTTCCCCTCTAATGTTTCTAACATTTTCTTTAATTTGAAAACACAAGAGAAACCTTTATTATTTAAATTCATTTTCTTTAATTTGTTTGTGAGTTATCATACACATTTAGATATTTAAATTTTATGTTAATCTAAGAGCAGTAAAGTGTTTTAATTTTTTATAATAAGAAGTAAATAATATGCAAATTTAACTTTATTTTCAAAGCAAAGATAAATAAATAAATAAATACCAAAAAAGAGAGAATAAGTAAATAAAAACATTCTTTAAGTGTCTCTTGGTCAAAGTTATGAAAAATATTTTCTGCATGAAGATGTTAAATTTGTATCATATCTAAAGACACCTTTTAATATTTTATACACTAAAGAAACCCTCAGTTATTTTCTTTTTTAAAAATAAAAAATAAAGTTTTTCAAAGTTATTAAGCTAAAATGAAATTTTCTTTCCACAAATAAAAACCAAATTAAATAATAACTAAAACAAATATGGATAAAGAAACTCTACCTTCTGTTCCCAGCAATGTGCAGTCTGTGTCTGTCTCGCATCGGATGCTTACACCTAGTTCATTTTCAGCAGACACACCAAAATAATAACTGTCATCGTCAGTCAGTCCTGGCACCGTATATCGTGTTGTTGTGGAACAGACAGTGGTCACCTTTATCCATGTGTCGGAAGCCTTCTTCCTTGTTTCGATGACATAACCAGTTATCTCAAATCTTCCATCATCTTCAGGTGCCTTCCACTCAATGGTCACAAAGTTGTGACCAACATCAATGACCAGGAGGTCTGTTGGTGGACCTGGTGGTTCTGGAAATACATCCAACAAACTCATTGTTATTTCAATTTTTTATTTATGTACTTATTTTATAGATAGGTATTCATATTAAATAACTATACTTTTAGAAATACTGAAAACAGGTTAGCAATCTGAAAATATAGTATAGAGTCATTTAAGGATTAGAAAAAGAAAAAAAATAATATATAATTATATTTTCAGAAGAAAATTCTTGAATAATGAGAGAGAGAAATAACATTGCGAACACTAACCTCCTGTTGTCAGTAAGGTACAAGGTGTATCTGTCTCACATCTGGTACTGACTCCAGTCTCACTTTCAGCAGATACAGCAAAGTAATAGCTGTCATCTTTGTCCAGCTCACTTACATTGTATCGTGTTGTTGTGGAACGAACTGTTGTCACTTTGGTCCATTTTTTAGTAGTACTTTTTCGTTTTTCAATAATGTATCCGATCACTTTAGATTTCCCAATTTCCTCTGGTGGTTTCCATTCCAATGAAACAAAGTCTGGACCGATTATTGTGACTTTGAGGTCAGTTGGTGGATTCTGAAGTTCTACAATAAACACAAAATGCATGTAAATTAAAATAAAGCATAAATCAGTATGATGGAACGGGGAACCGATGACATGCTGTTGATCATCATTAGGTTATTAATTTTTGGTAAATTAAATTTTTTGATGCATGTAATTAATTGCCTATTAAAGCTAATAACTAGCTTTTAACAACTATTTCTATTTCGTTTAGTTGACTAATTGAGTAGATTATAACTGCTATATTTATTTATGAAATATTAAGTATAAGTTAGGTTTCTTTTTTAAATGAAAAGAAAGAGAAAATTTGGTTGAACAGAAGTAGTAAAACATGTTTAAGAGAGACTCATTGAAAAGTAACTAATTAGATTTAGTTTCACATATTGTTCATGTTTTAATGCTTATTTAATAAAAGATGTTTCCCATTTATTCAAAAAGTATTAAATTATTTAGTATTTGTTGAAGGTTTAACTGTTTTGCTGCAGTAGAAGCAGCATTGTGGTCTGCCGAACTTGCGACTTTGATTTGATAAGAGCAATAATATATTATTGCATAACTTAATTTACCTGTACCAAAACAGGATGAAAGAGTGTTTTTGATTGGTTTACTGCTAAAGTAAGGTTATGGGGATTACTTTTTCATGGAGACCCCAATCCATGACATCATGCTTTGAGAAAAGTTAGTAGTGAAACAGTGAAATCATGAAATACAGTGATGATTGTAATGCAGGTAAACAAACATTTATGGAAATTAAACAAGATAAATAATGCATTTAGATTATATCTTTCTACGACATTTAAGGTAGGTTATACAAAATTTCAGTATTTTTTATATATACTGCACTTGTTCAGTGCAGAAGACTACTGTGTACTTCCAGAAAATGGAAAATTGTTAATGTTATATTAGTTGATTCCATTGTGAGCATTTTAATGAGATTTGATATTGATATTTTGAAGAGATTTAGGTATTAGTTTTCGTGAAGTAAAATTATAGGAGAGTTTACGAGGATCTCATCCAGAAAATTCTTTTAGGAAATTTGAAAGAATAGATTGAATCATAGGCATTTAAAATAAAATTTAGATAATGTATCAATCTGATTGCCATTATTCCCCATCAGAAGCTAATATGGATGAGGAAACTGTTGCGTTTTGTAATTCCTCATTGTCATCAATGAAGGATATTATAAAGAATAAACAGGAAAAGGTAACAGTTTAGTTTTATGGTCAGGTATTGTTTTAGAGATCTATAGAGTTTTGGATGAAATAAAACATATGTGTAGAGCAAATAATTAGGAAATTACTGCTGATACAAGTTAAGAAAAAGGGATGGAATCAATTTTGCTTAGCTTAATAATTGTAATTTCTTTGGTGTACTATGAAACTCAATGGATAAAGACTCATTTTATAAAACCTTTTGGTGTTGTAGATGTTCTCGCTAAAGGGTTCATTAATTGAAGAACTGGCAGTTGCAAACATGTCCAAATGAGAGAAATTATTTAAGTGGAATGTATTCACATTTCCCTGATCAGTGGATCAGCTGTACTACTGAATAAGAATCTTTAACCACAATTTGCGCATCCAATTTTTATTGTTATTTTGATAATATGTCAAGAAACAGAAATGTTTCCTTGTTGAAAAAGTGTACATATGTCTATATTAAAAATAAAAATAAAGAATACAAAAGCAAAAGGGTATTATTTATGTATATAGATCGAAACTAGTTCAGAACTAATTGATGTGCAAATTAATTTTCTTACAAAGAACTTGTGCAATTACCCATATTACTACAGGTCTGAGCTTATGCATGAAACACCCACAATTGAGGAAGGGATAAAGAATGTGAAAAATTGCAGAAGCCTTTGGCTGGGAGTTTATGATTGTTGCTTGGTAATTGCTGATTAAATGAACTAACAGTCTAGAGTTTAAACTACAAAGAATCTAATTACCAATAGGAATATTAATAACCACGTATTCTCTCAGGAAAATGAGAAATAATCTGTTAAATATTTATGATTTTGAAACGTTTCTGGAATTAAAAATGTGGAGAAAGTTGTGATAGCATTTGATCATTCAAGGCACCAAGGTGAAACTTCACTTTGATATTGGCTTATTTATCTTGTACATATTCTGATTATTTGCACCTGAAAAATTACAATATCGAAATATGCTTTATAATTAATAAATAGTATTGGTGCTTTCTCATTAGGAATGCTGTCTTTTCTGATTTTAGTGAAAGTATATCCATGCGGGTAATAACTTTGAAGTGGTCTACCTACCAGTAGGTTTCAGCAGTGTGCAGGGAGTGACTGTCTCACATCGGCTACTAACTCCTGCTTCACTTTCTGTGGTCACAGCAAAGTAATAGCTGTCATCATCTTCTAGATCAGTCACCTTATGATGTGTGGCAGGTGAACGCACTGTGGTCACCTTTGTCCATTTTTTGGTTGTCTTCTTTCGTTTTTCAATGATGTAACCAGTTGGTTTGGTTTTCTCATCTTCCTCTGGTTCTTTCCATTCCAAGCAAACAAAATCCTGTCCAACATCTGTGACTGTGAGATCAGTTGGTGAATGTGGTGGTTGTGGAATTGTCTCATCTGTCCATAAATAATAATGAAAGTTCAACTTTTCAGGATTTAAAAAAAATTGAATATTTATAATATCAGTCACTGCTTAGAGTGTGTAGTATCATTCGCTTATGCTTTCTTTTGACTAGTACTTGAGTACAGTGTTTATAGTTTGAAACATTTTTTAAAAACTAACTATATTTCCATTGTAATATTGGGAAATGAATTTTTAAAAATGTATTATCATTTCAATAAGTACATGTCTACATAAGTATTAGGTTTATAAATTTTATCATAGTTAGAATGACCCAATGAGATACCATTATGGTGATCCTGTTTCAGTCATGTGGCATTTGAATATTCCTAACAAATTAGAAAAAGTGAACTCCATGTCATTACGATTAATTTATTTTGGTTGAAATATATTTTACAGGTATTTGTCATCAATAATTTTACATCATTTATTCTACGGTTTTCTCCTCTAATATAGTAACATTTTTTAATTTAGTTTGAAAATTTAAGAGAAATATTTTGATTTTTAAAATAGATTTTCCTCCATTAGATGGGAGGTTATCAAACATGATATCATCTCTATTTTTCATGCTGTCTAAGTTTACAGCAGGTTACCCTTATTGATAATATGTTCTGTTATCAGTTAGTATGGGTTAAATATATTTTTATAAATAGAAAAATACACTTCATATTTTTATTGAAATAAATCAAATTAATTTCAAGTCGTCATATGTAGTTAAATATTTAAATTAAATCCTTAATTAAAATTAGTAAAGTTTTTTTGTTGTAATTAATGCTTTCTAACTGATACAAACTAAACAAAATACAAATGAAGTTAGCATTTTAAAAAAAATTAACATAACAAATAATAGTGAATTAAATTCTAGAAAAACTTTTCTTATCTAACTTTCATTTTAAAGAAAAAAATAAATGAGAATTAATGCCAAAATGAGAAAAAAAAAGAATCATTAATTACAAAAAAGTTATTTTCTTTTTCTATAACTTTGTCAAACTTATGAAAAATACCTTTCAGCACTAAGCTTTTAAATATGTATCACATTCAAAGACAAATTTTAATATTTTATATTTTCATACGTGAAAAAAATCCTTAGTTATTTTCCTTTCTGAGTTATTATAAGAATTAAACTTTTTCATAGCTGTGAAAAATTAAAAATAAAATTTCTATCCACAAATGAAAACAAAAATAAATAATAGATAAAGAAGCGTTACCTTCTGTTCTCAGCAATTTGCAGTCTGTGTCTGTCTCGCATCGGATGCTTACACCAAGTTCATTTTCAGCAGACACACCAAAATAATAACTGTCATCGTCAGTCAGTCCTGGCACCGTATATCGTGTTGTTGTGGAACAGACGGTGGTCACCTTTATCCATGTGTCGGAAGCCTTCTTCCTTGTTTCGATGACATAACCAGTTATCTCAAATCTTCCATCATCTTCAGGTGCCTTCCACTCAATGGTCACAAAGTTGTGACCAACATCAATGACCAGTAGGTCTGTTGGTGAACCTGGTGGTTCTGGAAATACATCCAACAAACTCATTGTTATTTATATTTACAACAATATCTCAAAGAATTCTTTGCTTTATGTTTAGTTTTTGCTTCTAGAATTAATGTTGTATTTGGAAAAGTGTTATTTTAATTTTTAATTTATTTACTTTTAGAGTAACAGGTTTTGAGAGATGACACACCTGAAATCAAAGATGAGATGCTTACTATATACAGAAATAATTAAAAGGAATTACACAACCTAAGAATAGTTGTGTCCTTAAATTATCGCAAAAAAGTAGAAAAGCAAGTAGTATTTAAAGAGAAAATTTTCAATATTTGAGAGAGAGAAAATATTGTTACACTAACCTCCTGGTGTCAGTAAGGTACAAGGTGTGTCTGTCACACATCTGGTACTGATTTCAATTTCACTTTTAGTAGATACAGCAAAGTAATAGCTGTCGTCATTGTCCAACTCACTCACATTGTATCGTGTTGTTGTGGAACGAACTGTTGTTACTTTGGTCCATTTTTTTGTAGTACTTTTCCGTTTTTCAATAATGTATCCGATCACTTTAGATTTCCCAACTTCCTCTGGTGGTTTCCATTCCAATGAAACAAAATCTGGACCGATATTTATGACTTTGAGGTCAGTTGGTGGATTCAGAGGTTCTAGAATAAACATAAAATAAATGCTAATTTCCAGTAAACACAAATCTGTAGGATGGACTGGTGAACTGTTGACATGCTGTTGATTGTCTGTAGAATGTTATTTTTTGTAAATTATATCTTCGAAAACAAGAGTAATTAATGGACTAATAAAGCTAATGACTAACTTCTAACAAATATTCTTAAGATAAACATATTTGAAGATTTCATTTATTGGAACAGTTGAATAGATTATAACTGCTATTTTTATTTATGAAATATTAAGTGTTAAGGTTATTTTTTTTTAACAAAAAGAAAGAGCAAATTTGGTTGAACAGAAGTAGTAAAACATGTTTAAGAGAGACTCATTGAAAAGTAACTAATTAGATTTAGTTTCACATATTGTTCATGTTTTAATGCTTATTTAATAAAAGATGTTTCCCATTTATTCAAAAAGTATTTAATTATTTAGTATTTGTTGAAGGTTTAACTGTTTTGCTGCAGTAGAAGCAGCATTGTGGTCTGCCAAACTTGCGACTTTGATTTGATAAGAGCAATAATATATTATTGCATAACTTAATTTACCTGTACCAAAACAGGATGAAAGAGTGTTTTTGATTGGTTTACTGCTAAAGTAAGGTTATGGGGATTACTTTTTCATGGAGACCCCAATCCATGACATCATGCTTTGAGAAAAGTTAGTATTGAAACAGTGAAATCATGAAATACAGTGATGATTGTAATGCAGGTAAACAAACATTTATGGAAATTAAACAAGATAAATAATGCATTTAGATTATATTTTTCTACGACATTTAAGGTAGGTTATACAAATTTTCAGTATTTTTTATATATATTGCACTTGTTCAGTGCAGAAGACTACTGTGTACTTCCAGAAAATGGAAAATCGTTAATGTTATATTAGTTGATTCCATTGTGAGCATTTAAATGAGATATTTGACATTCATATTTTGAAGAGATTTAGGAATTAGTTTTCGTGAAGTAAAATTATAGGAGAGTTTACGAGGATCTCATCCAGAAAATTCTTTTAGGAAATTTGAAAGAATAGATTGAACTATAGGCATTTAGAATAAAATTTAGATAATGTATCAATCTGAATGCCATTATTCCCCATCAGAAGCTAATATGGATGAGGAAACTGTTGCGTTTTGTAGTTCCTCATTGTCATCAATGAAGGATGTTATAAAGAATAAACAGGAAAAGGTAACAGGTATTGTTTTAGAGATCTATAGAGTTTTGGATGAAATAGAACATATGTGTAGAGCAAATAATTAGGAAATTACTGCTGATACAAGTTAAGAAAAAGGGATGGAATCAATTTTGCTTAGCTTAATAATTGTAATTTCTTTGGTGTACTATGAAACTCATTGTATAAAGACTCATTTTATAAAACCTTTTGGTGTTGTAGATGTTCTCGCTAAAGGGTTCATTAATTGAAGAACTGTCAGTTACAAACATGTCCAAATGAGGGAAATTGTTTAAGTGGAATGTATTCACATTTCCCTGATCAGTGGATCAGCTGTACTACTGAATAAGAATCTTTAACCACAATTTACGAATCCAATTTTTATTGTTATTTTGATAATGTGTCAAGAAACAGAAATGTCGTCTCCTTGTTGAAAAAGTGTACATATGTCTATATTAAAAATAAAAAAGAATACAAAAGCAAAAGGGTATTATTTATGATAAATAGATCGAAACTAGTTCAGAACTAATTGATGTGCAAATTAATTTTCTTACAAAGAACTTGTGCAATTACCCATATTACTACAGGTCTGAGCTTATGCGTGAAACACCCACAACTGAGGAAGGGATAAAGAATGTGAAAAATTGCAGAAGCCTTTGGCTGGGAGTTTATGATTGTTGCTTGGTAATTGCTGATTAAATGAACTAACAGTCTAGAGTTTAAACTACAAAGAATCTAATTACCAATAGGAATATTAACATCCACGTGTTCTCTCAGGAAAATGAGAAATAATCTGTTAAATATTTATGATTTTGAAACGTTTCTGGAATTAAAAATGTGGAGAAAGTTGTGATAACATTTGATCATTCAAGGCACCAAGGTGAATCTTCACTTTGATATTGGTTTAGATATCTTGTACATATTCTGATTATTTGCACCTGAAAAATGACAATATCGAAATATGCTTTATAATTAATAAATAGTATTGGTGTTTTCTCATTAGGAATGCTGTCTTTTCTGATTTTAGTGAAAGTATATCCATGCGGGTAATAACTTTGAAGTGGTCTACCTACCAGTAGGTTTCAGCAGTGTGCAGGGAGTGACTGTCTCACATCGGCTACTAACTCCTGCTTCACTTTCTGTGGTCACAGCAAAGTAATAGCTGTCATCATCTTCTAGATCAGTCACCTTATGATGTGTGGCAGGTGAACGCACTGTGGTCACCTTTGTCCATTTTTTGGTTGTCTTCTTTCGTTTTTCAATGATGTAACCAGTTGGTTTGGTTTTCTCATCTTCCTCTGGTTCTTTCCATTCCAAGCAAACAAAATCCTGTCCAACATCTGTGACTGTGAGACCAGTTGGTGAATGTGGTGGTTGTGGAATTGTCTCATCTGTCCATAAATAATAATGAAAGTTCAACTTTTCAGGATTTAAAAAAAATTGAATATTTATAATATCAGTCACTGTTTAGAGTGTGTAGTATCATTCGCTTATGCTTTCTTTTGACTAGTACTTGAGCACAGTGTTTATAGTGGAAATAGTATTTTTGAACTAACTTTATTTTTACTTTGGAATTAAGAGAAACGTTTATTTATTAATGTTTTTGATAGTACATACATTGTGCTTAATAATGGTATTGTAATGCCTAAGGATTTGTTAGGTCTATAAATACTAGGGATGTTCAAATGAACCATCCAGATACCACTGCAGTTCTCCTATTTCTATGATGTTGCAGATGAATGTTCCTAGCAAATTAGAAAAAGTGAATCTCATGTCATTATGATTCATTTATTTTTATTGAAATATATCTTGCAATGATTTCACACCACTTATTATATTGTTTTCCCCTCTAATGTTTCTAACATTTTCTTTAATTTGAAAACGCAAGAGAAACCTTTATTATTTAAATTCATTTTCTTTTATTTGTTTGTGAGTTATCATACACATTTAGATATTTAAATTTTATGTTAATCTAAGAGCAGTAAAGTGTTTTAATGTTTTATAATAAGAAGTAAATAATATGCAAATTTAACTTTATTTTCAAAGCAAAGATAAATAAATAAATAAATACCAAAAAAGAGAGAATAAGTAAATAAAAACATTCTTTAAGTGTCTCTTGGTCAAAGTTATGAAAAATATTTTCTGCATGAAGATGTTAAATTTGTATCATATCTAAAGACACCTTTTAATATTTTATACACTAAAGAAACCCTCAGTTATTTTCTTTTTTAAAAATAAAAAATAAAGTTTTTCAAAGTTATTAAGCTAAAATGAAATTTTCTTTCCACAAATAAAAACCAAATTAAATAATAACTAAAACAAATATGGATAAAGAAACTCTACCTTCTGTTCCCAGCAATGTGCAGTCTGTGTCTGTCTCACATCGGATGCTTACACCTAGTTCATTTTCAGCAGACACACCAAAATAATAACTGTCATCGTCAGTCAGTCCTGGCACCGTATATCGTGTTGTTGTGGAACAGACGGTGGTCACCTTTATCCATGTGTCGGAAGCCTTCTTCCTTGTTTCGATGACATAACCAGTTATCTCAAATCTTCCATCATCTTCAGGTGCCTTCCACTCAATGGTCACAAAGTTGTGACCAACATCAATGACCAGGAGGTCTGTTGGTGGACCTGGTGGTTCTGGAAATACATCCAAAAAACTCATTGTTATTTCAATTTCTTATTTATGTACTTATTTTATAGATAGATATTCATATTAAATAACTATACTTTTAGAAATACTGAAAACAGGTTAGCAATCTGAAAATATAGTATTGAGTCATTTAAAGATTAGAAAATTAAAAAAAAAAGTAATATTTTTAAAACTGAAAATTATCTAAAATTGTAGAGAAAAAAATTTGTAAAACTAACCTCCTGTTGTCAGTAAGGTACAAGGTGTGTCTGTCTCACATCTGGTACTGATTCCAGTCTCACTTTCAGCAGATACAGCAAAGTAATAGCTGTCATCTTTGTCCAGCTCACTTACATTGTATCGTGTTGTTGTGGAACGAACTGTTGTCACTTTGGTCCATTTTTTAGTAGTACTTTTTCGTTTTTCAATAATGTATCCGATCACTTTAGATTTCCCAATTTCCTCTGGTGGTTTCCATTCCAATGAAACAAAGTCTGGACCGATTATTGTGACTTTGAGGTCAGTTGGTGGATTCTGAAGTTCTATAATAAGTAGAAAATTACTGTTATTTTGTTGTAGATCTGAGTAAATGTTACAGTTCATCTAAGGACAAAGTGCTGAGAAGGATCACATGCTGTATTCCACAGTTTTGATAAGAATTTTAGTAATTTTTTTATTTTCTAATTTGCTTGTAATATCATTGTACCCAACGGTATCTTGTATTTACTCGTTGAAAGATCTGATATTTGAAGTTATTATATAAATATATATATTTTTCTTAACTTTTATTTGGAAAATTGAATCTTTTTTTTGAGAAGACTATTGATAAAACACTGAGTTCTGGAAAGATTAAAACATTTTTCATTGGCACAAATCTGTTTGTTAAAAACAGGTTGATAAAATATGTAATTTTTTAATTCTGCTATCTTTGTAAAGTAAATATATGACTTTGATATCCAAACTATTTTGGATATTGTATCATTAGATATTATCTGTCTGGGGGGTGTTGTTTGTTTTGTGTGCTTGATCATTGAAATTTTCCATAATTATAATAAACTAGTTGGAGAGAAACAAGTACACTGAACTTTATTAATGTTTATCTATTTAATTTGGTCCTCTTCTTTACAAATTATTTAGTAAACTTATTAAAAAGTGGAGTGAAAAGGAAAACCATGAAACTGTTTGTTACTGGGGAAATTGTTGTCTCCAGTAATTTCTAATTAAATGTATTGATGAGCTATAATTAGGGATAAAATTTTGTTTTGAAGGTCACAGTAATCATGGAAATCATGAATTTGAATAATGCCTGCGAAATCTCAAAAATGGCTGTAAAAATATTAGAATAGGAACTTTCTTTAAAAAATGCTATACATCATGCAGTGAAGATAAAAATCTATATAATATATGTGGTTGTGCATGCATGTGTAGCCATATAGTTCAGCCGGTCAGACTTGTAAATAATATAGCAGTGCCGTGTTACTTATTTTGTAGACACTTCTAATTCAAGCTGACAAGGGGAAGAGAGTTTGGAACTTAGGTCATTTTTAATAGATTGCATTTGTTTAGAGACTGTAAACTTGAAAACTGAGAGCCAAAGAGGGACAGAAACATGCAAGAAACACAAAATTCCTTTTTATAAAATGACTGCTTTTGTCAGTGGCATTGCTATATACAGGTGCATCTATAAAAAAAATTAGAATATCATGGAAGAGTTCATTTTTTCCCGTAATTTAATTCAAACAGTGAAACTTTCATATATTTTAGATTCATCACATATAAAGTGAAATATTTCAAGCCTTTTTTTTGTTTTCATTTTGATTATTACAGCTGACAGCTCATGAAAATCAAAAATCCACTATCTCAAAATATTAGAATATTTTATAAGATCAATAAAAAAAAAAGGATTTATAACATAGAAATGTCGAACTTCTGAAAAGTATGTTCATTTATGCACTCAATACTTGGTCAGGGCTCCTTTTGCACAAATCACTGCATCAATGCGGCATGGCATGGAAGTGATCAGCCTTTTGCACTGCTGAGGTGTTATGGAAGCCAAGGTTGCTTTGATAGCGACCTTCAGCTCGTCTGTATTGTTGGGTCTGGTGTCTCTCATCTTCCTCGTGACAATACCCATAAAGAATCTATGGGGTTCAGGTCAGGCGAGTTGGCTGGCCAATCAAGCACTGTAATACCATGGTCAGCAAACCAGTTACTAGTAGTTTTGGTACTGTAGGCAGGTACCAAGTCCTGTTGGAAAAGGAAATCAAGTATCTTCATAAAGCTTGTCAGCAGATGGAAGCATGAAGTGCTCTAAAATCTCCTGGTATATGGCTGCATTGACTTTGGACTTGATAAAACACAGTGGACCAACACCAGCAGATGACATGGCACCCCAAATCATCACTGATTGTGAAAACTTCACACTGGTCTTCAAGCAACTTGGATTCTGTGCCTCTCCACTCTTCCTCCAGACTGTGGGACCTTGATTTCCAAATGAAATGCAAAATTTACTTTCATCTGAAAAGAGAACTTTGAATGACTGAGCAATGGTTCAGTTCTTTTTTCTCCTTAGCCAAGGTAAGACACTTCTGAGCTTCTGACGTTGTCTCTGGTTTAGGAGTGGCTTGAACTAGGAATGTGATACTTGTAGCCCATTTCCTGGACATGTCTGTGTATGGTGGCTCCTGATACACTGACTCTAGCCTCAGCCCACTCCTTGTGAAGTTTCTCCAAGTTCTTGAATCGGCTTTGCTTGACAATCCTCTCAAGGCTGCGGTCATCCATCTTGCTTGTGCACCTTTTCCTACCACACTTCTCCCTTCTAGTCAACTTTCCATGAATATGCTTTGATACAGCACTCTGCGAACAGCCAGCCCTTTCAGCAATGACCTTCTGTGGCTTACCTTCCTTGTGGAGGGTGTCAATGAGTGTCTTCTGGACAACTGTCA
This sequence comes from Nautilus pompilius, assembly GCA_018389105.1. Classification (NCBI taxonomy): domain Eukaryota; kingdom Metazoa; phylum Mollusca; class Cephalopoda; order Nautilida; family Nautilidae; genus Nautilus; species Nautilus pompilius. The sequence continues at coordinate 123,274 of JACATO010002171.1, forward strand.
AGTCAGCAGTCTTCCCCATGATTGCAGTTGTGTGTACTGAACCAGACTGAGAGATTCATGGTATTTATACTGCATAAATAGTGATTTACTCAAACTCTAAATGGAATATTCTAATATTTTGTGACATGTTTTTTCTGTTTTTTTTTAGCTGTAGGCCGTAATTATCAAAATTAAAATTAAAATATGCTTGAAACATTTTAGTTTACATGTAATGAGTCTAGAATATATACAATTTTCACTTTCTGAAATAACTGACAAAAAATATTTAACTCTTCCACGATATTCTAATTTTTTGAGATGCACCTTTATATGACCAAAATCTGGGAACAAAATTTCAAAGAGCTTTGTCTAAATGAAGTGCATGTGATTTTCACTGTGCAACTGAACTTAGTTGTCAATATCCGGAGAAAAACGGTATTCACCGCTTGCCTTGCTTGCAAGGCATGATTTGGTCAGTCATTGCAGGAAAAGTGGGAAGCATCTGTTATCCCATCTTTACCAGTAATCACAAGTTTTTGAAGTTGTGCATCTTAAAGCCAGTCACATTTAGGAATACATGGATTTCTTTGAAGAGGAGTGAGAGAAACTGCAGTTCAGCAGTTGAAGATGTGGTCAGCTTAAGTGGCTCAGCCGAAGTAAAAGCAGAGGTTGCAGCAATAGAAGCATTTTCTCCAAGCTTAATGCTAACAACTCTTACTGCTTTTGAAAAATCAGAAATCAGATTGCATAAGGTGGCAAATGATTTGGCTAATTTAAATTTTACCAGCAGGGCAAAATCCTTCATTGACACAACTGACAATGTGTTAGCTAAGGAAGTCCTCATTGAAAAAAGTGATAAAATTGAAACCTACATGATAGGTTCTTTCAGCATGCTGCCACTTTTCAAAGCAAGTGTTTGATCCTAATCAGATCGAACATCTTGACTGCATATGACTAAATATTTGATGAGATTCCCATAGCAAAAGCCAAATCTAGTAGTACATTTTTGAAACACTGTTGAATTTTGATGTGACCTAAAAGGTTGCTTTCCAAGTCTGGCTATAATTGCTTTGAGAAAATGAGAGATTTTTTTTTGTTTTTTGACAAAGATATCTTGAGATGACAGACCTGAAGTCAAAGATGAGATCACTGTGTAAAGTATGCTGTTTTTTATAATCATGGAAAATTCTTTAAACAACCATTTTTTATTATAAAGTTAAATTTGGCAGTAGTCAAAAGCAGTAGTGTTTATATTATTGGTTTTGTTATTTAAAAGCTCCTCTGTATATTGATGTTGAGAAAACTACATTATTTGGTGACCTTTCCATGAATTATTGTTTTTTTCCTTTACCTCAGTTATGATGAATTTATCATGGAAAAATCATAGCCCTAGATATAATCAATCCAAGGTCAAAGCACATGATATCAGTTATAGTTTTGCTATACATTTAATTATGAATTACTGTTTTTATAACAACTAGCTCCACCCTGTCTCTTCTACTTGTAATGTAGAAAATACAATTTTCTCATAACAAAAAAACAAAGACAGAAATTGCCCATTTCTTATGAGATTATGATTATATGGCAAATTTATAATGTTCAAAAAAAAATTTTTTTAAACTCTTTTGGTGGAGTCAATGAAAGTTTAAAAAAATCATATCCTCTTCCTCCCTCCCTCCCAAGAATTTACATTAGTGCATAATTTCATCAGAATGATTAAATTTCCTCTCCACTTCCTGATTTGTGCCCAACTTACCAGATAATCTTTGCAGGGTGCAGGGTGTATCTGTCTTGCATCGACTGCTTGTGCCAATTTCATTTTCAGCTGACACAGCAAAATAAAAGCTGTCATCACTTTTCTCCAGTCCTGACAGCTTACAACATGTAGTGGTAGAGCAGACTTTGGTTACTTTTCTCCACTTTTCTGAAGTGGTCTTCTGCATTTCAATCAGATAGCCAGTCAACTTTGGCTCTTTGTCTTCCTCTGGAGCTTTCCATTCCAGAGAAATGAAATCTTGACCAACATCTGTGACTTTGAGGTCTGTTGGTGGGTTGGGTGGTTCTAGAATGTGAGAAGTGTAATCATGACAACAATAATAATAATAATAATAATGATGGTACTGTTGGAGTATTGGAAATATGCACTTTGCTGATGGTTTTTTGGCTTTTTTAAAGCCAGCATATTAATTCTGTTTTAGGAGAAAACATCTTTTGAAAAAGGAATTTGCATTGGAAATAGTAATTTATTTTAGTGTTAAGTAATATTCTTTGATACAAATTTTTGCCATTTATGAAAGAATCATTAAAAAAATTATTAATTTACATATTCTTTTATTGTAATGTAAAGTAGGAAATGATTAAATTATCTTTTTTGTGAACACAATTTTTACATCTTTCTGCTATATGGCTAGTAGGAAGTTTTGTTATTTTAAAGCTTTCTCATAAAACTTTGAAACTATGCAAGAAATGCTGTTAAATGTTAGTTTTTCTTATAATTAAATAGATGGAAGACGATCTCTTTTGTATGTTTCTTTTTGGTTTGAACTCATAGCTTTAGCATTCTCCTCCAGACATTTAATGAAGCAGTAGCTAATCTCCTAAAGCCTATTGGCCAAGCTCATGGGTGGGAGGTGCCACAGTCATGAATTTAAATCACAGATCTGTACATTTAACTGAGTTCTGCTTACAAAAATTAATTTACAAGAATTGTTGTATTTCCTGCTTTTTTCCCATCCTTGGAAATATAGTTTTTTTCTCCTAATATCCTGGGCTATGTCCAATAGAGGGCAAAAAAAGCAAAATCAATGAACAACTGCTGATATTGTGGTGGTATTGTTTTGGTCTTATTTGTCCTCTGTTAATTATAAAATGTTATTATGCATACTTGTGTTACCTCATGTATTTATTTTATTGTTTTTTTTTGGAAGTTTAAAAAATATATATTGGCTAACAGTAATTAAAATTTGTATTTAAAAATCAATAAACCTAAATAGCAGCAAAGAGAGAGGAAAAAAACCCTTACCAATTAAACAGAATATTTTGATTGAAAAACCACACTCAACAGGATAAACCAACAGAGTATAAAAACAAACAAACAAAAACATTGCAACCTAGGACAAAGTCACAGATATATATTCTAGTAAAAAAAAAAAAGGAAGAAACACTAGCTGATATGAACAAATGTAATGGCTGCTTCTAGTCATCTAATACATGTTTTCAAGTGCTTGTGCATTTCTTTGTTACTCCTCCTTCACAGTAGACACCTAGAGGCACCAAATTTTGGGTGTAGATACTTCAGAATCTGCGCAAGGTTTTAAGCTACTGCATGTTGGTCTAAAGCTGTTTTTTCTTGAGCACTGGGTACCCCAGCTAGTTTAGTTTAGAAAACCAAACCACCTTGCTAATTCCAGTACATAAGGCATCCATCTGAGGACATTCACTGGTTTCAGTTTTCTAAACCAAGTAGAGTAGAACAGAATGCAGCAACTAGCCATCTGTCTACTACTACAGAAAGTCTCCTTACTAAAATCCTTCATTTTTTTTTTTTTTGATGTTGGAGGAAAGTTATTTTGCCAGCTGTTGAAGAAGAGTGAGAGAATTTGTAGTTTTGAATTTGTACAGAATGTGGCCAGCATTTTGCCATCATTAAAAAAAAAAAATTATTATCAGATACATATTAATCAATAATTTGGAAATTAAAATAATCAGCATGCTCTCTTATCATAATACAGTATAAAAGATTTATTATTGACTCAACCAGAATGAATTAAATGTTTATCTTGATGTGAGAATTAAAAAATCTAGCAAGACTAGCTCAAGAAATACTGACCAAGTGGTTTAGGCAGAGAACAAGGTTTCGACGTCTCACAGCGACTGCTGACACCAGCATCACTTTCGGAAGAAACGGCAAAGAAGTAGCTTTCATCACCATTCAGACCTTTCAGTTTACACCTTGTTTTGGTTGAACAGATTGTCATCACCTTTTTCCATTGCTTTAAGCTCTTTGTGCGCATTTCAATGACGTACCCAGTTATTTCAGATTCACCTTCCTCCTCTGGCGGTTCCCATTCCAGAGAGATGAAATCAGGGCCCATGTTGCAGATCTCAAGATCAGTTGGTGGATTTGGTGGTTCTGGTAGGAAAATAGAATTCTAATTACAGCATTTGATGCTTTTTTGAAGTTTTAGGATTTTCATTAATTGTGCTATTTTTCTTACCTAAATGACCTGTCAAGCTATTTTAATGAAGCCAGCACAGATATTTTTCTCAAAAAAAGGAAAAAGACAACAAAATCATATGAAATACAGCTTCCAATGTTAAGAAATCTATTATATTTTTTTCTTCTTTTGTTACTCTTTTGTCTTGCAAATTATATTGTTTTAGCATTATTTGTTCTAGTAATAATAACAAGACAGCAAGTATAGTATGCTTATTAGTGAACTAATCACATATTCATACTCTAACTCTTACCTGGCAACTTCTGCAGAGAGCAGGGTGTGTCTGTCTGACATCGGCTGCTGACTCCAGCTTCATTTTCAGCAGACACAGCAAAGTAATAGCTTTCGTCATTTGCTAGTCCTGATAACTTACACCGTGTTGTTGTAGAGCGAACTGTGGTCACTTTTGTCCACTGTTTAGTGGTGATTTTTCTTATTTCAATAATGTAACCAGTTATATTTGGCTTCCCATCTTCCTCAGGTGCCTTCCATTCCAGAGCAACAGACTCCTGACCAATGTCTGTAACCCTCAGGTCTGATGGTGGGTTAGGTGGTTCTGGAATGGTAATAAACTTAAGCATAAAATATTAATTAAATTTTTTTTAAAATTTCTTTTTAACTGAAGAAAATTGGTTGCTAAAAATAGGGTAGTGAAAACAAATTCATCTTTCAACTGCAGCAGTAGCATTCCATGAAGATAAGAGATGCTAATGCTATCTGACTATACTTTTTAATATTCTTAGACACTACAATGTATTGTATCCTATAGTGCAAATAGGCAGTGATACATCAATTTATCCAACATTTTTAACAGTGAAGTAAATAAAAATATGAAATCCAAAAGATTAACAAAATTAAAAAAGAAAATGTAATTTTATAAATAATCAAAATAAAGAAGTGATAAAATATCTACTAAAGAAGAACTTTTAAAGCTCTTTTGGTGTTTTGCCTTTTTGTAGTAACGTAACTAAATTAGGTGACAATGTCTCTGCATATTTTTTCTCTCTGTATATGAATATTAAAATCCACAGAAATTTTAAGTGTTTAAACATTAATTATATCAATGCCAAGTTTAAACAAATACTCATACATATTCACACACACATGCCCACAACATTGAGTTCTCATACTGATGTTGGATGCATGTAAGTTTTTCAGTATCTATACATATATTTAATCTTTGCAACATTTATATTATGTGCAAACAATTAATGTTTAACAAAAATAAAGCAAAATTGGTGGTCAAGAAAGGAACAGATTCCCTAAATTTTTTTTATATACAGTATGAGCACAAATATATAAAAGAATCTTTCATCTTGCATTTTTTCACTTTTGGCCAAATGTAAACAACAAATCAAACCATTATTTATTATAGAAGAAATTCTGTCATATTTATTTTGTTATTTCTTGATAAGCAAATCTCTGATTAATTGTTTTAACTGGAGAGGAGTTTATAAGTTTCTGACCTTTATAATGTGTTTTATCAACAAAATAAAAGTCAACAACTTGTCTTAGTCATGGTTTTAGCAACATCCGCATCAACTATACTTTTCCCTCTTTGGCTTCACAGTATATTTAGCAAATAACTATGTAAAATCTATCAGGAATAGAATGGGCATGTAATATTGATGTAGTAAAAACTTTTATATCTCTGGTAGTCTTTGTTTATAAGCCTCTTACCAGGCAACCTCAGCAGAGTGCAAGGAGTGTCTGTCTCACATCGGCTGCTGACTCCAGCTTCATTTTCTGCAGATACAGCAAAGTAATAGCTGTCATCATTCATCAGTCCAGCTAACTTACAGCCTGTTGTAGAAGACGGAACTGTGATGATCTTTGTCCACTTTTTGGTGGTTTTCTTTCTTATTTCAACAATGTAACCAGATATTTTTGGTTTACCATCAACTTTAGGAGGTTTCCATTCCAGTGAAACAGAATCTTTGCCAACATCTTTGATTTGCAAATCTGTAGGTGGATTAGGTGGTTCTGTAATGACAATGGTATATGTATTAACCATTACCTCTTCTGCATTAAAGAAATCAGTACAAACAGGAAGAAAAACGTGTTTTTTTTAAATTTTCCAATTAGCAATGAATATTTTCATCAGATTACCTAAACAATATTTTGAAAACTAGGCATTTGCATTCATGAAAGATACCGTCAGTAAAATTGTGAAATCTTTCCTTTATCGTTAATATTATCTTAACTACTCAGGTTATTTAAATTGGTTTTCATTACTTAAGTTATTTATCAGTCTACAATTCTGCATTTGTTGGATAAAACACTTAATAACAACATCACTGATCATTTTTTTCTGATATTATATATCTTTTTTTTTATATACATATAGGAAGATCCCTGATTCTAAATCTAATCTAAACAAACAAAAAAATCACTAAAATTTTGGCACAATTCCCATGAACTGGAATCTAAGATGTTAAATTGTGAAACATTACTATTTGGGAAATGTAAAAATTGGTAAATAAAAGGCAGCAGACTAAAATGATGGAGTACAATTTTATTTTGTGTATGTGTGCGTGCACGTGTATCTATCTCTCTCTCTCTCAAGAAATCATTCTCACACAAAATAAATCTCTTCTCTCACTCAAACTCATACAGACACAAAAATATCTTTTACACACACACAAAAGAAATCTTTTTCTCTCTATCTCAATGAAATCTTTTCTCACTCACACAAAAGAAATCTCTTCTCTCACTCTCTCTCACATACTCACAAAATAAATCTCTCACACACAAGAAATCTCTTCTCACTCACTCACACGCGTGCGCGCACACAAAATGAATTTCTTTTCTCACACACATACAAAAAAGAAATCTTTCTCTCTCTCTCTCTCTCACAAGATATTGCTCACACAATAAATCTCACACACATACCTACAAAAGAAATCTCTTCTCTCAGATTCACAAAATAAATCTCTCTCTCACACAATGAAGTTTCTCTCTCACAAACACACACCCACACACAAAATCTCACAGACACAAAAGAAATCTGTTTTACACACACATGCTTGTGCATAAAATTACTTTCTCACTCTCTCATGCACCCACACATAAAAGAAATTTCTCTCACGTGCATGTGCATGCATATGAAATTTTTCTTTCTCTTTCACACATGCGTATGTACAGGGCTCACCAGTGAAGTAATTCATTATGCATAAAATATAAATTGCAATAAAACAGTTTGATATCACTAAAGTTCAACAACAAATTCTTATTTTTTACATGTATGGATTTTCTAACATTCTGATGACTCTACAATAGTGACAACCAGATTGTGTGCATGCATATCTATACAATGCTTGTCAAAATTATTGGAACACTTTGAAAAACATCAATAATGCAACATTTAAATGATGTTTATCATAGGTTTACTTTAATATAGATTAGATATTGTAGTATATATAAATAGCTGTGAAGTTTAAAACTTGAAACAACCCTAATTAATTTGAGATTGGAATTACAAAGAATTTTGCAGTGTTTTTTTCTTTTCTTAAGTTGTTAAAGAATATGCAATTGAAGAAACCAATTCTTTTTTAACACATTATAGATAAAGTGTTATTATACTACCTTGAAAAGGAGTGAAGGGAAGCAGATTTCCATAGAGTTGAGTGAGAATCATCTATTTTCTCAAGACAGGTAAATGGAGATTGGATGTGGAGAGTGTAGGTAGAACAACTCTAACATGAACCAATTTTTCAATCAACTGGTAAAGACCACCAGCACCAGTAAAACTGAGATCTCTCAAATCAGCTGAATGAGTTTCGAGGATCTGCCTAGATTTTCTGGCCTACAGTAGCCAGTAGACTCAGAAAAGCAGTCTTATATGGTGGAGATGATGTCTAGTAGCCTCTTTGGAACCATATCATGTGGCAGCAAGGTTGGAATGCACTAAGAAGTACCAGTGGAAAACTTTCCTCTTCATCAAAAAGTCCAGTTTTGAATTTTTGGCAACAAGAGGTGGGTTGTACAAAAAAAATGTCAAGAGAGAAACTCAACTGAAACTCTGTTGTCACTACTGCCAAAATGAATGGGGAAGTGAAAGATCAGTGTCCCGGAATACATCTGTTATGGTGGTGAAAATATAGAAGACTAACAGAATAATGGACAAAAAATCTATCTTTTTGACTATCCCATACCTCATGTAAAGTTTTGGAAAGTGCCAGACAACATATGTAGTGGAGAACAATCCAAAATGCTTTTCATATGTGCAGGGGCTACTGACCAAAATGTCAGCATGTGCCTTAACATTGGACTGGGCTGCTACAAGTGATAAATCATATTGAAAGTATTTAGTACCATTAAGATAAAGTAAAATAAGACATGGCTGTCAACAACAACAGTAACATTGTTGATGCTGTTGTAGTAAAAATGGAAATTCTTTGTCAAATTACATCAGACTGGTTACTGAGACTATGCCAGACCACTATGCTGCTGTAGTAATTTGCAATACAGAATAGCACATTGACTATCTCATTTTTTATACAAGTCATTTATTTTTTTCAGTTAATGAATTGTTATTTTCTAAACAGTAGAAATATATTTCACATCCATTGATATGTTTTTTTTTTAGAAAATGGTTTGCAATTGTTTTAGTACTCAATCAGAGACTACATTTCTTATACTGGTCACATCATTTTGACAAGCAACATGTGAATGTATGAACATATATGTGCACATAAATACACGTACCTACATAATATACACATATACAGAAAAAAACCATAGTTATGCTGAATCATCATAATCTAAATACAACAAAGTTCATCAAAATAATTATATTTAAAATTATAAAGTATCACATTTTAAAAATTATATCTGAGAATTTCTTTTTACAAATTTAAATATTTACTACTTTCAAACTATTTTCAATTTTACAAATTACAAGATGTTCCAAAATGATGCATACACACTTTTGTATGCTACCATACAGAGGCATTTTGTCTTTCAATGTTAAAGCATGTTTCATTGGAAGCTTACAGATACTGGTGCTGTGCAATGTAACAGCCTGGCTCCTAACATCACATGTTTTTAGTGTGTGGTAAAAATGTTTGGGCATTTTTGGACGAACACTTTACTGAGAGGTAGATGGGTGATACATGCCAACAGAATACCCACCATGTTTTCCAGATCTCTCACTGTTGGATGTGAAAAAGGTGTACACCACAAAACCAGCTACCTACTAACCACAAACTCAAGCAGAGAATTTTTGATGTTTCAACAGTTATTCCTGTGAAAATGTGTTGCTGCTATGTTGTGCTGTTGTCAGCCACTGCAGTGCCTGTGTTGATGCCAATGGGGGAAATTTGAACACCTGTGGGAGTGTATCATGTTTGAGGTGTCTGATATATGAAGTAAGGGTTCTATCTTGCATTATATCATTGTTCACTAAGGTACAGAAGATTGTAACAATCTTATGTTTATGTCTAAAAAAACCATATAATGGTGAGAACAGCATTTATGAAATGAAATGTTGCGTTAATCAGGCTACATGTGTCTGTCATGTAGGAAAAATGGCTTACTGCACTACATTAAAAAAAAAAAAATCTCTTACCAAGTAACCTCTTTACTGTCCAGGGTGTATCTGTCTCACAACGGCTGCTGACTCCAGCTTTGTTTTCAGCAGACACTGCAAAGTAATAGCTCTCATCAACTGCCAATCCAGATAGCTGACAACGCAGTGTTGTAGAACGAACCTTGGTCACCTTAGTCCACTCCTTATTCTTCCGCATTTCAATGATGTAACCAGTTATTTTTGGCTTCCCATCTTCCTCAGGTGGCTTCCATTCTAGAGAAACAGACTCTTGATTGAGGTCTGTGACTCTGAGGTCTGTTGGTGGATTTGGTGGTTCTGTGACAGACAAAAAGCACTCATTGTACCTGCTACCATACAACAAAAAACTTATCTTAAGAAAATCAGTAGTAGCAAGGATTGAAATAATCTAGGGGGCTAACATCATTTCTCAAGTTGTGATTTGCTAGATTAGTTTCTCTGCAACTATTTTTTGAAAGTAATTGATTATCCAAGATACATGTATTTATGTTAAAAGAAAACTTCTCTCTTCTAGTCTATCTCTGCAGTTTCACGTCATGTTTTTCCACTGTCACTGTTTTATGTACTTTTATTGATTTACTTTAGCTTGGACTGCTAACAGTCTTCCGTTTCTTCTGAAATAGGCTCACATATACAAGTAAGGGCATCCATACAGCAGACATAGATATTTTAATAGTGGAGCTCAGGTGCCTTAGTACTGTGACTTATTCTGTGGTAGTCTGTCCAACTGCAACCCACTTTTTGACACTGATTTTTAAATTTTTTTGTTTATCCATCCATAGGACCCTGGAATTGCTTGAGGTTTAAGAAAACGAAAACCGACAAAGTGATTTTAAGGATTAATGTTTTGGATGTCAGAAATGATTTGTCACATGTGATGCCTAGTTTACATTTGTATAGTTGTCTGTGATTGTAAGATTAAAATACCAAGAACATTCAATTGAAACCTGACCGAATATGATTCTAATGGTTCTATGTTGGCTGGATTTCATTTAATGTTAGGGAAAAAAAGCAACATTATGTAGCCACAAAAATAGAAGTTCAAGAAATATGAAGTTTAATGTTTCTTTTAGTCAAAGTGGAAAACAAAATTAAATCACGAATATTACTGAATGTGGGCAGGGAGAATTCAGAATTCTCCAGCTGCTATGTATGTAGGAAAAAAAACTTGTGTGCTGCATCGATGAATTTTCTAATTCAGAAGATAAGATATTTAAATGGAAGATGAAAAAGTTTCTTTAGACATGCATGATGAAAAATATATATTTAGAACTATTATTATTATTTTGCTTTGATAAAACTTTAATTATTATTATTATTAGTTAAATGTCAATTTTGTCATTCAGCAATTTTTTCCAGTTTTGGTAGTTGCCATGGAGTTACATAATTAATAGGAAATTATTTATTAGATTTTTACTTGCTCAAGGTTCTACCTACCAAGCAATTCCTGCAGACTACATGGAGTGTCTGTCTCACAGCGACTGCTAACATCAGCCTCACTCAGAGCAGATACAGCAAAGTAATAGCTATCATCACATTCCAGTTTTGACAGTCTACAGCGTGTGGTATTGGAACAAACTTCAGTCACTTTTGTCCACTTATTAGAATTCTTTCTCCGTATCTCAATGATGTAACCAGTTAGTTTGGACGGACCATCTTCCTTAGGTGGCTTCCATTCCAGAGAAACAGAATCCTGACCAACATCTATCACTCTTAGGTCTGTTGGTGGTTTGATTGGACCTGAAATGTTGTTGATTGTGTTGATTATACATTTGTATATGTGAAGAAAAAGAATAAAATTATTAAATTTTGAAAACATATGTTTTCTCCCTCCCAACTTCTCTCAACATGGGGCCACTGTTTTCTTTTTATTTCATTTGTTTTTAAACAAGTAACCACATTTTTAAAGCATATAATGCTTTTTCTGGCATTAGGTTGCCTTAGCTTCTTATTGGGAAAGTATTGTACTAGACACTTTTTTCTTAGTTTTAACTAAATAGAATAAGTTCTACATTTAATTATTTACTTATTTAATTTAAATAAATAAACATAAAAAATTCTTTTTTTTTAAATAATATCTAGAAATATAATAGAGGGTTTCCAAGATCCATTCAGAACCCGCCCATGTGATAATAATGATACTAAAACAGAATTGGCCAAGGAATATCATGGTTCTGTAATGCCAGCTACATCTTAAATAAAATGATTGAGCCTTTTCTCATATTTACTATAGTTGTAGACAGTTCTAGTGGATTGTCTTCAACAAACTTCTAGCTTGAAATCTCAGCTTGTTTGTGCTTTGCCACCTGCCACACTTTCCAGTTAGATTATTTAACTTTACGATGTTCCATACAGTACCAGCACCTTAAACTATTGCACGCACTTGCTATGGCAAAATTATGATTTCTACGGACATCAAAATTTTCCTTAGCTCTTTGTTTAACCACGTGCTGTATTATAGGGAAAAAAGAATTCTGTCTTTTATTTAAGGGAGAAAAAAAGGAAATCATAAGAAAGTAAAAACAGCATTAAAGTGATCTGAAAAAGAATGCAGAAAGGAGGAAAGTTTACTGATTGGTTAAAATGAATTAGGTGATAAAATAATATATAAGAGACTGTTACTGAAAATAAAGATGTCTGAGTTAATAGCTGTTGATTTATTCTAAATTTTCAGGATGTTTTATATCTGGTTTTCACAGTATTGCTGTCAAAGTAAGTATGAATACAATGTGACAGAGTTATCATATCAGACTTGTTTCTCTTGAAGAAGTTATTTTTGAACCACATGCTATGCCTGACTCTTAGGCACCGATAATGTGATAGGCATTGTTTCTCTGCAATAGTTATATGTACCTTATTTAAAAGAAAACTTTACCAATCTGAAAGAAGAAAACATGAACATTTTCACTGAAACAAAGCAAAAAAGATGGGAATTAAAAGCTTGGCAGACACTTCATAACATACTTGTGGTATTTTTAATCAATGTGGTTAAATTTTTAGTATCACTGCCTACAATTTAAAAATTAGCAAAATGTTTTACCAAAAGTTAACTTTTGGGGGGGGGGCAGTAAAGAAAACAAATGGAAGAGGCTACAGCTCTCCTTTGTTGTGAGTACAAGATAACTGAGTAAATACAGCTGTAGGCAGACGAAATAAATTCCTTATCTGATTGGGCTAATATCACTTTGCTCTTATATTTAATTTGAAGCTAGATACATGCTTGCTTTATTATTACTATTATTATTTTTACTGACAAGTCTACTAAAGCTCAACTTAGCTTTTAGTCTAGCTTAATTTCTACAAGAAGGCAGGAAGAAGACTTCATGATTTATAGAAGTTTCTTACCCTCACCAGTGAAAATAAATGCATCTGATTTTCATTTTTAACCTGATCTACACCAGCACTATATATGACAACCACTAGTAATTTATTTGATTCATTTAGAATTCTGTTTAAGTAAATAATTTATTCTGATATCATGCAGTTGGGAAACTTTGGTAGCTGATTTATAGTTATTGCTGTTAGTGTTTTATCCAGAAGAATTTATGATTGGCATCACACTTGAAATCCTTAGTTATTTTGAAAACCACCTCCATAATAACCAAACTGGGTAAAGCTAAAATTTTTAATTTTTCGGCATATTTTAAGAAGAAAAAAAAAGAATATGGAATTTGCAGGCTAAGAAAAAAACCAAATAAATCAAGCAGTCATTCTTTATATTTGATTTTCTATTGCTATTTTAAAATTTTAAGGTTTCCATAGAATTGGTGAAGATTTTGATTAAACAAGTCAGACTGACAAAAAGTAAAATAAATGCTTGCTTGCTTAGCTTCCCCTGATGTTTCTGAGTATTTATCATTGTCATGGTTCTCCAAAGATATGGTGATTCAACCTCAGTAACTGTATTGCTGTTTAATTGTTTTGTTGAAAAGCATCTTAGCAATACTGCCACAGGTTTGTCTGTCATGAGTATGTTTTGGACATTCTCCAAGATAAAGTTCAACAGTTTCAGGCAGGTTGCAAATGGGACCCGTCTTTGAAGTCGCCACTTTTGTAAATGTACCTGTAGATACCTAGTAAGTTGTGAAAATCTCTCCACACATTTGTTGATTCTAATTTCAAATCAAGATATGTGTTCTTTTCAGATTGAACCCTGCATAAATTGTAATTGTTTTAGTTCATGCTCAAGAAGTCTGTATTAGCTTGTGATTCTGAGGTAATTTAGTGGTAACTTTGGCAATTTTGTCAACTTCTTTATTGTCCAGTAGACTAATGTGTCCTGGTACCCATTGAAATACATGTGTGAAAGAAATAACCTGATGTTGTTTGCAGTGACAGAAATATTTGATGTTGAGAGGCCTTGCATATTTAAATTTTGCCCTTTTCATATTTATGAAAAACCTGAAAGGTAGACATTAATAATCATTCTTTTACAATGTTATTGGAAAATAGATTAGACAAAAACTTTAGTTGTATGGAAAACAAAAAATTTTAAAAAACAAATCACAAAGCAGTGAAAATACTAGGTATGTTCAAATAAAATGTGGCTGAACTAACATTCTCATAATGGTCTCTGGCTAATTTTCATTTGACATATGAATGAAAGATGAAGATCTAGGATATTATGAATGCACTATTGATAATTCTCAAACAAGCCACCAAAAAGCAAAAGAAAACAGAAATACTACAACTGTTGTGTGGCATTAATTACCCCTTTGAGGAGTATTCCCATATATTTATGGGTAGTAGGTATTGATCCTGAGAGAGTAATTCCAGCTGGGAAACTTTTGAAAATTTATATTTATGAGATTACTTTGTTAGAATCAATATCCATTACTTGTAAATATTCAACCCTACACTTACCAATGACTCTCAGATTGGCTGAGCAACTCTCTGCACCATCTCGTGAAGCAGCCGTACAAATGTAGCAACCTTTGTCAGTGGCTCTAGCATTGTTAATTCTCAGACGATGGGTTTGATTATCTTTGATGATGCTGACACGTTTTGAAGGATGTATTACTTTGCCATCTTTAAACCTATAACAAAATAAGGTTGTCAGTTATATCACAGCACACTGAATTTCACATACAGGGTAATGCTCCAAGAGAGTAATAATTTTATAGATCTGTACTTGGCTACTTTCAGTGACTGTTGCTCGGTAAATTATTGCTTATTTTTTTGTAGAAACCAGTATTGGAACAGTTTCATTTAGAATATAGCATTAAAGATCCCCAGACATGCATGTACATGCAAACACCTAAAAAAGTATGCCAATTTTCATCATACATATTAATGCTTAAAATATTGTAACAAGAAATAGATAGTATTTGTCCAAGAGTTTTATGTTGTACCTACCATAGATTAGCTAATTTAACAAAATCAAATATATTTAGTTTAGAAAGTTGCACAGAATATTATTAAGGTTTCATTGTTGTTCAAATCATCATTTTTCTTGAGGTGTGGGAATGATGGGTTTGCTGATGTTTGTAAACTAATTGGTTCTCTATTTTCAGTGCTAGTTATGCAGTATAATAAAATTTATTATAAATCATTGTCATCCTTGTGTGTTTGTGTGTGTGTGTGTGTGGATGGGTGATGAGGATACTGGGAAGGTCTTATTCACTATGTCAGTATTCGTTAATAAGAGAATTAATCCACTACCCTAAATTCTAACACCAACCTTGGCTATAGAATATTCTTATTTTAAAATATTTTTTTAGTTTTCATCTTCAAAATTCTTATTCTTGGAATTTCCATAATTAGCATCGAAACATATGATACTCTAGCAGATCTCAGTCTGTCATCTTTATTCTCGAAAATGCTGTCAAGAAAGGGACAACTACTGCAAAAAGAGTTAATTTGTTTTCTTTTTTTTGGGTAAAATTGGGTAAAAGATTTGAAACTTTAATATTAAATTTTCTCCCTGATGATTACAGATTTACAAAATTCTTAAGAAATTGAAATTATCATTTTCATGATTAGTAAAGTTATGGTATTTGAGCTCTGACAGCAGTGGATTGGAATGCAGTAAAGAAATGACAACTAACTCAGAATAAAATATGAGGGGGGGTCAGATATGATTTTGATGATTCTATTTACAGCTTGTTTTTATTAGAATATTCCTAATATTTAGACTTCAGTAAAACCATAAGCAAAATTTGGCATAAATTGGTAGGAAATGTAAATATTTTGGCATTATTGTCAAACAGATGATCAATTATTTAAATAGCAAATACCGAGGGTTATTCTTGATGGTACTATTTATTATCTGAAGATTTAAAAAGTTAATAATGGAGTACCCCAAGTTTGGTTCTTAGTATTATTATTAATTTTTAAAATCTGCTTGAATGAGTGCTGGTGTCAAATTGTATTTTAATGTCAAAACATGGAGTAAGAGCTACATGTTTACTGTCAGATTCAAATCATTTAGCAGACTGGGTGTACAATTTAATGTTACTAAATATTTTAGTGTATGGCAGCTTAGTTTCTATTGCTGTAGCTTTTGTTAGTAAAATATTACATATATTCAGTAAAAAAAATGATGATATATATATAGTAAGTAAGTTTGTTTATTCTGAAAAGTTAACCACATTGTCTAAAGTGATAATGTTAAACTGAAACGTGGCTGGATATGGTGATGATATTTCAGCTGAGTTTCCTTTGAACATCTGCATGTGGTACCTAATGGGATGACTGGAATTTAATTACAAATTCTGTCAAAATGAGATTAAATAAGGACAATTAAAAATGAATAAATTTAAGAAAATCGTTCACTCTTAATAAATAAAATTGAGAAAAAATGGCAACTTAATATTGCAAAATGTTTTTGTATATTATGTTTGCCAATAAAGAAGCAGTAAATATATGTGAATTTTTCAGGATTTTACAACATTGTCAACAAACCTTAATGACTCTCCATCAACTCATCTTTGATTTGCTTTCATTTGGCTTCTCATACCAAAGTTAGGCATTTTTTTCAACAAATGCTCAAACAATTCTATTTCACTTTCAAGGATTTGAAAAGCATCTTTCAAAACGTGAATTAAGTTGGTCAATATTGATGTGGATGTCCAGTATGTGGGCGGTGTATTCAGTGATGATTGGATTGTGCAAATCATTGATGTCAAGTTTATGGTTGCTCAACTGCTTTTTCATATTTTGAAGAACACAGCAAATATTTGTGGCATCAGCTTATGCAGCACATGAGCTATTCTCTTTTCTTTTTTCCAATCTGAGGCACCATTGTGAAAAGTGCTTAATGAAGCTGGATAATGACAGCAAAAGAAACAATTGCCAATAATATCACTACTCAGTGCATCAAGTTGGCAAACTAATTTGGACTTTGTGAAAATTTGTTGGTAAATCCTGAAAAAATTTAAAAAATTGTTTTGCAATTCCACCCATTCAATTCATGGCTTGATAAAGTGAATTTTCAGGTGTTAAGGAAATAGAGACAGATGTGGACTCAGCTGAAGATATTAGTGCAGCAATGGTGTGTAGCTTTGGGTATAACTAAGAGCTGATATTATATAGTTAGTGTTGCCTTTTGTCTATCTTATCAGTTCAAAAATAGTTCTAGCTGGATAGTATAAGGCACTAGCAGCTGCAATGCTAATTTTACATATATATATATACACACAAACAAGCAGAAATATACCTAGATCAAATTTTAAAATTTTACTTTATTATAAACATGTTAGATAAGCATATTTACATATGTACTATAACTATCACTGATAGGTAGCCAAAGGGTTAATACTACAAGGGAAACTTCAAGAATGGCAAGAGGTACAGTAATGAAATTCATAGATTATTTTTATATATCCTGCCACTGGTGTGAAAGTTTTATTTTCTTCCCGTCAGGGAAAAGTGAAGCATACAACAGCAGTTCAGAATGGTGGTTAAGATTGATACTTGTGTTAAGGAGAGAGCAGTGATTGAATTTTTCACAGCTGAAGGCATTTTATTGATTGAGTTTCATCATCATGTGATTACTATGAAATGTTGGATAAATCATGTGAAAAGTAGAAAAACTTCAAGATCATCCTAACCTTAGGCAAGTGGCAACAGCTGTTAATGAAATGAGAACAACACATACAGAGTAGATGAAATGATTTGGATTGACACATCACCACAGTGAGTTGACTGAGAGTCACAGTAACAGTCATCATGCCACTAAGGTAATTATTGGTAACCTTGGCTACCTAAAATTTGTATTTAGTGGGTTTCATGAATGTTAGCTAGTTTCACAAAGAAACCAAAATGTACATTTGCACAGATCTTGAGCACAAAGGGACTGACAAAAAGGCATTTCCTTCTCAAATTGTTGCACGTATGAACATAATACCAGTCCATGGAGCAGCACCATAAAAACTCCTTGTAAAAAAAATTCAAAACAGTTGTCTTCTGGCAAAGTCATAGTAATGATGTTCTGGGACTTGTAGTGAGTCATCCTTTATGCCACTGGGAACAGCCATAAACTCAAAGTGCTATATTGAGACCTTCAACTAACTGCAAGCCCTATATAAGAAGAACCTGTTTAAACACTTCTATATTACAACAATTCCAGACCTCATGGGACTCAGAATAGTAGATATCATTGGACAAATGCAATAAACTGCATTTCCTTTGCCTCTATATAGCCAAATATTGGCACCCTAAAACTTTCATCTCTTCAGTCCTCTTAGGGATGATATATCTGAACAAAAGTTTGAAAATGTCATTGCCATGAAAGATGCTGTTCATCAACGGCTGCATAAAGAAAATGCATTATTTTATGATAATAGCATATAAGAACTGATTCAATATTGATGTACAGATCATAAGGATGACTATAGAAAAAGTAACTGTGCTGGCTAATGTATCTGAAAAGGCTTTTGTCTATGTTATGTTCTTTAAATTAACAGTTACAAATTTTTAAGCTGTCATTACTTTTGGATTGATAAGAAAGCAAAGATGTCTTGATGTACCTAAGATGAATTAACATTGCAGGTTTGCTTAAAAATTTTTAGAAAATCAAAACAAAAATGATGGTATATGTAAGAAAGAGGAATTGTAACTCTAAAAATTGCTATGAATTTCATTTGCTAAAAAAAATGTAAGTCTAGATTAGTTTTAAAATATATATTGCACTCTTTGCTTTAGCTACCTGTGGTAAAGTATTTGACACAGGCACTATTCACTTACTAAAAAACAAATAATCTTTTTTAATTTTTGGACAAGAATGTTTCTTTTCTAAGTCTTATACTTTGCACCCCTAGTGGTGATAAATGACATACCATAAATATTGAAGAACCCATATAGATTTACATGACTCTTTCCAGAAAAAGATTTTTGAATACTCTATAGTTTTGTTCTGTACCACATCCCCTTATTCTTTTTTTATAACTGATTTTATGTATGTTCATAATTAAATTTTATTGTTATGTACTAGATACTCCAAAAGGTGTCTAACTAATTACTTATACAGAGAAACTAGAATTGCTAAACATTTACTATGTTTCGTATGTTTTAACATGCTTAAGACACTGATGGTTGCCACTTGGAACTGGAGATAGCTGTTCACATACAATATGCAACTCAAGCAGTGTATCCTGGTGTCAAGGATTATTTGAAAAGACCAAACAACTGGCAGAACTATTATTTCAGAAAGTGATTCATCAATTGGCTAACTGGGTGCTACTTACTGCACTTAAGACACTAGACCAATACACCCATATTGCCTGCATGTTTTCTAAGGTAGTATCTATTATAGCACTTAAAACCTTTTCTTGTCATTGTTATTAATAACAGTCTGCTTCGGATAAAGTGTCTGTTTTATTCTTTCTCAAAAAAACATTAAAATTTTTTTTCTCATGAAACATTGCCATATGTTGTTTACAAATAATTTAAACCAGATAATATAGCTATAGTATCTGTGCTATTGTTAGCCACTGCTA
Source organism: Nautilus pompilius (assembly GCA_018389105.1). Classification (NCBI taxonomy): domain Eukaryota; kingdom Metazoa; phylum Mollusca; class Cephalopoda; order Nautilida; family Nautilidae; genus Nautilus; species Nautilus pompilius. The sequence goes on from JACATO010002171.1 coordinate 142,977, forward strand.
CCCTGATCATATAGTTTAGTTTCATCTGCAAATATAATAGTAAGATTTTAATGTTAACATTCTATTTATAAAATAAAAAGAAAGAAGGGAGGCCCAAAAGCAAAACCCTGAGGTACTCAACTGCTGAATACTTAGAACCTTAAAAACAGTTTTGTTTAAGACAGTAGACCAAACTCTGACATTTAAATAATATATCCACATTGGATGGTTATCAGTTATGCCAATGCTTTTACATTTCTCTACCAACTCAATCAAAAGCTTAATGAAGATTAAAATAAAAAACTATGTATAGTTTACCTTTGTTAAAATTTCTGATGACATGGTATCTTCAGTTAAACTTCAGCAAGTTTTGCCTAGGACTGACTTTACAAAGTTAAGCTAGCTAGTTTTGTCTAAACAAACAAAGAAGCTCCTCATTAATGTTTTCTTCAAGCATTTTAACTACATTTAGTGTTTAGGCCTGTAATTATTAGGGTCATAGCTAGAGCCTTATTTAAACATCAACATAACATTGGTCCCGATACGTTCCAAATGCTACCATTTATAAAAAATATGATTGAGTTAAATTTATAGTAAGGTTGTTATTATCAAACGTGGTTACTTCAGTACTGTATCTCAATGTAAAAGTTTTGCTACAGGGATTTGGCTCTTGAATTGTACCAACTAAACTATTCTTGTTAGTTTTAATTGGCTCTACTTGTATAAGCCAATTTTCTCCAATTTGTGTAACTATGCTCATATATTCTGATAAACATTTTACATATATATGTATTAATACTGAATAAAAATTTAATAAAAATAAATATTTTTTTCCAATAAAATGCAATTGTTTAGTGAATTGAAATTAAAGCTAGAATGGACAGGAATGCAATTGGTTGTTTAGATGCTGCATCAAATAAATGATTGCATGTAGGGGAGACTGGCACTAGTTTTTTCAGTATCAATAATTTCTAATTAAACGTACAGATAAATTATGGTCAGTGCTTTGACATTAATTAAAGCTAATCTGTAAATTTAATTAGTTACTGGTACTGTAACAACTAGCCCTGGCCTCTTCTACATTAGTAGACAAACTTTTAGACCATGTGAAAATTAGATATTCATGATGAACGTGTTGCAATAAAGTGAGTGCAGATTATTTTGTCTAAAATATCCTGGAGTCTCTCCTCATAAAATCGAAGAACTTGGCCTTAAGGAAAAGCATTTTTATAATAAGTTTCTTATCACCCCTTGGTGAAAAAAACCAAAACAAAAAAAAAAAAGGCTAACTGATTCCTGAAATTAAAAATAACATTACTAAACTCTCTGTACACACATTTAATAATAGGAAATCAATAAAGATTCAGAGAAATTAAAAATTATACAAACCAATATCAGATTCAATTAAATACTGAAATTTAGTGCAACTTGATTAAATTTTTGTACTTGGTTAATTAATAAATAACTTTGTTTTAAAAAATGAAGAAACTGGCAACTACAATGCTGTTATTTAGCACTAATTTTAGTTTTGCTGAATTTATTATTTTTTTGTCAAATTGACTTATACTAAAAAACCCAACAAACTATAATTACCATTAGGAATGATGAAATACGAGGTCTGATCAAAAAATTACTACACTGATCTAAAAAGCTTCAGAATCTATGCAATAATTCTTTTATAACTGTAACTTCTTGAAGCCCCTTTATACAATACTCTGCCATAATAATTTGGGATACCTGCTGTTATTACAATATTTTTTGTTGCAGAAAATTGCAAATAAAGGCAAGCAGTAGATTGAAGTTTTTTATGTTAGTATTTTGTCAAGCTACCTTTTTGTAGCATGAAGAACTGCTATTGTTTGGCAATCTGGTCCAAGGTCACCATATCTGTATAACAGTTTCTTTTAATTCCATCTTATTTGTGGTATAAGGATGAGTTACACTCAGCTGATAATTAAAATACTCCTAAAGGTGCTTAATTGGATTCATATCAGGGATTTGTGGTACTTAGGGAAGGTTGAAAGCTTTGATTCCTTTTCTAGAATATGATCACACAAGGTGTAATATGTAGTCACACCCTCCTGAAGAATTAACTCTCAGTATGCCTTGTTTGAATAATGGTAGATATCCTTAAAATGGTAATCTATCTGGCAGAATTGCGATGTCTTTTGAAGCAAATTTTATCTTTCTAATTTGCCAGAATGCTGTCTCTATACTTGACCCGTGGGCTGATGACATTTTGGTAGGTCTTTAAACATAGATGTAACCTACAGATGGGAATTGCTGAAACATGGAGTCATTAGAGAAGAGTACATGCCACCAATCCTTAAGGCTGAACAGCCTCTTTGAAATATTTTATTCTTATTGGACAAAAGAGGTTTGGTTATCCTCTGTAGTCAAGTTAGTGGAGATAACAGTGTACTATTCTTAACTCAATGTCAGCAAAAAAATCTTGATGGTGACTTTGGACATTGTGACTAATGCCATATTCTTATCATGGTATCACTAATGAAGGCTTTTCAGGTTTCCTTGCTGCAGCATGACATTTGCCATGATGAACATCACAGTGATATTGGCCACGGATGCAAGAGGTGTTGAGATCTTTGGCATTCTGCTAGTGGCTCTTGTCACTCATTGAATGATCTATAACATAAGCTTGCATAAACAAAGGAATGTTGCAGGATTCACTCGTTTTTTTCCAATATATATACAAACTTGAAATGCAGAAATTTTGGTCAGATACATTAATTTATAAGCAATATCCATATTAATGTGGCAGTGACTATAGTTTTCTTGCTCAACAATGTTGATCCAGTATCAAGCTTCACTAGGCATTGCCATGCTATGGAACCCTGCAATTTGGCCTTTTCATTGCATGTGTTCCATAAATATTGTGAAAAGAAAACTGTACAACACATTGGTCACTCATTTGTCCAGCATAAACAAATGTGTGATTCACTAGTTAAGATGACTAAACATGGGCCATTTTTTACAGGGCACTCTACCTTTGGCCTGTTTTCAGCATGCAGCATGTTTCTAAAGCTGTCTTTAAAAGCAAATATTTTATGCACAAATTTACTTTCTTGCAGCAGCTGAATGCTGCATTCCCTTTATTGGCTACAGCTTAATCCCACACAGCAGTGTATATCTCTGCACCATATGAGTGATTTTTGTGTCATAGAGGGTGATAATTAGTTCTAGAACTTGATGATCAAACCTCATATTGTCAAAACCTAAACTTCCAGTATTGTGTTGCTTGCTGTCTTGTTTTTACTTCACAATAACATGTAATTTTTTTTGCTCCAGTCTCTTAAATTCTGTGATTGCTAGGAATGGGTAGTAAGTGAAAACCCTGCATTGGAGCACTCTTTATTACAAAATTTCTTTCCCTGAGAATCTGCATTTACAGATCAATACTTTCTCATAATTCCATGAAATGCACAAAGCTAAAAGGTAAAACAGAAAATATTTTACTCACCTTTACCTGTTAAAATGAAAAAAAATAAACAATGTACATACCATTTAAGACCAATCCAATCCAATAAAAAACCAATGGAATATTAAATGACTTACAATCAAATCCTTGATCCTGTTTATGTATATTGTGGTATTATAAATTGTCTGATTTACATATTTCACTAACATTGTGTATTAAAATCTTTAAAGAAAATAATTTAATAGCAAGAAAGAAAAAATTAACAAAATGAACATTCTGTCATTTTGTGGGAATTATAAGGAAGTGAACATAGAAATGAGTACCTTATTGTGTAAAGGCTAATGAGAATATGACCAGATAAAATTATTTTCATTGTGTACAGGTGTGAGATTTTAGATAACTGAAGCTAGTAAGTATGTCTTTGAAGAAATATTTTACATTTTAATTTTAATATCTTTATTAGTGAATATGTATGTATTTGTTTAAAATTACAATTATGTTGGTCTTATTTATTTTTTGGAGGGATATAAAGCTATTCTTCATTTACAATTAGATGTCTATCATTATGTCTTTATTTTTTAAGTTAATTTAGTTGAATGTGTGTTAGATAAAATTATTCTTCCTGAATTTAAGAAATAAATAAATAACAATATAAAATAACTTAGAGTTAATTAGATTAATTAAAGAATACAATTTTTTAGTTGATTTTATTCATCAGATTAATTTTCTGTTAGTATTTTAGATAAACCACATTTTTAAAGCATGTTTTTCGCTAAAATTCAGAAATAATATATGTGAATTAATTTACTGAATGCATTGGTTCCACAAATTTTTCAGTCTACAAGTGCAGCCTAGCTGTACAAAACCTGTCAAGCTAAATACTTCGTACAATGGACCTTTAACATTGAGAACAGTGGACCCAGCAAAATATCCAACTTTACTCCTTATGGTCATTGCTCATGCACCTATGGCTCAATGATCTACTGCTGGATTTATGAATAATGTCTTGGAAAGCATTTGGTTGGTGCATAAAGAACCTTTGGTGTTCATTTTCCTGTCATTTACTCTATATTAAACACTCAGAAAGATTGGCTAGTAGCTCTATTTGTAATAACTCTAATGCAAGGCTAGCAACTCCTGGTAAATCACCCCGGCTACCTTTTTGTTCTGCAATAGCTAAAAACTGAAAAAGTAGAGACACTTTTGACATTATCCTTTCATACCCACAAGCTGCTGCTGCTTATAGCCCCAGCAATGGGCTCTGTACCACCATTGCCAGAAACTCAACAGTTAATGAGTAATCTTTGGCAATGAATGTTGACTTTGTATGGCTAAAGCTGATGGCAGCTTGAGAGTATGATGCAGATATTATGAAGGGATGTATCATAGTTACCTGTAATCTGCAGTAAAATCAACTGGAAGAGACAAACTACATGCAGTGGAATAGCATGATAGGTATGGAAGTCTAGGGGTACAGGAACTATATTTTAAAACTCCAGTTGTAGCGTATTTAATCTTTAAAGTAGCTTAGCAACCTCATTTCCAGCATTACATTGTTCATACACACATGCAGGTATTCTTTCGTACAAATTTTCACTGAGTGCGGATTTCACTTTTCTATGATGAAATGCAAAAGTGATTCAAACTGATGATTAAAATACAACAAAACACATTTGTAGACACAAATCTGCAAAATCAATGGCATCCATCTCATGAGTTATTAGAATTTTACTTAATGGATGCCTTTTCTTCAAACCTACCCATTGCTGCTGGTACACATACAGCATCCATAGGGAAAACCATCTGCTCCTAGCTTCCTAAACCAAACAGAAGTTCTCTACTAGATCCCTTTATTTATTAGATGTGGGAGGAAACCCATGTAGCCTGCTGGTGAAGAAACTATGTTAAGGAGGTACACCAAACCAAGCTGACTTTGGCCAGCCCCTATGGATACTTAAAGCAAATAAATTATTTTCTTTCAGGTCAGAGATGGAAAACCAAGTGAAATAGTGATGATTCATTTTTTTTTTAAAAAAGGGCTTGACTTTGAAAGATTTGGTTAGAAAAATGTTTTAATTATGCTGACTGATCACCGTTAATGTTTTGTTTATTTTAAGCCACATGCTGTTGTGCTACACTAAGAAGGGTGGTGCTAATTCCATCAGGTTAAAGTACTAACTACTATTAAAAGTGTTTTACTTACTGAATATATTATTTAGTTGTGAGAAAATATTCCTAAATGAAAATGTATTAACTCTCCATGTACCATGTCAGTTTTTTACCTTGCTTTACCCCAGCCTAGAACCAATCGTATTTGCATTGAGATGAATGCACATTTAGTCATCACATTCATAATGCAAAAAAACATGAGGTTGGAGTGATACAGATTCGACATTACAAAGGGATAATATTGAGGAGAAATGCATGGCTCAAGTTGTGCTGAGTAATACAGATTTGAAAGGTTAAGTGGGGTGCTAATGGGGTTTGGATTTGTTATTTGCAGTCAAATGGCTGGATAATATATTGAAAAAGGATAAGAAGATAGCAACCAATGCATAGTACATAATGTTGAATTTGTATTGAGTACCACAATGTGAACTAGCAAACGTACCTCTCATGCTGTGATTAATTCTTACATCTGTAATTTCTCGTACATCCCATTCTACATTGATAGCTCAATGGTTTGGTTAAGAAAAGAGGGATAGAAGTAATAAGATTGATGTACAGAATAGGAAACTAATCAGCAGAATAACTGGATTAAAAAAAGAACTTAGAGGAAAAGAAATAGGTGTGCATGGTGAAGATTCATTGATAAACTTGAAGAGATGAATAGTAAAAATGAATGGCCAGTGGATGTAACATTATCTTAATAAAAGCTATTATTTTCCTATAAAAAATATAAAATGCTCTGTATTTTGCTTAATTTAGAAAAAAAATTGTAGTTTTTTGGATTGCCCAATAATATTATATTCAAGAAACTCATTCTGTATTTTTGAGACCCTTCACCGAAACACAAGAACAATGCATCACTTTAGGTTACTGGACACTGAGTAATATCAATGTCTTCTATTACTACAAAAATAGATTACAAACTTGATACTGAAGAGACTTAATATCACATGACTTCTGTAACATTTATGCATTGAAATATCTATTGGATAAGCTCTACTTTGTCCTTCATAGAAAAGCTCAAGATTAAGATTACCAAATGATGACCTTAGCTTTCTTGAATCCAGCAGTGGTAGAGGTGGGCTGTTGCTATCTAGGAATATACTGAATGAAGTACAATAATATACACAGGAGGAGAGCATTAAGTATTACATTTTTTTTCTTTCTTTCTTTTAAAATGCCAGCTTATACTGAAAATACTAAAACAAAGGTTATCTATAGAATTAAGTGAATAATGTATCACTAATGCCAGAGCAAAGCCACTGAGATGAGTAAGAAGAAATCAGAAACTGCAAGCCAGCAAGGAAAAAGGGGGACTGTTATGTACTGCTGATCATTCTATTTTCAGTTATAAAGTATGCAAGTAAGAGTGTTCTTTAGGGACTACAGTGAAACTTACATAAAGAAGGCAGCCAGCCTTTGGATGTGGGTATAATCATGGTAACTTTCCTGGTGCTGGTGGCTGCCTTTTAATTAGATTCATTACTGAGGTCAAAAATACCCACACCACAAAAAAAAAAAATCTCTGTAACAACAAAGGATTTTCATCAGGCTTCTCTTGGGTGGTAATAAGACTGAATGTTCATTCTCCAACCCTCTCTGATGTATGAAGCTGTCAACATAGGATAAGGAAACGTAAGCTACTGACTCTGGAAGGGTAAGGTACAGCATAACAATTACTTATCTAAAATGATGATAGTAATGATATTACCTTTTTGGGGGGGCAAGTGAAACCATTTGATTATCGTAAGCTTTCCAAAACATGGTTGTCAACATTAGGTAAAAATGTATTAGCTTTTCATCCTGGTAAAGAACCAGATGAAAACATGCATACATGAAAGGATTTGTGGATGCAAAATAGAAATCAATGACATTTTTAGTAAGTGAATTTTTATTTTCTAAAGATTCACACACAACACAACAACCAAATAGTTTTGTTGAAAGTAAAGTGTGAACCATTGGAGGTTTGAAATTTTGCTTAAAGGATAAGATTTGGTTAATCCTCTAGATATGCTTAGGGACAATGTGTTCAGAGAGTAGGCATTATACCTTATTGAGTAGACAGGTGGACTGGTAGGATTATTTACTTGAGATGGTTGTAAACATGGGTACCAGTGAATGCTGCTGACATCTTCAAGGAAAGAATTAACTAGAATGTATCTGACAGGTAGTGATAGTGGGAGAGAATCCAGGGAAACCTGCAAATTGGAGCAGTAGAGAGTAACACAAAAACTCCACGTTACTGTCTCAACATGAAGTTTGAAGTTCAGCCAGGGCTACAGTCACATGACAACACACCCTTATCACTTATTCATACATACAAACAAATGGGGGTAAAAAGAGAAATCTGTTGTATAAAAGATGTCATTAGAAACTCTAACAAGCCAAAAATATATACAATTGCTTTGTTCCTAAGCATATAACTGCTAAACCATATATACATTTCTTTAGCCTTCATTATCATTTACTGCATGGAGAAGTAGGTATAGTTTGAGAGAAAAAATGTTAGGTGATGCTGCAGCTTCAGCCATGTTCTGGCTGCAGCACCAAAGTTGTTTTAAATGAATACTTTTTCTCACAACTTATCAAGACTCAACAGTATTCAGCTATGGCTGTGTTGTTTCTGCACCCAAGGATTTTGAGCTATCTTACCTGCCCAAATAAACCACATTCAGTCAGTCTCTGGTAATTTGGGTATGTGTATCCACATAAGCCTTCTTTTCCTATTTATAATCTTTGTAGTAATTAATACAGTTGAGAGATGTATGCCTAATAGCCTTTAATACAAAGTTTTATTTTACAGCTTGATAGACAGATAATTCAAACTGAAAAGTATTTTAAAAAAAGGCCAGTGTGTGCATATTGATGTACATCAGCTATCCTTTCTAGATTATTTATTTTAATATAAAGTTTCTGAAGCTCGCATAACTTACCTGTCACATCTCAAAAAAAGTTTATTATGTTAAAAAGTTCTCGACTGAAGCAGCTAATCATTGAATGATTGGATATTTTCAGAAAAAACTGCATATCATTATGTAACTAATAAATATATGCATGTGCCTCAGATGAAATTACTTCCAATTGTAGTGCAGCCAAGACTGACATTCCTACTCTTCTAAATGACTTACAGGTGTCAGATGAAAGAGACACTTTAAACACACAATGCATATTTTCTTTAACTAATACTTACTTTTGAGTGGCTGAAAAAAAGAATTAAAAGTAACAAAATATATTCAGAAAACAAAAAGTTTACTTCACCTTCATAATTAATATTCTACTTATGAGATAGCCTAGCAGCAGTTGTAAAAATGTGCAGTGAAATCTTATATCTTTCAAGATAGTAGACAAACTACAAGCAAAATAAACACACCATGCAACTTTGATTTCTTTTTTGTTTTCTCCAGTGATGACGAAAGTGCTACATTCTAAAAGGGAAAGCTCTGAAATGATGACACAAATAGTGCAGACAGTTTGATATTATACTAAAAAGGTAAGAATTTTATATTATGATTGTTTGACATAATGAAATTTTTACCAATGTAATTTTAATGTTTTGCATGTTAATTTTATATGTTCCTCACTGGAGGATTTTGTTTTGCATAACTAATTAAGGTCATAGCTACTTATTGAGGGATTTTGAAACTATATCCCTTTAAACCACTTTTCTGATGCTTAAATTGGATGTATTAACTATTATGTTTTAAAATATTCACATAGATCACTGGTATAGTAATTTGAACACTATAACATTTTCGCATGTATATTTAATCTGTAATAGGCTTTTTGAACAGTTATCATACGTCATTCTCCACAAATTTTGCAACTGTTCCTATAACTGCTGTTGTGAAAGGTTTGGTCTTGGTTATAAGGAACTCACAGATGCTCATTGGGGTTCATGTCCAGGCTGTGTGGGGCCAAGTTCATTCTGTATTTTCCAAGTTGTAGTATTCTGGACACAAAGCATGTTGCTCCATCATCTTCTAGGATATGAGACTTTACAGTCTAGAGTCCCTTGATCAAATAAAGGTAGGAGGATATCTGAAGGTTATATATGTGACCAGTAAAATTTTGTCATCCATCAATCATGGCAAAAGCTGTTTTAGCTTCTCCCCTCACTAAATGCCTCACCGCATCACTTCTTGAAAGCTACATTTGACAATTATAAACACACTGAGTCAAAATCCTTGCCTCTGAAACCATTACTAAAGGCTTCTATGAAGGAAACACTCAAGTATACCCAAACTTACATAGGGGCCATTGCATAGTCTGTTGGTTGAGTGATATTGATGCTGTGACAACTTGTTTTGTGCTTTCAGTCATAGTTGCAGCATGTCAAAAAAGGTGATGTAACATTTAGACCTTTCTTCCTAAAAAATGATTTATCTAGCAGCTGAATACCTTATGAACTGATCAACCTTGGACTGGCTAATTAGCTGACCCAAGGTAAATGGGGAGATACCTTGGCTACCGCTTACATGAGGAAAATTGGTCTGCCTATGTTGGTGCCTCATTTTATAGTGTTGACAGTGGTCAGCTACACAAATCATGAGGAAGTCACTACTGGATTGCCATGGTTGAGAGCCCAAGTTCAAATCCCAGTTGGGAGCAGCTTGCTTTGATATATCCTCTCTAGCATGGTTTTTATCCTTATTCTTCTTCACCAGCTGGCTATACAAGTTTTCCTTGAGATCTCTGGTTTCCTCCCACATCTACAAACAGAGTTATAGTTCATGTGGTGGTGGTTCCATGGTACCTCTTTGTTTGTTTGTACATTAACTATTGCCAACCATACCCAGGTAACTGGCTTGGTCACTAGGTTGATACCCAACACCTTTCCCTCCTTTATTTTTGCTCTCATTGTGAGAGAGACTGAAAATCAACGTAGGTTCAACAAGATGTACTTAAAAAAAAGAAAAAAAAGAAAAATAGGCTACCCATAGACATGTGGTGCCGCTGGAAGTGTCCCATTCTTTATATTAGGAATATTGTAACGTAATAATAATATTTACATTTACTCTAATACGGGAGGGACATTGGTAATAATGTGATTTTTATAAATGCACTCAATTCTTTACCACTTAAAATTGTGGAAGTGGAGTAAACAGTTTCAGGATTGTGTTTGATGTACAAGTCTTTACAAAATTCCTCTAGTAGTCTGCTGAACTCAAAATGTAAGTGTGAACCGTAAAAAATGCTGTTGTATACCTTCCTCATTAAAGAAAGTTGGTCTATTATAGACATTTAAAGTAAAAAATGATAAATTTCTAGAGAAATAAAGTTCTGTCTTATGAGAACTGAAATAAGTTTTTTTTATGATCCCTTTTCAAATCTCTAAAAAATTTAGGGCATCTTTGCTAATGAACTTCACTGTCAGCTTACAAAGCTACAATCTGTTTGGTTTAAGGAAGAAAATTAATAAACTTCTCAATCTATTTTTTTTTTAGAATTTGTAAAATTTATTAAAAAATAATTACCATCTGTTCAAATATAAAGTTGTATACAAATAGGAGGCAAAGCTAGAACTGTGCAGTAATGTTAACTTTTCTTGCTTTGAAATGTAGTATAGTTGGCAACTTGAGGAAGGCATTCATGAACTACATTTAATATACTAAGTAGCATCTGATCATGCAGCTTCAGCTATTTCATAACCCAAAGCACTATAGAAATAAAAAAATGGAAATATTCTTATGTTTGGGACGCTCAATGCAGATAAATAAACTCAGTGGTAATTTCTAAGCTAGTTGTATAATAATGATAACTATCCACTGCATGCAAAACATATAGACAGCATGCTGGACACATTGCTATGAATCATGCAGCACGAATGAGATTTCACACCAATAATGTCTATGACTATATAATGGGAAAACGGGCTAAACAATAGGACATTCTCTATATGCACAGCACATAGATGTTGGCAAAGAATGGGAACAATGTAGAAGGAATCTTCAGAATTTCAATCTTTACAATCTTTTTTCTACAGAAAAGTAACTCAATCAAAATGCGTTGTTACTGTACCTGCGGTATTCTCCAGTCTCATTTCTGAATAAACTGTTACTAGCATGCATTATTCAGAAAATTAGACTTTCACTGGCTTCCTTCAGCATCATATACTTTATGATTTCAGGGTGTACTGATGAAAACTGTTGAGTGTGGTTTTGCAATGTAAATTATGTAGCAGTTTACATTTGAGTTTCTGTTAATTGGCTATTTTCTGCATTAGTGATAATTTTGGATTTCACTATGCAAATGAAAATAACTTTAAAAAAAAATATAGATCTATTTATTTATTAATATGGTACAGATTTTGTCTCTTAAAATCCTTAAAAAAGAAAAAAAAAAGAGACTCGGGTGGATATGATTCAGGAAAATTTTTGTGTATATATTAATAAAATTTTTTGTCAGATATCCACAGAACAAAGATTTTAGCACACAAAATTGGTGAGCTTGAATTCAGGGTGGTCATATAGATGATACCATTAGGTTTTCTTTTCTTTTACAATTTTTAAGAGTACATCATCTTTTAAGATGGTCTGATTCCAGACGTCTTCTGATGATGGTGCTCTCTACATGATGAGAGATGCAATTAAAATAATGGTCTCCAAGTTATGAAAATACTTGGCAAAGTATGTATCATCTTGTGATAGATTATCATCTGAATGAGATCATTTCAAAGATGTCGCTTGAAACTCGGTTTCATTGACAACACGTGTAGCTCATGAACAGGACCAGTCGGTGACAGGTCGAGGCGAGGTGGTGCACTTTGTCATCAGTGGTCGTAAATTCTATAATCTTTAGAAGGTGAGCGTAGAGCAGTTACATGTTCTTAAAACAAGGATAAAAGTATACGTTTTTTTAGAGAACATGCATTTTCTTTACTTGATTTACTATTCATTTAATGCATTGTTCTATATATTTTGTTTAAATAGACACCATGTGCATACCATACCATCACTTTCTCCATTCAGCTGACAAAGTAAAACAACATACAATTTACTATTTGCTTTGTCTCATAAAATTGTACACTTTACACTTTTAAAGCCAATGTGATTGTCAGATTAATGATAAGTGCGCTAACAAAAGAAACTGAAAATTTTGCATCCCTTGTTTAATTTGCAATGTTATTTTCTGAATTTGATATTTGAAAGAATAAAAGGTACTAAAGGTTGACATTTATGCTGAATGACACACACACAAAAATTTTTTACCTAAACTACTATGATTTGCATGGCAAATCTGTAAATAGAAATGAAATAGATTTTGAAATATTAGGAACATTCAAATGAAACCTGACTGGATATTACAGCACTACTATTTCAGCTAGGTTTTATTTGAATGCCCCTAGTATCAGTTGATGAAGCTATGAAATACATAAATTTTCTTTAATATAGTGCAGTATGACCTGGGTCACTGATTTTTTTGTTTTATGTATTAAAATCATTTTCTGTGCTGTTGCAAAGTAAATAGAATGTGGTAAAAAAAATTGAATGTCCTGATCAGCTGATTATAAAGTATTTGTGTGATAGTCAGTCAAACTGTAGCTGATATTGCACTACAGACATGCACAGCATCCACTGGACCATGATTTATGTTGTTAGGCTCATTTTTATGAATAAAAGAAATCTGTTACTGGAAAATATTTCTGCAGAATTGATTTAACAAAAATGTAGAAACAATTTTAAAAGTAAGCCAATAACATGAAACAAAACACAATTACAGTCTTGCGCATATTAATGTGAACACTCAAATTTTTGACATTATTCAATATACAGCTTCTTTTTAATCCATATGCATGGATAAAGTCAATGCATCACAATGCAGAACATCATTTATCCAAAGATTGCATCATCCTTAAAAAAATTGCACCATAAATTAGTCTGGTTATGAACTCTAGACTTTTCATTCTTTCTTTGAAAATGTGCAACCTTGTTATTTTGAATATAGATAAAATGAATTGTAACCCATTAATATTTCAGAGTAGTAAAGGAATACAGGGTCAGTGTAAAGAGGCTGATTTGTAAATAATGTGAAAATGGTTCAATATATACAAAATGAAAAGGGAAATGTGGATGAAAGTGAAAAATGACTCTACTACTATGAAAGAGCAAACTGGATCCTTGTAAAACACAATGTGTTAAATTGGAAAATGTTGGCATTCATGTGACTTCATCAACTATATAGAAAATGGATGAAAAGCCAAAAAAAAAAGCCTTTGAAGAAGCAACTTCTGACCACCAAAATGAAGAGAGAAAAAAAAGAGGCTGGCATGGGCTAAAATATACAAGTCATGGATGGAGAAGATTGGAGAAAAGTGCTGTTTTCTGATGAAAGTCATTTAGAAATGCAAGATCAACAAAACCAGTATGTTTGTTGGGTCAGTGGGGGAACAGCCAGATAAAAGGTTTTTTTGGAATGTTTTTCTTTCGATCGGACAGGTTCACTTATTTTAGTAGAAGGCATGATGAACAGCGAGAAGTACATTCACATCCTAGAAATAATAGTGGTTCTTGAATTGACTAAACTCTACCCAGATAGTAGCGGAGTGTTCTGGCAGGATCCTGCACACTGCCAAACATCAAGAACTATTAAGAAGTTTTTTTTGGACAAAACACCATAGAATGTTTAGGCTGGCCTATAAATTCCCCTCATCTAAACCCAATAGATAATCTGTGGTAACCTGCAAATTAGATTGTACTACAAAAGAGAAAATAGTTTGTGCTATTGATCAAATTTGGTGTAGGGACCTTGAAATTAAAAGTATATGTAAACATTCATTGGACTCCATGTCATAATGTATTGCAAAAGGCAGACAAATTTCAAACTACATTTTCTGTTGAATAAATGTCATTTCGACAAAAAAATTTGAACATGTTCACATTAATTTGCATAAAAATTATAAAAAGACAACCAATTAAACTTTTCTACCCCTTTTACCCCCAAAATAAATTTAAGAAAAAGTTAATTTGAAGGATCATTTTGTAAGATGCACAATTAAAAAAAAAATAGTGTGCGGGTTCCCTTTAAGTGTATGAGGTGTAGTCAAAAAGTATCCGACCTTGAATTTGTTTGAACAAAATAATAATGCGTGAGCAAAATCCGCATGGGTATCAGGTGGCCATGTCCTTCCTGAGCATGCGCAAAAATTTTCGTGTCTGTAGGTTGCGCCAGTCACCCACAGTGACGCGTTGAGTACAGACGTGAAGAGTGTGCTGTGCGATTTTTCTTTTTGAGTCAAGATGACCGAGTGCATTGAGCAAAGATACTGTATCAAATTCTGCCAAAAACTTGGTGACACGCAAGCCCAGACTATCGAGAAGATTCAGAAGGCCTTTGGAGATGATGCTATGGGAAAAACACAAATAAAGCAGTGGTACAACCGGTTCAAAGATGGCCGCACCTCAGTGGACAGTGAGCCACGTTGTGGCAGACCATCGACTAGCAGAAACAACGAAATGATTGCAAAGGTTTGAGGAATAGTCTATGAAGACCGTCATGTGACTATTGAGGAGATTGTTCCTGAAGTTGGAATCAGCCATGGGTCAGTTCAGTCAATTATAACAGAAGATTTGTGCATGCGGAGGGTGTCGGCCAAATTCGTACCAAAGTTGCTGTCTGACCAGCAGAAAGAAAACAGAAAGGAAATCTCCCAGGACATGCTGGAGTGTGCTAGCCAAGATCAAAACTTCATGAACACTATCATCACTGGCGATGAGACATGGGTGTACGGCTATGACCCTGAAACAAAATTGCAATCATCCCAATGGAAGCATCCATCCTCGCCAAGACCAAAGAAAGCAAGACAGGTGCGCAGCAATGTTAAACTGATGATGACCTGTTTTTTGACTACAGAGGTATTGTGCACCATGAATATGCACCACAAGGTCAGACAATTAACAAATAGTACTACCTGGGGGTTCTTTGTAGCCTTTGTGAAGCTGTGCGGTGAAAATGACCCAACCTGTGGGCAGCAAAGAACTGGCAACTCCACCATGACAACGCACCTGCTCATTCCACCCACGTCGTCTAAGCATTCCTCGCCAAGCATAACACCACTTGTTCATCAGGCTTCCTACTCCCCAGACTTGGCACCGTGACTTTTGGCTATTCCCAAAGCTCAAAAAAACACTCAAAGGGAGAAGATTTGAGTCAACAGAGGACATTAAGCAAAATTCGACGGCACAGCTCTACAGCATCCCAAAAAGTGATTTCCAGAAATGTTTACAGCAGTGGCAGGAACACTGGCAGAACTGTGTAGACTCCCAAGGCGAATACTTTGAAGGACACTAAGTCAAAATGGCGAGTTTTTTAATATTACTTGTTTTTTTGGCCAAAGGTCGGATACTTTTTGACTACACCTCGTATTAATCATGAATGTGTAATAGTGTTTTTTTTTTTTATCAAAGCAAATATAATTTACTAGTAAAATTTATAAACAGTTAACTGTGGTCACAAGCAGTTTAGAGAATAATTTTGTTTATAAATATAGCAAAGCTGGCCAACAAATGTTGTGGCATATCAGCTACCACACAAGTTAGTTTTCATAACCAGATCTTAGAGAGGAGCATTACATCTCTGCTGGTTTTCTATAACATTAAATCTTTTTTGCCTGTTGAAGATGATATTCCATTGCTTGAAGACTGGAATAACTAGTAAAGGCTTAGAATTCACCGGTGAAGTAATTGGTCTGTGGTGTAAGCTATAGTGGATGTATTGGCAGCATGTTCAGATATGAATATTGTCTGTCTGTCTCATCCCCACATTATATTATATGTTCTGTAGCAAGGGTTGCTTATTATGTGTTTGTTTGGTGGCTCCAATACTCCTGAGGTTTAACTGTAAGGCTGTTCAGTTTGTCAAAATACAGATAAATAAATAAAGACTGAAGCTCAGTAAAATACTGCAATATTTTAAGACATATATTTATCATTAATTCAGGAGAAGTAATTTGTAAAGAAAAAAAAAATTCTTGCATTTGATTTGCTGTGACTGACCACGAAGTGTAAAATATCCAGGAATTTTAGCAGTTTAGTATCTGAACCTTTTTATTGTTGACAGAACTTGTAGAGTGAGCACTCTATGGTTTTGAGAACTCTTCACCTTGAAAAGTCATCATCTAGGTGAAATAGATCAAAATCCAGAAATCCAGTGCGGAAATTCTATTACCACGGTGCTTACGTAGTATGTCTTCATAATTGCTGGTGCAACTTATAGCTTGTTCTGCTGATTAATTTTTTAAAAATCCTCAAACCATTTTCCGTTTGTACTATTTGGGATAAGGGCCTGAGATTTATTGCAAAAGAGCTCATAATGAAACTGATTAATGTATGTGGTTGTTTCTGCTGCATTAGGCTTTTTACCATCATCGTCATCTGATACATTTTCATCTAGCATTTTGTTTGTTAGCTGCATAGACAGACACCATTTGTTGTAAAAATATTTTTCTGAGAACGACAGTAACCCTCAAGGATGGGCATGTGTGAACAGGTGTAATCTACTGCAGCACATAGGTTGAAGTAGAAGAGAACTTTTCATCTATCTGTTTTTAGGCAGAGATCAAACCAACACTGGCCCAGCATCAGTAACTCCCCTCCCACCTATATTGATGAGCAAGTGTTGGTCCAGATCTGACTCAGTTTCTTTAAGAGATTAACAGATTGAAAAGAAAGAGAAATTTTACAAATAAAAAAAAAAATGATTTAATATACAGAAACAAATCTGCACAATGCTAAATAAAAGAAAAACGAGGATTGCAATTAGCATTAATGTGTAAGAATTATCTGATGAGTCATCTGCATTATATTACACCTTTTTAGGGAGAATCACTTTTTTTTTTTGTTCCATCACCTGCCTCATAAGACTTTTAACCATGTTATGACACACATTTAGAATGAATAGTCTGGAAGTTACTGCCATTCACTTAAAATTATTGGTCTGGCACCCACAGACAGATCACCACATTGCTGGACTTGCCAAAGAAAGCTTCAGTAACAGATCATGCATGCAGCAGCCAGTATTTCATTTCCCCCCTAAAATGTAGGCATATAATAAGTTGCCTCTGAGGGCCAAAATTCCATCATCTCCATTTTAATTGTAATTTTTTTCTTCCTAAATAAATACACAGTAAAACCTTGATTTAATGGACTAGTAGGGGGGAGGGGTGTTGGTTAAATTTGGATATTTACCTACGCATGTTCTAAAGGCACCCAAGCAAATAATTTTTCGAACAGCTCAATGTGGACTTTTGTTGGGAGTACCAAACAACGTTTGTTGCTTCCGGAGTCTGTCCTTTAAATTGAGGTTTTACTGTGTTAGAAGTAGGTATGCATTTCACAAACTGTTCCTGGATGGATTTTGTGGAGAGATGAGCAACAACCTCAGTAAGTGCTAAAGTAATTTGTGCTACACAGTCATACAAATACCAATAATTGCTGCTTCATATTTGTTCTCTGTGTGAAAGTTGAATTTGTAGGTGTCTAGAAGTGAAATAGTGCTGGTGGTGACAAATCTACATGAATTCCCATATCAAAGTCAATAGTGCTTGCTACAAAAAACAAACAAAAGGTATCATGAAATGTGTGGGGTGATTTATTTTTCATTGTTATTTATAGCTAGTAGTTTATTTAAAAAGAAATCTCTTAGCAAGTATTGCAGTGTAGGTAATGGACGATCTTTAGTTCAAGTAAACTTAAAACTGTCAATTCATTTGATTTTAGTATTATCTATACTGATGATTTTTAAAATAAAACCTGGCTAGCAACTATTGCAATAATTCTATTTTAAGCTAGGTTTCATTTGGACATCCCTAGCAGTTTAATGGCGTATTATTATATCCATTTTCTATAGTTTTTATTATTTAAAAAAAAAAATGCTAAATACTGATGCACTTTAGAAATGTAGTACCCAAGCATGGCACCTTTATTACTAAAGACAAAATGGCAAGTTCGGACAACACAAATGGTTGGTACCAAAACCAATGACACCAAAAGCATGCATTCTCTGTGTACAGGTCCTGATGACACTGGATTGTTTTCCATCTGCTAACATTTTGAGTGACATAGTACACATTTTATTCTGCCAGTTCTTTTCTACCAGTGTACTATCAGCAACAGAAGAATCTGCTGCCATTTACTTGCTCAGTAATAAGTAATTTATGTTCTTGTAAAGACAGCTTCGAAGATTTCTCTTGTGGACTTTTGTTGCTGCTGCTGTGTAAAAAAAAGGTACTAATGAAAGGTGACAAAAATGTCCTCTCATTTCCTTGTAATGTTATGACTAGCTGGCATGGCTTCAGTGGCATGAAATTGCAACAGCATCCAAGCTTGTCCAAAATGAGCTGCATGGGAGTAATCTTGATAAATGATGAGAGGGGATCTAAGGGGCTGGATCTAAGCTCCATGTAGCTTGATGACATCCAGGTCAAATTATGGTAGAAACATCTGCCCCTAGTCTCTTGCAAGCATTGTCTCTTTAGCCATGTCTTAGTCAGTATTCTAATCAAATGATCTCATAGACTGTCCCTGTAGTTTGATGACATATTTCTAAAGTGCTTCAATATACATCCTTTTCACACCTCTAAACTAAATTTTTGTAAAATTTGATTTGAAGTTTAAATATAAGGTTCATATGGCAGCTTTAAATTTGGGAACCCCCCAAATATACATAGTTACTAATAGGAGTGGATTAACTATGCAGTGCTAGATTGTAGTACAGGTAGTCAGAATAATGACAGTGTGTATGTTTTTATAAAACTGGATAATAAAGATATTCATTTATACTTATTATTTTAGTGTAGTCTGTTGTTTGATATATGAACTCCAAAAGAATCTTAAGTGAACAATGAGGAAAAAATTACAGGCATATCTCAAAAGTAATGTTACATAAATAATTTTAAAAAAATTTGTGAGTTACTAAGTCATTTGCATATGAAGAAATGATATCTAATTCTAGAATTCACAGGTAAATAGACAAGAAAAATGTATGAATGCTAGTGTTATCGAAAATTTTTTCTGGTGACAGTTTTGTTTTAATCTACAAGGTTATTTTGATGCTTTTATTAAAACCACAACATGTCATAAGATGAAATGAAATCTGCTTTGATATATTTTTTCATATTACAACATTGGCAGAGCATCTAAAAAATAAGAATGAAGTTTTCAGATTTACTTTTCTCTGTTTATTGGTAAAAGTAATAATCTTATATTTTATGTGATGTGATCTTCAGCATGGTTAAGAGTGAAAAAAAGTCAAATGCTGTATAAAACCAGAAGACTTTGAAAATATAACACCTGTAGTAACATTTAATTTTTAGATGAAATGGTTTTGTTGACATGCAAAATTATAATGAGTTGTCATCTACCAATACATACTATGTATTTTTTTTTTAAATGTGATTAAGACTGGTTATAAATGGTAATCTATGGAGATATTAAAAGGTCAGCATTCCTTAACTTTGTGCTAATTATACAGAATGTCATATTTCAGACAACAGTTCCAATTTTGTAAATGCCCATCCCACATCTAATTTTGTACTAAGGTTGTTTGTTTAAATGAAACCTGGCCAGACACCTTTCCAGCATTGCTAATTCAGGGGGTTTCAATTGAACAAATACCTCTTGTAATTGAATATTCCCAGCTTGACATGTACATGGTCTTTGTTAAGAAATGAGCTACTTAATTGAGAAAAGATCTTATGCATATCTCATTACATTCTGAAAAATTGCCATCAAGCACAAGTATGGAAAATCTACTATTGATAATAAGAAAGCCAATGAGTGTCTACATTAATTTAAAAATAACAATAGCAAATAAAAACAGGATGATTAACATTTTGAATTTTCTAATAACATTGTGGAGCCTATTTGTTCCAAAGTTTAATTTTTGTTTTGAATAATAAAATAATTAAATAAAATGTAAAAATAACTAATTTAATTTGTATTTATGTTGCTAAATCAGTATTCATTTATACTTCAGTGAATGAAAATTCATTATCATTATATATACACTACTTGTCAAAATTATTTGATAACTGAAAGAAATACTAATAATAAGAAATTTAAATGGTGTTTAGCATAGGTTTACTTTAATATAGATTAGAAGTAGTAAAAAAAATTATATATTAAAAGCTATGAAATTTGAAACCATAAAATTGAAATAATTCAAATTTATTCAAAATTTGGAATTCAAAGAATTGAATTGTTTTTTGAATTGTTATAGAATATAGAAATTATGTAAACCACAATTTCATATATCTAATTACATTATACATAGAATACTGCAGAGAGAGAGAGAGAGTGTGTGTGTGCGTGCTTTGTTTTGGGGGAGAAGAGAAAGGAGATTTCCACAGATAATGGTCTAAGAATCATCACCAGATATCACAAATTAGAAGAGCTGACAAAATTTTCCCATCAATTTACAATGACCAGAAGACTCAGTAGATTTATGTGGTGGAATTACATCCAGAAATCTCTCCTAAAACCATGATGGGCCAAGAAGCACAGAAACTGGACTATTAAGCAGTGGAAAACTATTCTGTTCATTGATGAGTTCAAATTTGAACTGCTTGGCAACAAAAGGCATGTTTTCATGTAAAATTGGGCAAGAGAGAAATTACACAAAAAACTTTCTATCTTTGAAAGATCAGTGTGACGGTTACATCTGTTAGGATAGATCAGAAATCTAAACAAGATAGACAGAATAATGGATAAGAAAATTTATCATCATATTCTTTTCTTCCGAACCATGCTGTCTCCAGTAGACATAGAATGATTTAAAAAGCTATATATACCAAAAGAAAACAACACAAAACACATTTCAAATTTGTGCAGGGGATATTTGGCCACAATATCAACTCTTAAAAATAGACTGGGCTGCCATAAGCCATGATCTAAATACTATCAATAATATGTGGGGCTACTGAGACACCAAAGTGTTGCATCAATGAAACAATACTGGGGACATCACAGCAGAAAAAAAGATGAAAAATTTGAGTCAAATGGGTAATTGAGATTATGCCTGAATGACAGTCTGGATAGTAATTAAAGAGATTTCAATTACACTCCCTTTCTAATATTTACATTACATTTATTTTTTGAAATAATGATATGCTATTTGATAAACAGTAAAAATATATTTTACAACCATATGTACATTATTTTAGTAGATAAAGCAGTTTACAATCATGTTTCACTTCAATGCACAACCAGAGACCAAATTTTTAATACAGATCAAATAATTTTGACAAGCAATATGAACTGTGTGTATGAAATTATAGTTCTGGCATTTAAAATCCTAATCTGCTTAGGAAAAGATATTTTAAGATGTGTATTCTTTTTAGCTACCAATTGTGTATAGTGCATGCATGTGCTTTTTTTCTTTTTTAATGAAATGGAAAACTTTCAACATTAAATATCAAAGATAGATTCAATAGTTTTGTTAGAATACATAATCATCTTCTGTTGATGTACTTTGTTTGTTTTGAAAGATTTCTTATCTCCCCTAGGTCACTGTCAAGCTACAGTCCAAGATGTTTAAAAGTAAAACCACTTAGCAAAAATAGTCAGTACTAAATGTTTATAGCCAAGTTGTGCTATGGTGTTCTCTGGTTCTTATGCTGCATTATTTTATTTGCTGTTTTTTGTAATGTAACCCTAAAACATTGCTAAAAGTTAAAATTACTTATAGGAACAACCACCTGTTCTTTAGAATCTGCATCAGAATTCAAATGATATTTTTAGACTACACTTTTTAAATTCAATTAATTGGATTCTTACTTATGTATTTATTTCCAGCAAAATCATCAGCGTTTGTTTGTAATATTTTCATTAAAACTGTTTACCTTTGCTTTAGTGACTTATGACAGATTTAATTTACAAAATTATGTTACTTCATAATTTACTACGTAAGGGAAAAATTATTGGAGATTCAGGAAATAGCATTGCATGTATTTTAAAGTTTAATCCCTTTTCAATTCCAGGAGTCCTGTTTGAAAAAGCTTTGAAGGAATTATTGGTAAATGTTTTTATACTTATAAATTTAATGCAGGCTTTGTGGCATAGGAAATAGAAAGTATTTAACATGTGTGCAGATTATATATGCTTGTGACTATGTGTGTAAAATTATAGTAATTAATCAGATTTCTACAACTGTTGTGAAAACTAGGTAACTCTTTCTAGATAGGCTTTCTGTAATTACAATGTAAAATCAACTTTGAGATATGCCATTAATTTTCAAACATTGAAATAAGCATCCGAAAATTTCCAAAGCATAACTTAAAAGATCAGGTTCCTGACCATTCTAAATTAAATCAAAAACTTTATTATAATCAGGGATGTGAGCAGGGATTAGTCTGGAAAATAGTTGTAATATTTTACTTAAACTGGTTTAAAATACTTTAATCTTGCACCTTGAAAATAAATTTCAGTCTTATGAGTTTTCCTGAGGCACTTTAACAAAAATCTGGGATATTCATAAATAAGTAAACAATTTTTTTGGATAAAAGTAAAAGTTTACATAAGTGCAAGGTGAGATTGTATCTTAAACAGAAGATCATGTTTGTTTATTGAATTCAATCATAAATGAGAAGTTATTTTTTAAATGTGGAAAAATTCAAAAAAGAAGTCTCAGGTACTAATGAAACACTGTCCAATCAGTTTAGTAAAATGAAACCAACATCACCTGACCTATTTTGTCCTATTGGTAAATACTATCCTCACAAATAACTAATGATCTAAAACCATGAGTTATTTACTTCATGTGATGTGGAAAATATTTAGTAAATTCTTTTTGGAAAAAAAAAACAAAGTTATTTTTAACAAATGATTCTTATTTTCAAATATTTGTATTTTTCCATTTATACAGTGGCAGGGAGAAAAATTTTCAGATGTTCATAATTTTTGCTAAAATGACCAATAACAGCACATTTATATATATATATCAGACAAAACATGATTTATCAGTGTTTCAGATGTTTTGCAAGCCCTAGCACTAATTTGCATGAAAATAATTTTATTTACGAAACAAAGAAATCATTTTTTATAATGGCAAAAAATTACAAGTGGATTTTGAAAGCTAAATAATTTGATATGATAGTAGGTTTTATAGGCCTAGTGATGTTAATCACTGGTGTAGTTAGCTGAGATTTCCTTATTCCTGAATCTCCAAGGAAATGGGGAGAAGCAAAACAGCCTGCAGACAAGCCTCGAATCTCTACCAAGCCACTGGACAGCATAGCAATCGTTTGCATTCTGGCCGGCCTAGAAAAACTACTCAAAGCTTGGACCGGTGCATCCATAGGCTATCTGAAGCTGATTGTACGAAGACAGCAGTGGAAAGACGGAGGGATCATTGTGCAGACTGTCAGGAACCAACTGCATGAGTTTGGACTAAATGGGAAGGCTGCCAGGAAGAAGCTATTTGTTCACCGAAAGAACCGCTTTCACTGTCTTGAGTTTGCATGGGAGCACATCAACTGGACCCCAGAAATGTGGTCAAAAATCATCTGCTTGGACGAATCCAAGTTTAATTTGCTTGATTCTGACAGTGCATCACATGTACAACACAGAATCAATGAAGAATTCACTCAGAAATGTATTCTTCCAACTGTTCAAGAGGGTGGTGGGAGCATTATGATTTGGGGCCATTTCTTTGGGCACAGGATTGGTCTGATTTGCAAAATCAAGGGAACTTTGAACAGCAATGGATATTATTTGCACATTCTTGGGAAATGTCCTTGAACCATATGCTGATGAGAATTTTCCATTGACTCGGATTTTCCAGCAGGATAATGTGCATATTCACACTGAATATCATTAAGCATTGGTTCCAAACCTTGAAAACTCCTCTTCTTAAATGGACTCCTGAGTCTCCAGATTTAAATCCAATAGAGTGGCATATACTAGCTAGAGGAACTAGAGATCCAAAGCTGGCAAAATTGGGCGAATTGTATGAAAATATCAAAGAATTATGGGGTAAAATTACAGTCAACTATTGCAATAAGCTTATCAATTCAATGCCCTCTGTGCTATGATCACTAATTTCGGGTATCCTACCAAACACTAGAATGTATTTATGTTTTAGCTGTTAAGAAAGTATGTTATTTTGCAAATACACATTGTCTAGATTGAATTATGAAATGTGTTTTTAATTTTTGCCGCCATAAAATGATAAAATTATTTTGTCGAGAATCAAGATTTCTTTGTACACATTTATGGTGAGGCTTAAAAAGCATCTGAAACACTGATAAATTATCTTTCCTCTGATATATAAATGCACTGTTATTGGTCATTTTATCAAAAATTATGAACATCTGAAAACTTTTCTCCAAATCCACTTATAATTTTTGCTGCCACTGTACACTGATTGCAACTTCCCCCAGTTCTCCAACAAAATTATTAACATTATATTTTATGAGTAAAAATGTCTTATCATCAAAAGGTTAGAGAACTTTGAAATGATATGCATTTTGTCTGCTACAACAAAACAACAGCCAAAAAGTCTGAAAAGCTTTCAATCTATGATCATTAGGGCTATATACGTATTTACAGGAATCCATCCAGAACACAGGAAAAATTCCTCTAATTATTGTTTACTTGTGCATACTTGTGTTTTAAAATATGATTTATTTTTTCAATCTTTTAGTAGATAATTTTTGATTAGTAGAAAACTGTGATACATGTACAGTCAGCCATATGCAATCAAATTTTTAAAATACAAAGCCATTATTTGTAGTTATCGACAATCATATCTGGATTATTTTAGTTTGAACCACCTTGATGAACTTAGTAGAGTATCATGCCATCAAAAAACAAGATAGAGAGCATATATTTTTTCCCTAAACATTTTGTAAACACAACCTTTAGTTTAACTATAACCACATGAGGTAAATTCTTTACATACACGAGTTATTTAATCAATATTGCTACCACTAATTCGAGTTAATGCTATTTAATAAATTGCTATATATTTTATGTTCGAAGAGATGGGTATTAAACGAGCCATGTGTTAATTAAAAATATGCTATCACATTTTGAACTATTAAAAACAAATTCCAAGCATTAACTTTTGTCATGCACAAATTTTAAATTTACAATCATTGTCAAATCACTAGTGTTTATGGAAGATATGTTTTTGTGTTCAAGGAAAATTTTTTACTAAATACTGTTTATAGTACTAATGTTACCTTTGATGTGTTGTTATTTTTTAAACTTTAAGGTCACATTACAGACAGCTACAGGTTGAGGAACATAATAGTAGGTAGATAAAATTAAATATGATGCACATTAATATGAACTAGGATTGATTCACAAAACGATAAAGATATATTGATTACAGAATTAGTTTGGTAAAGTTTTAATTTCTTAATAATAATAATAATAATACAATCTCAAGATGGACATAATTTAAATAACTGGAGTTAGTACAGGAATTTATATAGTCAAATGTTACAGTACAGATGAAATAAGCTGTTTAGTTTTCTTCTGAGTTACTTAAAATCTTAGTATAATTTTAAAAAGGTTTTGTATTATCAAATTTAAGTGACAATTGAAACTAAAACAGAATTATATTTAAATCATTAAACAAATAAAAAAATTGAAGTACTACAGTTTAAAAGTGAAATGATTTTATATAGGGTTAAATGTTAAAATGTGTCATTGCTTTTAGTAATCAATGGAAAGTTTATTTGAGAATTTCCAAATTTATGGAAAATTATAATGAATGAAAAAAGTTGTTTTAGTTTCCTACTTAAGATGCATTTATTGTATTTAGTCCACAATTTTCTAATGTTGCAGCATTACTTCTCTATTTACTTAATTACTGTTATTTCTAACAATTTTTAAAAAAAATTAAATGGATTAATGTGAATTTAATAGATATGATATGTAATTAATTAACATATTTTTATTTTTCATAAAATTATTAAGTTAAAAAAGATGAAAGAAAACAAGATAATAGCTATAATAAATGTTGTCATAAAAATGCATTCTTCTGCATTGAGGGTACTGGAGCTAGGTCATTTGCAAGAATTTTACTGGCTGGTTGGCTCATCATCTATTGTATGTAGAGAATATACCTGAGGTACTTAACATCACTTTTGGAAAGTTTGGATTTCTCCTTCAACCACATCTATTTTCAACATTGCTAGTTTTGTATATACTTCTCAGAGCCTCCCATACAGCTCCTCCTCAAACATAAACTCAGGGTTCAATCTGCTGCATGGAGTAGCCTTCTCTCTGTTTCCTTCCTAGGAGCCATAGTATTCACCACACATTTACCATACTACAATGATATCACTACCTATACTTTTACAGTCCATATGCAGGTGTGACACTTTCTGATTGCTTGCATGCCAATCAATCATGGTGCAGTGTATCAACATATGACTATGTTATGGAGCATTGCATTTTTACACACAAGATTCAATTCTATCATATTATTTGCATTTTATACCAAATTTTTCCTGTTTCCAAAATTATTTTCAAAAGAAAACATTACCTATGTATATTAGAATTAGGTTTTTCAGTCTTTCTTCTGTTTTGGTGGACACAAATTAACTTTCAGATAAACTTGGTGGATATGTATTGTTTTCATATACAATAAATATGTGCCATTAAAAACTTGCTGAGGTTCCAAAGATTAGTAAATGTTTCAGCTAAAATACATCTGAAATGAAATTTTTCCTAACAGAAGCTTGAAAAAAATATATAGACAGATCTCTCAAGTCACCATCACAAAAACTAATGGTACTAAATCGGTTTTTTTTTTTTAAATACTCAACAAAAATGTATAATTTTCCTTAAAAATGAGGGAAAATTTCTTTTCTTATTTATGACATATACTAAGAGGTAGTTTACTTTGAAATATTCAAATAAGAAAACTTTGATAGTTTTTATTTTTAAAGAAAAATTATATCTTAAATGTTTTTCTACATTTTCTGACATAATGTATTCAATACCCATCTTTTCGAACATAAAATAACAGCAAATTGTAATAATTATTTTTCAGTGTCAATATATTTTTATAGCAGTGTATACAGTTTATTTTATTTATCAGTCAAGCAAGATTAAGTTTATCCTGCATTTATTGTTTTCTTACACATGCAAATTTTGCCTTCAGTACAATTTATAAATATATTGCAACATTGATTAATTAAATTACTTGCATGCAGTGTGTATAACATGAGAGTACCACCTACACATACAGGATTCCATGTGATCTACATTGTGAGTGAGCTTCACTTTCATTAAGCTTTATGCTAACGGGTCTTCATATGTATAAATTTCTTCAATAAAACTCTGCCTATTTTACATGGAAATATATTTATATGATTTTGATTATTTTAGAATAGGAAGGTGTGGTACTAAATACAGATTGGTCAAATCTTTTTTTGTCTAATAAAAACTGAATAAATATTAACTATTTTGTTAAGACAATGGGTTAGTGTTTTATGTTAGCAGCTCATGAACGTTTTTGATTAAAACCCATTTTTATTTACAATATATTAAATATTAACCTACATTTCCGTTGATACCTATCACTCTATTAACTTATTAGAGCAGGATTTACCAGATGAAGATACCAATAAGGTCATTGATTTTAAATGATAATCATGTACAGTGACCTCAAGTATTGCAACTCGTAACCTAAATATATTATTTATTTACTGTTTATATATTAAATCTAGTCACTAGCGGATCTGTGGTTGAAAACAGACAGGAATAGTAATTTCTCAGGAACTTCTAAGAAACAGTAGAAAAATACAGATGGGCTAGTTAGTAATTTATTACCATTTTTCAAGTTAGTTTTATTATAGTGTCAAGAAATATGTTTAAATTTCAAGCTCCTTTTATGTCAAACAACTGTGGTGTCTTCACAGATTAGTGCTCAGAGTATTGTGATGGTTGTTTCAGGTGGTGTGAAAATGATTAGATGATACAAGAAGGCAAGAAACCAGTGGTAATTATATCTGGAAGAGGAAATGTTTTGTCTCATACTTTAACATATAGATATTTACTGTTTTTATATTTAGAAATAGAGAAATGATACCTGAAAATGGGTTGAATTACTAGTTGCTTTGCATTTTTTTGATAAAAAAATCATAGCTACAAGGTCGTCATGATTTTTACAAGGCATCTGGGAGGGGGTGCCTATTAATTTGTTTTTAAACCAGCTTTCACTAACATTATCAAATCACTGCCAACAATTTATTCCATTCATAAAAAAAAAAACAAACTGCCCTCTAGTATCAAGCCATGTTCATACTTTAACCAATTTATAGTGGTGTTTCTAGTATTTCTACATGGAGCTAGTCAAAAGAACTTGTAAATGTCTGATATGCAAACTAGGTATACCCTATTTTTTTTAATCATTTTAGCATATTCTTAAAACCTGGAAAAATTGTAATTAATCTTAAATATGGATTCATTTCCTGCATGACATATTCACAATGTGGACAAATAAAGACACATAACGGCACCAAAATTCCTTTGATTTTCTGATTGATATTTCGTTTAATTATTGCCATAATTATATTAACTCTATTAGCATCTAAAATCCATTATTCTTCCAATTTAAGATTTTATTAAATACCTGAAAATATTTTTTTTTCTAATGAAATATTTTGCATAATAAGATAATAAAATGTAATATTTCTGAGTTTTGGTTTGATGCTCAAACTTAACTAAATCCAAAAGAGTATTGTTTAGATATTTGAATGTCATCACTTCACCATAAAGTTATATATAAGCACATTAGAAATGCACCAATCCAAAAGTGAAATTTTTGAATGGTCAAGGAAACGAACAAACTTATTGCTGTAAAAATAACTGAAATGTCATGGTACATTGGTGCTTTAAGAAAAGCATTGATGAAATTAAATGTCTGTTGTATATACAAGCCTGATAAAAGGTTGTGCCTTAACTGTATAAAGGTAGAAAGGGAAAAGGTCCCTTAGTTATATCACGAAATAACCGCCTTGAATGTGACTTTTCTATGCTGAGATCGACAGCTGAACAACAGAAGGTGGTAGGCATGATTCAAGCTGTCATGACAATATCTGTTGCATAACAAAGATTTCCCAAGACCAGATTAACTTTGTATTGCCTTACAATACACAGGCTGGCAAATTTAGCATAGTCATCTTTGATACCAGCTACTTCTGGCCTCTAGAACGGTTGAGCATGGTCAAAAAGGATTTGTGTGCCGCCATCTTTATAGCATTATAGCAAGAAATTTTCAACTAACTAAACATCAACTATGATTCTGGTGGGGCAATAACTATGAACATTGGACCAGGCAGCATTTTCTTAGATGAATCAAGATTTCACCTAAGTAATATTGATCGATGACTGAGGGGAGCAGTGTTTCAAGATGAATGATACCACAATGAGTATGTTCTGCATATGGGGAGGAATCATCATGATTTTGGGTAGCACTGTTTTCACCAGATAATGCTCCAAATCATTGTCAGTTGTCTCCAACAACAGGCCACCCTTATGCCCTGATCTTATACCAAATGAACATCTGTGAGATTAGGTTATACAATGATTGCAACATCATGTGCCAATACAGAACCTGATCCAACTTGAGGCTGCAGTTGATCAGGAGTGACAAAGTCAGAGAATAGATATCACAGGTCTTTATCCAAAATCTTATATTGTCAATGAGGCAGCATGGTATGACATGTATGTGACCACTGGAAGGCATACCTGCCATGGATATTTGTGCAGTATCTCACATACCATCCTGATGCTCTTAGATATGACATTCCCTGTGTTATGTATCCATTATTAAATGACAGACATAATTGTCATTGCATTATAAACTAACTTTTAATGAAAAATTGGTATGGTGTGTTTAAAATGTGCTTTTATATATATATATAAAATTTATTATTTTAAGTATCTTTTCTGCTTGATTATTATAAACATGCTGGGTGTTGCCTTTATACTTTAATGGCAAGAAAAGCAGAAGTAGGAAGGCTCTTCTTTTTTACACTAATATATGGTACAGAAAAGCCAAAATAATGCAAACTTATTTCATTAGAAAACAAAATGCTAAGAAATTCTTGTAGTAGATATAGTAAGGTTGAAATTTATTTGGGTTAGGCTATTATTAGTATCTGGTACAATTCTGTCTGGTTGGAACAGTGTTACTCACATTAATATGTATGCAAGAAAAGTATTTTTTTGGTTAGGAACATGAAATTGGAAGAATTAAATAAAATTTACTTTTCTTGACCACTACAATTGCTTTAGCATGAATAAAAACAGCTTACTCTCATTAGTCATTAACATTTTGTTAATTCTCTGTTGGGAACACATCCATGATCCTTTAATAATAGATTTTTATATTTTAAACAAAAACAAATCCTGCTCATCAAGTTTATCTTGCTGATGTAGGTGGTACTATATTACTTTGTCTAGCAGTAACTGATAACAATATACAGACACATAAGGCAGCCATGCTGACAGGAACAACAAAAAAAAGAGCTGAAGATTCACTGTTAAATGGCATGCTTGCAGCAGCAATGATCTTTGATATAAAGAGAAAAAAATCAACTGTTAAAATTAAATACTTTGTGTGTCACAAATAATCAGTTTAAGGAAAAACAAATTTAATAATTTCTCTGTTGAATTTTGATGACATAAAAAGCTAAATAATGTTATAAGACAAATACTTGCGACATTGCAGTAAGCGTTTATTATAGCAAAAGCCACACCAGGTGTGAAAAACAACAGTGCATTTGACATTGAAAAGCAACAAGTGTTTACAGTAACAAACCACGACTGCTATGTACACATTTGCAGTTGACTAAGTGCTGAATAATGATGACATAGTTGTTGTTAATGTAAACTAAATTTCTGTTTCCATTAAATCCACTATTATGAAGTTAGAATCTAATTACATGGCAGAACTCTTCAGTTTAGTGTTTCATCATCTCAGCAGCAGCAGCATCTGTGTGTCACTTTATAAATGTGCATGTCTGCAATGTTTTAGCATTCTTCAAGTTTAATTGTCTGAAAAACAAACTCTCTTCATTTTAGTATTTCTTCTCACCATTGTCTGTCACCATTTGAACACGATAGTGTCTGAAATATTTTAAAATGATTATGAACAATTTATCCCTATGTTCAAGTTTGATTATTTAGGTATGCATGTTCTTATTTGTTAAATTAAATGGACATAAACACTTTGGAGGGTAATAACTTAGATATCCAGAGTTTTATTTTCTAGTAAATACAATGATGTAATTGCCAAGCCCATGACCATATCAATACTTGGGAGGTTTTATCGAAGGATATCTGAATGAAAACTTAAGATTGTACCTTATTTCACATGGCCTGACATTTCCCATGTCAGTATCATCATGATAAATTATATACACGTGAAGGTACAAGTAAAGCCAGCATTAAGCACTACGTACATCTAATTCTTGTGTCATTATAGTGGTAAGTACCTAGAATTTGAGCCGTTCTCTTTGGAAAACAGAAACAGGTTAACTCACCATAGGACTGATTGATCTCCAGTTGTTTTACATTCCAAAACAGCTTCCTCACCTTCTGGTACATCCTTATCATCTAGTTTGGAATCAAAGAAGGGCATGGGCCTGCTAGGTGCTTCTGCTGAAGAAGCTACAACTGCAGGCTCCGTGGAGGTTTGATCTATATCTTTGAAACCTCCTACATACCCTTTCAATTCAAATTCAGATTTAATTGCAGAAATGTCTTTAGGTTTAGGTTTCTTCTTTGTTTTCAAAATGCAATCCAAGCGCACATCAATGCCTTCCATAACATCAATTGTACGGGGTAAATGTTTGATGAAGAACGGAGCTGTAAAAAGAAAACAGAAGACAAAAATTAAACAACAGTTGAATTTCATTGCAAAGCTAAGATTAAAATTTCATTTATTAAATATTTGTTTAAAATTCAAATGAGACTCAAATAAATAAATTGCTTGATGAAGAAAGATTAAACTCTGTTATATCTGAAAAATATTCCAGATATTGTGAGGTACATAGTTTGGAAACTACATTATTTAAGAGCATGTGAAGAAATTAAATTATACCAAAGCTAAGGAAACTTCAGCTCTAATTAATGAAAAATTAAGGCTCTAATTACTATCAGATAACCAATTGCTGCATTAAGTACAAAAGTATATGAATTTCTATGGTTTCCACTTACAGAGAGGTGGATGTGAATTATATACTATGTATTATGCAGTTGTTTTTTTTTTTAAAGATCTGAGCATATTCTAAAATTATCACATCTCTATAAAATTCTAATTGTTTTAAGTCTATCTTTGAAATGTTAAAAGGATCTTTTGTTTGTTTTGAGCTACTCATATTTTTACCACGTGAAACAACAATATTTAGGTTAATGGATGTAATGAAGGAGCATCATATATGAACAGCTGTGGTTAAGTGGCAACAATGAGAGAAAAATATCCAGTTAGTTAACTAGGCACTAGGCTATCAACTAATCTGAGTTCAGCTTTGGAAGCTAGAAGAATATATTTACTGCACAAAGCTAATAAAAAAGACGATATGATAAAGTGTTCATGGCAATCAGCTAAAGATCTAAAAGAAAATGGTCAGTATTCACCAATGCAATCAAAATTAATTCTGCAACATGGATTGCAGTGGGAGAAGTAGATGTAAATTACTTCTAATATCACACAGTATTAAATACTGTCTCAACTAAAGGGCACGCTGCAACTTTCTTCATCTTCAAAGAACAATACATTTGGCATAGTGCATGAGGAGCAATATTCTTGAATAGTATTAATGAATTTAAATTTTAAAAAATGGGAGGTATTTTCTAATAGTGTCCAAGGTTAGCAACTGTGAAAATACAAGAATGGTATAAAAGCACTTTAGCCAGACCAATCCCAAATATGAATTCTACATGAAATGTCTGCTGATCTATTCTTGATCAAGAGCCAGACTGCCAACCTTATCTAGATGCTGTGGAGTAAAGTCTATGCATTGTTTAAAGCAGCAAACCGTGCTGTTTGTTTATTTCTGGAATGTCTTTGTATTGTTGCTTTTGCAGGAATGAAAGTATGCATGCACAACAGAGAAACTTTAGATGAATGCCCATATTTGACATCTCACCTATTCAAACTAATAGATTTTAAAATTAAAATTTTTATTTTAAGGGCTTTATACTAGCTTAGAGTTACTGGTTCTTTGTTTAGCATTGTTTATTTCCAAACAAAAAACTGCACAAATGCTGGTTAAAATTTATATTTTATTTTTTTTAGACTAAACAGCACAAATATTATAAAAGAAAAAAAAAATATATAAACACACATGTAAAGTGAAACTGTGTTCTGTTAATGTTCATAACTAGATGGTTTTTCCAAGAATTACATGTGACACTGTCACAGTGGCGCAGCCAACAGAGGGCCCATGGGGGTCTGCCTAACCCCCATCCCAACAAAAAATTCTGATAATTTTTTGACTGACTTTTTGTGCGGTAAACTGCAGAAAAATTCACACTGCCGAGTTAAACTCGGCAGTGTGAATAGGCCTTAAGTCATGCTTCACGGTGTATTGATTTCAAAGCAGTCCTTTTCAGCTATGTCTAACAAACGAGACAAACCATCAATTTCTTCTCAAATGGGCATTGAGTCATATTTTGTAAAGAGACCGAAGGGTGATGAAGCTACAATGAAGGCAACATCTGGTGAACCAGTAGAAGTACAATGTGAACTTCCCGATGCACCTGAACCACTTTTACCAACCGATCCTCTTCAACCTTTGCCGAATGATATAGGAGCATATATAGGTTCAACTGTCACTAATTAAAAATGATATAAGTTACTGAAAAGTCCATGGATGCCTTCTGCAGACTACAAATTTCCAAGTTTTGTGCAGTGTGTGCATAACAGATCATCTCAATGCCACTGGCTAAACACCTGGGATTTTCTCGTGTATACCTAAGTCAGCATGGTGTCTACTGAAAATATTGTGCATTATTTGGTCCGGAGAATGTTAGAAACCAAAAGTTTCAAAAATTTGTAACAGAACCACTGTGTCGATACAAAGATGCCCGAAAAGACTTTGAGAAGCATGTGGGATAGGACTATCATATTGCGAGTTGTAAACAAGCTGATGGGTTCTTGGTGATGTATACAGAGAAAGATATTATTAGATTGTTGGATTCGTCATGTCAGCTTCAAGTTGAAGAAAACAGGAGCAAGATTTGATCAGTAATAAAACATATTTTGTGGATGACAAGAACTTGTATTAAGGGAGCACAGAGATCATGGACCACTCAAAATGGAGATACCTCAGCACAATGACAGGATTTTCAGAGCATTACTAAGATTCAGGATTGATGCTGGTGATGCTGCACTTCAATGCCACCTTGACACTGCAAACATGAATATCTCAGTTGGCAGACACAGAACGAAATCATCAATGTGTGTGGTACTGTCATTGTGCAAGCATTTGTCAAAGAAATAAGAGTTGCAAAATTCTTCAGTCTGCTTTTGGATGACACAACAGATATGGCAACAAGGGAGTAGTGTTCTATCTCTCTGAGATATATCAAGGAGAACAAAGTCTATGAAAAATTTCTAGGATTTTGTGATGTTAGTGGAGACTTGACTGCCAAAGGTATCACCACCACAGCTTTGAATATGTTGAGGCAAGTTGGTTTGGATATCTGTCTTATCCGTGGTCAGGGGTATGATGGTGCAGCACCATGAGTAGCCAATGGAAAGTTGTACAGGC
Source organism: Nautilus pompilius (assembly GCA_018389105.1). Classification (NCBI taxonomy): domain Eukaryota; kingdom Metazoa; phylum Mollusca; class Cephalopoda; order Nautilida; family Nautilidae; genus Nautilus; species Nautilus pompilius. The sequence goes on from JACATO010002171.1 coordinate 178,295, forward strand.
AGATGTGAAGAAGGTAACTCCTGCAGCACCTTATGTGCTTTGCAACAGTCATGTTTTGAACCTTGCTACTCAAGCAGCATGTCCAATCGCGTCAATTCGCAACTGTCATGGCCAAGTGAAGGAGATAGCCACTTTCTTTCATATCTCAGCAAAATGAACAATAGTATTGAAAGTGCATCTCCCTTCCAGGAAAGGAATCAAAAAGATTTGCCCAACCTGTTGGGTTGAAGGTCATGCATCAATTGTATGTTTCACAGAATTGCTGGAGCCTGTTGTTAGAGCTTTGGAGGATATTTCTCAGCAGGGTGGTGATTGGGGTGGAAATTCTACGTCATTGCTGCGAGCAATATGCAACGCAGAATTTATCATTGCCATTCATGTCATGAACGAAATAGCAGCCTTGTTTTTTTCCATTGTCTAAGGCTCTGCAAACTCCAGATATTGATCTTTTAAAGTGCATGTCAATGGCAGACGAAGTTTTGAGTGTTTTGAGAAACAAAAGAGAAAATGCAGAAGCAGAAGTCCATTCTGTTTTTACTGATTCAGTTATGACCACAGCTATCAACTGGATGTCGATATCAAACTTCCAAGACGCAATGAGCACTGAGTTCATTGAGGAATTCTACAGAAGAACCATCTACCTTCCATATTTGGAGAACATGATTCACCAGATGGAGGTGCGATTTGCTCTTTTGGAATGACAGTTTAAAGATGCAACATCTGATCCCTGCTTTCCTTAGTTTGGGCACTTTACTGCTCTCCAAGAGGTATTTGACCTTTACAGCTGTGACATTGACACTTCTGTGCCAGTCTTGAAAGGAGAGTATGAGAAATGGACATCAAAGTGGGCCAGTGTTTTGAAGACTGAGCTGCCAGAAAATGCCATGTTGACACTGTGTGTCTGTGATTCCTTCTCTTTTCTGAACATCCACAGTCACTACAGCAACAAGTGAACGTTTGTTTTCAACACTTTGGCAGCTGTTCAATTATCTACGGAGCACAATGGAACAAGACCATTTGATTGGATTGGCTCATTTGACGATCAGCCGTGACATTACAATTGATACAGATCTCATTATCAATGAGTTGTCTAAGAAAAAACACAGAAATCTTATGTACTTCTTTGGTCCTAATCTGGATTTTTGAATAAACATCTGTCTGTTGGTTGGGATCCCCCTGAAAAAATATCCTGGCTGCGCCACTGCACTGTCATCATATAGATGTGTGTGTTGGTTGTAAAGCTCGGCCTCCAAGTAACTGGAGATTTACCAAAGCATCATCTATATTTTAATGGAATCCTTGCTGATCTTATTTCTGCTCGGCCTCCAAGTAACTGGAGATTTACCAAAGCATCATCTATATTTTAATGGAATCCTTGCTGATCTTATTTCTATGCCCATTTATAGTAAAAATGAGAGACCTGGACCAAATGCAAACTAGTAGGATTTCATAAGTAAACCTGAGAGAGGGATCATAATGGTGTAGCTGTTAATAAAGGCTCCTGGAGGTAATGTCAAGCACATGAAAACTGAAAAGTTGGAGGAACACTAAACTGGAGATATTGTCTTTGAAGGTTTATCATTTATGAAATAAATATTGGTATAAAATTCCAACTAGGGTAGTGAAGAATCATTTTACTGTAAAGAGCAGGATGCATTCACAATTTTCCCCAAAAAGATATTTTTATGTTACAAGTCTTGAAAAATGTTATTTTCCAAATTATCTTTACACAAAACAATAAGAACTGCTATACAGGTATGGGTATCTATTTATTTATTTGATACCATTAATGAACTGAATTACTTTACATTTGCATTTGTTAGCATCACAGAGCACTAACGCAACCAAACTTTATATATTTTAACCGTTCATCATCAGCATTTTACACTATTCTCCTGTACAATTCCAAACACACACAGATTTTACATCCATATTACTTCCTACAGGATAGCTAATATCCAATTTTTTTGTTGTTAGCTTTACCACTTTTATTGCCTTGGATCTTTTCTGCTCTGCTTGGAGAGAGTATAACTATGTGACGAGCAGAAAGACCAAGATGATGTCTCATAACTTTGAGTTTTTAAGGAAATTTTGATTGTATTTAAAGTTAAATTTCTATTTCACTGCATAGTAACAAACTAATAAAATATCTGCCTGCTTGAGTTTGGAATTCCACATTCATTACATATGTACTATACATTTATGTTGAATCAGCAAAAGTAACTTGACACATTGATTCTTTTTTGGCTTTGTACATTTAAAATGTGAGGTAACAATCTGAATCCATAGTAAATCTGAGTAGTTTAATAATTTAGTCCTGTAGCTTAAGTTAAACAAATAAAAATGATGCCATTCTTTCAATATATCTATTAAAATGCTGTGATATAAGAGCTATGTCCATATCTTGAAATTAATCCTAGCCTGTAACACCTGGCCTAATATGCTTTCTACATCTCAGTTCCCTGGTTGTCTAAGTTACTTTGGTGAACATCTGTATCAGTATCACATAAGGTGTTAATCATTTCTATGACTGGACTATTAAAATAGTAAAAATTCCTGGAACTTATCAACTTGGTCTGTAACATTCACATTTAATCTTTCTCCTCTTTGGCAAATCCTCTCCTGATCAGAGTAATGGGCTAAAAGGGGAAAGTATAGGATATCAGTCTTTGTGACCAAGAAACTTACCTATGTACTATGTATGGGTAAAAGACAGTTAATCTTCATTTTTAGATATGGGAGAAAACCCAGTGACCAGCTAGTGAAGAAGAGCAAGAAGAAATCATGCCATGCAGGTTCATCCAACTGAGCCAGTCCCAAATGGGATTTAAATTTTGGACAAACCACCATGGCCTCTGGCCAATGTTTAGTTACTACTATATTAACTAGTTAAATATAATAATCCTGAGTATTTCTATGATTTACTAGAAGTATTCAGATTTCTTATTACATAATTAGATTTATATTCAAAAGTTCATAATATGTAAAGTTACTATTGCTGCTTAATTTACATAGATTCTGAAAAAAATCAAAACAAAAAACAAAATGATGTCAATAATGTCATCATTATTAGGGAAATGATGAATTATTGACATGAAATACAAATCCAGACATCACCATCTGTTGGTGCCCATACTTTGGGCATGTCACTGAATAAAAAGAAATAATTTTCATTGTCATTTACATTATTCAAACTTCAACTGACTAAATGCTCTCTGAAGATATTAATCAGTCATCTAAATGTACAATTTACTTATTTATATTTTTCTTTAGGAAAGCTTGATGTAATGATTTTAAGTTTTTAAAGAAGCTCATCAGATGGGACTGGGTTAATTCAGTAATTCCTATGTAGTTTATATTCTTGAAACATAGCTTTATAGTCTTTCTATGTAAAATTTTGAATATTTTTAATGGAACTGTAAAAGAATTTCAGTTATCTTTGATAGATTACAATTGTGATCATTAACCAGCAAATTTAAAACTAATGGCAGTGGAAAGATGTAATAGAAAAATTTGCATACAGAAAGTAGTTGTTATAGCCATAAAACTATCTGAATTTTAAGCTGAACCACTGAACTGAATTCTCTAGTACCTGACATGTGGTGGTGGTGCAAATACCTAACTGGCTGTGTATAGTGGAAATAAAACAAAGTTATGTGTATGTGTGTGTTTTCAATATCTCAAGATACTGTAGTCAGCTAACGCTGGGATTTGAACCAGAAATCTCCAATTGCTAACCCATGTGTGTTACCAAATATCTTAAGGTTGTATATGTGTTTTAAGTATCTCAACATTCTACTTGTGACAAAAAGTACTAACTCAGCTACAGATATTGCAGGGAGTTCTATAGCAAAACATCAAAAAGTTGCATGCTTATATGTTTTGCCTTATGCATCATTTGAAGTAAAGTAGATTAGAATTTTTTAAAATATTCAAATACATGACTGAAATATATTTGGTTTAGCAGTACAATGTCATCGTCGTGTCATACACCAGTCTGAACAATGGAGACTACCCTGGCAAAAAAGTATAGTGCTATTGTTATCCACTAGAGAGCTTTGCCTATCCTGCACTATGAGATGCCTGGCACTTCTGACTTTGGCAGAGAAATCCTACTAGAACCCTTCATTTTTAGATATAGAAGGAAATATTTATATAAAGTATTATTTCTGTCAAAATGGTCAAGAGGTTAATGCCTCGTTTTAGGTGAATTTTCAATTATAGGTTTTCTTACAACAAATAATAATATTCATACAATTATTAAATTTAGTATAACTACATATACTAGGGATGTTCAAATGAAAGCTGGTTGAATACAATTATAGCGATGCTAAAATGAGTTACATATTCATAGTCAAAAATGCACTTATATTCAGGATGCTTTTTTTTCCTTCCATCTTAAACACAAGAAGTATGTATGACAGAATTAAATTCTTATCATTTGGTTTCTGGAGACTGTAAAGTTTAGAAAACTAAATGTTTGACTTAGTTCTTACAGATAAGAATACAGTGCAGGTATTATTTTTAAACTTTACCTCAGTCTAAAACCAGGTCATTAAATGTTTTCATTTTTTGCTGCAGTTGTTTGTATTTGTTATATTCATTCCATAGGAGTGTATTAATAAATATGTGGAAGGAATTTTATTCCTTATGAAAATAATATATTTGATGTTTCTCTGTGTGTAATAGAGTAGGTAAATATTAAATGTTAGCTTTCTTTAAATTCAAATTTTAATTTATTTATATATAATACAGAAAACTGTTCTATAGTTTACTACATTGTAAAAAAAAAACATTTTAGTATCTATTGTTGCCATGGATTGGGGCCTTGATTTATAGAAATAACTGATTAATTAATAATAGAAACTGTAGTTACTATTATTGAGTGGCAGTAAACACGTACTCCCTGAAGAAAAGTATTAATATTTTGGGGACAGGATTAGCAGATTAACAGTCTATCTAGCACATGAAAACATTATATTGCTTCTGCTACTTTGAAGTAAACAGTATACATTTCCTGTAAAATGTTAAAGAAACTCCACTCATTTTTATTTCTTCTATGAGTATACCTGTTGAATTTCTATTCTAAGTTTGGCCTATATGAATATTTTTCCTGTAGTAATAATAATAATGTACTGTTCTTTAACCCTTTGGAGGTGGAAGTTTTTGCTGGTTGATCTACACTATTTATAAGTAATCATTTAGCAAGACTCTTTAGGGAACCGATGGATCACCCCTATTTTCTCCAAAGGGTTACATTGTTTACACTGAAGAAAATGCATTAAACAGAACTTTTTGCCAGGTTTAAATGCCAACTGAAATACTTTACTTTCTTAAAATGCATTCTAATTACTGGTTATTTATAGTTTTGTGGTGACATCAGAAAAATTATAATACATTTTTTTATACAAGGGAGATAATTTTGTAAAAAAAACCAACAAGAGTGCAAGTATTTGTTTAGTTTATGTAAAACTCATGTAGCCACATCATAAATATAGCAGTCACCAACTAGTGTGAATGACAAAGTTGTGATTCATTGATTGCATGTATTCTATTTTATGCTGTAACTATCATTATCTCAAAAAAGAAATTGAGTTTAGTGATGACAATAAACAAATTTATTTAAAGGTGTAATAATATTTTTAGATTAGTCTACATACTAACTATCAGTAGTCTCAGACTAAACATTAGTTGTAAAACTCTAATTACTTTTTAATTGCATTTATTTCAAATTCTCACTTAAATTAAAAGTTTTTTAGTTGGTTAAGTGGCTATTAAGGGCCCCAGTCAAAGTTAGACTGAATAAGGTTATGAAATTTTTGTTTTTAATTAAAATTAATATTTGTAAAGGTTACAGTATACTTACTTTTTCTATGGATTAAATGCTTTAAACCCTCAGTGTATTACTACTATATATATATGAGTTTATTATTTATGGATTTGATAGAAAAATTAGTTTACGGACCTAGGGAGGAGAAATTACCTTAAATTGATTATATTATTACTATCAGCTACACTTGCCATTCATTTATTCCTAAAAATTATTTCCCAATATCCAGTCATGCCAGAATTTCAGCTGAAGACATTTAGTTTATTCCAAATGCTTGAGACCAGGGAATGTCCTAGTAAGTCTAAGTGGGACTCTTTAATAAACCAATATCATTTCTCAGATAAGAACTCTGTATCTGTGTACAGCATAGTCAAGATTTGGATGAACTAAAAGTTGGTTGACCAGGTTTGTAACAATCTTAACTTGCTATTTGCTTTTTTTAAAACTGAAATGTACTGCTCTTCACATTTGGGATTTTGGTTAACAACTGCCCATAGATCCTTTTCACTTTTAAAGTCCCAAACATATTAGTGATTATACTTTTCTCTCTCACTACTTAAGATAATTTTATATTTATTAGCATTAAATTCCATCATCTGTAAAACTACACTGCACCTAAAACTTGAGTCTGTGAGACACCACTACGGACTTATTATCAATTAATTTTCCAATATCCATCATGGCTGGTAAATTTCATTTTTCTGTTTCTATTTTTAATATACACTGTCATATGGCTTCTGCATTAAAGTGCAGCCATCTAATTTTTTATACTGTAACACACTAAATACTCTATTATCCTTAGAAACAGTTCTTCAGTGATAAAGCAGAAGCTACACATTGATTAGTACAATTTCTTAGGTATATTCAGGGCTAGACAAGAGTCTAGATGCCTGTACCAACTTCGACTGTGTAATAAAAGTAATATATTTGCTAACATGTTCCAAAATTGACAACCTTGATTTTGTACTCTAATAATCTTACAAGATTAATACCTTGATAAGGATAAAAAAAAAAAAACAGACTCTTTAAAACTGTCACAGCTATAGGTAACGTCTGTTTCTTGGTGATACTGGGCAGATGGGCCTACATCTCTACTTTTTAAAATTTCTTTAGCTGTCTTGCACAAGTGCTGTACACATACATACATTTTAAATGATGAAACTACTAACACACGTTTTACAAAGGAATTTCACTAGAATATGCTGTTCTGATACAGGAAAAAGTCTGGTTGATTTTAAGATTACATAATCATGAATTTTTATATCAGTAATAGGTCATTTTTAAATATTCAAGTTTCATACAAGTTTTGCATTTATTTATTCTAATTTTAATGAAAATTATATCCCTGTCCCATTCACTAAATGTGTTCCTGCTCCCACCAAGAAATATACATATTTCATACCTACTGGACGATTAAGACTAAACTCTTATGTTTTTTGTTTGGAGGTGTTTATGGCACTGTTCTATTATGAAGGAAACCTCCAGTAAAAAAAAAAATCTATTGCAAATTCCTTATCAATGACTATACTATTATCATATTTTGTATAAGTGCATTTATTAAAATATAAAAAGTTAGATATATCAAAACCTAAATGCTTTTGAAAAGGGTTTTATTTATAAACAAAAGTAATCAAATTACTATCACAAGTATTTAAAGTTTTTTTCTTTAGTAATTTTATACATAAAAAAACATTAAGCTTTGGAACTCTAAAAATAAAGCACATTCTAATAAAAATTTTGAATTAATTCTTCCTCAAATAAATTTATACTGGATAGCAGAGTTTATCTGGTCACTAATCAGTAAATTTTTCGTACTTACATTGAATATACTTCATCATACATTGCTCCACCATCTGTTTTGAAATTGCTTCGATCATATCAGCATCGCAAATCGGATTTGACGAAGACATGCGGTTATAATCCAGACTAGTTAATAAATTCACGATTTACTGCATAACGTTTGACCAACTGGCCATTATGCATGCAGTCTTGATCCACAGCTTGTAAAACATCTAGTCATGCAGAATATTTCTCTATTTGAAACCAAAAAAATCTTCAGCACAACGATACCACGCCGCATGTCTGACACAACTGATTAGTTAGTTATATAATTCTTAAAAATGATCACATAAGCAAGAATAATTTCAGGCGTAGTTTAAATAATGGAGGATAGTTGAACAGAGTTCATTACTTTTACTTTTACTAGCAGGCAGCAATGCAGAAAGATTTTATATTTAAATTGCATAAATACCTTTCTCTTTTGGTTTTCCGGTTTCACCTGTGAAAAATGACAGGTTCTGTGTTAGTCCTGATTGCTTTGTTTAATATAGGATAAATTCTTTTACCTACCTAGATTTACTTGGCTAATTTGAAGATTTTTAATATCACATTTGTAAATAAATACTCATAGTTTTTCTTATGTATAAACATTTTAATTGAATTATTTTAGTTTTAAAGGAATATTTCACCTAAACTAAGCTCTGATTTATGCCTCATCTCAACAGCTGAAGTAGAAGGTTAAAAGTATCATTTGATAATCATCTATTGGCTGTTTGAATACTAATTACAGACAGAATTCATCCATTTTAATACCAAAATAAACTGAGCCAAATCTGCTAGTGATATGCCAATAGACAATTATAAAGGAATACTTTAATGTCCAGTGGTAAAAAAGGATGTCACACCCAAAATGAATTTCTCAGGGATACAGAAATACGTTAAAATACATCTTTCTGAACCAGTGAACATTACCTTCATCACAACAGTTGTTGAGGAATGCTCTACAGGTGGTGATGTCTTGGATCAAATGTGCGTAAATGGCTGTCTCTGCATGTATTCATGTATAAGGCAAAGTAGAGCACAACTTACCCTGCAGATCACTGATTTCCTCTGCAGATACTGGTACTGGCATAGCAACAGGGAAACGCAATTTCTCGTATTCCCTAAAAGAGAAGGAAAAAATAAAAACAAGATAATTTAGATAAATGCTTGTGAACAGTGTATAATTACATCAAATCATTTGTTTGACAATGACAGATTTAGCAATGTAATGTTTACTAAGCCATTAGGCTTTGGACTTCTGCCAAGCAAATAATGAATTATGTTAGGAAACATATTTAGTTACACTGAAGTATATCTCAAAAGTTTAATTAATTCTTAAACATTCAAGTTATAGTATCATAGTAATGTTATTATTTATCTTATTACAAAGTAACATTTCTCCTGGATTAGAAAAGTTTGAATTTACCTTTCTTCCAAAACAGGACCTTTGTTGTTGACCTTGACAATGCATCTACTTTCGATTGTTCCAAATACATTAGCAGCACGAATAATATATTCTCCAGTGTCTGTGATCATGACAGATGAAATTTCCAAGGACTGCATCGTTCCGTAGTTCACAATACGATGTCGGCCACTGTAATGGAGCTCTCTTACTCCTTTATGCCAACTAACTGTAGAAAAAAATTTTAAAAATTATTTTATTTAAAAAGGACAGTACTGATTTTAACTAGCCGAGCTAAACATAATGCGTAATGCAATGTAATATTTATTAATTCTGAGCATTAGACTGAGAAATTCCCAGTTTGAAACATTCAGAAAGATTTTTTTTCAGTAATTGCTAATATATTTCCTTGAAACTTCCCTAATAAATATTAAAAAGTACCATTTGGCATAATTAATGCAGCATATCTGTTTACCTGACAAACTTTAATACATGGGTTTAGTACCTTTCTTGTGTAATCTCTGACTGTGCTCCTTACTGATACCTACACAATCATATCCCAAATGATGAATCTGAGAATTTGAATATGTCGAGATTTGTCAAATTTATAATGTATTTTTTTTTTTTTTTGTATACACTGTAGCATGGTGAAACCAAAATTGAGCAAGTTCCTTACCTACAGGGGTGGGGTAACCTTCCAGAGAGCAATCCAAGTGTAACTTGTCACCTTCTTTGAGCTCAATCAATTTAGAGAGCATCAGTGTGAAATAAGGTGGTCTACCAGGCATGAGTAACCGATTAGACACTCCTAGGTCAGGGATTCTTTGATAGGCTTGTGTCCTAGGTAACTCATCAAACTGGGTTGATGCTCTTCTTCGACGGGAGCCCATTGGGGGTCCTAAAAAGAAAGATAAGTTTGTTTTTTTTTTTAAAAAAAATAAGTGATAAAATAAAACAATCAGATCTTGAATTATAAAAATTGTTCTTTATCTTTTAAGTACCACTGAAGATTTTCTCTCTCTCTCTTTACTGTGATTCAAGTTTTTTTTTAAAAAAAAAATCCTATATAAAGACAAAAATATGTTAGTGAAATTTATGAATATATTTTTATGCAGTCTAATTTAACTTCAATAGTTATATGGTCATTAGGTAATTGAAAATCTCTAGAAGATGCTGCTAATCTGATTGTGTGTGTGCATTAATTGTTCTATGTATTTATATCACCTCTAATGTGGATCTTTACAATATTGCAGGAGTACATAATATCTGTTGATGATCAATTCAAATAAAGGTCCTGCAAAATATTTTCTGTGCACTTGCACATGAATAAAAAACCTGAAGAGACTTTCCTTTTGATCTGGTGATGAAATCTAACTGACAGTCTCAATGGCATTTATCATTATAAGAATAATGTTAAAAATCCTTTCTTCTGGACATCAGAGTTTCTTGAACACGTTTTTAATTGGAGAAAACTTGCAAGTGCATGCAACTTACCTATAACGCGAAGTCTCGCTGAACATTTGGTCCTGCCTGCACAGTTGAAGGCAGTACACATATAGAGACCAGCGTCATCATCTTGGGTCCCATTGATAACCATTCTGCTCGCACCACGGGTGTCAGAGAATACTTGGATTCTTTCTGTCTCCTTGATATTTGTGCTGTCCTTTTGCCTGCCAATTCAGAAAAGTTGCACATTATTTTGTTTCTTAAACCCAGTCAAAGTCTGCTAGCCAATAATTTGTAATAATTTCTGTGATCCTAACTATTTGCATAAGAAAAGACTTCTAAATAAGACAAAATTAAGAAGTTAAATTGTAGCATGATATTCTTTTACAACAGAAATGTTAACTGGAGAAGATAAATAATATAAACAGGTTTTTAAGGACTAACTGAAAACTAAAATTAAACCATACAAAATAGTAGTCTTCGGTATACCTAGGTAGTTTCTTCCAATAATTAAAGAGAGAAACCAAATGGCAACATGTAATCATCAGTTTCTACATTGAAAACAAACATTTGTCAAACTACTATGTAATGGATTTTGTTTAATGTTAAGATTAAATTACTATTAAGAATTACAAATGGAAAGCCATTAAATACTAGTGTGTTTATTTTCAATCTCTTGATATAAAAAAAAACAACAACTACCATTTAAATGCTGGTGTAGGTCTTCCAGAAGCAGCACATTTAAATACTGCATCTGTGCCAGCTTCAGCAGTGATACTTTGCAGGGATTTGATAAATTCTGGTCGAGTCACCTCACTTCTGGTGCTGATCTCCTCCAGTGCTGAATAGGAAAATGAAACATTATGCACCGTAAAGTTTTCTGTAAAGCAAACTTTGAGGAGAATGACAGCCAGTCTCTGCACTTGAGATGCAAATGATTTGTCCAAAAGAATGTGACATTAGAAAATACACGTTTTTTTTTAAGTGCTATCATCAGAACCAAATTGGCTGTCAGTAACTTAACATGAAAAAAAAATCTTCAAATGATGTTAAGCACAATAACAATAATAAACAGGTGCCATATGACTTGTATCGGGTCTATGACAGTTTGAAATAGAAGTTATGTGATTGATAATCCAGAGGTTAGACAGTTGAATGAAAATTCCAAGGAGTATCTAAACTGTTTTACACATGGAATTGAGAAATAAAAGAAAGAAAAAATGCTTATCAAGTAGACCTGGGATAATGGTTCTGTTGGTTGTTTAATATGTTGGTAATGCATGCATACCTTCAACTTCTAAAGATGCACTGCAGCTGACTTCCCCCTCTGTGTTTGAAACTTCACAAGTGTACTTTCCAGCATCCTCGCTTGTGGCACTGGTGATCTCCAGGGAAAGCAGGCCAAAATTATTCTAGAAGGAAAATTAAATTTGTGAAACTGTTGTGCCACCTGTAAATGACTGTACAAAGCCACCAACATGAGACAGTGTTTGGAAAAGCAAGAAGAAAAAGGTCCAATATCTTACCCTGATGATACAGTGAAGTCCGGCAAAAAGCTCCTCACCATCCTTGTACCACTTGACCCTTGGTTCTGGTATGCCTGTAACCGAGCAGGAAAATCTCACTGGATTTTCCTCAGGAACAACTTTATCTTTTAGTTTGGTGGTGAAATCAGGTGCACAAGCAAATCTGTGTCTCCTATCAGGAGCATCATGGGAAAACAGTTCTCGTGAAAATGGTGTTCGTTCAATCAATGATGTTGGCTTCTCCATAGCTGCAAATGGAGGTTTTAAAGAAATGAAAGCATAGTTTAAAAAAGATTAATCAATGTTTTCTATTCAAAGATTATCATCATGGTAACTGAAAAATATAGACAAGTCAATTACCCTAATGATATTCTGAGAATAAAAACAAAAACAACACTGCTTGGTTATTTATATTAAAAAGAATTCAATGATATAACATGATACAAAGCTCATATTTAATGCTTTGTTTATGTGTGTGTGCTTGCATTAAAAAAAAAAAAATTAAATTCTATACCTGATGCTTTTCTATTTTAGTCTTGAATCTGAATCAACCAATCTTAGCAAGTATTTCCTAATCAAAGAATTTTTCAAACACAAGTGGATTTATTTGGTTATGTTTTAATAATGACAATCCTTAAAATGCTGGGCTGACTATATTACTTATATATACTCATATATAAAATCCTGAACATCCATCTGTAATGTAACTTTTAATTATTTTTTATGGAATGTTATATTAATTTTAAAAAAAAATCTTCACAATGCTTCAAGGCAGGCATAAAAATGCTCCTTGTTTACTATTAAGTTACAGAAGTTTTGGCTAAGGCAGTTTTACTTTTTGACCTCTTTACACTTACTTTCAACTTTCAATCGGGCTTCAGATGTTTCTGACCCAGCATCGTTAACGGCTCTGCATGTATAGACTCCAATGTCTTCACGAAAAACTTCAAGGATAGTGAGAATGTGAGTATCTCCTTCAGACTGGATTTGATACACTTGAGTATCTTCAATGAGTTGCCGGTTTTTGTACCTAAAATTATAAATAAATATATTTGGAAATAAAGAATTAAAAAGAATCCAAACTGCAGCAGAAAAATGTTTAGGGTGATATTTCAAACTTAAAAAAGTATATCTTCATTTCCTGTAATATTTGCTCACTGTAAAATATACTGTATCTCTGGAATTGATTATGTGATTGTCAAAAAGATAAAATTTTTGTGATGATGATTCAAATAATAAAAGTACTTCAAAAAATCTATATGAATGGATGTTTATTTATTTGATTAATAATATCATACGTAGTTTCAACTAATTTTTTAATTTGATATATATGTTTATCTTTGGTTTCCATTTGTTTATCTATGTAGCTGTATGAATAGTAAAACAGATGTTAATAATTTAAATCTGCTAACAGACTGTGCAGTAATATTAACCGTTCCGAAACATACCATTCAATCTTTGGCTCTGGATTTCCTGAAACTTTGCATACAAATCTAGCTTCAGCACCCTCAAGAACTGTGATATTGTGTAGGTCCTGTTTGAACTTGGGAGCCCGATATTTTCCTGATACTTTTTCTGTAAAATATTATACACTTTCTATACAGCTGTATGATTACCTAGGAGATAAACATTGTACATAAAATTTTTATTTTTTTACTTTTAGTAATCTTAATAGTTAAATGTTTTTTCATGAATATAAGGCACAGAATAGATAGGAGTATGATCCTATAATCTATACTAGTAAGACTAAGTTTTACTGTACCTAAGACCATTAGTTCACAGGAGCAGCTAGTCTGGCCGTAGCTGTTGATGGCTATGCACTGCCACTGTCCAGCATCAGAGATATCAATGTGACGGACACGAAGGCGATACACTCCCATGTCATGCTTCAGGGTGTATTTGGCGGAGGCTTGGATCACGTCTGATCCATGTGACCAGGTCACCTCAGCTGCAGGGTGACTGGAAACTGAAATAACAGAAATACATAACATAAGTCTACTTATGCAGGATATTTTCTTGGATAATAAAGTGATGTAGTATAACTCTGCTTGAATATTTGATAACCAAACACCAATTTATGAAGACCTTTGTAAAGCTAACTCCTTTTATGGTAATACTTTCTAATTCTGAAAATATTTTTTTTTAAAAATATCTACCTATCTTTACTTCAAAATTAAAGCGGTAACTAAATTTAGCAAAAGTAACTATGAATCTAAAAACAGATCGGCGGCAACAGAATAATTATTAATTTCCCTTAACTATTTCTTTCACTGGAATTTAAAATATAGATTTAACATTGCTTTTATATTTTTTTGAATATCTGCACAGGTGATCACAAAATAATAAATACATGAAAAAAAGTGGTTTTTAAAAAAGAAAAGTGAGCTATTAAACATGCCTGTCAAGTTGTTTTTTTTTTCTATGAATACTGCAGGCCGATATTCCCTTCCAAATAAACACAGGTTTTAAAGTCCATTCCAGAGCACAAATATATATATGTAATAACTTAATGTGTGTTACTTATTTACTCTAAAACCAACAAAAAAAGTGATGCACAAAAAAAAAAAAAAAAAACAAGTTTTATAAAACTTTTCAGCTAAATTTCTGAAATGAGACATTATTATTATTATTATTATTATTATTATTATTATTATTATTATTATTCGTAAGCCTAAATCTTACCTGAAACACAGAATTCCACATCCTCTCCAATCTGTCTGACATGATCAATTAGTGGTAAAACGAAATTTGGAGGGGCGTTGATATCTGTAATTTTGTCGTCATAGGTTCGATATCTGTTATGGATCAAAGAGACAAGAATCCGAGTTAGATGCAACCTTTGAAGGCTTTTAGGATTGTTATCATTTTAACCAGAGTTAGAATAAAATATAGTTCATTTAATTTAATTAAAAGTGAGAAAAGAATACACACACATTGATGGTAATGTGATCAATGTGCTTATTTAATAGATATCAAATGAAAATGGTTGATAATATTCTCATCATGGATGCTGTACTGCAGTAATAATTTACATATTTTTTAAGTAAAGAATATCAAATAACTAGCTGAAGAATGATTCATAATCTTGTTATGACTTTCACCTAACCCCATCCAAAAATGAAGAGAAAAAGTCCCACTACTGCACTAATATCAATGGATTAAATTGGCCATATTTAAAAGAAGGCAGAAAATCCAACCAAGTATTCTGTAACAATAATGGTTTATTTCATTTCTTTTAAATGGTTGGTTTTCAAAACTACCAAAAATATTATTTGGTGAGTTTCCACATTAAAAAAAAACAAAAAAAAACAATGTACTGGTGCCCCAAAAGGTCAGCTGAAGTTTACAGTCCCAGTGTGGACTGTGCTGTAGTGGGCCATTTGGCAACTTCTCTAACTGCGGAGAACTGAAAGAAAATCTGCCACTGGAGAGATGTATAAACTGAACGTCTGTTCTCCTAACCACTTGTGCAGACACAGGTTTGTTTTTGGCAAATCTCGGTGAGCCATTACCAGCTATCATGAATCATGATGCTGCCCCCCCATTCTTTTTTGAAGAAAAATCTTTTTGAATACACAATTAATAATCCTGAAACAGTCTGATAAAAACAGACAGAAAAAAAAGTTATTTTTATCTTTTTACATTTTCTGATATGTGCATATAAATGTAAAACATTTTTTTTTCTTTTGAATGAATAAGTGAAGTTATTTTGGAACAAAATCAGAATTCCTTATGTGTCATGGCAGAGTCTAGGGAGTGAGAAATGTGTCAGTAAAAATAGATGGCAAATCTGGTCTCAAGCTATGCCTATGTGAGAGTCTATATCAACTTTCCAAGTATAAGGAGTGGGTGAATTTGTACAACATCCAACTGGAATTTAGTGAGCTATCTCACCTAATCTTGGCAGAGGCATCAACTTCATCTCTCTCCCTTTTCTTCCTCCGATGACGCACCTCTGTAACAGAAGCCACAGACATATATAAGAACACAAAAATTGTGCAGCAAAATATTAACTAATATGCACATGCACACACTATAACAAAGATAAGAGTATTTATGAAATTTTCAAAATTTACTCATTAATAGTAAACATCCAAAAAACTGAAAATCCTGCTCAACATTTTATTTACTTGCTTCATAGTTAAAAATGTAATTTTATGCAATAAAATGTCATAAAAATCATATTTCTTTCCTTTTAATCTATTTTTTTTTTAAAGCACAGTCACAACAGAAATATATATTTATACACACCTTGAATATTGAGTCTTGAGTTAGTTGCAGTTTGGCCAAAATCGTTAACTGCTTTACAGGTGTAAGTACCTGCATCAGACACATCCAAATCACTAACGAACAGAGAGGTTATTCCAGTGTCAGAATGCCGTCTACGGTACCTTCGGCTAGGCAAGATCTCATCACCATCCTTATACCTATAATTATCATAAAATAGGTAATTCTTGTTGTAATGATTTAGACGAAAAAGCAGATCCATTGAAGAGCTCATCTTTGGTGTATTTACTAGAAAATAAAATTCCTGGATATCTTTCTAAATATTAAGAATGAGGTAAAAACATCCAAATATCCACATAGGTGAACTGTTTAGCTGACATTTTGGTTTCGGAGAGCATCACCGTAGAGTTTGAAAGAAAAAAGGAGCAACAGATGGAAGTCAGCAAAATCACAAGACATTTTTCTATCTTTCTTTTCTACTCAATGTAGCTGCTCCAGCTCTCCAACCATGTTCTCTCTGCAGCTGACATGGGCTGTATGAGCAGCTTTGGGCCAGGAATGTGAATTTATAAACAGCTCATTGGTCCAAAGATCTTTCTGACAACGATGCCAGCTCTCAAGCTGCACCTATAGCAACCGTGATAAAATTAACCAAGAAAGGCACCTTCTCCTTTTTCTGCTTGGCACACATTCAAAAAGAAAAAAGAAAAAAAAGATAGATACACAGGTATGTTTGAAATGTGATATTCATTAGTATCTGACTGGTTCTAGGCAGCTTGTTCAAGATAGAGGAGGATCTACAACACTTTGGCGCACTTGTTAGAATATATTTCTAGCAGCTTTTCTTGCCTGTGATTAAACATCCAATATTCGATTAAGCAAACTTAATGCGTGTAGAAAAACCCACATCCTAGATATTCCAGGTGATGGATGTGCAGAGAAACTGCTAAGCAGGCACATTATTAAGAAATTAAGGGTTACAAAAGTCTGCCATGATAGTAGATGGCCAGAAAACAAACACTTAACTGCCAACCAAATAACTACAGCAAATAAACAAAGAAAGCTAAATACTTCTATAGCTATGTTAATAACCTATATCACATGTATTCTTTGTTTACAGTATCAAAGCTGCAGGCCTGCTGCTTTAGTTAGGCAATCTGTCTGTGTTTTTTGAGATGTGATTCACTGATAGGTTTTTTGAGATAATACTAAGAAAATTAGCAAAAAACAAAGATATTCTTCTGATGTATAGCAACCCAAAAATAAACAGTATACATTTTACTTGTTAATGGCTTGAAAAGGAAATGAAAACTAAAGGATATTTGTTAATAGTTACACAAGGATTGCTTATAAGTCCAGCATGCCAAAAGAAAAAGTTTTAAGATAACCAAGAGTTTTGAGAAATTTGTTGAATTTTTTTAACAATTTTTCCCTAAGCTTGCATAAATAAGTGCAAAAACAAATATTCATGAGTAATTTAGGCTTACACATGTCACAAATATGCACATTTGTAAAGGTGCCACATCAGACCCCATTTTGTGAAATAGTTGTCTGTTTCAGAAGATGCTTGCTTTAGTTTCAAGAAATGCTATTGGCAAACATATGTATATTTTCACACTATAAACCCACCATTATAGCTTTTACAGTTCTGAGATGTAGATGATAGAAAAAAAAAAAAAAACCCTTATGTTTCACTCTTTTACCGAGGTTAGAGTCAAAACTAAGTATCTTCAGCATAGACAGACTTAGGCTATTTGAATAAAATGTCTGATAATTAGAAACTTTTGCCACATTCCAAAATATCTTGAGGTACTGCGTAGACAAACCTGTTATTGTCTATTTACCTCATTCCAAAACTATTTACATGGAAGAACCTTTCAGAGATGCATTGAAAAACTACTGAAATTTACATGACAAGGAAGTTGACATTAGGTTAAAAGCATTTACTGATTTCTTTTGCAATAGCAGCTAAATGTAACTCAGTCTGTTTCAAATTTTTATTATGCTACTTATGTAATATTTCAACATATTTCTGAGACAACTTGGCCTTTAAGTTCAATTTTACTACTATTCTTTTAAAATCTAAATCCCAAGTTTCTTTTTTCTGTGTCTGTATCAATAATTATTCAGTAATTTAAAACCAATAATAACATTTATTTGTTTTTGCTTAAATATAAGTCATCTAAACACCTCCCTTTTAATTGAAGAATTTGTTACCTTTGATTTTTTTTGTTTTTTGGTTTCATATTAGATAAAATGGCTGAACATAAAAGTGCCATGAGTTAGCCACATTAACATTGCGAGAAAATTTTAAACTACTACTGCATATTGTACTGGAAACTGCGCTTAGCTAAGATTAAATTCTATTTATTTATTTAATCAGTTTCTCTCTCTTTTTGTTTTTGAACTGGCAAGTAAAAACTAAAATAAGTGGTTAAAAAAACTTGTGCACACCATTATATTTGAGGAAAAGCAAGTTGATAGGCTAATATATGATCCAAGGTAGCCAAACTATCTTCAGGCTTACTTTCAAATTCTGACTACAAGTGAAAGGGTTCATCAACATCAGAGATACACAGTATGCACAAACAATTTGTCTTTAGACCTGCTAAATTTATGCCTAGCCAGTATTTAGATTAATAAAGTTGGAATCAAGCCAAAGCTTGCAGCCTTCCAAAGGGAAGTAGCATGCCAGATGTTCTTGCTGATGGAGTACCAGCTTGTTACTCATCCATGTCTGAAACTTGTGCTGCAATATGGCAGAAAGAATTCTTTTTGATAAACTCTTTAAAAATCATTGTGAAACTTGAGAGATTACATCATGGATATTCCTATGTTCCATGGCTATGTAACATTGAATATTTTTGCAATTACATGCATATCTAAGTTGAAATGTTTAAGACATAAGGTGACTCTATAGAAAACCATTACAAATATCAGATTACTAGTAAAAAAATTTAATCAGCAAGATGCTGCCTTACTTGCCCAAATTCTTCAGAATATCTAAATGATCTCTCACTTTAATAACAACAACAAAAAAACCCATCCTGCCTGGGTATAATCTTTCTTGGATAATTCAACACATATTAGTAATTACATAAAGGGTAGAGCCGCCAAGTTAGATTACAGAAAGAAATGGTTTGGTTTGGTGTACTGCTGGCATGTTTGTTTTTCTCATTCTTTTTTTGCTATCTGGCTGCATGGGTTTCATCTCACATTAAAAATTATAGGTTCATTAGGTTGGCTGAAGTCAAGGTACCCCTTTCCCTGAACAACTAATGTTCCAGATTGGGGGACAAAACAACAACAACACATTATGTAATAAGTGAATCCTTTAGGTTTCATAGTAAACATAACAATTCAAATGCAAACAGCATGTTCTGAAAACATCACAGATGGCTTACAGATATTGTAAATTCAATAAAACTGGCACCTAATTCAGTTCTAATTTGTCTGAACTAACACACTAATGATTATGTTAGTTACTAAAGCACTACTAAAAACAATTAAAAGATTTTCTGTGGGAGGTTAGTAGTTAGGGCAGTAGGTGAGTGTAACATGCTTACTTGTCACTAAAGAGGCTGTGATATGGTTCTTTTGCTCTTCTTCAGCAGCCAAAAGGCCATGGGTTGTCTCCAGCAGTATTATCTAGCCTGTTTATGCACAGATGCAGGACATCTTTACTGGGATACCACACATTTCTTGCACGCACAAACTTCATTTATCTTCAGTCTACTATCTTTGTGCGAAAGATGATGATGATAACTTAGTGATGGTTGTTTATTATAATAATATTAATTATTTATAGAGGTGGCCCATAGCAAAAATGTTAGTGTGTAAAGCGACAGAGTACAAGAGCATCCATCATTGGAAAGTGTATTGTAATTTCACAAGTAAAATCAAAGACTGAAAACAATAATGCCCCTAGTACATTTGATATTAAGTATTTTCAGAGAAAAAAGAAACAAAAAAGTAAGTATTACTTAGGTGTTGATCCAAATGGTAATAATTCTCCTTAAATTGAGATTCAGATACGATATATATTTTTTGTTTACTTTACATTAGTTAAAAAATATACATACACGTTATCATAGTCAGTAGCACAAACCTCCATCTCTGCCTGTCTGTCCTGTACATCAGATGTGGACAAGCACCAAGTCACAAATGCTTTTCATTAGCACAGAATCTTCAGAAATTATTGTGAAGTTTCTAAACTTCCCATTGAAGAAGAAACATACAAACAAAACAAAGGCACCTACGTTTATTTTTGCTAAAAGCAGATCAGCCAGGCATGCATTATGATGATAAAACCATTTAGTGGCCTTATTAAAATTATAGGTTTTCACTCTTAGTATATATTCATTTCAGGTATACTGGATATGAATAAAACACTAGGCCTATTAAACTGCTTATGTTATCAAACTAATTTTGCATTTCAGAAATAATTTTGAAAATAAAGTTGATATCAGTAAGCTGCTAAAATAAAGGGATCCACCTGTTAACTTGTATGTATATGAACTTGAAGAAAAGAAAGCAAACTTAGGTGTCACACCCTAAAAGATTGAGCAATCTTTCACCAATGAAGAAATATGTTGACTGACTTCCTGTTTTGGAAGTCTTTTAAGCTAAAACTAGTCAACAGATAAAGGCAAAAATAAAAATAAATAAAGCCATTTGCTATGGGAAAAAAATGGAAATTATTTATCCAAGAAAAACAAAAGAAATACAAAGGCAGAGATTGAGTAAATGGGGGCTCATTTCATTATTATATCTTACCTTTGTAGAAATAATATAGTAGGAGAGTTGCTAAATAGTCAAAAAGAATTAAATCAACAGCCTATTTTTGTTGTTTTGATAATGATGTGAGAAAATCTATATAGTCCAAAAGAGAAACTAAGATTTTATAATAATAATAATAATAATATAATAATAATAATAATAAATAATAATAATAATAATAATAATAATAATAATAATAATAATAATAATATATTCTGCAGTTCAATGGCTTTTATTATGTATATAAATGCTAAGAAAAAATATAAATGTACTTTTTATCTCACATTTAGATTACTTTACTATAAAAACTTCAGGTACTAAAGTGATATTTAGATCCAATATGATTTCACCATCTCAGAATTAAATTTTCCTTTCCTTTTCATCTTCAGTAAAGAACAAGGGGAGATTAAAAAGAAAACCCCATAAATTACACATTTTAAGACTATTTAAGTAGAAAATGAAAATGACATCTCTATTGACTATGATAGCACTGAGACACAAAACCAGAATTTAATTCAATATGCTCACCATGTAATTTTGGGCACAGGTTTGCCAATGATGGTACACTTGAGTTGTACACGAGAACCTTCACAACCATTCAAGTCAGAAAGCTTCTCAATGACCTCTGGTGCAAATTCGGGCATTTCTAGAAATGAAAGATATTCATTAGTTGCTGTTTCTTTGGCAGTGTTTTATACATCAGGAAATAGGAAAAAAAAACAAAAAAAAACGAAAACTGTGACATCTAGAATATATTTCATCATATGAAGTTAAAACAAAGGTAAGCAAAGAGCTCAGTTCTTGGGGCCTACATGGAACAAATTGAATATCTGTTGGTAAGCTTACTGAGCTACTGTAGTTTTGTGATGATCCCCTCTACAAAGGTTTGCAGGAAGAATATGTAAGACAAATTTTACAAACATGGTTGTCAGAAATCATCATAAGTGCATCTAAGTTACCCAAAGGATGCCATTCAACACCATACTGTTTTTATGACAATGCAAAATATTTTTTCCTGCCGTTTAGCAATGCATTCTCAAAATGGTATTTCCTCACATAGTAAATAATTTAAAAGTTCTTATATAAAGTGGACATTATTAACAGACATAAGTGACTGACTAAGAGCAAATCTGAGAGTTTGTAACTTACACATCAACAGAAGAATATTCATAGTCTAGATTTGTTGGTGTTTTTTTTTTACCTAATTTTAGTTGTAGCTTTCTTCTTTATTTACCTTTGATGTAAAAAAAGTTAAATAATAGGGCTTTTCCACGCCAGTATTATGAATTGATGTCAGGAGAAAAAAATAAGAACAGAAAGTTACTAGTGGTACCTTATGTACGGAAAGTAAAGGGTTAGCTTGGAAATATCTCTTCAGTTTATTATTAGCAGCAGAACTAACCGATGGGTTAAATCACAAGATAGATTGTTTTTTGTGCACAGATATTAATTTGCAGTAGGCTTTTTTCTTTTTTTATAGCACAAATGGCCTGAGCTGATCTTGAACCTGGTACCTAAGTTTGATATACTTTTTTTTTTAACAACTGCACTACCAGGGCCTCATCAACATTAAACTAAGTGAATAAAATTACAATCATCAACCAGCCAACAGATAGTTTATTGGTCACTAAGGGACATGTAACAACTAGCGGCATTCATTTATTTATGGTCATTTTAAAATCTTTGATATAAATCCTAGCGAAACCTTGAGTTCTAACAAATTTTCAGATCAGTTCCTGGAACTCAAAAAAAAGGTTTTGTTTAATGAATGATTTCAACATGCCGGGAGGGGACTTGTATTCAAGAGAATAATAGTGCAGGCTGGTTAGATTACAGGGTTCAACAGACAGGCAACATTTAAAATCAGAAACCACCTAACAAAAGAAAGGCACAACGATCAATTAAGCAAGTATTTTTTTGAAATAAAAGGTGAACTTGCCAACTTACCCATGATTAGTTCTCTGGCCATTACTCCTTGATCTCCTTCACGCCTGAAGATGGCGCTTTCCCTGGCCAAGCGACCAATTGGAAGGACATCAAAATCTTTATTCTGAAAGCAAATATGGACTTATGCTGTACATAACGAGGAATAGCAGGAAATTTATTTTGTTTTTACAATCTGATGAGTTAGAAAAAATTAGAATTCTGAAAAGCATGCTACATTTGAGTATGGGGAACAGTGAACCTTTTGAATCAAAATTTCTGTGACAGTTAAAAATAACAGTAAAAATATCCTTTATTTCCTTGCTGCTGATAATTATTTATTATTAGTAATTATCTTTATTAGTCAGTGTTGTTTTTCTCAGTCATAATATCTGTCCAAAGCCACTCACTCTTTAATTTAGTCACTGCCTATTTCTTCTGGTAAAATTACATAAAGACATTCCCCACCCTATCAGCTCGTTGGAATAATAAACATTTATTATTTTATACTCATCAGAATATGAATGTTTTCTGTTCTAAAAAAAAATTTGGTAATTAATTATTTGTGTTACTATAGGGAAAAAAGTAAAAGCAACATAATTCAGTTGTCTATTTGAAAAAATGCTTATATTTGCCATCTACATTTGTTGCTTTAATAGAAAATAAATTGGTTTGTGCTTATAACAGGAACATTACCTGTTGTATGATACCCAATTCATTTTGGTGTTTCTGTTGGCTTCATATTTAAATAATCCAACAGTTTGTGCCAGAGAGTCAGATTACAAACAAACAAGAGCATTTGTTTATGTAGCAATGTTGTTTTTTTAACCTTACTCTACTGCATTACACATAGTTGATGGTGTAACATATTGCTTCAGTTGCAGACTAAATATGGTTAGGCAGAAGACATGAATGAACCATGTATTTTGATATCATCCTAGACCAGTATTTACTACCAACACACTGTAAAAGTTATATGTTCCCATCAGAACTTTCATCACAACAAAGCCATAGAAGTAAAAAAAAAACAGTAGCTAGAAAAAGACAGAAAATGTGTCAAATGCATTTTAATTTAGTTGATGAAAGGCAGAACCCCAGTAAAAAAAAACAAACAAACATGACCTTTCTCTAAATGGGCACTAGAAAAAAATTAACTCAAAATGCAATCTCAATGTATTTTAGCATAATTCTGCAAGGGTGCATGCTAATTTTGCTGTTTTACATTATAGTGCAGATATTGCTTCTGTTAGTAATAATTCAACTAGAACATTTTTCCATCACTGAAAGTGTCCTGAGAATTGATGATGAATTGTAATATTCTTAGAACATTTTGTAAATTTTAAACTGCATCATCAAATGCATATTAAAATGCTGGTGAAAGAACCTGGTGCTTTTTTTTAGACATAAGAAAACTATTTGCCAATCTAAAAATTCCCCTCTGTGTTAATAAAGTTAATTTTAACTTTTGTTATAAAACAACTAGCCAAGACTCTGACAAATATAATATTAGATACACCAACTAACATTAAACAACCCCTGCTGCACTCATTTTTAAAAAATTCAGAATAGAAAGTTATTATTTAACATAGAAAATAGAAATGTTAATGTAACTACACTAAAAATTGTTTTGAAATTGACTAACAACCCAGAGTCTCTATTACCACTAACAAATTGAAACAACAACAACCCAGGCCTATCTTAGAAGTTTTTTTTTTTATGATGTTAGTTAAGAGCATTTTCTTCATAAAATGAGAAAAAGTACCTTTGTCATTGTTCTCTTCAGGTAATCTTTGTGATGTTCTGTGGCAAGTTTCTTTTGTCTTAGTTTTCTTGTTGCTTTGCCCTGTGAAATAATTGTTAAATAACATACAGTTTAAATAATTAAAAGGAAACACTGTACTGTCAAAATCTCAAGTGGAAAATTAAATGGCAATCGATATTTTTCTGCCATAAAATAATTGCTAAAACAAAAACAATAAACTTATACCTGTGTTTTTCTTTATTTTCTAATTTATTTGCTTCCTCTTTGTTAACAAAGTTATATTCTCCAAGTTTGGCTCTTCCACTCCATAAATGAAGATCAAAGGAACATATTAAGAATTACTTTCATTCTCTTTTGTTTCTGAAACTTATTTTATTCTTGCTATTTGAGGAAGCTTTTACAGGATTTAGATAACCACAACTAACAATCAACAGTTAATAATGCACATAACTAAACCATTTAGTAGAGTGGTCAAACAAATGGTAAATAAAATTTAATGCATCCCAGTACAAATGTAATAGAGCCCCCATATGATCTAGATTATATTACAATAGTAGAGGAAAAGTTTGAGGACTTGTAGTAGTAAAACACCTTAAAGATCAAAAGAAATGAGAGAGACTATGTCTCAAAATCTTAGCTAAATTATAATATGAATAGCAAAACTTCAACAATTTTAGGGCTCTGGTATAAATTTCAAGTCAGGCCCCCCCCCTTTGGAGTAAATGGAACCCAAGGATACATATCAGAGGTTTCACTAGAATAAATACAATCTACATATGAAAAAAAGTCTAAATGGGCTTTGCTTTCCTTTTGTCATAGTGACTTTTTAAAATGGTGACCTGATTTAAATTTCAAAAATTTTTTTCTGTGAAGGAATACATAGAGATAGATCAGTTTTTTAATACCATTTGTGCATCATATATCACTAGAAGTCAGAGATATACTGTAAAATCAATAGAAATATTCTTGATTAGGAATTAAGATAAGTTTTAATTGTCTAGCATTTTACTTGCATGTTTTTATAAACCTGGTAAAGGAAGCAAAGATCATAACTATTTTTTTTTTTTAAATCTAGATCTAATCGTTTAGGCAAAAGGGGTTTATGTCAGTCAGAGGGCAGTTTTTCAATCTATTTTTTGATCAGAATAGCATCAAAGGATAAAGTTTGCAATAGAAATGCCAAATATACAGAAGAATGGCTTTTAACAAAGAAAATGTAGACAAATACTTACATCAGGTTCATCTGGTGCTACCTTTTCTTCGGGCTATTAATAGAGCGGCAAACAAAAAAAGCTTAATATTAGTAAATATCCATATCAGATAGGAGACAGACTAAAGCTAAAATGATAAAGACTTCACAAACATTCCAGTAGTCCATGCTGCAGTCACATCACTTGGTTCATTACTTAAAGCCAGGGTGATGATGTTTCATGTTGCAGATGCTAACTGAAGCATAAATGAAAATTAATCATGTCCAGTTTAGAAAAGTTACATGAATTTCTTTTTTTAAAGCTGTTGCAGTAGGCATATTATTGCTTTATGTTATTCAGGAATACTGACATTAATGATGACAAATGTAGCTGTAAGAACATACAACAAATATTCTCACACGTTAACTGCATCAAAAACAGTTAAAGCCAAGTGTATTCACAGTCAAATTTATAACATTAATCTATATTAATTTTATTTCTTTTAAAGTGTGAACATCATTTAGAGGAATCTACTAAGGATGTTCATCACCATAATCATAAAAATATACTACCCTAAGCACATGCGAATGTGAAATGATAACAGTATTAATAATAATAATAATAATTATTATTACTGTTTGCAGACAGACATGTATACCAATTCGTACTCAATTTGGGCCTCTTAAATAAAAAAAAGAAAATACCTACAATCTCTTACTAGTTATTTCCTTCGTAATGAAAATAATCAAAAGTAATTGGCATTAATTTCAGATGGTAAATTAAAATAACTATTTGTTCTTAAAAGAAACTTTTCAGTTGTCATTTATAGAGAATCCAGAGTAATTTACTTACATCACCAGAATACTGCTAAGAATTATGAGTAAAGATACTAAGCAGCCTTCATTTTTTTTTTTAAAAGTATAAAATACTGATTTTTTAGCCCCTAATATTCAGGAACAGGCCTTTAACCTATCAACCAAGGAAGCCATCCTAATTTTATTACAGTGAAAATTTTCATTAAGAGCATTCGTTAAATATAGAGCAGCCTTTTAAAAAGAAAACACTAAATATTCTAGAGGTTTCAAACCCCCACCCATCTCTGAATCCAAGCAGTTATAGGCTTAATAAACAAAATGATTTGATAAGATAAGATGAGTATGCATCCATCTGTGTTTATGGCATGTCAAGCTGAGAGTCAGCCTTTCTGGTTGACTTGCAGCTTTGGGTTCATGGACAATAAGTGATACAGCGAGGATTTTAAACTAAACAGACCTGTCACAAAAAAGGAAGTGCACATCATTTGGTTGTCACTGACAATGGATGTGATTTCCTGTCACACTTCATAATTATCAATGGCACAGAAAAAGGTCAGTCAACTAAGGTGGTGGTCACTAGTATTTAAAGATTCCAGAAATGAAAGTTTGTGTAAATCAGTCATGGAAAATAAAAAAAAACCAAAAAATGAACAATCATTGAGGGTGTACATGCATGAAATAAGAGCTGCAATTTGTCATGTAGAAGTCAGTCAAGACTGTAACATGTACAGTAGAATATGCATGAAGAATTTGGATTCACAACACTTAGAATTTTCAAACTGATGGCTTTGTTCATTACTCATTCCATGTGTTATCTCATTTAGAGATGACTAATATTACTAAAAGAAATTATGGGATTTTCATGGAAGAAAAGAGCTTACTTTCTAGAGTATTCTGCTGTAAATTCTGTGGAAACGAAAGCTATCTTTCCAAGCATTACTACAATATGGACACATGCTATCATTACAAGGTATATCATATAATATAAGAAATAAAAGAGTTAAAGACTTACATTCAACCAAGGATGGGACAGTGCTTCATTTATTGCCATCCTCTGTCTGAAATGTTCAAGAATCTCAGCATAATATGTTAAATACACATATTTTTTCAAAATTCCATAAAATGACTTAAATTCTTCATTCAGGCAGTGCACAATTTATGCTATGAAATTGTTCAGTACTTTAGTTTATGACTTTATCCAGCTGGTGATTTTAAATGATTAATAAAACATGCAAATTTACATGCTTTGTAAATATGTGTATGCATACCTAAGATATTAAGACTTACAGGAAAATTATAGATGACTGATGCACAAAGTATATTTTGTTTTCAAAACATTAACGAATGCTTCCAATATGCAATTTATGTTTACAGGAAATTTTATTGGAGACCAGTTCAAGGTATCTCTTAGCCTTCCTAATAAGTCCACTGTGCCCTCTGAAGTTGAAAACTGAGGGTTTAACACCAAAAAGTGGGGGTCCAAAATCAGGAATGCATATGGGACCAAAATATTACCAGTAGCTCTCTGAAAGTTATATGTATATGAATATTAGATAAGTTCACAACTCAAACATACTTCCATTCTATTGCCATCAAATAAAAAAAATATAAGAAAAAATAGTTATACTGATTAAAGCAAAACTTTCATAACTTTGAATGAATTCTAGTGTATGCACATCTGCCAAATATTTCATGTGTGTGTGTGTTTTGGTATTGTGTTTTTAAAATTTTTTTATCAGGGAATTTGTTTTATCCACTTTAAAAATTATCTGGGCATAGTAATCTTTTGATACCTTTTGTCTTTGATCAGCAGCTTGGAGATAAAATCCTTGGCATCATCTGAGATGTTGTCCCAAACTTCATCATCGAAATCATAATCAACATTATTGATGAAAGCAAATGTTTCCTGATTGTTGTCTCCAGCAAATGGTGAGTAGCCACTCAGACTGTTCACAATTATATGTGGAAAAAAAAACAAACAACAAGATGTTGCTATTTTAAAAGTGTCAGTTGAAAAAACAAATATTTAAATTATTTCGTTTCAGGTAGCCAGGTGCATTTACAGCTTTTTTAAAAAACAAAAATGCTAAATAAACCAAGAAACAAAGAAAAGCAACTGATGTGTATAAGAAAAAGCAGTCAAACAATGCTAAATTGAGCATTGTAATAAAACAAAACAAATCTCCAAGTAGAATTAACTAAATATAAAATAAATATATATTTTGTTAATGTAACAAAAAGCCATAACACTCCTTGTACTTTATGAAATAAGTATACAATTTTACAATTTGAAGATTTTATTTTAAAAAAAAAAGACTGCTATGTTATAATTTTTAATATCAAATTTACATGGCTGCATTTTTTCATCATTTTTTTCCATGTAACCAAAATTAAAAGTGACAATTTTTATTAGATTCTGTAGTTTCTAATAAATACAAAAACAGACATCTCTTCTCCCAAGCCAGCCAAAGTCACAGATAGTTTTACTTACAGTACAGAATGTATCTTACAGTAACTTGTGCAATTTATGCAAATCAGCTCTTTTATGGAACATTTATAATTAGAATTTTTCTGACAACTAAAAAATTAAATTCACAGACAAACACAGATGTTTTGGTTTTTTTTAAGTATATATCAAAAGTTTCAGAATCACACAGATCTATCAAAGTAAACAAAAAAAAAAAAAAAAACACAATTAGGATATTGCTGCATGAGAAATCCAAATCAGAGAGGTTTCTCTTCCAGGGTAAATCAGAGAAAGTAGCAATTTGAACTTGACTCTGTTATTATTTGCTTAGTTTTTCAAAGAAAATCAAAATATCACATACTACCCTTCTTTCCATAGCACATTTCACTGACTGATTTGTAAGCATGCAATGTACTAAGCATGACAACTTACAGCACATAGGCTACAACTCCAACAGACCACATGTCACTAGAGAATGACACTGGTTCGAAGTTGATAATCTCTGGAGAACAGAATTCTGCAGTACCAAAGAGGACCTTAATAGACTTTCCTTCTTCAACTTTTTGGGCTAGCCCAAAGTCAATGACTTTTATTTCAGTGCTGTCCTTTGTTACGCACATTATATTCTCAGGCTGAAAGAAAAAAATAAAAGGAAAACTTCTTATTGCAATGGAAATAATTTTCTTTATAAAAAAGAGAGATTTTTTTTGTACTTCCAACTACATAGTCTGGCCACTTTACAGGTAATCTTAGGTAAATCAAAAATTAGGCTTACCCTAATGTACTGGTTATAGACAAATTTAAAAAGCAAACACCATAAAGTGGAACTGCTATATTCAAGGTATCTATCATTAGTCTATCTCTAGTTAAAGTATGACAAACTCTTTATCAAATCAGCATAAATCAAACTTTTTAAAATCTTAGACTATTGTTTTTATTTTTTGTGCAAAAAATGTGATTTACTTTAAGATCCAGATGGATGATGTTGTTTCTGGTCATGTGCTGCACACCTTGGCAGATCTGCCGCACATAAGAGATGCAGTTCTCTTCAGTAAAGTCATAATTCTGCTGAACCAGTCTGTCAAATAACTCACCACCACTCAAACTGAAAGTAAGTAAATAGTTTGATAAAAATTGCTAATTTTGCTGTTTTAAAATAAATAAATTCTTTCTTTATGAATTAACCTATGATCCAAACTTAAAACAAAGCAAAAACTCACAGCTCTAAGATCATGATGATTTCTCCAGGTTGGTCAAAGGCTTCATGAAGTTGCAATAGCTTACGGTGATGCAAGTTGTTCATAATGTCAATTTCATGGCGGACAGCCTCTTTCTCATGGGCTCGACATTTGATGAATTTGGCAGCCCAGTTTTTGCCAGTTGCTCTTTCAACAGCACGATGCACAACACCAAATGCACCCCTGAAAACAAATCAAGACAAAATTTAAAAGGAACTTGTTAAGCATATTTCAAAATTTATTATTTTGAGCTAATTTTTATAATGTTGGGTTAGAAAATGATTATAAAGTCATAGTTCACAACAAACAAAGCACATGACTAGCTTTTTGATTAGTTAGAAAAGTAATCAAAATGAAATGGTTGGAAATCAGTGTTTAGATATTTGTTCAAATATCCCAATTATTCACAGAATATAGTCTAAAACAGAAAAGTATAGCTTTATTGGACAAGCAGCCTTACAAACCCAGAACTCTGGAGGGAAATGGTCATGCTTAGAACCACTTTGTTATCTCTCTGTATACCAACTGAGGTGCATTTGCACTCAACTACCTTTCAAGTTAGTATTAGTCAGCAGAGGTTGAGATAATGGGGCTGTAACATATAGTACCTTCCTCATTAATATTAGCCCTTTGTAATGACAAATCTGTATTGCTCCACCATGACTGTTTTGCATTACTGCTATATTTGACTAAATATATAGCCAGTACAATACACTTACTTGTGCTTCTAGGCTGAGGTGAAAATGCACCCCAGGTGCTATAAGTAAGGTAAAAAATGAAAAGATATATGGAGGGTTAAACTATAATTCCTTGTGAATTACAATAAACAATACTCAGAACTGATGAATCATATTAAGAAGTATTTGTTAGCTGAGCCCTAATCATTAACCTTACAGAAAACACAAAAATAGTCCAATGCTTACCTGCCAAGTTCTTCACAAATGATGTATTTGCTGTGAATATCACCAGGCATTGTACTGACATCAACAGGTGTGCCTTTGAAGTGTGGATCAACTGAAAGGGATAATTACAACAAATGTTCAATGATGAATAATTATTTAATATACTAAACATATTTTTTAGAATAAAGTTCTCAGTATGACATGCTGCATTTAAAGAAATACAACATTGCTACAGCATTTTCATCACTGAGGAGAAAGCTAAATTTTTACTACATTTATATACTTTTACAAAAATCAGTCTACATCAATTAAATTTCAGGTTTTGTGAAATTTTAATATTGTCAGTAGCCAAAAAAACAATTTTTATACATTTAAAAAAAAAAAAAAAAAAAATGCAGCAAAAGTAAATTTAAAGTCACAGTAATAGAGAAAATAAACAAACTTGAGTATTAAATTAAAGGCTTGATAATTTATTTGTGTATACAAGGGTAGATAAACAAAGTCATTATTGCAATTAGCCTTTCTTTTGAAAACATATTTATGTATTTATTATTTAAAGAAAATATGTTTTTCTTTTTATTTAATTAATTACTAGAATGACCCAGCCACTATGATCACATTTCTCTCTTTTTCCAACATATTAACAACTGAAAATTCTCAACAACATGCTGAGAGATAATTTTACACAAATGATAATTTTTTAATGTTAATGTTATAAAGTTTGTTTTTAGTATTTCCAATTTGTTTTTCTTTCTGTCTTTCATTGAGGATCATAAAAATACTATAATATTAGTTGATCTCTGCTCACATGCTCTTGCTGATATACAGAAATAATCCCCTTATATATATAAGCCAATGGACCACAATGAGTGATGATGTTCAGTTACCTAAATGGGCAGTCACTGTGTACAGTCCACAAACACAAAAAGAAAGGGGGGGGGAGGAACCATGATGTCTGAAAACCAGAACTAGAAATGCACCTAAAATGATGCTAATGAGGACAGGAAAAAGCCTATGCTTAAGTTAGCAGCTAAAACACTGTCACTACAAAATTCTATTTTATATATCAAACATGAAAAATAGAGGTTCTGTACTTACAGAAGTCATCATACTGAACTTCAGGTCCAGCCTCTCTTGTCACTATGATATCTGACTCTTCACTGGGAACACTGGCTCCAAACAGGTTCTCTGCTCGTACTCTGAAAGCATACTGTCTGTATTCATCCAGACAGTTCACAGTGCAGTATGGCACATTGGAAGTGAGAGCATGTCTCCATACACCTGTTGACATATCACATTTTTCCACCGAGTAGCCTGTTGTTGCTGATCCACCATCAGTTTCTGGCTCAGTCCATCGTAGGTAGACAGAGTGGTTGGTCACATCAGACACTGATGGTTTACCTGGGGTGCCCGGAGTACCTGCAATAAATAAATTCAGTAAATCTATTTCTTTTCTTCTTAACATCATGATAACAGAAAGTATCTGAAAACTTTTGTGGATAACCTTGATCATTTTTGATGAGATGTCTGATATGATTTATATCAGTCTTCAGTCTCTGTTTTCAACCATTCAGTGTTTAAGTTATACAGTGTTGCAGCTTCTAAGTGTAATGATAATAACAAAGGTAAAGAATGCACAGTGAGGCAAAAAACTTACAAACAATGATCACGGGTATCTTGGCAGAGTCTGAACCAAGCTGATTGCGTACTTCCAAATGATAGGTTCCAGCATCACATTTATCCACATCACTGACAACCAATGTTGTTTGACGGTCAGTATTTTGCAGACACAGATGGCCTCGGCCAGTAGGCTCAATTACTTCTCCATCCTTAGTCCAGACTACCTCGGGGAATGGTTTTCCATATATGGGCACTCTTAATTTCATCATGTCACCTTGGCAAAACCTCAGACCACTTGCATAGTTACTTGGAAGAGAGATTTTGGCAGGAGCTAAAAATTAAAAAAAGAAAATTTAAAAAACTGTGCATTGATCTTCAAAATATGCACCATTCTGTCCATCTCCTCCAATTAACATTCTGCTTTTCATTTCTTGTAGTGCAAGTGTATGATTTGAATCATGACAAGTATATTAATTGCTGATCTACTAAAATGTTTTAAAACTCTACTTTTTTATATACCAGTGAGATAATCAAAGGTTTACTTATTGTTTAATGGAAAATTTAAGGAAAGGTCTACCTAGAACAACCAAACAAAGAAAGTTGTGAGACATACAAAAAAAAAAAAGAAAAAAAAAGTGTAAATTTTATCTGGAAAATGTGGAAGACTACAGTATTTCTTGAATGCAAGAGATCACCAAGATACACAAATATAGAAAATCAAAGGACAGGAAGCTTTCAAAACTTATGTAAAGCTCCTTTTGCCAAAATGTGTCTCTGTAGTCTATTTTTTAAAAACATTTTTCACACCCTATTTCTAATACCCAATTTGGCAAAGTATTCCAGACAAATACTATATGTCTAGTTGCAAGTGTTTCTTAATCTCATAGTTATGGGTGTTGTAAGATACAGTGTTGCCCTAGTATTGAAAAATCTATCTAAATCCATATATGTACCTTTCCAGAAAAATTGTAACAACTTCAGTCTCATTACTGTGAAAATGTCTTTTGGCTAAACTAGACAACTGGAACTTCTTTGGTCTTTTGCCACAACTAAGGTTACTTATATTATTAATCATCCTTTTTCCAAAATATCTATATCCTTTGCAAAACGTGGGCTCCATACCTACACCACATACTCTAAAATGGTTCTTAACTTTTTAAGTTGTATTATTTATATTACAATTTTCCACATCCATTGGCTTTTATACACAGTCACATTACTTTTGACTTTTTAACATTTTATCTATTATAACAACTAAATCCTTTCTCCTTTTATTATGATAAATGTCACACTGTCAATTTAAGATGAATAATTTAGTTCAGTCCATTCACAGCTGAGACATGAATTTGCAAATATTAAATTTCATGTTTCATTCTGCTAGATTTATAACAGATTGCATACAACTAATATTTACTGCTGTCTTTAGCGATGTCATATTTAGTATCTATAAATTTCATAGTATCAATAACATTCATGTATGTATATATATATCAAGAAGAAAATAGGCCCAAGAATTGAACTCTCAAGCAACCCGCTGGTAACATTTAGAATCGTCAACAGTACAGTAAAAAGGTTACCACCTATGCCAAAGCTTCTACACATCTCTATTAAATGTTTATGTGGAACTATATGATATGCTTAGCAGAAATCAAGATAAAAAAATATATTCTTTGTGCAATTTACCTGTGATATTTTCAAAAAACTCTAGCAAGTAGGTTGACAGAATTTTCCAGAATGGAAACCATGCTAGGTCTTCTTTTGTTATACTTTTAAAACATGGTACCTACAAATGATGTTAAACTAACTGGTCTGTAATTATTGATCACACTTGAAATCTTTTTCTTTACATACTAGAATGACATTGGCCTATTTACACTCTTGGGTACTTTCCCACTACTTATGTTTTTTTTTTTTAAAAGAGCTTACTCAAAGGTTAATTTTAATAATCTAGAATGGATAGACAGATAAGACCACACTACACTATCCTTCGCATTGCAAGATATTAATGTTGTAATAGCAATGCATGATTACAATATCTGTTTAATTTTAGAGGAAAACAAACAAATTGATGCAACTGTAAGCCACTTTTGTAAACTTCATTTATGGAGAACAAGTATAGAATTAAGTAATTGTACTCACCTAGTACAACCAACCGAGACCTGATGGAAGCAATGCCAAAGTTGTTCTTGGCCTGGCACTCAATATCTCCACTGTCAGCAAACTCAACATTGTTAATGGTCAGTGTGTGTTTGTTGCCCTTTGTCACCAACTTGTGCTTCCGACCACTGAACACCTCTTTAAAGTTCTTGTACCTAAAAATGATTAAGCTTTACTAAAAACTATTTTCCATAAAACTACATAGCTTGTTGGATATCAGAACAAAGTTACAAATGTTTCAACTGATTTATTAAAAAAAAGAAATAATAATAGAAAAAGTTATGCACTTTGAAGCAGACAGTAACAATGCTAGAAAAGTGTACATACTGGTATGAATTCTTTACTATAAAAACATTGATGGCATGCTGCTTTTGAAAGTATACAGCTGTAATATTATTAGAATATTACCATGTCACTTCAGGAGTAGGAAAACCAGCTACTTCACAAACAAACATGGCAGTCTGACCAATTTCTTCACTGAGATCATCAAATTCTTTAATGAAGGCAGGAGCTATGGACACTGAAAAGAGAAAAATAGAAGCTTATCTAAGGAATACATGTTTCCGCTTGTGGAATTGTTAAGACACTAAATTATTTAAACATCCAGATTTCATTGAAAAAAATATATCTGAGTTTAGTAGGTCCATTCTTCACAAAATACACAAAATAAAATATGGATGAGAATCAATAAAAGAAACAAACAAAAATGAAAAGGTCTGAGAAAAGATAAAATGCCTCTTAATCAGGTTGGATTTTGAAAATGTACATTTTCAGGAGAAAATCCTTTAGAAATCTGATGGCTGGGAGATTAGTGTGCTAAGCTATCATGAAGGAGCACAATGATTAGTTGCTCAGTTTATTCTATTCAAGTGCAACTGTATGAATGTAGACCATCAACCTATAAATAAATTTTCCTGCACCTAAAAGGGATTTTTAAGGGCAGTGATTTTCTGAACTAGACCAAACACAGGTATAAAAATAAAAATACACAGATATTTAATGCCAGATTATTAAGAAAATATTTCAACATACGATTTCCTTACAAACATTAAATAATGCAGTCAAATGAAATGGTTGTCAGTGTGATGTAACTGTAACCCTTTACATACTAAGATCATGAGAGAGAGATAACCTGGTTAAGAAACTGAATTTTTTTTATTAAGTAAAACAAGAATCAAAATAAAAGCAAATTTATCTGCAGTTAGATATTTAAAAATGTTTTAGAAATTTGCATTGTCAAAATCATAAACTGATGTTAAGTTTTATACTGGCAGAGCCATAAACCTAGGCATATTAGAATAGGTCATGCAATACAATATGCATATATACATATAAGTTGTGCATATATTTTTATGTCTTCCTACTTAATCACTGTGCCTCTCCATGAAATCTAGCTGCATTAACTAGGATTCTAGGCTAACCTAACTGAGAAGGGCTGAAAAGCTGAGAGAATTAGACATGGGTGCATGGAGTCATACATTATATAAAATCATTCTCTCTAAGACATCTGCTACACTTATGCTTTTGAAGAAGCTTTCATTATTGCCTATATGAAATTGTAGGAATAAAAGTAAATTTAACTAAAAGGAAAATTACCCAGGTTATTAAGACTTTCAGTGTTTTGTAATATTAGTACAATCTTTTAAATAGGAATAAAAACACCATATGTTATGGAAATAACAGATTTGACTGATTTTGTATTTAGCTTTATCCAAGAAATACAAACAGATATAGAATAATGGAAAAATTTGAAAAAAATATATACATATATTATGAATGAAAAAAAAAAAAAAGGGCCTTGGAACATACAAAATCAGCCTGTGAGAGCAGTTAACTGAAATCTGCATTTGCTTCACATGCTAACTCTTAGATCATAGCAGTTATCCCATTTGGTCTGATGGCAAATCCTTGACTTATGTATTCAACAGAAACCTAAGGAAAACCAAAGAATATATTCACATTTCTCTGCACAATAACAGCATTAACAAAATGAGGATATTAGAATTGGCAATGTTGATTAATGCATCTCCTCTTTGTAAATATCTCATGCATACACACTGTATGTGCCAAGATTATCTGATTAAAGGGGAAAACATAGGCAATTATATCACAGCTAAAATTGTATTGAAGTACAGTGTTTATACAAACTGGATCACAAATATAAAAAGCAAGACAGAACAGGTGTATGAGTTTAGAAAGAGATGGTGTGTTAATACAGACTTAACTAAGTTAAAATTAAATCTAGAAAATAATTAGTTTTCTTACTGAGTTACAAAATGATGGAATTCAAGTCACTCCACACATACCTTGTTTTTCCTGACAAACGGTAGGCTTTGTTGGTGGTGATGCTGCACTTAGACCTTTAGCATTCTCTGCTCGCACCCTGAACTGGTATGGAAATCCTTTACACAAATTTTCTGCCACATAGTTGGTATCTGTAACAGGTTCTTTATTGACAAGAATCCATGTCTTTCCATTTGCATCTAGCTTTTCCAGGTAATATCCTGTAACTGGATAACCACCATCAAACTCTGGAGGTTTCCAAGACACTTTCATAAAATTAGGTCCAACTTCAACAAATTCTGGTGATTTTGCTGGTGCTGATGGTAATCCTAGAGAAAAATTAAAATCTTTAAACGTTTGTGTTTTAATTTTTGAAAATATAAAAAAAAAATTATTTTTTTCTATTCAAAAAGTACAAAAATACATACATAATATACATGCACAAACTGAATCTTTCAAACCCTTCTGCACATTCAAATGCATGCAGACAACTGTTTATTTATTATTGCACATAATAAGAGATTTGTTTGTACAGACTAAGGAAACTAAATGGCAGTCATTTAACAAAAAAAGAAATAATAATAAAATAAAAAATAACAAAAACAAAGGTAAACTAAAAATGGAAATAACAGGCTATATTCAAAATGTAAATAAACTGGCATTTAATTTTGCAATAAAATTTTAGGTGAAAGTCTGTAAAATCAAAAAAAAAAAAAAAACAAAATAAAAAGTAAATACAATGCCCAATAAAGACAGTATTTGTATAGAGCCACACTTTAGCGCATGAAAAAACCTACTGACAAGGGTAAATGATGAAAAGATGCATGTAAACTACAATGAAAGTTGTTTGGACATTTGGACATTTTGGTCAGTTCAGCTGGTATGGAGTCAACATCTTCAAACCATGCACATGCATTTCTGAAAGGAATTATAAACAACAATTAGTCATAGGTTTTACAAAAGGGGTACGTTACTGAACATGAGAACAGTAATGGGTGAATGACAGTTAGATTTACAATAAACACTCTCCCCCACAATCTTCTATATCTAATGCATCATTAAAGATAATTATAGTTTTCATTTTAGTTGCTCAGTGCTTCTCTTAAAAACAAAAAAACAAAACAAAATAAATAAGGTTTACAGTGCCTTGATTGTACAAGAATACTCTGGAACATAATCAAGTATGAGTGACCCTCAAAACAACATAAAACTGTTCCCAGTTTAGGGTTAATTGTAATAAATGTTGATGAAAGCTTGAAATGTAGAATTTTCATTAACTGCTAAATTACAATGTTTGTTTTCCATATGTGTTTGTACTCTTTCTTTAAAAAAAGAAAAAGTTTAATAGAGAGGGAGACAGACAGAAATAAGTATGTGTGGGGAGGGAGCTAATTTAGTGGATACAAAGAGGCAGGAAACCATTTGGCTTATGCAAGGACCCATGGAGAAGAGAAGTGGCCATCAATACAATTCTTTACCATTTTTATACCCACTGGGGTACTTGCAGCTCTCAACCCTTCAAATCTGTATTACTCAGCAGAGGCTGAGCCAAAGGGACTATGACACAGTACCTTCCACATTGATGTAATCATATCACTCCAATCCCATGTGTTTTTCATTACAACTATATTCAACTAAATATACAGCCAGTTAAACACAAATACCTGTGATTCTAGGATAAGGTAATCTTAGGTGGCATAAGTAAGGATAAAAACTGATGTGGTACAGAGAGGGTTAAATAATATTATCATTGCCAGTAATTTATTCTCCTCATTAATACCTCTATTGCTGAAAACTAATATAAAGTGCTGTTCTATATTTTTAGGCAGAAAATCTTTTTGAACAATTGCCTTTAGAGAAACTACAGCAGTATTCTACCGTTAATGAATTCATAAAACAAATTATGTTAGTCGAATTAAATGAGATATTATTTGAAACAACAAACTACTCCACAAGTCAGGTGTTTAATGTAATGCTATTACTATTGGCCCTATTTAATTTACCTTAAATTCTGTGAGAACCTATGTTAGTAAAGTAACAAACTAGGTACAGCATTTTCCTCTCTATTTTAGCAGCCAGCATCATGGAGTGGAGAAAGTTAATGTCAGGTCCAGACAAAGCTGTGTTTAATTCACTAATCCAGTTCAGTTCCAAATAATTCACCACTACATTTCTATTTTTTTTCAAAGAAGAAAAACAAAAACAAAAAATCATGTCTTGAGGAGGGCATTAAATCAAATTGTAAACTTTCTGAACAACTGTTGAACATTTTAAATACAACATTTTAGGTTTTTTTAAAAAAAAAATTGCATCTCAGGCAAATCATTTAAAAGTTTCTCTTTCCGTCTTTGTCTGTCTCTGTGTGTGTTTTTTGTTTGTTTTGAAATAAGAAAAACAAAAGCTGAAGATTCTATGTGGTACAGTCTAAGGACAGAACAAACAATGCGCAACTTAATGCAAATTGAAATTGTCAGTTCTTTTTTAAATGCTACCAGATTACACCTACTTTTGATCAGTGTGACGACACCTTTCATAAGATCTGAAGCATGGAAGAAAACGACTTGCATAATTGGTGTAAGTAATAAAATTCCTTCTAATATAGCATATGCATTAGATTTAAAACCTATGTATATATTTTTTAAAAGCATTTCTTGTTTACTTAACCCAAAGTAAGTATAATCTCTTACATAGACTTCCACTGTAAATATGTAACAACAAAGATACAATTATGCATGTACGTAATGTTATAAATTTTGACTGTTGTGTAGATCAAGTGCTAGTGCTTCCAACAACAGCAAAATGTATGATAGTTGGAAAACTGGAACACTTACCATCCTCAAATAACTGCTCTTTCAAGCTAAATGTCATCTAGTTGAATAAGCATCAACACCACTCTGCTGAGAGGAAACAACTTAGACATTTATGTAAATTTACTTAATGTAAGACATACCATATTCCTACTGCTGGATACAAATGGCATAATTAATTTTGTTAAGCTTACAAATAGCCCAACTAAAGGAGAGAAGGGTAATAGTTTTGTCTTTGTTTAATGCTACCCACCAGATCTTATCATGCATGGGAAGTGCAGTAGCATTTAAAAAAAAAATTTCTCCATATAAGAGATATATACAAACTTGTATTATTTACTTTGTTTACTGAAGTATCTGGTTATGGAGGTATTTCTTTATATTTCTCTTTAGGAGAATAAAGCTATCGATAAATCAGCACAGAAGACTGTAGCATTTATACTGAAAATATACAGGGTTTTAGTGGCTTGTCTTCATTAATTAAATTCACTGAGCCACCACCCCACCTGAGAGAGAGAGAGAGAGAGAAAATCTGTAGGTCCAGTAGACTAATGATAGACACATACAAACACCTGAGAAAATATAAAACCAAAAAATACACAAAAAATTGAGTCGCCACAATGTCAACTGATAATGAGCAATAAAATATTCTTCTGAGAGCTGCCTGCTGTTTGACTGGTCTGGATACATCAGTTCCTAGGATTGTGTGCATTAAATAAATTACTTCAGAAAGTAAGCCACAAACACACATTAGGGTGCCTAAAGATAACAAGTAAATGACTGACATGCAGAACATTTTTTTTAAAAAATACCTTTCTGGGTCTTGAGCTGCACAGGTGCTGTAAGTTCAACTGGTTCACTCAAACCTGAACGATTCTCAGCAGTAACCCTGAAGTAGAATGATCCACCTTCAGGTAAATGATCCACATGGTGACTGGCAACCTGACCAGGTATTTGTGCAACTTTTTCCCAGACATCAGTGCCTGCTGCTCTCTTTTCTACTATGTATCCTGTGACAGGAACATCATCTGGTTGCATCCAGGAGAGTGTCAGGGAGTTCTTGTTAATGTTTGATACCTGCAATGCCTCAGGTTGCAATGGTGGTTCTAAACAAGAGGAGGAAACAATGTCAGGTTATGTCTAAGAATATGCATATTATTTTTTAGTTATGGCACTCTTTTCACTATTGGATCAGAGCAGTGCAAGTTGTCTAAGTTACCATTGGTTCTTTTTTCCAAATTGTTTTCTTTATGTAAAGCTTCAATAGAATATTAATTTTTATATTGTTTTGAAAGTCTTTATCTGATGAAGACTAGCACCCACAATGACTAATGTTATCACAGACATCATGAAATAAACAGATTACAAAGAAATTTATAATTCTGAAATTCCTTTTCTTCATTATAAGAGTAATAGATTATAAAATGAACAACAATTAACTTCAAATATCACCTTTTTATTTTATTTAAAGATTTTTTAAATTCAACACTTGTAATTATTTTTGCCAATATAGCAAATGATAAACAATGACAATGAAGATAGCATCAGCCAGAGTAAATTAAGTTTAATGAGAGGAAAACAAAGAAATCAAAACTGTACAGTATTTCAAGATGATTAATGGAAAACACAGGTGATAGAAATGGTTAGGAAATGAAGGAAAGTAGAGAAAAAACCAAACAAAGAAATCAAAACTGTACAGTATTTCAAGATGATTAATGGAAAACACAGGTGATAGGAATGGTTAGGAAATGAAGGAAAGTAGAGAAAAAAACCAACAAAATAGAATGGTGGTGGTGGTTAGCTGGATCTGAATAGTTTGAAGGAGGTGAGCAAATTAACAGGTCAATAAATAATGTAACTTATCAAATATTACTAAAGTATGATAGTACTTCATGGCATGACCACTACAATTTATAGGGTTCTGATTATAATAAAGTTTATTTATTAAACAATAATAAATACATCTAGAATTAAACAGTGGCTTTAAGGTAAAAGCAACCAGGCAGTGGAGATAGTAAGATCAAATATAAGGAAAGTGTGCAAAGAAATAAGATAAGAATAAACTCTAACTGAACACAGTCAATAGTGGTTAATATGAGATAAACAACACTTACTGCTTTTAAGTTGGCACTTCTCAGAAAATTTAGGTCCATGTTTCACCAAATCACATTCAAACTGTGATATAGTAATTCAAATATATTCTAAGTGCTACTGTGACACAGGAGCCAAATTTTATTTTATATATCCATTGCAGATTATTTAATTGTATTATTGAAAGTAGAGCAACCATCCAAGTGTGTTATATAATCTCTTTTCTTTAATTAGCTCATCTCCACATCTATAGTTCTGGTTCATCTTATCCAATTACTTGCAAGATTCTCTATTCATCCAAATGATATGATGCTTGTCTCCTCATCCATTCAGCAGCCTCTCAAATTGTTAAATCATTTGTATGATTTTATCTACAAGGTCTTTTGACCTTTAAAAACTGATAACCTTATGCATTCTAAATATTAGAATCTTTGGTGTGTTTGTAATTTTGTTTTCTATATTTTGACTCAAAGAATCACAAAGTCTCAAAAATACAATGCATAATTCTGTACTGTATCTCTAATTTAAGAAATATACTTATTTTGTGTGAATGCTTGCAAGTGCAAGAGAGAGAATGAGAATCTGTATATGTTATATATACCCTATCTGTGAAATTGTCCTTTATTGTGTAGTATATACACCTATGCAAATGAGCCCTTCAATGCACTATATGTTTTAGTAATGGCAATTCTATTTTGTTTTCAGAAATTTTATTAGTGTTGAATATTGAAATTTCTCAGCAGATGCCACAATGA
Source organism: Nautilus pompilius (assembly GCA_018389105.1). NCBI lineage: Eukaryota > Metazoa > Mollusca > Cephalopoda > Nautilida > Nautilidae > Nautilus > Nautilus pompilius. The sequence continues at coordinate 221,336 of JACATO010002171.1, forward strand.
AGCATGTACAAAGACAGGTATTTGGCTGCCATATTTTGTCTAAATGTCTCCAAGTTTACATTTTGATTAACCAAGTAATAAAAACATAGTTATACAAATATGAATAACAGTAGCTATGTACATAATGTCTGAATCACTTTTTCACCAGTGTGTAACCTTTCTAAATAATACACAATACAAAATGAATGAGAATGAATATGCTTGGGAAAAATGGAAAGTCTAATCATAAAGGAATTAGCATTCTATTTCAAGACAGTCACATTATTTCTTTACACTTTGCTCTGTATGATACAGTTTCTGTATTTAAATTTCAAAATATTTATTATCAGCACTGCTATAAGAACACCAGGAAAAATAAAAAGTATATATTTTCCTAAGATAAAGTTTCAATTCCACTTCATAATATTTTGGTGTTAAACAACAATGTAGGTTTCACAATCAGTTAATAAAGATGAAGTGAACTTTCCATGAAATATGGATATTTAAAACAGTTCTGGGTAAGGTTTTGAAACCTTTCTCAAAATTTCTAGTGTACAAAGAATGAGATTGAGACATTAAATATCACAGTAGATTTCATGTTTTTATCACAATGCTGAAATCCTGCTTCTAACTATCAGGTCAGTGTTATTTTGAATGGTTTTTACCTGGTTGAGCAATTCCATATTCAGAATAATATTTTTCTCTTCATTATCTATTTTGCTAAAACAAAAGTCAACATTGTGAATAGAACAAGTGATTTTCAAAGATTTTGTAAAGAATTTTGGCCAGATATATCTACTTACTAACAGGGTGAAATTCATAAATGCATTGTTAGAAATAAGTAAAGATATAAAACATTTTCATACCTACTTGTAATATGATAATTTATGAAGTCAGTATTAAGACAAATGAATTAGAATGTACCCAGTTATTTTTATTCACACTGGTGCTGTATAACATTTCTGAAAACTCCCATAGAGAATAGGGTCATGTTTCAAAAAGTGTTTGGAGTGACACATAATGGCTGGGAAAACATTTTCAAGTGTGTGTGTGTGCATCTGTGGAGGGGAGGTATGAACAGAAAAAAAAAGGAAAAATGAACATTTAGAATTACAATTTCACACAACACATGATTAGATAAACAAAATATGATTCTTTATAAAGAGATGGAGGGCATAAATGGTTAAAAAATAAATACACATACACCTTTTAACCATTTGTAACAGAAATACTAGGGAACTTTTAAAACCTGGACAGATATCATTATGGTGATCTTATTTCACCAAGTTTAATTTGAATGTCCCTAGTACAGAAGTAAGTAATCACGAATGCCTCACCACCATAACAATCATTTTTGTCATTTAAATTATAGATGCAGCAACATTTAACTGAAGAGCAGGTAAAATTTTGAATATATTAGATCTTTGAAAAACTCTGAACATTGACTGCTCCTAGACTGAGGCAGTGGTGGTTATATCTCTAAGAATTTTGTACCTTAGTACATCCAGTGATTTCTTACATTACCTATATCCAATAAATTATATACAGAAGTAATTCCAATAGGCAAAAAAAACAAAAAATAAGCAACTCAAATTTCTAATTAAAAGTCAAATCTATGGTTAAAAGAAAAATATCCACATATAAAACTTGCACATCAATGTTTATTTTTCTTTGTGAAATTGTAAAACAGCATAAACCAGTCTGTATTATCATATAGAACAATAAAGCTCAGAAATATTTGATCATTTTCAGCAGTAATGCAGACTGGTTTATGTTTTATTGCTTTACATTTCAATTTACCTTTCATACATCAAATATGGTTATACTACCAAATTTTGTTTCTAAATAATTTAATTAAAAGCAGAGCCTGACCTTCATTAGAGAATACTTTCCACATTTACCTTCAAGTCAGTTTTTATCTTTTATATGTATTGTATAATACTGTTTATTCTTAAAAAATGGCAGTCATTAGTAGTCTATACTACTGCGTGCATCAGTTTATTATTTGGGAAAGAGGCATTTTTCGTATTAAAAATACTTTTGTATATAAAATATTTGCTAAAATATTATGCTTATGCTTACACAGTATTATATGAAACTAGTAGCAGTATTTCAAATTGGCAGAGGGTTACCAGTGTCTTCACTTTAAAAGATTGTTTGGGTTTTTTTAATATTGCAATGCAATGCCATTTTTTGCAAACATGTCTGAACCTAAAATTATGTTTAAAACAAGGGAGCCAATTCATTATTTGCTATTATTTTTGAGTCCTAATTTCTAGCATTTGGAATTCAGAAACCAGTCAGAAAAATTAGGAATAAACTAAAAATAAGCTGTGAAGATTAAAGTACAGAACTATAGTTAATATTTTTTTTTTAAAGAAGTCAAAACTAAATTACGAGATATTAGGTAGGTTGACAAAATCTAAATGATCAGGAACTACCAGAAAGATGCTATTATTCTAGTCCACATTTTTATTATATACTCATTTTGTTTTTTTTTCTTCTTTTATCAAACTCATGCAATTCTGATTTTGATTATTTTAAATGAAGTTGATAGGTTCAAAAATATTCATTTATAGTAGAGATTAATATAAATACAATAATGAATATCACTAAAGACAGATATTTAGTTTAGTTAATGCAAGAACCCATTATGGTTTACATAAAGTCATCAGGGTCAGGAAATATTTATCATTACACTTTGAAATGTCAACTGTTACTATTAATAATCAGAACTTTAAATAGCCATTTTTCTCTACCTTCATAGTACATTACTCATACTATTTGTAATATTATTTTTTTTTAAAATACACAGTATTTTACTAACTAGGCATGTTTATATACCATAAATCTTTACCTATACCTGCTAATATTCAAAATTTTGTTTCCTTGGTTTCTCAACTAGTTATTTAAACAAACTAAACTTATGATTCATATAATAAATGTAAAACAGCTTTGCTTTTTTATTGTTTTATTATAATACTTATTTGAAGATTGTTAAGTTTTGTTTTTATCAAAATAGAAAAAAAACTAATCTGCATTGTTCAGATAAAGATAATCTGAAAAATTTTGATATGTAATTAACCATCAAGAGTAGGCAGCTGTAACACATTTTCTTTGGACTTGTGTTCAGGAACAAAAATTGTTGTTCATGATGAGCATCAACCAATTCAAAGAGTTAGTAGCAAGTAATGCCACTGTGGTTCTTCTATTTTAATGAAGCCAAATGAATTCAATTTTCTTCCTATAAATTATACCTACAGAGTTTGTACTCATTTTTTTTTATAACTAAGCCTTAGAAGGACAACAATAACAACAACAACAACAACAACAATAGTGAAGTGCAGAAAATTAATAAAGATGATAATATTTCTATATCCATTATGAAGAGTTAAAAATTATCTGCAGACATTTATATTCCCTATATAAAAACATGAAGTGTTCTTTTTATTATTTAATAAAACAGAAATTTTAGAGGTTAATAAAACGTGTTATTAAAATTTGCAGGAAAAAAGGAATAAAATAATAATTACACAGAGATATAGGACTTTATTTACACAGACACAGAATACAGGCTACTAAAGGCATGGGTCAGCACAGAGTAAAGCAGTGGCTGCTTGCAACACTGAACAGAATGTGAGGGCTTCATTGGTGCTTAATCATATAGCTATCATCTCCATGGCTCTGTTAGTCAATGAAGCTTTAGAAATTTTTTTTTTTTTTATCTGCAGCAAATTAAGGACATACAGGACATCTAAAATCAAACTCACATATATATTAAAAAGAAACAATTTTATTTTATTATTTTTTCCTTACTTGGAATCAGATCTATAGTCAGGAAAATAGATCTGTTTCCATGTATTATAAACAATAATAGCATAGCAAAAACGGGGGTAAAAGCTTAGTTCATAAATTGTGAAAATATAAACAATGCACAATAAACAGGAAATTGCGGTTATGTTAGACTTGTATAAATATATATAAAAATATACATACAACCAAACATTCGATAGCCACAGAGTGTTAGACTGTAAGATTAAGCTGACAACAATACTGCTCCATGTTACAGACAGTTACATACAGTAGTTAAGAATTACAAGACAATAACAATAACTGTGTTAATTACATAGCTAGTTGTCATTAATTAAATTGGTGAAGGACAACAGCAGGATAGTATTGCCTTGTTAAAAGCGGCCCTCTATTGAGGACAGGTCAATAGTATCCCAAATAGAAGTCAGTGGATTATCAGCATAGACACGGAAGATGTACTCAAATCTGCTTAGACTTTGAATCTGGTACACATTAATTGAGGGCTCAATGTTTGCCTCTTTGATCCATGAAGTTTCAGCAGTTGCAAATTCTGCAGGTAAGAGAAAGATTACATACACTGAGTGCTTTGAAGCATTAGAAATTATGTAGTTTTGCTGTCCAGTGAAAGTTAGCAAGGTGGTTTTATTTAGGGGTTTTCATTCAAAACGAGACAGTGAGACTGACATATGTAAAATATATAAACATAGAGACAACTTTTACTATTTTGACCATAAAATAAATATGTACAGATATAGTATCTCCATCAGATTTTCTATATCTGCTTTTCACTCAGATGTGGAATAATAAACTTTCATTTCTTGGTAAAGGTTTGTTTGTTTCTTTGCTATAATTTTGATTCCTCCCTTTATTTAAAATATCATGTACACAAAATTTTTTTTGCATATATATACAGATATGCAGACACACAAGAGAGAGAAAACTCTTTTTAGTTTAATCTTAACTTTGAGCTAGCAATGTTTTTTTCATTTAATATATATTAAAAAATAAACTGGCTTATATGTACTTCTTTTGATTGTCTGAATACTTACAATTACTTTGATGCATTATACTAATGATATTGTCCTCATTCCTGTTATGCTCATATCTAAAAACACATTTCCTTTCCTGGTTACTCCATCTTGCATAGTTCACAGAATCTAATACTGTTACTTTAAGTAAAACAGAATGTGTTACTTATATTTAGAGGAGAGGGGAAAGATGAAAAAGCTGTAAATAATTCAAGGAAAGTTTAAATGATAAATTTTTAATAATAGTTTATCTTCTACATGTTGCCTATATATAAGTCTCTGTTTTCATAAGATTATTTACCTTAGATAAATATGCCATATGTATACTTAAATAATTGCCCATCCCTCTTTGTCCATTAAGATCTCTCTAAATTAGTGATGGCTTCAGCTAAACAAAATCACCCCAGATAATCACATCCATGACTAATCAACAAACAATTCCAGACACTGATTTCTCAGACAGGGTTTTTTTCAGTGTTCTTAGTCAGCACTCAAATAAAATTTTCAACACAAGATTCATTGATTTAACATTCAAACATAGAACACCACCACTAACTGCAGTATGTGGATTTTCATTTAATGTAGGCAATTTTGTAATTTACTCATTACTCAGTAGTTTGGAAAAATGGTGTCATTGCAATCCATGTTTGACAATAACTAACTGCAGATATACTAAGGTTGATTTCAAGCTCTTGAAAAATAACTTTAGTTCATAATAATGTTTAATATATATATTAAACTCTCTCACTGGAAACAAATTTGCATGTATACAACATAAGTCAGTTGTTAGTGAATTGACGTTGTGAAACTAACTTTCAAAACACATCCCCAGTGAATCTAACAAGAACAGATCACCATATGCCAATGTGTTTATATTAGATAATTCAAACAGATTTCAAATTTAATATAGCATTTCAGAGTTGCATAGTAAAGTAAAAATCCCCCAACACTAGCTAAGTTTTTAAACCATTTTAACCATCCCCTGAATGTAAGTCTTGTTTAACTCAACTAACTGCTAGGGCAATTAATCAAATATGTATTCCAACCGCCTTGCTGACTCACTGAGAAGCAGGGTGCAAGCAATTTACTGTACATGACATGCACAAGAAAAGCTCTTTGATACCACCATAGCAAAGCAGCATGCACAAAAGTAGCACAGAATGAAGAGAAATACTTATTCAGAATTAACCTGCACTTTTTATCTTATCTTAATATAAATGTACGTAAACAGTACTTCTATTGTAAAATATTTAACAAGGTGAAGATCAGGCATTCCACTTCCCTAGAATAAAGAGGGGATATTAGAAACTGGGTATTGTTTCTCCATGAAAATTGGCTAAATTGATATTATGGCTTGTGCTCAGTCACTCAGCGTGAATCACACACCACTCCACTCAAGTGCACAGTTCAGTATGTACATTACTTACCAAAAATCTTCTTGGGTACAACAGGCACATCTGTTTTGAGGGGTTCACTCCTACCATAGCAGTTCTCTGCAGACACTCTGAAGTAATATTCTGTGCCTTCAAATAAGGCAAGAACACATGTAGTAGTAACATTGGCATCTGTACGCCCAACAAACATCCACACCTTTTTATGGCTTTCTCTTCTCTCCACAATATACCCTGTGAGTGGTGAGCCACCATCTGAAGCAGGTGGTCTCCACTGAATTGTAGCATTATCTCTGGTGATTCTTATTGTTCTGATTGGACCAAGAGGTGGTGATGGTGGACCTAGAATGTGTAAATACACAGATTTCTCTGTTAGTACAACAATAACTATAAGCTACATTAATAATACTACAATAATGTTATTTAATATACACTTATATACATGTATGTACCAATAACATTCATCTTCTCTAATTCAAGTGTGTATATATTTTAATAATTACCTTTCAGAATTAAGGTATTCTTAAAAAAGGTAGTTATTGCTTATCTTTTCTTCACTTCACTTGTCCCATAACCCATAGGTCACTGGGGTAACTTAAGAGGTGTCTATGGCATTTTATAATCTGGCAGAGCCCATCCCTTTCCAGGTTGAGAGTCAAGGTGAATGTCAGTGTTCAGAGGAGGGCTGAACAGTTGTTTCAGACTTTTTTGGCCCTCATCAGCAGCACACCTCTAACCCCACTGGGGATCGAACCCACGACACAAAGATTGACGAGCGAATTCACTACCCAATGCACCACCACAATTGTTATCTAGTGATGATTAACTAAATGAACAATTGGACTGTTGTTACTTTTATTATTATTAATTATTATTACATATTAACACTATATTTGAGGAGTTATAATGCCATAATTAATTGGTAAATTCAGAATGCAGATTTCCAATCAGGATATTTAAATGCAAATTTATATGCAATGAATAAATGAAGTAAAGAATGATCAAAATGATAGAAGTTACTTAACTTGTTCTAAAAGATATTTTCACACACAAAAAAATTTCAACTGAATGTTACACACACATTATACATAGCCTCTCTATAGAGACCAAGTAAATGCTTACCATAAAGGCTCTTTGGTGAGATTGCTTTGTCTGTTTCTAATGGTGGACTTAGTCCAACTTCATTTTCTGCCAAAACCCTAAAATGATACTCTGTCCCTTCTATCAGGTTCTTAACATCTATAGTCAGGGTGTTTGTTGGAACTTTACCAACTCTCAACCACTTTGGTCTGCAAACTTCACATTTTTCTACAACATATCCAGTCAGTAGACAGCCACCATCGTTCAGTGGTGGAAGCCATGCCAATGTTGCCCCATCATCAGTCACTTTCTTTACTTCTAGAGGTCCTTCAGGGGCATATGGTTTTTCTTAAAAGAAATATTTTAATAATTATTTTGAAAATTGAACTCAAGGACATAAAAGCATTGCTTTGAAATCAGAAAGCTAGATAAATCAAGATTCCAGATTTATTGACCATGAATTGATAGATTGTGCTAAGGCAGTTCAGCTCAATGTTTTTACATTTCATTAATATAAATTTTAAAAAGGAGTCATTCTTCTTTTATAAAAAAATTCATGTAGTTCCCCCTAGAGCTAAAAAAGATAAACCATATGAAGGTTAAAATATTGTGCTGAATTATGTAGATAAAAAGATAGAGAAAAAACTTTTCTCTGTCCTCCATCAAATCAAACAATTGGCAAGATACTAAGTCTGAACTGCCTTAGACCAAATAAATTCTTTCTTTGTAGTGCTGAGTTCATTAATTGAAAAGAAGAAACACAATATACAACCTTTTAAAACTTGTTCTTTTCTTGTAAAATTTGTTGTACTTTTATTTAATTACTAAAAACAGTCTCTTAATCTTTTAAAATTTCATCCCTTGAGTTGTCATGGTTTGGTTTATCTTTATTAAAGTTTTTTTCTTTCTTTCTTTACTAATTTGATTTAAATGCTAGTTATGCTGGATAATTTGTTTTTAAAAAAAACAAAATTAATAAGTTTCACTCAAAAGTCTGTTTTTCATTTTTTTTTAAAAGTATAAACAAAAGGAAAAGCTCACCACAGATTTTTTTTTGACTGCATGATCTTTGATTAATAACAAGATAAAGAAGTTATTACTAGATAACTTTTATATTGGTTTATAAACAAAGGCCATCAGAATGAAATATACTCTTTTTTTTAAATAGTCAGATATGTTGCCAAGCTTACAGAAATTTTAGATGAACCATTATTTTATTATAGTATCAGCATGAACACTCACCGATTGGCTTCCGAGGAATAACTGGAGATGTTAATTCTTTAGGTTCTCCCAAACCAGCTGCATTCTTTGCTCTTACTCTGAAGTAGAATTCATAATCTTCAATAAGGTTCTTTACAAGAAAAATGTTGGTTGATGAATTCACTTGTCCAACAGTTGACCAAGAGGTTGCTTTTCCATGACGCTGCTCAATAACATAATTAGTTATGTGACAGCCACCATCATATTTGGGTTCTTTCCATTGAAGTGATGCAGAATTCCGAGTTACCTGTGAAAATTCAAGGCTAGCAGGTGGTCCAGGTAATTCTAGAAAGAAAAAAAAAAGATAGTTAATACTTTTTTTAACAATACCACAAGCACTCCTCAGTAAGTAAAGCATTTAAAAACCATTATTAACTACTATAAATCAGCAATCCACAAATCCTTTCTCCAAGGTACATTTTAATATTCAAATTTTAACTATTTCACCACTAAGTTTTCTTATAGTAGTAGTTTTGGTATGGGTCAAATTATTTAATAGATAATTGTTATTAATGAATCAAAGTGGCTATTTTACAAGTTTGGCAGGCCACAATCTTCAATGATGTTATCGGGCTTAGCTTACAGCCAGGCCTTAATGTTGAGCCTGCAGTAACAAAACAAATAATTTTTTAAAATTCTTTAATTATTTTTTTTGAATATTTCACAACAAACAGCAGGCAAATTTTAAATTAAAAATGGTAATCCTACACATAAAGCAGCTGTTTAAAATAAGTATAAAACCAAAATTTTTCAAATGTCAGTTAATGAAAGCCATTAATCAAATAAGTGAAATATATTTAATACCAATTCTTGGATAAAATCCTATTTTCAGTAACACAAATTCTAAATATATATTTCTGCACTAAATTTATTATTCAAGGTATAATTTAACTATCTAACAGATTTATAAGTTTGAATGTTATGGCTGAAATATAACATAATACAAGTGTATATTAAACATAATCATAACAATAATTGTTTTAACTCTCTTTATACCACCTGGGGTGCATCTGTACCCCAGTACCCTTCAAATCTGTATTACTTAGCTCATGTTGAACAACAGGAGCTGTAACATAATACCTTTCACATTAATATCATCTTTTGTAATAACAAATTTATATTACTCCAACCCTTGTTTTGCATTATAACTATATATGACTAAACATACAGTTAGCTTAACACAAGTACTAACTAGTGCTTGTAGGGTGGGGTGAAAATGTACTCCCAAGGTATAAGGTAAAACCTGATGCGCTACATATATATATTAGGGCAGGTCGATGTTGACACAGGAGTGTGAGTAAGCAATCAGTAGTTGCATTTCCATGTATAATACGTTAAAATCACAAATATATGAGTTTAACTTGAATATCTTTTTGCGGATTTTGAAATAACTGTTTAATTTTACTTTTTCACTAGTGTTTTCGGTGCATGTAACCATTTTTTTTCAACTGTCCTTGTCTTGCTATGCTTTAAAAGTCAATGTTACGGACCACTGCGTGTCCAGCCCCCTATTATATATATATATTTATAGTTTAAGGACGGTTCTCTGTGTTTATTTTAGAAAATATACGGTGTATTGCCTTGCGCCGACGGCGGACTGGAATCTTGCTTATAGTGTCATTGCGAGGCCGTGTTTTGCATAGTAACTTACTCTGTAATAATAATTATTTTAGTGAGTGTTTCTATTATTATCATCGGAAAAAGGGGGGAGGATTATGAGTATATTACAAGCTGAAGACAAGAGTTTGTAACATCATTAATTTATATATCAGATTTTAATATTGAATTTAATTACATTTAAGGTTGTCTGAGATATTTTTGAAAAAATGCCGAAAGTGAAAACAACGCCGCTAACAAGAAAGAAAAGTGAAGAGAAATATGGCGGTGGTCCTTGTGATTTAGTGCTCACAGATCCCAGCACCTACAGACAATTGATTCAATATTATTATTATCTAGAATGTGCCGATCCCTGTGCAGATTTTTGGGCTAAAGTGCAGCATGTTACCAGGGACTTGAAATCAATTTGGTTGTCTGTGAATCCAAGATTACCATTAATTCATGAAAAATCCATTGACAGAAAAGTTAAAGATCTCTTTGTGACTGTGAAAGACATAAATCGCAAGCATGCTAAAGCAAATGCTAAGCGTAATCTGGATTCTAAGTTGGACAAACTCTTTGATATATCAGCCTGTTCCTGTCCTCTGGAAATTGTGCCTTGCAACGATTCTAGGATATATTGCAAAAAAGACAAATGCACAAAAGAACACATCATCTGCATTTGTCCAGCAGCTGCAAAGGTGCCAAATGAAGAAAGAGCATATCTTCGAGATCAGTGTTCAAAAACAGGACCCAAGGGAGCATTTCAGATGTCTTCGGTGGACATATCTGCTGCCAAAAGAGATAGGAGAGCTAAACTGAGAGAGCAACATGTCTTATCTCAGGAGGACATTGAATTAGCAGGACCTTCTACACAGCCTACAGATATCCCTGAACAATCAAATTCTGAGGTTCGTGTTTTTTTTTCTTTGCCTTAGTATATATGAACTAAACGATCATTACCTTGTATGCTATGTTAGTATTTCGAATCACAACTACTTCATGCAAAAATTAATGCATTTTTTCTTGTATCTTAATCTGCTGAAGAAGTAATATTCCCTATCTAATCTTTGTGATTCTTATATTTTCAGGGAGATGAATGGCAGCCTAACAGGAGGACTTCAGGAGACTACAACCTTCTCAAGTTTCCCAGATATGCTATGGAGCTTGTCAGAGCTGAATGTTCCTCCAGTCTTGGGGCAGCTCTTGGTAATGCCTTGCTCTATGACATCAAACACCTATTGAGGCCAGAGGTTGACATTAATCAAATCTTAATTGACAAGTGTAAGTTAGACAGGGCTAAATCAAAAGTAAGAGTAATTAGTGAAGAAGTTGAGTCAGAGACGAAGACACACCTCATTTGCATGGGTGTAGATGGAAAGCTTGATGATAAAACCTTGACATATAAGGAAACAGAAGCGCAAGAAGGGGGAAATGTTCTCAAAAAGTGTGTTGCTACAGAACATCATCTCACATTCACATATGAAGATGGAAAATCTCCAGGCACCTATTTGACCCACAGAACAATACCTGTTGTAGGTGCTACTGGCGATGTTCTTGCTCAGGAAGCATTCAGTGTTCTTCAAGAATATGACAGCCTTGAGAGTATACATGCTATTCTTCTTGACAATACAGCAACAAACACTGGTTCTAAGAGTGGTTTGGTGGTAAAGCTAGAAGAAATTCTTGGGAGGAAGCTGCACACAATTGGCTGTGCCCTTCATCAAAATGAACTTCCACTAAGAGCCCTATTTAAAAAACTGGATGGAACAACAACTGGCCCAAGAAGCTTCAATGGACCCCTTGGGAAAAGGTGCTTAGAAGATATTCATGGTGAACCACAAGTACAGTTTGAGCCAGTTCAAACACCAATTACTGATGAGTACATTCCAGATGAGGTACTGAAGGATCTCAGTCATGATCAAAGGCTTCTCTATGAATATTGTAAGGGTATTGGAGTGGGAAGAGTAGATGATAGATGGGCAGCCTGGAAAATAGGTCCACTCAACCATGCACGATGGTTAACACTTGCTATACGACTTCTTTGTCTATACACACGAGACAACAGTCCAAACAAGAATCTGACAAAATTAATCCAATACATCGTCAAGGTTTATGCTCCCTCATGGTTCAGCTTAAAGATGTCCTCTAAACTACATGATTCACCTCGCATTCTTTTCTCTACCATCAACCACTTGAAACTGATTCAGTTTGATGATGTGAGACGCATTGTAAAACAAAATATTCAGGGGAATGCTTTCTGCCTGCTACCTGCAAACTTCCTTTACGCCATGGTGAAAGATGATGATGACCAGATCAGAAATCTTGGACTTCACACAATTCTTACTCTCAGACGCAGGTATTGTTTGCAAAATTTGTTATTCTAGATATTTTTATTTTCAAAATAATATATTAAGATTTGAACAGAATACTTAGGCAACGTATGTGGAATTTTTATATTTCGAATTTTCAGAGCAAAAATAATAAGGAAATAGTTTTGATTATTAGGCCGATATTATTAATATACATTTTTTTTATTTCCAGAATGAACAGCAGCCAAGAAATGGAAAAGAAAATTCCTCCAGTGAACTGGGACGCTGACACCTGGCCAGAGCTTATTGACCTTCCTGACGCTGGTACAATGGAGCCACCAACTACACAACACTTTTCTGATGAGGAAATCCAGACCTTCATCAACAAGAGCACAAAGCCGGATATTCCAAACCTACCATGTCATTCTCAGAGCGTTGAAAGGAGTGTAAAGTTAGTGACAGAAGCTTCTCATTCAGTGTATGGGTTTGAGGCCCGACACAGATCTATCCTTACGAAACTGCTGAGCAGGAAAATGCGTCCAGTGTTTATGTCAAAAGGACATTATTCTCAGTCATATGATCATTTATATTCCTAGTTTTATTGGGTCATTATGGAAATATATTGTTCTCTTTTCCAAATGTTATGTAACTTATGATAAAAAATATAGAATATGAAATAAACTTGAAACACAATTAAACTTTAATCGCAAATCCGCAAGCGGAACATTAACCTAAAAGCCTAATTTTTTTTTTATTGTGTACTACTTGAATAGATGCAACTACTGTATACTTACTCATATTGCGATTTTTAAAAAAGTTGAAAATCGACCTGCCCTAATATATATAGAATGTTAAATAAAATGTAAATATGTTAAGTATACAGGAAAGAACTTACCTATAGGTCTCTCTGGCATGATTGCAGAAGGTAATGTTGCTGCTTCACTAAGGCCTTCCACGTTTTCTGCTGATACACGGAACATGTAATGTCGTCCTTCCAACAAATTCCTTGCAGTATATGTAGTTACATTTGGTTTTGTGTAGCCAACTTTGTTCCAATGAGGCAGAGAACCATCTCTTCTTTCAATCACATAGCCTAGTAATTCTGCACCACCCATATCACTAGGGCAAGACCATTCAAATGAGGCACAGTCTTCAGTAAGTTTTGTTAGATGGAAATTTTTAGGTATACTTGGTTTGTCTGTAAACACAATGACAATTCAAAACCTTATTTAAATCAAACAGTACATACACTATATGTATAAATATGAAATAAAATCATGTTTTATTATATTATTAAATTATGTACAATTTTACAATTAACTTCCACATGTTATTATAGTATTGCTTTTTTAATTAACTATATATTTAAGGTTATTACTCATCAAAAATAATATGCTTTTATTTATAACATAATTAGCAATGATTTATCTTTAAATTTACTAATAACAAATTAGCAAACCGTTTCGTAGAAAAAATATCCGACATGTCCTCAGTAAATTATGTCAATCTACTTCATCTGAAGCTACCAATATGTACTAAATAAAATACCAAGGTACATCCTTTACAGAAAAAATAAAAACAAAAAAACTATCAACCAATTTATTTCTGTTTAATTATTAATTAAAAGAAAACGTTAAAAAATTTTTTCAAGCCTAATTCATTTCTTGCTAGGCATTATTGTATATTGAAGTCAAAAATCCAGAGTTATCTCCCATGTAATGTACTTTGCATATATCTGTTGATTTTTTAAAAAAATGACTAAATACTACATAATTTTGAAAATATGCTATGAGGTAATGGCAAGCTGAAATACAGCAGATCTCTCTGTTTTCTCAACAAATTTTTAAAACTATGAAAAAATGCATAGAGACTCACAGAAAGGTCAATTAGGGATTACATTAACAAGATACAAACCAAAAATAAGTTTTGTATACTTAGATAAAATCCAATAGTAACATTTTAATCATGCTATCCTAATTTATTAAGTAGGAATTCAAAAGTTTCTCAAAAAGCTCATTACCTTGAAAATTTGTTTTTACTAGTGAAAAGTACTATAATTTAGAACTGTCAATATTAAATGTATAAAAAACTCCACTTTTAGTACTCTAGATAAATAATATCCTTATAAATAATGCTTATTCTCAGGAAAACCAATAGAATACTTTGTTAACAAGATAAACAATAGATATAAGTTTAAAAGTTTTAAACCACAAAATGTAAAAAAAAAAAAGAAGAAACAACAAAATTTAGCAAAGAACCTACCAAATGGACTCTTAATTTTTATTGGTACTTTCAGTTCCAGTGGTTCACTAGTACCTATCTTGTTTTCTGCATACACTCTGAAGCTATAATCATGGCCATCTATCAAGTTACTCATGTGGTAGGTTGTAACACCTGGCATGAGGCGAGCTGCTCTAGTCCAGCCACCCCACTGTACATCAAGCTTGTCCAAAATATAACCAGTCAGAGAGCTTCCTCCATCATCATTGGGAGGCTTCCAGGTCAGATTCAGTGAGTCCCTGCCAACATCTGAAGTTACCAGTGGTCCTACAGGTGGAGCTGGTGTCTCTAAAATCAAAATGTAAAGCCATTATCATACTAGTGATCTGGCATTTGCTTGTTTTTTTGTTGTTAATGCTACCATAATCATCTTACTCACTAATGGAATTAGTTTATACAGTTACATTGAAAGACTTTAAAAGTTGGGAAACAATTTTTAACTCTTATAATTTTTTTTTTTTTTAATTTCACATTAAATCTGTGCTTAACCATTGGAAACAGGTTCTTCATACACACTAAATAATGTTATGACTATCATGTAGAAAAAAATAACTTGTGCTTGGTTTTAGTATCTTGAAAATTTCAGATGACTAACCTGGTGGTCTAATGACTTTGACAGGCTTATCCAGAGAAACTGGTTTACTTTGACCCACAGCATTCTTGGCACTGACCCGGAAATCATATTCTGATCCTTCAGTTAAATTTCGAATTACTTGTCTGTTGACATTAGGATCAACTTGAGCAATTAGCTGCCATTCCTTAGACTTAGAATCTTGTGCTTCTAGAATGTAATTCAGTATGCTGGATCCTCCATCATCAGTGGGTGCCCGCCAGTCAAGGGTTACACTACTGCTAGTAACATTGCTAACTCTCAGGCGACCAGCAGGTGGATTTGGTTTTTCTTTAAAAACAAAATTATTACACAGTATAACTGGAAACACACAGAAGACTTTAAACAAAACCAAAAACAAAACTTTAAAATTAAAAAAATGTCTTTCAGAAAATACTGTTTGTCATATAGTTTCAAATAAACAAGATGGAATTATAGTACATGCTATAAATCTATTCTAATTGTCAACAGTAATTTTACAAGTTTAATCAATTCCTTTTAATGTAATGGTAACTACCAAGTGGAAAATGCAGAGGGACTTAAATTCATATCTGATGTGTAACGTGCTAAAACTTCTTTCAGTACATTTTTTTCACTTGCTTGGTGAGTCATGTCTATGTTGATATTTCACTGGAAAACTCCTTTAAGTATTTCTTTATTTCTTTGTCATTGTTCACTTCCCCATTTACAAAAGTTGTGGATCCCTATCTTAGATATAACATTATGATTTGAGTGCTTTGCACTACCACCTTTGAGCATGGAAGGCCATGATCAGAAGACCCTACTAAAACTCTTTATTTTCAGTTGTGGAAGGAAATTCACATGATTAGCTGGAAAAAGCAGAGCAAGAAGAAACAATGCTGGGGAGGTATGCCAAACTGAGCTGATTCTGAATGGGATTTGAACTTAGGCCCTCAGTCCAGTAGGAATTATTTCTAAATTAAAATCTAGTCTCAAGTAACAGATACTACAAACCTATTTTTATTGTTGTTTTTTATGGTGTATTTATTTCTAGATATTATTCATCTACTATTTATTTTGTGGCAGTTTTTATTTAAGCGACATCTTGCATCACTGGTTATCATTGTAGGAATCCCCCTAAAGAATAACTTATCAAGGGAAACAGCATCCTTTTGCAAGACTTTATTAAACCATTATACTGGTTAATATTTGTCTTCATGAATAAATAAAAATAGTTTTAAATTTATATGCAATGTTACCTCCCCATGGTATTGTGATTTGCCAAGAGGTTAATTAGGCTACAATGATATGCTTTCTGTAGAGTATTTTTTAATAACTAAAACTGTATATACCACTGATCATTCCAATAAATCTCCTTTGAATCTCTTTTAAAAATTATATTATGCCTGGAAAAAGTACTCCAGAATGAGTCTAACAGCTTCTGTTTTAAATTCACTCACAGAGCGAGTGCTCTGGAATATTGAACAACCAGTATTACTTTACTCATTTTCATTTTGAATTTTATTTTACATTCAGTAATGCAACAATTTAACTATTTCTGTCCATTCAGACAAAATAATGTTAAAACATCTTTAGTAGCTCTATTATGTATTGTTTTAGAGTTATTGTGCCTTAACCTGTTTACTTACCTGGTGGTTTCTTGCAAACAACAGATTCTGAACCTTCTAATGGCGGTCCAGTTCCCTCATCATTTTCAGCTGACACTCTAAATGAATATTCACTTCCCTCAAGGAGATTTTCCACTGTGTATGAAAGTGTTGATGGTCTGACACTATCAACAACAATCCAAGCCAGTCTCTTTTTATCACGTCTTTCAATAATGTATCTTTTCACTGGAAGACCTCCATCTTTTTCTGGTGGTTTCCACTGAATGGAGGCATATTTAGAACCAGAGTCAGTTATAAGTAGGGGACCAGCTGGTGCTGAAGGTTTGTCTTTAAACAGAAGAATGGAAATCCTTTAGTCACATTTGCATAGTACTTCAAAATATAAATAAATGAACTGTATTATTTTCAATAAGTTTATTTTATTATATATTTAAAGTGCTAGTGTTGGTAACAAATGAACTAATTCAATTCTTTACAATTATCATAGTTCATAGTAATTGTTCATTTTTTAAAAAATCATTAACCTGCCTTATAGTATCATTAGATGGGCAAACCATTCTAGAACACCAAGATGTGGTAAAGACAACATCAACGTTATGAAAGAAGTGGCTTGATTAATCAATCTGAATAAGTACAGACTTTTATCCACAGAGATGTCTCTAGTTGTAATTTTTTTCTTCTTTAAATGAAAAAGTGAACTAGTTTTCTAATAATCTTTTCTAGTGGATGGGGATGTAAGATAGTTTTTTTTTTTTGTCCAAAATGATACACACAGGATACTATTTTGTTTTTACTGTATAACTGAAATGAAACAGTAGGTATTTCAACCATACAGTGGCAGATTTAGCTCTCTATTCTGCTGTACCCAGAGATGAGGAGACTTTTACCAAACATTAAGAAATTCTGACCCTACCTTTTTAAATATTTACTGTGACAGAGAAGCCCATAGATAGTTTACTTATCTACTTTCCACTTTTCATAATAGCTGTACACAGAAAAAACAAAAGCCTATTGTGACTTACTATGGTAGCTGCTCTATTTATTCTAATCAGCAAAAGTTTAGAGTTAAGTGAACAGGTCTTCTGTGCCTGTCCTTATAATTCTGACCACATTAAAATACTAATGGAAATAATTAGGGTGTTGAAGGCTTAGAAACAGTCTGCTGAAATATTCATACTTTCAGTTTTTTTTTCCCAGAAAACTATACCCCAAAACACACAAAACAAAATTCTTGATCCATCTATGCTATACATCACAAAGCTTTTCTTAAAAAATAAATAGTATCATTGTTATGTATTTATGTATTTATATTCTAAATGGCTAAATCCCTAAAAGGTATGTAATAATAACTTGAGAATGACTGAAGTATATTATCATTTCCCTTCTTTAATGTTAGGTATTCCATATTTTAGGCCTGCTGCACTGATTCTAGTCAATGACTCTTATAATTTATTTTGCAAATCTATGCATGCACCTTCAAAATCCTTGCTACTTAGACTAACATCATCTGATTCCTAAAATTAATTTGTTTCAACTGATAATGACCACAACACCCTGCCCTTCATATCTTTGTTATGCCCTGTTGGCAACCAGACTTCTGATCACAGAATTAAAAATAGTTTGTGCTTAGCAGTACAGGTGCTCAATTTCGTTCATGATTAGTAGACTGTATTTAGGCCATTTCGTTTTTGACACCTCCTGGGGAAATTAAAAGCTGCAAAAACTGTAAAAACTACAATGGCTGCAACAATTTGCAACATGAAGAGGAGAACAGTTACAGAAGTGGGGATGCTGAAGTACTTCTTTATTGAAGAAAAAGACAAACTGGTTTGTATAATTTGTAAACGCAGCATTACTGTGTTAAAGCAAGCAATATTGTGAGCCATTATTACCATGCGCAAGGCCATCTATGAACTGCACAATGAAACCAGAAAGTAAAAACTGGATAAATTGATGAAAGGACTAAAACAGCAGCAGACAGGGCTTTTTAAAGTCTTCTTCATCCAAAGAGAAAACTGTGCTTACAAGTTACATTGTTTTGCAGAAAATAGCTGAAAAATGCAAACCATTTTCAGATAGTGAGTTACTAAACGTACACACTGGCTCATACAGAGGAACTTTTTTGCCCTAAGGAAAAACAAAAAATTTGAAGATGCAAACTTGTCTCGACAAACAGTAACTCGGAGGACCATTGACATGGCAGAGGACAGTAAAGAACTGAAACATATAGTTTAAAATTTTGAGAATTTTTCTATAGCACTGGACGAAAGCACATCTTTGATACAGCACAGCTATTCATATTTATTCAAGGCATTAGTGAGGATTTTACAATAACCAATGAACTGGTAAAAAAATGTGATCATTGAAAAGCAGTGCTATTGGAGCAAGCATAGTGGAGGAGATGATCACAAACTTGGAAAACGGAATAACAATGGATGGTGCTCTTTCCACAGTTGGGGTCAGGGTGGGAATGCCAGCTAAAGTAACTGAGCATGCTGAGCATGAAATAGAGCAAGCCAATGTTGGAGTTACTATGACTCTGATGAACATGGTGAAATAATTAAGTATCACTGCATTAATTCACTAAGAGGCTCTGTCTCTCAAATCCATTGGTTTTGAAGAAGTCATATCAACCATTGTTAAACATGTTAGCTTTATTCGATCACATACCCTCTTTCACTGGCAATTTAAGTGTATCATAGATAAAATGGAAGCTGAGTATTCTGACATTTGCTATTATACAGATGGCTCAGCTGCAGTAAAGTTCAAGAATGTGTTTTTACTTTCAGAAATGAAATTGCTGAATTATTGTTAGTAAAGACTGTGAATGTAAATAAACAAATCCCAAGTTTGTTTCCGATGTTGGGTTCTTTGCCAATTTTACAGGCCACCTCAACTGACTGAATACTGAACTTCAAGGAAAAGGAAAGAAAATTTTCAACATGATTGCTAATATGTTTTTTTTTCAGTATCCAAAGATACTGAGAAACACGCATATACAACACATCATCATATTTGTGACACAAAATACTAATTCAGTTACAGATATTGCAGTGAGTTCTATAGCAAAAACACCAATGATTGCTAATGTTCATGCTTTTTGCAACAAGCTGAAATTACTAAAGTGGTATCTAGAAAGGAGAGATTTCACACTTTTTGTGCCATTCTTCACTTGGAGTGCCAACCAAAGACCAATACATTGCATCTATTGATAGACTAATAGTGAAATTTACCAAGCAATTCACTGATATTTGTCAACAAAAATCAAAATATGATTTTGATTTCAAACCCATTTGACTCTTATGTTGATGCTACGCCAGCCAAGTTAAAGTTTGAATTGCTCAAACACCAGGTAATCCGCTCTGCTCATAAGAGCGGATTACCAGTTCCAAATCAAGAAACTGTATTTTCCAGCATTTTACAGGGACTTCCATGAGAACATTAAACAAACTCACACAGATGTACTCAGAGAATCTTCTCTCCTTTTGGTAGCACATAGATATACAAGCAAATTTTTTCATTGCTTAAGTTGACAAAATCAAAACTGTGAGTGAGGCTTACAGACGAACACATTCAGGCTTTATTGCAATTAACTGCAACAGAGTTGAAGCCAAATTTAAACAAACTTGTGTTGTGTCAGAAGTTACACTAAATGAGGTAGATAGGCTCAAAGTAAAATTTTTTAATAATGTATGGTTTCTTTTCAGAGCAATGTCCTTGTCTAAGCCTACTGAAGTTCCTACTATGCACAATAGTATGTTCCTACCACACACAACAGTACATACTTCATAAGCTCGGCTAGATGCATGCCTTCACTCATTAGTTTGGTTTACCATGCAGTCTGTCAAGATTTTTGAAATTTACAATATGGCCCTTGGTTCAAAAAGGTATGCCACCCCTGCTATATATTAACACAACAATTTAATATGAATTACTGGAGATCTACAGTACAAATTATTTTAAATGGCAAAGAGAAAAGAAAGAAAGAAAAATCAAAAACTTTAAAACATCATTAGGTTAGTTTCAAATGTTCTGTTTAATTAGTGCTGTCTCAGAAGTTTGCTCTATCATGTACCATCTGAGCTTTCTTGCTAATGAAGATGTCTCAGTTTTTAAAATAAGAAAATAAGTTTTAACATCTATAAAAATAACAATAAAACCTTATATTAGAAACAGTAAATTCATAAACCCTGTGAGAAAACACAACAGTATTATTACTAAAAACACCTGCATACAAATATCCCTGTCTATTAAAAAAGAAGGAATCTATTCATTTTATTGTTAGGAAAAATTATGCAGCTAAATATGCTATTTAATCCTTGGTTGGACATTTTTGCTTTTTTAATTATATGCTTATGGAAATATGGTAATAAAACCAGCAGTAGTTGCCACTAGCTTGGTACACAGAACAGCATTCTTACCATATGGGCTCTTTGCCTTGAATGGTTCTTTTGATTGCAGTGGCTCAGAGAGTCCAACAACATTTTCTGCAAAAACTCTTGCATGGTATTCTGTTCCCTCTGTTAGATGAGTGAGAGTTGCAGTTGTAGTAGAAGGCTTTGTTTTTTCACCAGTGGTCCAGAATGTTTTCCAAGTCTCTCTTGTTTCTGTGACATATCCTAAAATTGGAGCTCCACCATCATCTTTGCTTGGGTTCCAAACTATAATTGCTGAATCCCTCATGATGTTACTCACTGACAATGGGCCTTCAGGACAGGATGGTGGACCTAAAAGGCAAAAAAATTAAGAAATAAATAATGAAAAATTTCTCACATGTTCAATGCTTCCCAGATAAAAAAAAGTTTTTTCACAATAAAATACTTACTGAATTTTTTTTTTTTTGCCATTTTATATTTTGAAGTTTTTTCAGTGATAACAGACAAATTAATTTTCATATATTTATGATTGGTATTCTTTAGCTTCATTCACATCAACTTTGTCAAAAACACAACAGAAAAGGCATGCAGAAATCAACTGTGACAAGTAAAGAGTAGATGAAATCCTATCAAAAATAGAAATGGCTGCAAGCTCATGAAATGATTCAGAAAAAATATGCTCCAGTAGGCCTGGAAGTTCTGTCTTTTTCTACATAAGAGTAGAAATCTTAGCTAAAAGGGTATGAAGAAGTGTTAGGAATAAGAGGATTCCATACATAAAGAAGTTGATAGACATGTTGCAAAATACAGTGGCTGTAAAGATTATATGGCTTCCTGGCTTAAGCATCAAAATAAAAGAACATCCTTCAGATGCAGGGCATAAAAGCAATAACAAACCATTAATACTGGTGGGAAGTAGGATCAGCTTCAGAAAAGGCCAATCAGATAAACCACCCTAAAATCTGACTTTATTTAGGAAAAACTGGCATTTGGGGGGGGGGGCTACAGGTTATGGCAGAGTAACACAGAGGTAGGGAGCTCAGCAGAAACAGAAAAAATTAGGAGCCTGAGCAGATAACTAATCTGAAATGCAGGACAAACCAAAACTGGGATGGCTGGTGACAGTCTTAAACAAATGTACCAATGTATGGTACAAAGTATTTACTACAACTAATGCCTATAATACTGTAAATAAAAAAACAACAGCTGCAAAATAAAATAAAATAAATAAATAAAAGTTAACACAGGAGAATGGGAAATCCTGCAGACTGCTCAACTGTGAGTAGTTTGCAAGGAAAGAATCAGTTGAACAAAAGCCAATAGCAATTTAATGAAGATCAAATCATAAGGATTGAGGCAGACCTACCAAATCTGATAAACTGGGTGAAAAACAATAATAATAAAAAGGGATTTAAAAAAAATTTAGTAAATGAATAGATTCAAGAGCACAGAAACAGCACAGATGAGTGGCTTGATAAAAAACACAAAATTCATAAATGCAGAAAACAAGTGACAGAATACATGAAAGACCAAAGTTTAATTTAAAATTTCAAGAATTCCATAGCTATGAAATGAGACAAAACCGAATGAGAGTAAGGCCAAAAGAAAAAAAAAAACAGGTTAGTAAAGCAAAACTAAGTAAAAGCATAATTTTACAAAATACTACACTTAAAAAATGTGTGTGTGTGTGTGTGTGTTTGTTTGTGTGTGTGAGAGAGAGAGAGGTAAAGCATAACTCAATGGCAAGAAAAAACTTAACAGAAGTCACAAAATCTTAGTGAACCTGATTCAATAGAATGATGACAAAAACAGACTAAATAGTAGTGGTACTCAATGAGGAAGACACAGTACAACAAGCAAGTCCATGTGATTTGCAAGGATAATATGAGAGGCTACCCTTTCTGCACAGAGATAAACAGCTATAAGGTAACAATATGGTAGTCAATGACACCTGAAAGAAACAATAAAGACACTTTTCAGTGTTGTAAACAGAAGATGAGAAAATCTGAACACCAAAGACAAGCTTAAGCACCAAGATAAAGAGAAAGAAACTAATTTCTAATACGTCATTTGAGGCTTATTCAGAATTTACAAAAGTGGTAAAATTATACTGATCATAGATCAGACATAATATTTAAATTACATTCATTGTTTTCTCCTGCACCAGTGCACAAAATTATTAAAAAAATAATTGTGGTCCTTAAAATATGTTGAATATATACTTTTGTATGTACATTCTACATCAGAAACTATTTACAAGTTAAAGGAACTAAAATGGAGAATTAGTGGGCATAGAAGAAAATTTGAAAAAAAAATTTTTTTTCTTATAAACAGCTGTTAAATAACACAAGATGAAACATGCAAACAATGAAATGAATTATATTTTCACTTTTTATTCATTACAAATAATTTTCCTTACCAAGATACAAATGAAATTTCTATTACTTTCAATTTAAAGAAGTATTTGTTTTTAATGAGGAAGGAAAAATTAAACAAAATTAAAAACTAATATTTCCATACACTATTTTTTTCTTTTTCTTAAAAAAAAAAAACGAAGAAAAGATAAAATACAATTACTTACTGATTATTTTCTCAGGTTTAACAGGTTTCTGGGTGGAATGAGCTTCACTAATACCAACTTCATTTTCAGCTGAGACAGCAAAGAAATAGCCTTCCCCCGGAGTCAGATTCTGCGCTGTAAAGTAGTGTGCATAAGCATCGACAATTCCCAGTTCTGTCCATGGACTACCAGGCTGACTCTTGCGCATTTGGATATGATAATTTTTTATACGAGAGCCACCATCATTGTAAGGAGCACGCCATTCAATGGTTGCAGTATTCTGACCAACAGATTCAACTTTTAGTTGAGATGGAGGCAATGGCAAATCTACAACACAGAATTAATAATCAAAGTATCAGTAAATTTTTAAACTATAAAATAATATTCTGAGTATGAAATTTATTTATTAGAAAAAATTAATAAAACAACAGAAAATGTAAATATTTTGCCTACTTTTTATTCATTTCTTTATCTTAGAACATGGACCAAAAGATACAAAGCCATGAATTTCTTCAAAAATAATATTTCTCAAATATTTTTTAAAGATATAACAAATAAAAAGATTATCTATTTATCTTTGACATTTTGCAAAATTCAGAAACTCACCAACTTTCTTTCTTGGAATAGCACTTTCAAAACTTTCTAGTGGAGAACTTTCTCCCTCTTGATTGACAGCTCTGACTCTGAAGTAGTATTCATTTTCCAGAACCAAATTTCTAGCTGTGTATTTGGTGGTGTAAGCATCGACAGTCCCAGCCCTACCCCATATACTCCTCCTTGACTCCCTGATTTCAACATTATAGTGAAGAATTGGTGTTCCTCCATCACTTTTTGAAGGCTGCCATTCTACATCAGCAGTGTCTTCTGTGACTTGAAGAATCTGCAGTGGACCTTTGGGTGCTGATGGTTTATCTGAAGAAAGGTTTTTATATTTTTTCAAAATCTTTAATAAGTCTACTATTTTAAAAAGAAATCATTAAAGTTTATAAATTGCATAGCAAAAAAAAAAAAAAAGAGGAGGAAAAGTAGTTTAGATTAAATATCAACAGGCATAACCAGCCAATAACTCAATCAAATGTTGTATATAAGAAAAATCAAAAACTATAAACCAGAAAATCTATACTCTGGTCAATAAAAAAATGCAGTGCTAAATAATCCATACATGAGATATGATTTGATTATTTTGTGACTACATTCCGACAAAAAAACTGAATATGATTGGTCACAAATTTAGAAAATGTCCTATATTAGGGGGAAAGAAGCTGTTACTGAAGGTCATATTATGTCGCTTCAGTGTATTGTATATCTCTTGCCAGCCAAAATGTTTCACTACAGCACTGATTCAAGACCTGAATTTCGAAACTTGGTTATGAGGCTGTTTTGACATATACATCAGCAGTATTCACTGCTTTAAGGAAATCTGGTACTAAAGTCAATGAGAACCCATCCCCTTTTCTATGACAGTTCCTTTAGCAAATTTTGTGGCAGGTATACTTTTTAGAGCAAAGACAAGAAAAAAAAAAAAGATTCACCATGTTGTGCTTTTTGTTCAAATGTCTTTAGGAATAGAGTTGTTTTTATGTGGTACTTACATGAATAAATGAAAGATATTGAGTCAAGGAATTGTCATGTAAAGGTGATTCTTTTTTATTGTTATTTAACTTAGTTTTAGTGGTTTAAGTTTAAAAAAGAAGACAAGCTTCTCAAAATGAAACAAACTGCTTGCATAACCAACTATTGATAGATAATTGGTAAAATTTTACATATATATTTCACAAAAAGTTAATAATTTTTTTTTTTATTTCTCTCTCTCCACCCCCAAACTTGATTTTAAGCAGAGATCATAGAGGCTAAGTCAATTTCTCAGATTTTAATAAAGTTATTTACAAGATATTCAATCAATGAACCCTATTGGATCTGACTAAAGTTTATGCTAAATTCTCAAACAAAAAAGTCTATCTTATACATACTGAATGGACTCTTGATAACCACTGGTTTGTCCATATCTAATGGTGGACTTGCACCATGCTTATTGACAGCAAGCACTCTGAAATAAAATTCACTGCCTTCAGTCAGATTTGCCAGTAACACCATAGTTTTATCATTATAGATCTTTTCTGTTCTGCTCCAAACAGCACGCTGTGGTTCACGCCTTTCAACGATGTATCCAGTAATTGGAGATCCACCATCATCATCTGGTGATTTCCATTCAAGTGTGACAGAGTCTTTGGTGATATCAGTAGCAACAAGAGGACTGCCTGGGCAACTAGGTGGACCTGAAAAGTAATTTTTTTTTTTTTTAATTGGAACTAATTAAAAATTTTAAAACTGTGTAAACATTTACAAGTGGGTTTAAAATTCTCATTAAAAAATAACAGTAAAAGTTAACTTAGTTTTTTTTTCTTTATAATAACTTAGTTTTATAAAGCATGTTGAATACTTTTTCCAATTTTTAAACATTTTTCAACTTTAGAGACCATCAGAGACTAAAATGATTTTTTTTGAAATAAGCATATTTCCTCCAGCCAAATGCAGGAAAGTGTCTATTACATAGCTATAGTCTAACACACCCTCAGTACTTTTGTTTCTAACTATATATACAGGGTTGGAGTTAGGTCAAAAAAACTTTTAGCCACAACTTTAGCCAAATTCTGCTATTCATAGCCAGGTATTTAAAATGGAAAAATAAAGACAAAAGATCATAATATAAATTGAAAGTGACTTTATTGTTAACTCTTCTGAACTAAAACTTCAATTTCAAGTAAAACAGAATTTCTGGCCTTCTACTTGGTATTTTCTTCAGAACTTTCTCCATCACCAGGCCGTTTCCCACCAAATCCGAAAATGAAAAGATTCATCGCACTGCCACTCAACACACGATTGTTAGTCAAACATGGATACAACAATACAGAGCACAGTACACAATACACGTGGTCAGAAACGTGGGGGGAGAATGGGAGTCGAGAATGATTCTCCCAGTGAAACCAAACACAGTTGGCACCAGATGAGGTGACATACTCTCTTTGTTGGCACATCACACCCAGTCCAGAATGCTTTGTTGGGGCTGATGCCGGCATGACACTCTGTTGGTTCGTGTGTGTCTGTGACTGTCCCACAAAGTCCTGTCCGGCTTTTCTAGTCTCTGCTCCCAGTGGTACCAGTCAATGGGAGCACAGGCCAGCTGCACCGGTCCCACCGCGTAAACAGTCCGAAATCTGGCTCCTGGCCTTAGCTGCCAGGCCTATTGTTCAGGCCTCTGACCACTGTCGGATGTGTGTATCGTTTCAGTGGCAGATCAACAGGAAACCGTTGGGAGCCAACAACACCAGGGCAAGCTGACCTGGAGGGACTATTATGCAATCGGGCAACCGATGGCTATAGCTTCCTTCACTTTTCATATAAAGAAAGTCCTGATTAGCATGCACCTCACTTTGTGGCATTTGGCATCCACATTAATTCCCAAACAGAACAAACCCTCAGATATTTGGCGGCTACTTGTAGAGTAACATTTCGTTCAGGAATTATCGGTGGGCACTTGCCAACAGTGGAGATAACAGTTGGCAGCAATGGAAACCAAAAACTTGGAAAGTTGTAACCTTGGCACCCACGCTGATTCACTTGAATATGCCAAGGGATATTTAATGAACATAAATAAGCCTGAGATAGCATTACAACTCTCTCACTATATTGATGACTTTTGCTGAACACCGCTTCATTGAAACAAACAGATATATGACAATTCATGAAATCTGTCGCCTAAGTTAATAAAGTTGTTTATCAAGGTTATGTACACCGTGTCTGTTTGCTTTTGATTCTCCCTTTCATAGATACCTCTTTTGCTCAGTCCCAATGAGTAATACTAGGTGCGGTTTCCTGTACATAAGCAGATAGTGCTGACAATCGTGTCCAATGCACGGGAAACTCGTGTCAGCCTTGATTTGACCAGAAATTGATAGAACTGGGGAGCGTTCTTAACGAACTTTTTTTATTTGAAGAGCAGAGGGGATGGGAGTATATGACCTCCACTGATATGAATTCAGTGGTTTATTTAACTCAATAAAATATGCTGTTTGCCAAATTTTTCGTCAGGTTAGGAAATATGTTCGCCAGATTGGAGCGCTAATTGTCATTGGCGATTTGGTGAACAGGTAGTGTGATCCCTAATTAATTAATAAATGATTTCAGAACAAACTAATGACTTACCAACAGGTTTCTTGGGCACCAGCCTTTCAGATTCTAGTGGCTGTCCTGTTCCAATCTTGTTGGTAGCACTGACCCGGAAGTGGTAGGCATGACCAATTGCTAAGTTCATCTGCTTGTGTGATGTTAGTCCATACTCTACTACAGAAACTTCTTGCCATGAGTAGTGATCAGCTGTCATCTCAACTTTGTAGCTAATTATTGGTGCACCTCCATTATTCTTTGGTGGTAACCATTGCACATTGGCTCCTGTAGCAGTGATGTTATTGAAAATAATTGGTCCACTTGGTTTTCCGGGTACAACTAAAAAATACAAATGAAAATATCAGTTAACAAAAAAAAAAAAAAAAAAAAAGATTCTATACTAAGCACACAAAATGGTGAAACTGAAATATTCTTGAGCTTCTACAATTGTCTGAATTCCAATTGTTGGGCATAAATCAAGTCTTTAAACCAAAAGTGACTGATTGGAATTTTGGAAGCTGGTGAAAGTTAGCAGCATATGGCCAATCAATTAGGAGTTCATTGCAAAATAATACAGTGAAATTCTAATAATGAATAATTGAGTAGACTAGAAAAATAATTTCTTGGCAACATTTTGTATTAACTGTGGTCTATAGACTACCATATTTCAAGGGGGGAAATGCATAGTAGAATAAAACAATTTTATTTCCAAAAAAAATTACAAACCACAGAACTCATATATAAAAAATTTTGTTAATATTAGTTGTTAGACTTTCCTTAAAAAATTCCAAAATAGATTTTTGCATTGCTCCTTTCAGCCCACATTTCTCCACAGTCTTTCACTATGATGATATTTTTCAAGAAACAGTCCCCATCAAAGCATGCTGTCAGAAAGTATCAGTGTTGTAACTGGCACACTTGCTTCCTTTATGGTGGACACAGGAGAGAAGGTACAGTTGTTTTTCTCACCTGATTCTGCTGCTGTTTCTCTCAAAGATGAAACTGTAGCAGCTTTTTGCTGGATGACAATGCTGCTGTGGTTCGTACACAGTTTTTGATATGTAAGTAAGATAATGGCATCACATTGCCAGTTTTTGATATGTAAATAAGATAATGGCATCACATTGCCAGTTTTATCAACTTACCAGCTATTGGTAACAGCTCTACAAATTCTGAATTATTTCCTGATCACAGTTGAAGTAATGTGGTGTGCATATGTGGGCTGCTTTCCCTGTTTTCATCTTTGCTGCAAGTTACAAACCTGCTCCTTGAAGATAGAAGTCATCCAAGCTTTGGCATTGAAGATGTATTTGAATGGTAGAGTTGTTCCTTTAAAACATCACAATCACTATCAAGGGCAGTTTATCAGTGCCATCCATACTGGCACCAACCAAGGTGGTAAAGTATTTCTTTGATTTTTTTCTGCATACACACTTGTTGCCCTTCTAAGGCAGAGATCTTTTTGGAAGGCAATGATTAAAAACACCAGTCTTATGTACACTGTATATCTCATGTGTTGAGATTGGTATTTTTGCAGAAGATCTGGGCAGGTTTGTTTTTCCAATGATCCATCATTTAGGGTTTAACATTCCCCAACAATTGCCTTATAAGTGATCTCCTTTCCTTGAAATGATCATACCATCTATAACTCAATACAAAATCCACATCTTCCAATTTTTTTTTTTTTGCTAGTTCACTAGTTTGTGTGAGCAAAACAGAGCAAGATATGAAACTAAGAAAGCACCACTTATTCAAGGTGGTGGCTGAGAACATATTGTGTTATGCAAAATAATATTAACCAGCAATAGACAGCAAAAGAATGCCAAATGTTTTTCACCAAAATGTAATGCTAAATGTATTGCATTAACCAAAAATCTTAGGTATGAATATAAAGATTTAGCTTGGGATTTCAAATTAAGTTTGTATTAAGTGGATTTCCCTGTACAGGATTATGGCAAAGTTATTAGTAACAGTATAGAATCACAAACCACCCATGAACTGAATGGTAATTTTATTTTTCCTTTTTTAATGATACTGTGTTGAGTCAAAAACAAAATTAAAAAAAAAATATATATATACAAACCTGGTTCTTTTTTGGGTACAACAGGTTCAAGTAGCTCTTTGGGTTCACTTAGACCTTCAGAGTTTTCAGCACAAATACGGAAATAGTATTCCTTGCCTTCCAGGAGACGATCAACTGTATAAGTCAGAGTTTGGGCACCAATCTCACCTACTTTTATCCATGTGTTTCTTCTGGCATCGCGCCGTTCAATTACATATCCCATCAAAGGTTGACCACCATCAAATTTTGGTGGACGCCACTGTAGGGTTACTGTTGAATCTGTAAGATCTTCAATCTTCAGATTTTCAGGAGCATCTGGTGTTGCTGCAAGTTACATTTAGAAAAATAAAGAAAAAAGATATATTAAATTAATCAACATGCAGACAATGGTGCATAATAAATCCATAGTAAAAAATAAATGCTGTCAAAAAAGGTGGGGTGAATTGGTATGCTAATTATCATAAAACTGAAACCAGGAGATTTCATCTGATGGAGGATATCTTATGTGCCAACTACAGCATGCAAGTTTGAAAAATAATTATTACTAAATGATAGTTTGTGATGATTAAAACTTATACGGCTGTTTGTCAAAGCAGGCAAACAAAAAAACTAGGGACTTTTGGGTACCTTTAATATTAAATAATATGAGAAAATTTTAACTTTAAAGAATCAGTATCAAAGGATACACAGGTTCTGTCAAAGGAATGTTTTTGGTTGCATAGTTTGCAGTGATTGTGCTTAGAGACAGTCATGGAAAGTCAGTGTGTGGACATGTAATGAAAGCAGCCGTGAAGTCTGAGAAAATCCATTTACTTAAGGTTATTCAGTTTAGGTCAAAAAGTGGGGTTTCCTGGATTTATACTGGGACAGTAAACAAATAGGCAAGTTAATATTAACAATACACAAGTGTTGATCTCATTGTTCTCCAATGAATTCAGGTCCTAGTATGGCCATGTGAGGGTCTGAAGATACCAGGAAAATTGCTGCAAACTCAGCAGTAATATCAAAGATATGGTAGAGTTCAGCTGAGCATTGGATAGAATCATCATGGCCATAAGAAAAACAGGTGTGTGTACTACAATGAAAAATAGGATCATCATGACACAATAAAGCTCATGGCCACAAGAAAAATACTACAATGAAAAATCTCTTCAGGCTCATGTCATTATGTTTGGAAAACAAAACTTTTTAGATTTAATCTTTCATGATGATAATGGCAATAACTTGGCAAACACATTTCTTCAGAAATAATAAGTATTTACATAGATTTAAATAATGCATAATGCATCAGGAATCTCTTTCTCTCTCTCACACACACACACAAACAAAAAAACAAACAATCATGGTGAATTGGATGTGACACTAAAGAGATTTAGGAAGAATTTCACAAGTCTTGCAATATACAACTGGGTACATCACCATGGTTTCTTGAATACCCAGTGTGCTCTGACTCGGCATTAAGAGCTGTAAAATTTACGTTACATTTTCAATTTTTCAGATCCTCATCTTAATGTACAAATGACATTTGTCACAAACTAGTGTGGCTCAGTAGGCAAAACAGTTAATCCAAAACCAATAAGATAACTTAGTAACCAACATATCACAGATTGAGATCAGCTTTAAATGAAATCCAAACCAATACTTGCACACCAAGTCATCTTTCCCAGGACTAAATCTGACAATGGTGACAGAAAATGATTGTGAAAATGTAGGTTTATTACTTAGTTGAATTATGTTCAAAGTTAAATTATAGTATATTAAATCAATTCAATTCCTTTTTAAAGATTTATTTTATACATTTTTTGTAAAAGTGATGCTGGTTTTCAATGATTTCATTTCTATAATATGTATGTATTACACTTTAAAGAAAGACAGCTCTAAAGCTAGACATTGTATGAATATTAATTTAAACTTGTATGACAATTTATTTTTTTAAAATCTGAACTCACAGTAAGGGCTCTTAGGTGTGACTGAATGTTCCATCGCAAGTGGCTGTGACTGTCCAACACTATTTTCAGCCAACACTCTGAAATAGTATTGTTGTCCTTCTTGCAGCTGAGTAATAACATGGCTGGTTGTAGTTCCTGGAACCCTGTCAACTACAGTCCATGATGTTTTCCAAGGTTCTCGTTTTTCTATTATGTAGCAGGTAATAGGTGAACCGCCATCAGACTTGCTTGGTTTCCAACTCAGACAGAGAGACATACGCTGGATATTGGAAACACCAAATGCACCGACAGGAGGAGATGGGGACTCTGCATGAAAAAAAAAAAAATATGTATATAAAATATTTACATAACTTTTATTCACTAAAAAGCACAATAAAATATATTAGTTCATTAAAATAAGAATACAATTCACCATACAAATATGTTAAACCAGCATTTATCAAACATGAGCAAAAAAATACAAAAGATTTTTATATTAGGTATCTACTTTTCCTTTTTAAAATTTTTGTGCAGTAATGAATAAAGTAAGAATATTGAATTTAATAAGTTTTTACATATAATTATTTCCATATAAATAGAAACTATAGTAAAATTCTTCCTGAATTTTGAATCTTTAAATTAAGAATAATTTAGGTTTTCTTTTTAACTTTGTTTTTATAATATTTCTAAATGTACATTTCTTTGGTTCCAAATTTGTTTATGACTGGTTTCAGTTAATATTTAGATGCAGTATTTCCAATTCTGTTATCAGTTTGTCATATAATGAACAAAATAATAACTGTGCCAAAGTTCAGCCTCTTGCTTCATAAATTTACATTTAGTATATATTTGAATATAATATAAACTGACAGTTCCTACACCTATTTTGTTATAAACTTGTTTGAAACTGAAAGAGTTATGTCAAGGCAATAGTTTATTCTTGTACATTTGAGCATATTAACCATAATAAAACAGAAAATTACAATTTTTTATGCTAATAAAATGAGCAACTTAATTTCAACACTGAAGTGAATGAACATTTAACAAATTATATTTTCAGCAGAATTAAATGAAATATAAAATTCTGTGAAAAAAAGCAAAATATGATTCCCCATGCATGAAAATGTAAATTATTTTATAAAAGTTAACAAAAACCTATGTGAAAGATTAATTTCTGTACTACAAAAGCCAATAATGCAAATACAAAATAAACATTTAATCTTTACAAAAAACGTTCAGAACTTTCGTTTGTTCATGTGCAATAAATTTCTCACATAAAAAGAAACATCTTCTGTATTACTTACCTAGAGATTTTTTAATTTTAATTGGTCTTTCTGTTTCTTGTCTTGGACTGACACCAACACTGTTTTCTGCAGAAACTCCAAAATAATAAGACAGCTCCTCTTCTAAGTTGCTTACTAGAAGAGAAGTGCTGTAAGCATCAACTGTTGCCACCTTGGTCCATGTGTTGCTGCCTTTCACACATTTCTCCACTATGTAGTTTTTCAGCCTTGATCCACCATCATTAAGTGGTGGAGTCCATTCCAAGCTTGCATTATCTTTTCCAATGTTCTTCACTAGGATAGATTCTGGTGCTTTGGGTACCGCTAAAGGTGAAAAGGGAAAATTACAGACACTAAACATCACAAATGGAAAGTAGGTGAGTAATGTATTAAGATAATGTTATTTCACATTGCTATTTAAAGGGTCAATAATAGCAATTTTAGATCATTTAAGTTCATTATAAACAGCTGATGATCTCTGCAAATTTGCATAATTTCTTAATAGTCCTCCACCATGCTGCAGGCAAGTTAGATCTGCAAAATTGAAAAACTCATCCAAAATTCCCTATTTCTTAGCACTTTTATCTAGGTAAATTCTCAGAATACACTTGTCAGCTACAAAGCTGGTACTGTACTTACCCCAGATAGGTTCTAATGGAAAAGCAAAAGGAGAGGATGCCTACCCTGTGGGCAGGAAGAAAATTTTACACCAATGCCAATGCTCAGAAATTTAATTAAGATGCAGTAAATGTAACAGAAATACACATGATGAGAAAGGCATATTTTATTATATTGCATATTAAAGTTCCCTTCCTATTTACAATATAGTAATCTATTCAAAATAAAATAACCTTACAATATCTTATTTTTTTTTTAAAGTAGCACATTTTTGTTTTTAGTGTTTTGTAAGAGCCAGCAAATATTCAATAAACTGTTTGTCCTGTTGTACCAAAAGAGAGCTTTGAAATCATTCTCTAACAAAAAATGACTTAAAAGAAAAATAAAGAAATGACAAAGTTTAGCAAAATTTCTTTTAAGATATACTTAGTGAAATATTTTATAAAACTAATTTAAATATTTCCAGAAATTTTAAAGGCCGGTTTTTTTTTTCCTTACTGTGTCCATCTTCGGGAATGTTACAAGACTTTAGTGATGTTCTCATGTAATGTAGCTGCACTGAAAAACCTCATCTCAGTTGACTCATGCACAAGTAAAGTAACTCACAGGTGGCATTCTGATAGGAAAAGGTGGTTTAAAGACCAACAGATAAAGTTGGAATGATACAAAAAGATGTTACATCTACTCACTTGCAGCTCTCTGTGGTGTGACTGCTTCTGATTGCAGAGGCCGACTCTGACCCTCACTGTTCTTAGCACTAACTCTAAATGCATACTCATTTTCAGCTACAAGTGAAGTGAAAGTAAAGGTGGTAATATTTGGTTTCACTTCTGTTGCTGCACTCCAGTAAGTGCGACGAGCTTCTTTAAACTCCACCAAGTAGCAAGTGAGTGGCAGACCACCATCTTCTTGTGGAGGTTTCCATTCCAGATCAACAGAATTCTCTGTCACATTGCTTACAGCTAGAGGTCCCATAGGTGCAGATGGCTTATCTACAAAAGTTTTAAAAAACAAAACATATTGTTAATTTTTTTAAAAAGTTAAAGAAAACATTAATGCAAATAATTAATAAACATTTTATGCCAGGTGATTCTTGTTAGTTTAAATATGGTTATATTAAAAGTATCTTTTAATACAAATTGTCCTTCCAAATGTCAACATAACTTCCATAGAAAGATTTCTATTAATAAAATTTATTATAAAAAGTCTGTCTGATATAAAATTCTGGTTTTTAAGACACATTTTAAAGTATTGTATATCATGAAACCAGACTAGCTACTTTGAAATATCCACCATTTTGTAGCAACTGCATGATAGTGAAAAAAACAAAACACAATTTTCGAAATATTAAAGATAAAAACTGCATATTTCACTATCTACAAATAGTTTAACATATTTTTATGCAAAAATTACTATTAAAATAAATGTATTTTAAAAATTATACTGAAAATTTACCAAATTAAATTTTATTAGCAACCATACACCAGCATTCCCTCAAAAATGAAAAAGCTGAATGTTCTTATACATTCAGTAATGTTTGTTATTTTTTGAAATGTTTAACAAAAATTAGGCCATTTTTATAAACAAAATTATCTTTGAAATGTTTGCTTCACCAAAAAAAAAGAGAAGAAAACTGGCAATACCAAAAAGGAATAAAACAAAAGAAATCAATTGTCTGTGATGATGTCAGAACAGAAGATTTTTGTAATTAATACACCATGGATGGCTAAGCAGTATATAAACTATCATACATATGTACAACCTATTTGGATTTCTATATTTAGCACACGTCACATTATCCATAACAAGATGTTAACTGTTCAACACATTTGTTATATTTATCAGTGTGTTCTAATAAATGATAAAAGAGAATTAAATCCTAATTTATGATCATCATTGATGATTTATTCTTCAAAAACTAACCCTTGCAGCTAAAAGACACTTTTGCAATATTTGGGTTATACCAATAGCCTTTTACATTTGTATTTTTGGTCCTATTGAGTAAATTAGGAATTATTCAGCCTGTGATTGTAATAAATCAGGGAAGCCAGTTTGGGTTAAATGAGTAGTAGAAATATTAATAGCATTAATTAGGCCATCCAAGTCTGAAGAAACAGTAAATGTTGGGAGAGTTCATAATAAAACTATTTCTTAGCTGTAAATTTACAGAGGTTAAATTAAAAAAAAATAAGAATAAAGAAGATGGTTAGAAAACTGTATTAAATAATATGGATAACCTTGAATTCAGAAAAAAAAAAAAAAAAACAGAAAATAAAATAAAATGTAGGTACAAGCTGCCTGATGAAATTTTTAGCAGCAGACTTACCATAAGGACTCTTGACAAGAACCGAGCTTTCCATCTCTAAAGGTTTGCTAGTGCCAGCATTGTTCTCAGCAAAAACTCTGAAATAGTATTTATTTCCCTCTGTAAGGTTCTGCACACAGTAACTGAGATTGGATGGATTGATTTTATCTACTTTCGACCAGGTTGTTTTTGTTGCCTCTTTCTTTTCAATGATGTAACTGGAAAGGGGAAAACCTTCTTTTGGTGGTTTCCATTCAATGGTAGCTGAATTACGTTGGATGTCCAGTACTTTGATGAGACCAGTTGGTTTAGATGGAGGTTCTGTAAGATTAAAGTACAAAATGACTAATATATACAGAACTAAAAAATCAATCTAGCAAAAGAAAAAAAATGCATATTCAGTATACTGTTAATGTTTCAAAATGCAAGATAAATGAATACAATTTTATTTATTCACCCATTTCTTTACACCACAGAGTTATATAAATGATAGGTATTTGCTATTATATACAGTCACACACAAAAAATTTGTTAAAAATAAAATAAACTTAAATGTGAAATTAACTAATCAGACAAAGAAAAAGAAATACCAAAGTTTATGTTAAAATTAACAAGCAATAAGTAAATTTAATGCAGTGTGTGCATATTAATACACGGTTGTGCACAACAAAGCAGCAGCAAAAAAGATTATATAAAAACAGCACCCAATGTTCTGACAACCATAAAAAATAAATATACAGACAATTTTATTAACCTTTCATTAGTTTTTATTCAGTTTCTGCTATTTTATCTTGGTTGTATAATAAAATTTGCTTGCTAAAAACATAAAAACAAAAGTAGTTATAGTTAAACTGTTCTTGTAACTGGAGGAAAATAAAGCTACTGGACCAGCTGAATAATGTTCCTGTGTGTATGTAGTGCTCTCTTTGCATTTGGTATGAAATTCTTTCAATGAAATGCAGTAAAAAACTGTAGTTATATTGATAGTGAGCTTACCTGGCTTTTTCCTTGCAACATATACATTTGATTCAAGATGTCGGCTGGTTCCAATTGCATTGACAGCAAAAATTCTGAAAACATATTTACTCTTGTCAATCAAGTCCTTTACTTTATGTTTTGTTGAAAATGTATCAACAGTGGCAAAATCAGTCCATTTCTCTCCATTCACAGAAACTTGAATCTTGTAGGCTGTGAGTGGTGATCTACCTGTGTGTTTAGGAGGAAGCCAGTTCAATGTCAGGGAAGTTTGTGTGACATTGGTAAAGTCCACTGGGCCCTCAGGTGCAGATGGTGGTTCTATATGAATAAATGAATAAATTGAAGCAAAGGTTTCAAATGTAACTGCAAGCATCTTTTTTTTTAAGTAAGATACTTGCATCCTAAAACTTTTCTATCCTTATAATTTTCTTAAACATATAGCTAAATATAAATTGTATTATATCATTGTTTTCTTGTTTTCTTTATATTTTTTCAAGAATATGAAATAAAAAACTTCTCACTAGTTGCAATGAAATAGATGCAAAACTAAAATTATATTACAGTATATATAAGAATATTTTTTGTAAAAAAATAATAAAGCAGTTAATTTGTCAAAGTTTCTATCATATCTAGTTAAATTCATTCTTTCCTTTATTTTCAGACTACACAGCAGTAACAATAATACTTACTTGAATATTTAAAGTAATTAAATCAATATGCATTCTCTTTAAATACTGCTAACATAAATAAAATTAATAAAAAAACAAAACAAAAGAGTAATAATAACCTGGTTCTTTTTTAGGTACAGCTGGTTGCAGTGTTTCCAGTGGTGAACTGACACCTTCTGGATTTTCTGCCAGAACCCTGAAGTAATACTCTTTGCCTTCCATGAGATTTTGGATGCAGTATGTTGTGATATTTGGTTTAACTTTGTCAATCTTTATCCAGCTACCCCATTTGTCTATACGACGTTCAAGAATGTAACCAGTGAGATCCAACCCACCATTATTTTGTGGTGGTTTCCATGATATTGTAGCTGAAGAGTCTGTGACATCATCAATATTCAGCGGACCTTCTGGTGCAGCTGGAACACCTACAATAACAAAAGTGATACATGGGAGACAAATTAGTAAATTGGCAGTGTACCACACTTGTCATGTCACAGGCCAGTGATAAGATCTCACTTAAGAATTTGGAAGGGTTTTTTCCTTGTTTTTCATTTGGCATCTTCCAGAAACTCTATTAACACAATGAACAGATGATAGGGTTTCTGACCTGTTTCAGTTGGAGCTGTTTGTTTTATATATTCTTATTTCATTATAACCTTGCTAATATAACAGAATCTTTGATTTATCTTTGTTGTAGTTCCTACTGCTAAAGCAAACAGAACATAGCTGTATTATGTTTGTTTCATTTTATATTTACTTTGTAAATTAGTTTTAATCTTTGATAACTTCCCAATAGATTTGTCCAAAATTTTGAACAGAACTGCAACAATGATGCATTTGTTTGGAAATGTATAGGTTACATAAAAATGTTAAGAGAACTAGCAGTAGTCATTTACATTAAATAAAATGAATGACAAATGCAAAAATTATATACTAACATTTTGCATCAGGCAATAATAAATATACTAGCATAATTTTAGCTGTACTTCAGAAATTTCTACATTAAAAACTTTGAAAAAGCTATTTTTGCATTCATACAACTGCTGAGAATCAGTATATTTTCAATATAAAATAGTGTTTGATAAGTAGATTGTTATAAAACAAAAAGCAAAGTAAGGATAAACCTCCAGAATCTGTCAGTTTAGAACTTTACCAATTGTCATGTCTCAAATCTGATTTTTTTGGTTTTTTTAAATTGAATATAAAAGCAATTTGTAAAAGTAAATTAGTAAAACAGACTAAACTAAACTAAATTAAAGAAAAACTTATGCAGTTTACACTTACATTTTTGAAAATTTGCAATTTAAAATAATTTTTTTCTGAGCAAAATGTTAGACAAGTAGTATTTATTTTTCAGTTAACCTTTTACATACACAAATCAATACAAAACAGATATGAAAGAAAGAAAACAATAGAAAAGATATTGTGCAACAGTAAGAGAATAAAGGAGAAGAAATAAAACAGACATTGAATTTTAATACCTTCATGCTTTTCACTTGTTATAATCTAAAACAAAAACTACCATTTAAAAAAATTTACATTCTTTTGTGATAAGTTTGAAGCATTAGGAAATTCCATCTGAATAATATTAACAAAATGCATATATGTGTATAACAAACTACTGCGTTTTTGCTGTTGTATCCCCTATTTCACCCAAATGTTAAGGTCAGGGCTTGGGACACTAGTTGTGTGGAAAAATGAAGTGCATAGTACTAGCCACGATTTGCATCACAAAAGTGCCCACTGCATTCTAAGCAATCTAACAAAAGTCCTTACTACAACTTCTTTGGTTAGCTGTGAAAAGAAACCCAGAAAATTTAAAAGAAACCATGCTATGAGAAGTTCCAAATCAAATCATGGTCATCATTGGAAACTCAACTGGGCCCTCAGCCAAAGCAGGTCAGTATGCTACACACTCAGCTGGTCATCTGTCACCCAAGTTGCATTTTATTTGGTAGCTCTAAATATTTTTTCTTGTCAACTGCTGTTAAATCACAGTACTTACTGTAAGGGCTCTTTGGTGTTATGCTGTGCTCAGATTCAATAGCCTTTGACTGGCCAGCTATGTTTTCAGTATATACTCTGAAAAAGAAATCCTGTCCTTCCTTCAAGTTCTGCACAGTGTAAGTGGTGATATCAGGTTCCACTTTCTTGACAGGAGACCAGTTTGTTTTCCAGCTTTCTCGCTTTTCAATCACATAAGCATCAATAGGAGCATAAGCTTCATAATTTGCAGATTTCCATGACAGAGTGACTTGGTTACGCTGAACATCAGTAACTTTAAGGGGTCGCTGTGGTGCTGCTGGTTTTTCTGTTAAGAATAAACAAACAAAAAACACTAAATTTACTAAATTTATTCATGATTTTTTAAACCTGTGGCATTAATTTGCCCCCACCTCAGTATTGCAAAATAACTGGTGATAACAATTAATCCGAATTTCTCTATATAACTTTTATTAATTAACATCACAAATTCCATAGACTGTCATTAAAGCTATATAAAATTGCATGTGTGGGGGTCGTGTTGCCACTTAGGGCAAAAACAGTTTTCTTAAGGAAAAATAAATAATTTAGTATAGCATAAAATTGGAATAATTGCTGTTTGAAAAAGTTCAGATGACTAAACTATTTATTCTTTTGTTAAGAAACAAATAATGGTTTCATTCTAGCTTTAATTAGTTTTTACCAAATATTAATGATCAAAAAAAAAAAAATTCTGCAGGTGGAGCTTATAATAATGTTGACAGATTAAAACTGATGTGCACATCAACTTTTTTTCCACTGTGAGAGTTTTACTTGGTTAGATATTTTCAAAAGATCAATATGAGATTTCTGTTTGTAAGAAAAATAGTTTTAATATATTTATGTTTTGCCACAACCTTTCAAAAGTTTTTAAAGAAAAAAATTTACTTCCATTTTTAAAGGTAAATATTAAAAAAATTTTTATCCAAAAGAAACGAACATGATGGTTAGCATTACTTTATATACACAAGTAAATGAGGAATCAGAGGTTATTCTTACCAATTGGTCTCTTTGGTCTGATAGATGTTTCAGTTTCACGCTGTTTGCCCACACCAACATCATTTTCGGCAGCTACAGCAAAATAGTAATCTTCGCCTTCTGTTAACTTGGTGACAGTGAAAGAATCATTGAAAGGCTTTACTGTTGCCACTTTGGACCATTTCGGTGCTGCTCCTTTCCCAACAAAGATGTGATAGTTCATGATTTTCAATCCTCCATCAGTGCGTGGAGTACCCCATGTAACAACAGCACTGTCTGCAACAATATCTTTCAGGGTAACATGAGATGGTGGACCAGGTTTATCTTTAAGAAATTAGATAAATGAAAATACAAACATTTTATTTTACCATATTAAATATTTTAAAAAAAAACCCAGTTTTTAAAAAGAAATGAGAAAAAGAGAAAAAAAGCATAAACTATAATAAAAGTAAATAAGTAAATAGAATTCACTAATATAAAAATACACAAAAACATTAACTACCAGCATTCAACAGAAAGATAAAAACATTGTATAATAAACAATATAAATGTACATATGCACTCACCACAAAAAACAAGAAAAATTGTAGAATCTTTATCAAATTACACCTCATAGCCTAATTAAAGAATTTAAACTTATTTTTAAGTTCTTTCTATTAAACAAAATGATTATGCTTGTCACTGATAATATTTTGTGGTAAATGCAGTTAGTGATGCAAATTATAATGTAAAATCATATTTACAATAACTATCTAAAATAGTCATAATTAGCCAAAAAAAAAAAAAAAAGATAAACAGAATCTGTATAATTTTTTCAAGAGATTTCCCAATTTATCAGAATACTGTACTGAATCATTGCTTTTCTATTCTGTATAGCTAGATCTAGTAAAAGGGGTTTGAACATGGCACCTACAATAAGTTCAAACAAAAAAACTTAAACAGGTTTCACTGTCTATTCCACTATAAATTAACTGTTTTTTCTTTCCTGAAATGTAGTTCAACCAATACCTGTATTTTCAATACCAATTAGATTTTAAAGTATGATAATAAATCTGTAAAAATGTTTCACAAAAAATGTACTGATATAATAAGCAAAGAGATACTTAAACTAGTGAGTGCTATTGTTTCAAAAAATCTATCAAACCAGTAATGATTAAGCATGTAGGAATGAAAGCAGGGATTAAACTAAAATAAATAAATAAATAAATGTCTTTGTTTCATTTGTTGGGAATAAAAAAAAATTAACAGTGGTTTAAAAACAGTACAATCTTGTTAGGTTTCTTCTGAATTTACAGATTGCTATTTTTTTTCTTTTTTGAATTTATTAACATGAAAAATAATAAAACATAACTAGTAGCACAAGTGAAAGATGGAAAAAACAAATAAGTGATTAAGAAATGAGCACTAAACATGTTTACCTGTATCCAGCCTCAACCATCATGATGAACAATAATTTTTTATCCATACTAAAAGATGAACCGTACATGAAAAGAAGGGATGATGGTAAGCCATGTTTATGTTCATGTTAGCACAGAACCATCACAGATGAATATATTTATAAAAATTCCCAACATAAATTCAAGTCTTATGGATTTTCTTTGACCACCAGTAACAAGCATCTGGGATATTTATAATTAAGCATGCATGTTCAAATAATGTCATCATCACCATCAAACTTACAGATTGTTTTTAAACTGAAAGGCAAGCATATGGTAAATAAAGCAAATGATCTTAATTTTACTGAGACTCAAAAGAAAACCAGTAAACAGACAAACTAGTAATTAACACTAAATCAAAAAAATAGACAGATAGTTAGTTACCTGCTTGTACTTGAGGTTTAGCTGTGTCTGTTGACACTAGTGGAGGACTCTGGCCAGCAATGTTGATGGCAATTACCCTGAACTGATATTCTTTGTCTGGAAACAAACCAGTGGCAGTACAGTTTGTGACAGTTGGTTTTACTTCTGCCACTTTACTCCATGTACTGCGCCATGTTCCTCGCATTTCCACTATGTATGCAGTCAGAGGTGTTCCACCATCACTTTCTGGAGGTTTCCAATGTAATTCTGCAGAA
The DNA here is from genome assembly GCA_018389105.1 of Nautilus pompilius. NCBI lineage: Eukaryota > Metazoa > Mollusca > Cephalopoda > Nautilida > Nautilidae > Nautilus > Nautilus pompilius. Next base: position 264,287 of record JACATO010002171.1, read on the forward strand.
TTTTCACTTACATCACTAATTTTCAGTGGTCCAACAGGAGTTAATGGAGGTCCTAGAAAACAAGCTTTCCAATTAAAGAAACAAAAAACAACAAAATTTTGTACTGCTGCTTTATTAAAATTTATTGTTTTTAATCAATTACAATAGTTACTCAGTTATCTGGTCATTAGTTACTTAAATTCCAATGTGCAGATTCCATTTTCAAGCCAGTTTCTTTGTTGTTTGCATATTACACAAACACACACACACACAAATATATATATATTTTTTTAATACATGTACTACTTACTAATAAATAATACAAGCAACTTTCTTTTGTAATAACCACAGTTACATGACATTAAAATGTAGCTGCACACCAGCATTACTCCTTACAATTTAAAGATGTCACCAGTAAAAGTAAAACTGAAAATTTATTCTAATTTTTAGCAGAGAATACTGTGATATCAAAGAATCATTATAATGTTTGAGTTATCACCACAAAATTAACATAAGCAATATCCAATAAAGAAACTTAAAAAAAAAGATTAAATTATAGACAGACAGACAGACAAATCAATTTGAAGTTAATGCATGCACAAGAAAAAAACAACAAAATTTAGAATTCTAATTTACTATAACTACGAATTATGTTTGTAATCTCCATTTTAATTATTGTGTTATTCCTCTTTATCAATGAGTAAAACTTGGGAAAATTTAAAAACATTATCTTGATGTAGAGCATGCTTTAATCCTTCCATTCTGATATCCTAATCACAGAGGTTCTGAATACTAGGACATTCACAATCATTTGGCATATTTAAAACCAACCAGTAAATTAAAAGCATGCCATCCTTAAATCAAAATATTTAAGTTTTATGGTAAAAATTAAAACTACCAACCAACATAGTATAAACAATTCTAGAAAACAACTAAATGTTACTATATGCAATAAAATATGCTAAGTTGTTAAGAGGACTTCCTCATAATTCAGACTTTAAAATGTAAAAAAAAAAATCTTTAAAGATTACCTTTAAATATTTAAGCCATATATATTACTGAATTTTTAAAAATACTATGACAAAAAAAAACAAGCAATTATCAAAACATCAACATTTAAATTTTGATTTTAACTTTTACCAAGAAACTGACAACAAAGTAAAACTTAGCTTCCATTATTTCTGTTATCATTATCTTTCATGACTTTAAAAAATGCAGAAAACTTACTTCATATTTCTCATATGATTTCCTATTAAAAAATTACATTGTGAAATACACATTGTAAATGTGTAAGTGAAACAAAATGCAGTACAGGTACAGGTTCTAAAAGTTAGTGAGAAAACGCAAACCAAGGGTCGGCAATTGGCGGCCTGCGAGCCCCTTTGGTCTGGCCGTGAGCCTTTACGCATATTAATATAGAATCCGGCCCACGGGCAGTCTTCTCTTAAAAAAGTCGTCATTCGTCATTTCTAAAAATAGTTAACCAACACACTAATGCTATAGGAAACTTGGTAAAGAGCACGCAATTCACCGATATTTTCTCAAATGAAGCTTGCCAAGAACCTCCTTCATGCACAGTTGACTGATAGTCACCTCACTGATATCTTTGCTTTGAAATCTTGTAGCATTTCACCGGATATTTCATCTCTGTGTTCACAGCGAAAGTGCCATCATGTTTCTCGTTGTGTTAAGAAGGCTGATACGCAGTAGTAAAGCAATAAATATGTTTGTGCATTTATAAGTGTCCTTGTTTTTACTCTGGCCCGCAAGGTGATCTTAGGCCCATAATCTGGCCCCCGGTGTCCAAGAAATTGCCGACCCCTGACGTAAACACTGATGCTAATTGATGTCAGCACAATACAAACAGAAAAGAACAAATCAGTGCAAAATTTGCATGCAGGAAAAATATTAGAAGGGATTTACTATAAAAATTAACTAAAATTTAAGGTTATAGCTATGAACTAAATTGGAAATTGAGTAGGTATCTATCAATGACAAAGATGTTCAGGTTATGACAGCAGTTTCAATAGTTGCAGATAAATTTGGTAATTTCTACTAGGGTAAAAAAAATCTTATTTGAGTTTGTAACTCACCATATGGGCTCTTAGCTGTGAATGGTTTAAGAGATTCTAAAGCCAAGCTAAGACCGGCCTTATTTTCAGCAAAAACTCTGAAGATGTATTCATTTCCTTCAATCAAATTCTGGACTTGGTACGTTGTTATATCTGGACTGGTTTGATCAATACGGGACCAGGCTGTTCTTTTAGCATCACGCTTTTCAATAACATATGCAGTAAGTGGTGATCCACCATCATGCAATGGTGGCTTCCACTCAATGGCAATGGAACTTTGAAGAATCTTAGTAGCTACTAGAGGTCCTGTTGGTTTTCCTGGTGGCTCTGTTTGGGGAAAATGTAGGTTACCATTTTTACTCTTTTACATAATTCTAGGTATTACAATAATCTCCAAGTATATGTTCATTATTGCAAAAAGTAGTTTTTTTTAAAATTTAGTTACTGATTAATCTGTTATAGCAAAAAGCAACAAAAAAAACACTTAATTCACAAAGACCAGTTATTAACATGAAGACAAGTACAAGAAACATTATGAAAAAAACTAAATTTAAATAAAATATGAACATACAAGCATCAGACATTTAAATGTAATATTCAAAGCATAGTTAATCTCAAAAAAAATATAATAGAAAATGCATTTTAGACTCTTTAGCATGATAAATGTAATACAACTTTTCTGTAAAAGCTGCACAATATACATTAAGTACATGAACACATGATAACAAAAAAACTGTTAACATCATACAAAAATAAAGTTTATTTGTTTACCTATTGATTTCCTTGGGATCACAGGTTGTGATTCAATGGACTTGCCAGCACCAACAGCATTTACAGCATAAACCCTAAAAACACATTCTTTGTCTTCTTGTAAATCTTGAGCTTTGAATTTAGTTATGTGGCTTTCTACTGTACCCAAGTTAACCCAGTCTTTTTCTCTGAACTTCACTTCTATCACATATGATTTAATTGGTGACCCACCATCTTTTGTAGGTGGACGCCAGTTTAATGTTGCTGTTGTTGCTAAAATATCCTTGCATTCTAAGTCATTTGGAGCACCAGGTACCACTGAAATCAGATATTAAAAGAAACAACAACAGAAACTGTAAGTACAGTGGATAATTATACAGGCAAACCATTAAACAAGTTTTTAAAAATTAGCCCTATTTTATCAGCAAACATTTTAAAAAGTATAGTTTACTGCCATAACAATTTGAGCACTGTAGATGTACATTTTCAGAATTTGTTAGGAGCACCAATTTCAATGTGTAAAGATTGTGTTATTACATATAATGAAATGACAAGGATTTAATTGTTAGTACTTTTGAATACCCAATATTCTATTTATGGAATTATGAAAAGTTATAGTCTAAGTATCTAATCCTTGTTTAGGCTAAAATTAAATATCACTTAAAGCAAATGACTTTTGCATGGTTGCAAAATAAATGCAATTATGAAATAAAGTATCAAAGAATATTAGAATAAAAAAGAATCTTGCCAATAATCAGCTACAAAAAAACAGGACATATCTTGCAATGCTTTAATGTAATGTAATAAAGATACCATTCATTAAAAAAATTTTCAAGGATTATTTGTCTAAACATGACAATTTGTAAATTTATTTTCTTTGTATGAACCACTAATGTGTTCTTATGTTTGTGATATATAATGTGACACATAGTATCTGCTTGACAGGTATTTTAGGCAGTGAGTTCAAACATTTAAAAAAAGTTTGAGTTTCATTTTTGGTACTAGATACTGTAAAGTTTAAAAAATGCAAGCCTACACATCTACATATATAACCAAGATTGAAACAGAAATTCAAAAGCATCAACACTTAATAAAATATGGAAAATGCAAAAATATAATTGTTTTCAGTTTATCCAAATATTTTTTAGCTTCATGGTTTCTTTGTTTAACATACCTTTTCCTTGTATTTCTCATTTGTTTACTAAGAGTAAATTAATGTATTGGTGAGAATGAAATTTGCACAAACTGAATACTGAAAGCTGTTATGAAATCTTGTCTACAGTACTATATTAAACTTTCACATTAACACAGAAAAATAAACAAACCTGGTATTTTCTTTGGTGTAGCAGATTCATCTCCTTCCAGTGCAGGACTAACACCTTCAGGATTTTCAGCAAACACTCTGAAAAAGTACTCATTACCCTCAATCAAATTTTGGACACAGTAGCTAGTTACATTTGGTGATACTTTCTGAACTCTAATCCATGTCATCCGTTTCTTGTCTCGCCGTTCTATAATATAGCCTGTAAGCTCCAATCCTCCATTTGATGTTGGAGGACTCCAGTTGATAGTGACCTCTGTATCAGTGATGTCAAAGAGAGTAAGAGGTCCTTGAGGAGCTGATGGAGGTCCTGAAAATAACACATTATTCAAGTTTTTAAAAAAAAGGCCCTACACATTTTTTGTGTTTGTGTCTCTCTCTCTCTCTGTCTGTGTGTGTGTAAATAATATAATATCTAAATAGATATGTTACCAGAAATAAATAATATATATAACTATATTTTAAAATATTTTTATTTATTTATCTTTCATGTTGCTCACTACCACTTTCATTTCTTACTTTGTGTACTACTTTAAAATTAGTAAAAATTAGGGATTTTTTTTGTTCTTTTATTTTGGGAGAAAAGTGTAATTTTTTTCTTTTTAGTTGGCAAGAAATTTCCCTTTCCAGTTTAATGAAAAAAATAATCATGAATCAGCTCAGTCCACTCTGAATACATTTAATTTTAAGAAAAAAAGAAAAGAACACTTACCATACTGGCTTTTTGGTGTTATAGCATTAGATTCCAAAGCATCTGACCGTCCAACAGAATTTTCAGCAATGATGTGGAAGAAATACTCCTGTCCTTCTTTCAAATTCTGCATACAATAGCTTGTAATATCTGGTGTCACTTTTGTCACTGTTGACCATGTTGTTTTCCAAGACTCACGCTTTTCGATGGTGTAAGATGTAACAGGTGAACCTCCATCAGACTTGCTTGGTTTCCAAGAAAGTGTCAGAGATGTTTTTTGAATATTTGAAAACACAATTGGACCTACAGGTGGTGATGGTCTCTCTACAAATATACAGAATGAGGTGTTTATATATTTTCTTTAACAAATTTACCATGCTTTAAAATGAACTCAACTTACTAATATTCCCTTTAGAAATTCTTTGGTGATATTTAAATACTAAAATCTATGACATTAAATTACCCCCCCCCACCCATTCAGCCACAAACAATAAAAAAGGGAGAAAAATCCACATTAAAAGGAAAATCACAATATATTCTCTATCACAGACTGATAAAAAGTTGATACAAAACTACATGTAAAAATATTTCATAGCAGAACATCTTTCAAACAGTTAGATCAATCCTTCAAAAACTCTCTACAAAGATGCCATGTAAATTACTAAATGTTCATACAATTTGAAGATACTTTCTACTGTTCCTTTGATTAGTTTCAGTAATTTACAACAGCAATTCCACCACTGCCACTTAACATTCCTACTAAATATAAAACTTACCAGCTTCTTTCATTGGTGTAATAGCTGAATCCGTCTCACATTGCTTGCTAACACCAGCTGAGTTTTCAGCGGATACAGCAAAGTGATAACTGGTTTTAGTCTTAAGACCAGTCACTTTGTAACTGGTGTCGTAGGATTTCAAGGTAGTAACTTGTGTCCATTTCTGGGAAGATTTTTCACGTTTCTCTATTATGTAATTAGTTATTTTAGCTCCTCCATCCTGTTTAGGTGGTTTCCAGGCCAAGGACACAAAGTTTTCACCAATTTTAGTAGGTTTTAGCTGAATAGGAGGTCCAGGAACATCTAGAAAATAATTTTTAGTACATTCTTTTATACTATATTGTAATAACATAAAGTTCTAGTAATTTTAAGTTTTCTTTTGAAATTACTTTATGACATTATTTTTAGAGACATAAAAAATTGTATAGTTATGCCTGCCATTGTATCTCTGTATGAAGAACCATAACCAGCACCAAATGAAAGTAGCTAATTTTAATTTGTTTTCTAAAGAATTATTTCATTTTTCCATTGTAATTTTTTGTACTAAGTGAAATCATGAACATCATGTAAATAATAATAATAATAATACTTAGTTTTCAAAACACTGCCATTTTCAGAAGCATAGTTCAAAAAAATCAAACTAATCCCAAAATGTGTGACCAATATCTTTAATATAGAAACTAAACATAAAAATGATATACAACTAAGTTTTTAAACTTAGCACATCTGCCTAAAATATGATTTTTGATACCTGTTTCTTCTCAGTGTTTAATAATCTAAATTTATCTTATCAGTTTATATGTCATTTCTATTAGCTGCATGCTGTTAGGAAAAAAGAAAAAAAAATATAACAGAGAATCAGCATAAGTAAACAGACACTCAAGTCTGAAAGAACACCTGTTTTTTCTGGAACCACACACAACACAGGCAAAACGAGTAAAATTAATACTTTTTTAATGCCATCCCTTGCTTATGCAACATAGCAACATCATGACACACTGTGTAGATGAGATTAGCAAAATCCTGGTCTGTAGGATTTTAACCCATTCCTGACACAGATTCTGTACTACAGAGTCTTGGGAAGTGAGTTTATAGGGATCCTTTTGTAGGAAACAGTTGAGGATAGCCTGACTACATATACTTAATGTGGTTAATGTCTGATGATTTGCCAGGCCATGGCAGAGTTGTGGTGTCCTGACTCTCTTTCCAGCTTTGTATTGCATATGTAACATGGGCACCAGACATCTTCCATAAAAATACTGTCCTCCTTAAATAGATGTCCACTGGTATAGGCAGGCAGAAGTTCCTCTAAGAGGATCTTAATGTATCAAGCACATAGTGTGGGGTGTAAAGCAGTTTGCAGCCCACTACTCATTTTTTGGACCCTACACTATGAAGATAAAATCCTATTGTTCTTGTGGATAAAGTTTCCACTCTGTTGGCTTTGGGTATCCAGGATGTACATGAACAGTTGTCTTATACTTCTGTTTAACTAGAAAAGTCCCCTGTTATCAGTCAACTGCAAAACATCCAGCACTTTGGAATTTCCTGCTGGCTTATATCAAAGTCCTACTGTGAAACTATACTCCTTTCAAAGTTTATCTGTTCCCATGAACTTCTTGTTTGTAGGATTGCTGACTACAGACTGAGGTTTCCTCCAGTTTGTACCTGTTCTTATTTCTTATAGCTTGCAATAATGTGATTGGAATTACCTATATCAATCTCTTGAGGGAACAAGACCACTAAGAGTAGCTGGGATAATAAGCCTGGGGGCTGGGCCCCACAATTCAAGTTTAGCTCTAGACAGCCTTGTCTGAAGATGTCTATTTACTTATACAAAGCTTCTGTTTATCATTAGTTTTAAGTTTATCTGACAAAACCTCCATTAGCAGTTTTACTTTAATTCCAATATGAAAATTCAGACATAAAATTCATTAAATAGATAATCACTAACAAAAAAAATATCTTACCAATTTTCTTCTGTGGTTTAGCAGAGTCCAGTGAGTCTAAAGCTGGACTATGTCCTTCTGCATTAACAGCAATAATTCTAAAGTAATACTCATTGCCTTCCCTGAGATCCAAAATGGTCAGCTTAGTGGTATTGGCATTCGTTTTTCCAGCTTTTGACCAAGTAGAGTGAGTTGAAGGTCTCATTTCCACTATATAGCCAGTCAGTGGAGAACCTCCATCACTTTTTGGTGGTTTCCATTCCACGTTTGCTGTGCTGTTTGTTACATTACTGATTTCAGCAGGACCCACAGGCACTGACGGTTTATCTGCAAGAAATATTTAGCAATTGATAGATATGGATTGTGTTTTGTGAAGTTTTTTTTTTTTTTTACTCTACCATACAGAACTATCATAGTAGTTAGATGTTCATAATTAACTACATTAGTTCAGTTTAGTTTTTAAAAGGCAGCAGGAAAAAGTCATAACCTATACAAGGCTTCCAGGGATGAAAAGCATCTAAGAATACAATTTTAAAAAAGATTTACACAATCATTAATATTAGCCCTTTATCTAATTTGTTTTTTTTTTTTAATTTTATAACTGAAAAAGAATTTTTCCTAATTTCTAGCCATGAAGGATTCTATTCTAATTTATAATTGTAACCCTAGTACTACTTAATTGTAGAAAACCTAGCAAATTTGATGCTCAAAATCCTTAATTATTTTAAAAACCATTAGCAGGTTTGCTCTTAAATAAAGACTCCACAAAATATTCAAGTGGATGAACTAAGAACTTGTACAAAGAACTAAGATCTATTTTTTAAAAATATTTGTTGTCTGTTTTAATACCTACTTAATATTCAACTGGCTTTGTTAATTGAATTCAGAGCACATGAAGAAAGCAAAAAAGATAAATGAGTTAGGACATGTTACAAGGATGCTGATGGAGCTACTTAATACTAATGCCTCTATCAATATTGTACTGGCTTTGTTAATTTAAGAAATGCACTGATCTTCACATTTAAGAGTTTTTAAAAGAACTCTAGATTCCATTTCTGAAACTACATTTTCTAATTTATTACTTGTTTCCCAATCCATTTTATTCCCTATGCAAATTTTCCATTTTAACAAATAATCTAAAAAATTATTTTTATCTACTTCTGTACTGACTCTAAAATAAAGTTTAGTAACATCTGCAAAAATTTTTAATTTATGTCTATCATACTATAAATATCCTTAATGTTTATTTATTCAAAGAAAGGATCTGAAACAGAATTACATGGAACACAAATTGAGACTTGATTACCTAAAGTTGATACATTGTTTAAAATTATGCATTGTTGTCTACTCTATAAGCTAGTTATCCATAACAAAAATGAATCATGAACAAACTCCTTTTTTAATATTATTTTTTTTTTATTTGTAGCTATGTCAACAGATTTTTAAAGTCAAAATAAGCAATATCAACTTGAGTTTTCACATCAATCAATCAATTTAGTTACTTCAAAAACTTCAAAGCATATATAGGCTGAAAATCTCCAAGAAAGCTGTATCCTAACATAAACCAATGACTGGACAGTACTGGTGGATGTGGAATGGAAATTACTATTCACTCAAGATATAAGTATAGCAAACCTGAGACTTAATACCATCATATAGCCAAAGAAGGCAAGATAGGTTTTGTTAAATGAGTTAACAGTTCCACTGGAAGAGAAAATGGAAGAGGAAAATGAAGTAAAACAAAAAAGTTGAAGACTTGTGTCAAGAAATCTAGGAGAAAACATGAGAAGTGTAGTTTCTTCCAGTAGAAGTAGGTACAGAAGACTACTCAGAAAAAAACAATGAAAATCCTGGTTTCTCATCTAGACAATTTCCTGAAGAAAATGAAAGTGGCTTTGGCTTAAAAGTTTGTACATAGCTAACCAATGGACGAACATCCTGAGAGTCCTATGAATGATGGCATAAACCTGCTAAAGGATAGCACAGAAGTGAGGAGTCCAACAGAAGCACCTGGAATGTATTAAGTTGTAAGAAAATTAAACAAAATAGTTAAAGATTTATGAATAAATGAAGAAGTTTCTTTTAATATTCTTGAAAAAATATTATCAAGCCCTCCAGTCTTTTCAGATTTAAGTGCCTTTAACTTATTTGCTATCAAATTTTCCATAATGATTATTGTATAAATTTGTTCTACGTAAGCCTATTTTATAAATGGTACATTATCATTGTTTCCTAAATACACTAGGAATATCTATATAAATAAAAATCATCACCATGGATGTTTACTTATATTAGAGTGACAGCAAAGTATGAAGTAGAGTTTCAGCAAAGTAGTAATTGTCAAACTGTAAAACAACTTAGTATTTTTTAGAGTGCTAAAATGAAAAATAAAACTAGTAGCTAATATAATTCTAAATGATAAAAATAGTTTAAAATGCCACATTAAACAATAGTTCAAATATTTGCAAACATCAGGTAAACAACACATACTAAAACGACTCTTGGCCAGAGTGGCTGATTCCGTCTCCAGTGGCTCACTTAATCCCACCTTGTTTTCAGCAAACACTCTAAAGTGATAGTCAGTGTTCTCTATCAGATTCTGCACACAATAACTTGTAATAAATGGTTTGACTTTATCCGCTTTTGTCCAGATGGTCCGTTTTGCTTCCCTTCGCTCAATGATATAACCAGTAAGAGGAGATCCTCCATCATCTTCTGGAGATTCCCAAGAAATGCTAATGGTTTCTCTTTCCACATTTGTTATTTTAATAGGACCTCTAGGCATAGATGGTTTTCCTGAAAAATTTAGATTATTTATTCAGATTTCAGATATCTCCATATTTTAAAAAATGCATTTAAAATTATGATTTTATTTTGAAAATTAAAAATACTCACTAGTGGTCTAATATACATATTAATATTTAAATAACAAATTTTATCTTATCTTATGATTTAAAAACAGTTCTTTCTTTTTATAAATAAAGCCCATTTAAACCCTTAAAATTAAAATGTTAACTCTTGAATAATTATACAGAAAATTGAGTCAATTTATAAACCTTTTAATCAGTTGAATTTTTTCAAAATCAGGAGTAAAAAGGGTATAATAAAACAATGTTGGGCTACCGTGACATTTCCAAATGTTAAAAGTTAAGGAAAATATTAAAAGTAATTCCTTACTATCCAAATAAAACAACAATATAAAGTAATACAAATGTTATATGAAGCAAACTTTTATAAAATCTTATTAGTACAATAATATGAAATGTATACTGTTTCAAAACATTGAAATTTGTAAAATCATATTAAACATTTTTTGTTGATAATACAAACCTATTGGTCTCTGTGGTGTGATGGGGCTGTCAATCTCACAAGGTTGGCTCACACCAGCTTTGTTTTCAGCACAAACTGAAAAATAATAACTGATGCCATCTTGCAATCCAGTCACCTTATAGAAGTCTTCAAAAGCATCAACACTTTTTACTTTTGTCCACTGAGTAGAAGCTTTTTCCCGTCTTTGAATAATGTAGCCAGTTATCTTAGAGCCACCATCAGATTTTGGAGTTTTCCACTCAAGCGAAACAAAGTCCTGACCAATCTTTGTAGGTTTCAATTGAGTTGGTGGACTTGGTGGATCTGAATTTTAAAGAGACAAAAGAGAAAGTTAGTAAATTTATTTTTATCATTAAAAGTTCTGTTATCTTACCATATATTTTTCAGTTTTAAGAATTATGTATTTTGTTTGAACATGTTAATTCCAAAAGTATTTTTATCAACCCAAATCAGAAATTTTGAAGAGGTAATAATGATAAAAAAGAAAATATAACAATAGAAAAAAATCATTTAAATTAAGTACAATTAGTAACAACTATTTAAAATAAATAAATATACTTAAAATAAATTACCTACAAACTTTCATGTTAAAAAATTCATTTTCAACAGAATAATCTATAACAAGTAAATTTCTACACCTGTTGACAGAAATTGTTTTTGGTCTGACAGAAATATACTGAAATAATTTTGAAATCTGTTTTTTTTAAGTCTAAAAATACTGAATTAGCCCATAGATAAGCATTTAGTTTGTAATCTTTCTGAAGAAAGGAGATTACATTGTTAAATTTCTTTGGACTGCAGAAGCACAAGTACACAAAACTGAAAACTGTTGTTTCTATACAAAGAAAAAAAACTATATGTATTATAAACTAAATGCTGTTATTTTTATTTTAGAACATTTTGCAGCATATTTCTACCCAGTATTCCAGAAATTAATTTTTCCCAAGAAATGTAACTGATTGTTGCTATTATTCCCTATTTCATGAGGCAGCAGACCAAAAGACTGCTTTGACATTAACTAGACTACCCCTACCAATTGGCTAGAATGGAAGATGACGACTTAGTCTACTGACAAGTCTAAATGTAAACAAAGTTGTGTTACATGAAATACAGCATACCAATTTTCTTCAATAGTGTTACAGAGTCCAATGAATTCAGTGATGGTCCATGACCTTGAGCATTCACAGCAGTCACACGAAAGTAATACTCAGAGCCTTCTATCAAACTGTTCACAGTAAACTTAGTGGTTTTTCCATCCACCATTCCAGCTTGAAACCAAGTAGATCTTGTGGAAGGTCGCATCTCAATGATGTATTTTATCAATGGTGTTCCTCCATTACTCTTGGGTGGTTGCCATTCTAGATCAGCAGAGTTAAAGGTTATATTGCTGATGTCCAGTGGACCAACAGGTTGAGATGGAATATCTAAAATTTAAAAAAAACCAAAAAAACTCTAGATCACTAAATGAACTGAGAATTTTATTTCTAAAGCACATGTCCTCTATACATTATTTTACTGTCTTCTAAAAATGATAAATTATACTTTTTATTTTTTTTTTTAGAAAAGTAAATAATATTAGAGGGCTAGTAAAATCTACCGTCACTTTTACATATAAATTTATTACTTGACAAAACAGAGGTCAAACACATTCAGACATTAATAAAATGAAGGCAAAGCTTGTGGATGAGATAGCAATTATTAGTAATAAATCATAGAAAGAACCACATTTTCGAATGACAGTTTAGAATGGGAAGAAAGGCTGTAAAATATAAGTTAGATGAATATTTAATTAAATATTTTCCCAGCATTTCTTTAGATGAAATACTGTTGACAGTAAAAAAAAAAAATTACAACCTGATATCATATTAAAATCATTTTACTTTTATTCCATCCAATCTTAGTACTTGTTGTAGTAGAGTAGTAGTAGTAGAGAGAATAAGTTCATTCCTAATCATTCACTCAGAGCTTGTCAAGCATGATGTTGGATTTGCATTATCCATTATTATTTGGGTTTACCTAAATCCTGTTACACAGTTCAGTTATTTTTGATGGCAAATGTTAAATATAATCTTCATGCAATTTTACTGATTTCTTCATATCTTTGTTTCACAGCCAGCAGTAAAAAAAATTTCCCTTTTTCTGAAAATGAAGCAGCTTTGCCAAGCACCTGCCTATTTCGAAAGTAAAGCACTACAAATAGAAACAAAGCCTCCAAGATCTTAAACATGCCCTTGATTCAATTAGTCATATTTATGTTTACATAAATATATTCCTTTCATCAAAATATTATACTTTTCATTGGTATACAAAGCGACTTTAACATTCAGCTTAATCTTTAAAAGAAATTGCGTAGCTATTAAATAGTCGACCCCCGCGTAATCGTGGTTCGGCATTTGCGGCCCCGGTTATTCGTGGAATTTTCCCTAGAACATAACTAATAATTGTTCGTGAAAACCCCCGCATATTCACGGAATCGCAAATATTTTCCGTAATTTTTATGGCTTTTTTCATGGCAATATATATTTTTTCACGCTTTTTAACACTAAATTATCAATAACAATATAATTTACTAATTTTGTAATATAAATACTGACGTAAATTCAGCAAAATATCAATATAAAATAAATGCTATTGGCTGGAGGTTTGAAAGTAGCCAATCTGAGAGCGTTATTAATTTCTCTTTACTGCTGATTGGCTGCTGCCCACGAGGTGCTGTCTCAGGCAGATGCAGCCCAGCATCATCCCAGTTTACCACGTGTAGCTATCTCGAGTGTTTCGCTGAGTGTTGTATTTTTTATTAAATTATTATATATCTACTTATATTTTACGTTATATTTTGACATTTATAGGCATTTATAGGCATTTTTATGGACCACATACAATATTCGCGGTTTTTCACTCTTTGCGGGTGCTCAAGGGACGTAAGCCCCGCGAATACCGGGGGACAGCTGTAATGCAAAATCAATGATTTCTTTGTTCCAAAAGTTCACTAATAAAGAAAGTTTACATATTTTGTGGCATCGAGAATGTGATTCTTACCAAACTTTCTCTTGGCCATAGTTGCTTCTTCAGTTTCAAGGGGTTCACTTTGACCAGCTTTGTTTTTAGCAATTACTCTAAAGTGATATCCAGTCTTCTCTTGGAGATTTCTCACACAAAGATCTGTGACTGAAACATTAACTTTCTCCACTTTTGTCCACAGAGTTCGGGAAGCCTCACGCTTTTCAATTATATATTCATTTATGGGAGCTCCTCCATCATCTTGGGGTGGCTTCCACTTGATGCTGATAGAGTCATGCTGAATGTCTATCACCTTAATTGGTCCCACTGGCTTAGATGGAGCAGCTTAATAAAAACAACAACAGATATTTACTATTGCATACAAATTCAGAAATTAATATCATCTGAAACAGTATTAGTATTCATATATCAAAAGTAAGTGAACAAATTCTATTTTTAATAAATTGTAAGAAGCAGACATGTACTTAAATAAAGCTTATCAACAAACATTTGATAAAGCCTATACATTTTAGAAGATACTTTGCATAGTATTCTTTTTGATTTTTCAAAGTTTAGGAAAAAATTGCAAAAAATCAGTAAATGTTATATTTAAAATATATTTAATTTGATGTATTTTTCTTTTTAACTGGAACATATTACTTTCATTGTCTACGACCACTGTAAAACAACAACTAGATGGTTATAGTTGTAAATCAATACTGTTTGCATAAATCATAGGATAAAATGCTTTAAATGATTCCAAATAATTATCATGTTATCACCACAATTTCACATATGACCACTATACTCTATCTGCAGCATATCTAAAAAAATGAGTAATTTGTAACATTCTGTTATTAAGCAATGCTTTGCAACTTTAAATTTAATTAATCAACATAAAATGAAACTGATTTGCAAATGAGACTTTACCAACAAAAAATTTTTTATATTTAATAAGAAAAACTTGTTTAATCTCAGTATATATTTGACAGTTGATATTTCCATAAGCCCATAAATAAAATCTTTTAATTCTAAATATATGATATATTGGAAAATAAAAAAAAATATATACATCTAAGAAAAGGTAACAAGTTAGCAAAAAGTAAATTTGTAAAAATAAAAAGGTTAGACAAGTTTTATTGTTAAATTAGGCTACTAAATAAAATATACAAAATCTATCATGACTGGCATGAAGTGAGAGGTAATGAGTTAATGTAAAATGGACTCACTACAACTTTTCAGCTGGACCAAAGCTATTTTAGATTTAGCTGTTATTGATTGCTTTTACTTACTTATAGCTTTCTTTAGAATAATTGGTGCATCCATCTGACATGGTTCACTTTGCCCAGCTTTGTTTTCAGCAACAACAGAAAAGTAATAATTAACATCAAGCTTCAACCCTGGTACTTTGCAGGTTGTCTCATAAGCATCTGCAGATGCCACTTTGGTCCATTCAGTTTCAGATTTCTCTCGCTTCTGAACAATGTAATTTGTCACTTTGGAGCCTCCATCATTCTTTGGTGCATTCCAGTTCAAGATAACAAAATTTTCATCAACTTTGCTACACTTCATTTGCTTAGGTGGACCAGGGGGTTCTTTGAAAAAAAGGAAAGGAAATAAATATTAATGAAATTATAGTGTATAGGTAGAAACTTAGATACAAGTATATAAAAATAAAATATTACATTTAAGTACATTATACCATCAAATTCCAGTAATCAGTAATAATAATAATAATAATAATATAATAATAATAATAATAATAATAATAATAATAATTCATCATGGTACATTTAAATTCATTTACAGAAATCCTAAATGAAAGTAACCATCTGTAATTATAATATCATTGCATACACTAGTTTACATCTGAAAAACCAAAAAAAAAAAAAAAAAAAAAAAAAACCACAGATTTTTGCTGCTTTACTCTCATTTATAAATCTTATTAATCTGTTCATTCCATAATTATGGTCCCACTTTTCATGTTTTTTTATATACTGCCAAACATCTGGATTTAACAATCTTAATAACCAGAACATAATTTTCCAACTGAAATTTACTCTAACTGAACAATCCATTATAATAGGTTGACCTAGATGAGATTTCCAGTTTTACTGATTTTTAACTCACTCAAGTAAGCTGTGTGCTATTGTCTCAATAAGACAATGACGACAATTGACTAAGCAAAAGAAAGACAAGTGCACTGCAAATAGTATAACATGAATGCTTTATGAAAGGATAGTGATCATTAGACTGTTGCAGTTTGAAATTTGAAAATGGTGAATGAAAGCAAGAGGATGCCTCTCTGTCTCTAAAATAAAAATTAAACATTTTTGATGATCTAGAACAAAAAAGAAAATTTTAAGCAATGATTTCTAGAGAACTTTGACTAGCAAAGAGTAGTTGCTATTGTTTGGGTGAATAGAGATAAAATTAAGTGTCATTGTAGACCATGAAAATTTCCATGACACCTTACACTGCTGCTTTAAAGTGGCAAGAGACAAAAGCATACCAGCATTAGGTAATCTTCTATGTGCAAAGGCTGAAAAATTTGCACCATTTTTAGAAATGGAAAACCTCAAATGGCTGGCTAGATTGCTTAAAGCAATGACACAATTTGAAATTGAAGACTGTTGGAGAGAAAGCTAAAATCGATACTAAAATGAACAGCACATGGTTAAAAGATGTTTATTCTAAGCTCTCGTAAAACTGCAACTCTAAAGACTTCTACAATGCTGAAGAAACTGAATTATTTTGAACCACTTACCACCAAAAATGATGATTGTGCCAACACTAAAAAAAGCAAACAACAGATAATACTCCTGCCTGGAGAAAAAATGGATGGGTCAGACCATGCCTGGTTCCATTCCTTGAAAAAGTTGCAAATCCTAGATGCTTTAAAAATGTGAAGACATTTAATGTCATATTCACACAACAAAAAGGCACAGATGAACAATATGCACATTAAATGGATAATAATTTTTGACAAAAAATGTCACAACATTGCAAAGTTATACTGTTCATTGACAACTGCCCAGCATATTAAAAAATTACAGATTTGAAGACTGAGACAATGCACATTTTGCCTCCAAAAGCTGATGAATCAGGCTGCAGTCAGCGTTTTAAATCCATGCATAGGAATTTCCTACTTAGGGTGATGTTGGAATGTGCAGATGATGAAAAACCACTACAAGTGGTTATTCTGAAAATCATGCATTTTGCAAGGAAAGCATGGGAGCTGGTGACAAAAAAAATACATGGAAAACTGTTTTAAACACACCAGTTGGACTGATATTGATAGTGGGATTCAAATAACATGCTTGTAATAAGTGTATGTGAAAGATTAAGCATTCAGAAGAATCTCAGGTGGCAACACAAGCAGCAATGGATGATGATGACATCAGTAAATGAACTTTGTAGTGTCTAGCAAGAATGATAAAATGGATGAAACTGCAAATGAGAAAGTACTGAACTAGTGATCCCTTCCTTGAAAAACTTTAAGAAACTAATAGAAACTGCACATTTTCACAGAGGGGTCAGTTCAAGATCCAATATTGGGTTGGCATTTCTAATCACTTAAGTCCTAGGTTTTTCTAAACAGTTTACTATCAGTAAGATGCACCATAGGTTACCCTATCTTCCTGGATAAAACAGATTAAAAGCAAATTGAAGCACCAGAAGAGCATTATAATTTTCATTAAAGGATGCGAAATATTCTGTACATAAATACACTGATACAGGAAAGCATCTATATATATATTTTAAGTTAATTCACTCAAAAGATTAAAACAATAACCTACCAATCTTTTTCATTGGTTTAGCTGTATCTTCTGAAAGTAGTGGAGGACCTTGGCCTTCTGCATTCATAGCACTCACACGAAAGAAGTACTCTGTGCCCTCCAATAAGTTAGTTGCTGTAAAACTGGTAGTGATACCATCTACAGTACCAGATTTAGACCAGGTAGATCGTGTTGATGATCTCTGCTCTATGATGTACTTTGTCAGTGGTGCACCCCCATCACTTTTAGGTGGTTTCCACTCCATGTCAGCTGAATTAACAGTCACATTGGTAATAGCCAGTGGCCCTTCAGGAACTGAAGGAATCTCTAAAACAATATATAAATAAATAACACTGTAAATAGAAATTTTTAGCATTTTTCATCTCGCTAAATAACTAAAAATATTAATGCCTAATCAGTAATAAATATTTTACCAGTAAATAATGTAAGCTAAATATTTATGCAAGGTGTTTAATATGGAAAACCTTCTAAAATTACTCTGAATTTTAAGCATTTATAACAACATTAAAACACAGATAAATGCACCTTAATTAAATGGTAAGTAAAAAAAAAATAAAAGAAAAGAAATAAAATAACATAATAACAGGCATAATATTGATAAATAGTTTAACAAAATCTGTGTTAAATTGGATGTTTTCTCTTTCAATTTATGAAATTGACCATGTAAAGTAAATTCCAAGAAGGTACACATTGGTAAGTGTAAAACTAGGTAGATAGAAAAAATACTGATTTAAAAGGAAGTGAAAATTTACAAATCAATAATAACAAACTCCTTTTTGAAAATTATTGTTCAAATATATCAAAAACTTACCAAATTTACTCTTGGCCAGTGTTGTTCCATCAGTGTCTAGGGGTTCACTCTGCCCAACCCTGTTCTCAGCTATCACCCTGAAGTAATACTCGGTCTTCTCCTGTAGGTTTTTCACACACAACTCTGTAGTTGAGGAACTCACTTTATCCACCTTTGACCATGTTGTGCGTGTTGATTCTCGTTTTTCAATGATGTAACTGGTAATAGCAGAGCCACCATCATCACGAGGTGGTTTCCACTGGATGGTGATAGAGTCACGCTGTACATCTGTAACCTTAATTGGTCCAACTGGTTTAGATGGAGGAGCTACAAAAACAAAAATGCAAAAATAAAGCATGAATTAAAAAAAATGTCCACATCTTCATCAATCAATTAAAAAGTGATTTCAACAGAATTTTGAATTAGTATACTTAACTAAATCTTGTATTTTAATTATTATTATTATACTTTTAGAATAATACTAATATAAATAAGTTGCCATGTAAATATGCAAAAATTTGCATTATTTCAGTAAGCTTAGTTTCTATAAAAGCAATTATTTTTAATATATTTTTTATTTTTCTGCATAAACAGTATTTCTAGTATAATCCATAAATAGGAATAAAGACACTATAAGTTTAGAAAAAATTCCCAGAGTTTTCATTGGTTTTGCCAATGTTTCAAGAACTTATCAGTATTTCAGAATATTTAGAATAGAACATTCCTAATTGTATATCGAAATGCCAATGGCATAACCAATATCACAAAATATTAAATAAATGTTTGTGAAAATTATGTACTATTGAGAATACTTTGTTTCAAAATGTTTCACAACACAAGTTGTGCTACTAAAAATAAGATTTTAAAAAATTCCTTTCATATCAATGTAAGAAAATATTTTGAACATCTAGTTCTAAAATAATGTAGCAGTATTAGTTTCTTAATTAGATTTTATCACATTGAAACTGTTTTAAACTTTACTTGTAACAGATACATTTTCCTTTAAGGGGGGGGGGCCAAAAAAATGTATATCTCTAAACTCTCTTCCTCTTCATTAGTGCAAAATATTAATTCAAGAAAAAATGTTTAAAAGGTTTTGGACATTTTAAATATAAAAATAATAAAGTATTTTTATTTAAAAATGGGATTTTAAACACACTGAAAATAGGAAACAATAGTGGAAGGTTTGGTACTGTAGTGAGTGATGTGTGAACAGATTGACAGTGACAAATGAAATTTCCTTTAGGTCTGTTATCTTCATTTATTAATTTAATAACATGCAGAACCAAATTAATCATAGTTTACATCTTAATGTTAGAATCTTATGGAGAAAACCTTATCTGCAAGAGTTTAGATAATTTGAAAATACATTTAGTAATTAGTATAAAAGAAATAATAGATTACCAATGATATACAGTAAACTTGAAAGAATGGTTTCAAATTCAAATTGAACTTTTATAAAACATATTTAAATTATTATAAATTAAAAAGAAAATGTTCAACTTTTCAGTGTATTTTTTCATGCACAAGTCTTTATTGAAAACAAATTTTTAATGCAAATATATTGTGAGGAATAAAAAAATCTCAGGTATCAAATTCCACAACAATAATATTTTATTTTGTAATTTAAAAAATTTTATTACCAAAAAAAAGTTGTTTATAAAGTTAATATCTATCACTGATAATTTCTCAACATCTTAGATCTATAGTCCAAAACCATGCACACTTTTTTATTTTTGTTGTATAGTGTTAAGATACCTAATTTATGCCAAGACTAACAAAATATCATCCAAATTAAAACATAAAACATTGATACTACAGCTATCAACGTTCCCCTCTCTTACAAACAAACACTAAGGATAATTTATGCAAAATATATTTATTTTGCATAATTATAAAATTTATTATTCAGATTATTTGTAAAGTGAATAAATAAAAGATTTTATTTTACTGATTCTGATGCTGCAGACGACAGCATGAATGTTTCAATCATCAACTTTCAATGGCTTGTATAGACTTATAGCTATGTTTATAATTATTATTTAAAAACTTTCAGGAAGAATAACTGTAACTGTTAAAAATAATACATATTAACAATAAAAGAATGTTTTAACATTACATCCATGCGATCAGACAATATAACTTGTTTTAAACATGGGAAAGTATACAAGTATCAGTTTTTTTAAAAAATCTAAATTTAAAAAAATAATTTTCTCATATCTAATCAAGAAATTAACCAAATATAAGTTTTGTTGTAGACAAATGGGATGACGATATTTGTATTACTGACAGAAAAATTAACAGGTCTCAAATAAAAATTAATGAAATTGCTTTGCTTCATTTCAATGAAGTGGACACACAGAAATAGAATGCACCAGATCTTTAAAACTTTTACATAAAATACACATTTTCCTTTCCTTTTTTAAAAAAATCTGTTGTTCAAAACAATTGAAGGAAAAATTATAATGTTAAAGAAAAAAAAAAGTTGAGAAAAATCAGTGACAAAAAAAATTGTAGGCATTGAAGAAATGTTTCTAAGTATGGCATCTATTTTAGTACTCAAAGAGGATACACAGTAAATATATATATCTACATATACTTACTGATGGCTTGTTTTGGAGTAATCTTTTCTGATTCACATGGCCTGCTAGCTCCAGCTTTATTCTCAGCGGCCACAGAGAAATAATAACCAACCTCTTGTTGTAGTCCAGTCACCCTGTAGCTCAGCTTATAAGCATCAACAACAGCTACTTTGCTCCAATCTGCAGCAGTCTTATCACGTTTTGAAATAATGTAGCTGGTAACATTGGAGTCTCCATCTTCACTGGGTGCTCTCCATTCCAATAAAACAAAATTCTCCCCAACTTTAGTAGGCTTCAGATGCCTAGGAGAACCTGGAGGTTCTAAACAAAAGAAGGTCAACTCAGTTTCTACAACTTATTCAGCCTACAGATGCATGACTGCCAATATCAATTTACAAAATTAATAAGCAATGTGGCATGTATTTTAAATATTAAATAATTCCATTAAAAACTGGACATGAAGAAAAAAATACAGCTATTTTCTCTAAGCCAACAAAACAAACAGAATTCCAGTCATATCAACACATACTTCATGTATATTAATATTATAGCAGAAAATACTGATAAAAAATTATTTTCAGTACAAACATATAAAGTGAGAAACAGTCAATAGTTTTCATACAGAAAATGCTTAACTTAATGATAATATAAAAGTTTATCAGACGATTCAAACAACAAAATAAAAATTAAAAACTGATAATTATAAACAAAACTAGAATTCAAACAAAAAAAACAAAAAAACAGATAACACTTACGAATAATTCTTGTGGGTTTAACAGCTTCTTCTGATTCCAGTGCTGGGCTTTGACCTTCAGCATTCACAGCTATTATCCGGAAATAGTATTCTGTGCCCTCCACCAACTTGCTTGCTGTAAACTGGGTGATGTTACCATCTACAGTACCACACTTTCCCCAGGTGGTTCTTGCGGAAGGTCTCATTTCGATAATGTATTTAGTGAGTGGTGTTCCACCATCGCTCTTTGATGGTTTCCATTCTAGGTCCACAGAGCTACTGGTCAAGTTAGTCATACCCAATGGTCCAACAGGCTGCGAAGGAACATCTGTAAGAATTTTAAAAATAAGCCTTCATAAATATTGAAAGAGAAGAATAAAATCAATTTCTCAAATATGGTCACGTTTGAATGGTACTTCTCCTGTTTTCTCATTTTAAATTTTAATTGTTTAAGCGTATTACTTTTCTTTTACATATAAAAATATTCAAACCACAACATACATGGCCTCCATATCCTGTTCAACCCACAATGTGTGTATTCATTTATTTGTTCATTTTTAGTGATTGAATCATTTTTGAGAAAAAGTTGAAATGTCTAATTTGTTTGTGTACTGTCAGTAAACGAACCGGGAAACTTTACGGTCTTCTAAAAATGATGGAAGAATCCATGTCATTCTTGGTTAATTCCATTTTGAAACAAAATAACCTCAAACTTTTCCACACACATTTCAGTGAAAAACAAATCTGCAAGGCAGACATGAAGGCAAGAGATAATGGACAGAAAAGCAATAGTGAACTCTTTTATTTATTTTCGTTTGTGAAATTCCATATACTTTGCAGATATCTCTAGTGAAATTCTCTGCAAAATATTCCAAGAAAATATCACAATCTTTTCTCATTTATGCTAAATGGTTGATAATTCTTCTAAGCATGTTAGAGAACACAGCCTTTTTGTTTGGAACTAAACAGCTCAAATAGTCATTTATCTGTCCACATAATTTTAAAAATCATTTACTGATAAACATGCTGTCTCTGTGAGCAGTGAAACAACTAATGGATTCTAGCCATCAGCAGCATGCCTATGAGTTCTGTCATCTCTTAGATAACAACAAAGTTACGTGTGATGCAACATAATCCTGCAACTAGCAAAGGTTGCTAAAATTCCAATTCATTAAATGTTGTCACTGATGTCTATTTTCATACAAGACATCATAACTTGTGAATGTTTTCCACTGCTTACTCTAGACTGAAACAGTAAATAAACTAGATTCTAGGCATTGGCTGAATATGAGACTATAAATAAACATGCACTAATATTTATAACCATGATTAAATTTAAAAAAAAAACAATTCAAATAAAATACACTCGATAAATTCAGTTTAGCTAAAGCACAGCAGCTCTAGATGGACATCACAACAAACATCAACCAACTATTCTGGCTGTAGGCACTGCTTACATCGTAATTTTAAAAAGAAAAAACTACATACAAATGCTTAAGCTGGTTTTCTTAATAAACAACGAAATCCCAAGTGATCTAGAATTTCTGTGGTGACTATTATGTTATGCTCAAAAGCGCATATTGAAATACATCGATATGAACTATGAAGTAAGGTGATTTCGATATTGTAAAAAAAGCCATAATTATTTTCAACTTAGTGGACAATCAGCATTACTCTTTAAAAAGAATTGTCACCAAATTTTTGTCTATTCTTACAAATTTTGTATTCAAATAAATGATATCATTTATTTCTAAAAGTATTTACTGCATGTGAAAAGAAAACAAGTATGTCATTTTCCTCTTAAATTTCGATATATGCCACATTTTGAGATGTTTTCTCAATGTAGAGAACTAAATTTTGAGTGTGCGGAGTACAATCGCATTTACCATGGTATTATCGACAATTTCTCTTTAAAAATTCTGCCATACAGAACAATCCATATACATTCAAACATTGCACAATTTCTATAATACATAATTTTGTTTCCCACCTTGTTTCAGATGTTACTACATCATCAACAAACAATGAAGCAAAACAGTCAAAACATTTAAAAATCTTAATGACAATTGCAGATTAAAGGCTGCCAGGATCTGAAAACTTTTATAGAGAAAGCAATTCTGCAAACAATACTGCACTTGCTGAATCAAACTATTGTCTTGGTTACCTTGAAGAATCAACAACAGCTCTGATGCTGATACACTTACCAAACTTACTCTTGGCCAGTGTGGTTCCTTCAGTTTCTAGGGGTTCACTCTGCCCAATCTTGTTCTCAGCTATCACCCTGAAGTAATACTCGGTCTTCTCCTGTAGGTTTTTCGCACACAACTCTGTAGTTGATGCGCGCACTTTATCCACCTTGGACCAGAATGTCCGTGATGCTTCTCTCTTCTCTACAATGTAGTTCGTGATTGGTGAACCGCCATCATCCTTAGATGGTTGCCATTGGATGCTAATAGAATCACGCTGAACATCTGTTATTTTAATAGGCCCAACAGGTTTGGAAGGAGCAGCTACAAGTACAATGACACATATAAATATTATATAATTCACACTGCCCTTTGTTAATTCTGCTGAATCTCTTGCTTTTACTTTTACTATTGTACAAATGAAACAGAGTGATATGCTCAGTATCATCAGCAAGAAGCCAACAAACTGAGACACTAGAAACCTAGCATAAATAACTAGCTACTTGAAATCATGTTTCGCTGTTTAAAAATCAAACATTCATTTAGTTTTTATATGTTTAGAAATTATTATTATTATTATACACAACTAGCCTTCGTGAGATATAGTTATGTAAGGTTTCAAACATCTGTGCATGAAATTGGAATATAGTTTCCAAAAAATGTATTCCCACAATTCTCTCTTATTAAAGAATGATGATTCATAATGAGAAAAGTGAATAAAATGTTTACCAAACTCAGAACCAGATCCAAGGCTAATTCTGTTGTTGCTATTGTACTTTGGTTTTGGATAAACGTCAATATTCAGAAGCAAACAACGATGATTGGTGTCTAATTATGACATGTTTGTAGCAAAGAATTGGAGGAATGTTTTCATGATAAATGACACACAAACCTTGTTTCAGATCGTATGCATAGTAATTTTTGCAAATCAACAATTTTGGAATTTGTCTATTTGATACTAAAACCCTCCTTGAGATTACTGTAGGCTAAAAAAATTTGCGTTTCTAAAAATGTGTGCAAAAAAGAACAAAGAAACAAGAAAACACCAACCACAAGGAAAATACTTACAAGCTTCTTTTTTCAGAATGACCTTCTCACTTTCACACAACTGACTGACTCCAGCTTTGTTTTCAGCAGCTACAGAGAAGAAGTAAACCACATCTGTCTTCAGTCCAGTGATTTTATAGCTTGTGTTGTAATCGTCTACTGTTGTTACTTTTGTCCAATCAGTTTCTGATTTCTCTCGCTTTTGTAAAATGTAGCCAGTTATTTTGGATCCTCCGTCATCACTTGGCGGCTTCCATTCAAGAGAAACAAAGTCCTTGCCAGCCTTCGCTGCTTTCAATTTTGTTGGTGGACCTGGTGGACCTGCAAATAAAAAACAATTTCAAATTACTATATTACTGTGATAGAGTGAGCAACAGTTTGTTACAAAATACATTATTCAGGCTGTTTTAAGTTCAAAGAATTTTCCTATCCTCTCTAATTCAGATATCAGTTTATTAGTCCACACTTTGAGAAATAATACTTTAAAAGCCAACAAAATAAACACCAATTCAACGTTATCCAGTATAAGATGTGTGGAAAAAGATAAACAAATACCAAAATCATTCAAAATTATTTTTAACAAGACAGATTCATCATGTTACGTACGGATCTCTTTCTTTGGTTTAACAGCTTCTTCTGATTCCAGTGCTGGGCTTTGACCTTCAGCATTCACAGCTATTATCCGGAAATAGTATTCTGTGCCCTCCACCAACTTGCTTGCTGTAAACTGGGTGATGTTACCATCTACAGTACCACACTTTCCCCAGGTGGTTCTTGCGGAAGGTCTCATTTCGATAATGTATTTAGTGAGTGGTGTTCCACCATCGCTCTTTGATGGTTTCCATTCTAGGTCCACAGAGCTACTGGTCAAGTTAGTCATACCCAATGGTCCAACAGGCTGCGAAGGAACATCTGTAAGAATTTTAAAAATAAGCCTTCATAAATATTGAAAGAGAAGAATAAAATCAATTTCTCAAATATGGTCACGTTTGAATGGTACTTCTCATGTTTTCTCATTTTAAATTTTAATTGTTTAAGCGTATTACTTTTCTTTTACATATAAAAATATTCAAACCACAACATACATGGCCTCCATATCCTGTTCAACCCACAATGTGTGTATTCATTTATTTGTTCATTTTTAGTGATTGAATCATTTTTGAGAAAAAGTTGAAATGTCTAATTTGGTTGTGTACTGTCAGTAAACGAACCGGGAAACTTTACGGTCTTCTAAAAATGATGGAAGAATCCATGTCATTCTTGGTTAATTTCATTTTGAAACAAAATAGCCTCAAACATTTCCACACACATTTCAGTGAAAAACAAATCTGCAAGGCAGACATGAAGGCAAGAGATAATGGACAGAAAAGCAATAGTGAACTCTTTTATTTATTTTCGTTTGTGAAATTCCATATACTTTGCAGATATCTCTAGTGAAATTCTCTGCAAAATATTCCAAGAAAATATCACAATCTTTTCTCATTTATGCTAAATGGTTGATAATTCTTCTAAGCATGTTAGAGAACACAGCCTTTTTGTTTGGAACTAAACAGCTCAAATAGTCATTTATCTGTCCACATAATTTTAAAAATCATTTACTGATAAACATGCTGTCTCTGTGAGCAGTGAAACAACTAATGGATTCTAGCCATCAGCAGCATGCCTATGAGTTCTGTCATCTCTTAGATAACAACAAAGTTACGTGTGATGCAACATAATCCTGCAACTAGCAAAGGTTGCTAAAATTCCAATTCATTAAATGTTGTCACTGATGTCTATTTTCATACAAGACATCATAACTTGTGAATGTTTTCCACTGCTTACTCTAGACTGAAACAGTAAATAAACTAGATTCTAGGCATTGGCTGAATATGAGACTATAAATAAACATGCACTAATATTTATAACCATGATTAAATTTAAAAAAAAAAACAATTCAAATAAAATACACTCGATAAATTCAGTTTAGGTAAAGCACAGCAGCTCTAGATGGACATCACAACAAACATCAACCAACTATTCTGGCTGTAGGCACTGCTTACATCGTAATTTTAAAAAGAAAAAACTACATACAAATGCTTAAGCTGGTTTTCTTAATAAACAACGAAATCCCAAGTGATCTAGAATTTCTGTGGTGACTATTATGTTATGCTCAAAAGCGCATATTGAAATACATCGATATGAACTATGAAGTAAGGTGATTTCGATATTGTAAAAAAAGCCATAATTATTTTCAACTTAGTGGACAATCAGCATTACTCTTTAAAAAGAATTGTCACCAAATTTTTGTCTATTCTTACAAATTTTGTATTCAAATAAATGATATCATTTATTTCTAAAAGTATTTACTGCATGTGAAAAGAAAACAAGTATGTCATTTTCCTCTTAAATTTCGATATATGCCACATTTTGAGATGTTTTCTCAATGTAGAGAACTAAATTTTGAGTGTGCGGAGTACAATCGCATTTACCATGGTATTATCGACAATTTCTCTTTAAAAATTCTGCCATACAGAACAATCCATATACATTCAAACATTGCACAATTTCTATAATACATAATTTTGTTTCCCACCTTGTTTCAGATGTTACTACATCATCAACAAACAATGAAGCAAAACAGTCAAAACATTTAAAAATCTTAATGACAATTGCAGATTAAAGGCTGCCAGGATCTGAAAACTTTTATAGAGAAAGCAATTCTGCAAACAATACTGCACTTGCTGAATCAAACTATTGTCTTGGTTACCTTGAAGAATCAACAACAGCTCTGATGCTGATACACTTACCAAACTTACTCTTGGCCAGTGTGGTTCCTTCAGTTTCTAGGGGTTCACTCTGCCCAATCTTGTTCTCAGCTATCACCCTGAAGTAATACTCGGTCTTCTCCTGTAGGTTTTTCGCACACAACTCTGTAGTTGATGCGCGCACTTTATCCACCTTGGACCAGAATGTCCGTGATGCTTCTCTCTTCTCTACAATGTAGTTCGTGATTGGTGAACCGCCATCATCCTTAGATGGTTGCCATTGGATGCTAATAGAATCACGCTGAACATCTGTTATTTTAATAGGCCCAACAGGTTTGGAAGGAGCAGCTACAAGTACAATGACACATATAAATATTATATAATTCACAATGCCCTTTGTTAATTCTGCTGAATCTCTTGCTTTTACTTTTACTATTGTACAAATGAAACAGAGTGATATGCTCAGTATCATCAGCAAGAAGCCAACAAACTGAGACACTAGAAACCTAGCATAAATAACTAGCTACTTGAAATCATGTTTTGCTGTTTAAAAATCAAACATTCATTTAGTTTTTATATGTTTAGAAATTATTATTATTATACACAACTAGCCTTCGTGAGATATAGTTATGTAAGGTTTCAAACATCTGTGCATGAAATTGGAATATAGTTTCCAAAAAATGTATTCCCACAATTCTATCTTATTAAAGAATGATGATTCATAATGAGAAAAGTGAATAAAATGTTTACCAAACTCAGAACCAGATCCAAGGCTAATTCTGTTGTTGCTATTGTACTTTGGTTTTGGATAAACGTCAATATTCAGAAGCAAACAACGATGATTGGTGTCTAATTATGACATGTTTGTAGCAAAGAATTGGAGGAATGTTTTCATGATAAATGACACACAAACCTTGTTTCAGATCGTATGCATAGTATTTTTTGCAAATCAACAATTTTGGAATTTGTCTATTTGATACTAAAACCATCCTTGAGATTACTGTAGGCTAAAAAAATTTGCGTTTCTAAAAATGTGTGCAAAAAAGAACAAAGAAACAAGAAAACACCAACCACAAGGAAAATACTTACAAGCTTCTTTTTTCAGAATGACCTTCTCACTTTCACACAACTGACTGACTCCAGCTTTGTTTTCAGCAGCTACAGAGAAGAAGTAAACCACATCTGTCTTCAGTCCAGTGATTTTATAGCTTGTGTTGTAATCGTCTACTGTTGTTACTTTTGTCCAATCAGTTTCTGATTTCTCTCGCTTTTGTAAAATGTAGCCAGTTATTTTGGATCCTCCGTCATCACTTGGCGGCTTCCATTCAAGAGAAACAAAGTCCTTGCCAGCCTTCGCTGCTTTCAATTTTGTTGGTGGACCTGGTGGACCTGCAAATAAAAAACAATTTCAAATTACTATATTACTGTGACAGAGTGAGCAACAGTTTGTTACAAAATACATTATTCAGGCTGTTTTAAGTTCAAAGAATTTTCCTATCCTCTCTAATTCAGATATCAGTTTATTAGTCCACACTTTGAGAAATAATACTTTAAAAGCCAACAAAATAAACACCAATTCAACGTTATCCAGTATAAGATGTGTGGAAAAAGATAAACAAATACCAAAATCATTCAAAATTATTTTTAACAAGACAGATTCATCATGTTACGTACGGATCTCTTTCTTTGGTTTAACAGCTTCTTCTGATTCCAGTGCTGGGCTTTGACCTTCAGCATTCACAGCTATTATCCGGAAATAGTATTCTGTGCCCTCCACCAACTTGCTTGCTGTAAACTGGGTGATGTTACCATCTACAGTACCACACTTTCCCCAGGTGGTTCTTGCGGAAGGTCTCATTTCGATAATGTATTTAGTGAGTGGTGTTCCACCATCGCTCTTTGATGGTTTCCATTCTAGGTCCACAGAGCTACTGGTCAAGTTAGTCATACCCAATGGTCCAACAGGCTGCGAAGGAACATCTGTAAGAATTTTAAAAATAAGCCTTCATAAATATTGAAAGAGAAGAATAAAATCAATTTCTCAAATATGGTCACGTTTGAATGGTACTTCTCCTGTTTTCTCATTTTAAATTTTAATTGTTTAAGCGTATTACTTTTCTTTTACATATAAAAATATTCAAACCACAACATACATGGCCTCCATATCCTGTTCAACCCACAATGTGTGTATTCATTTATTTGTTCATTTTTAGTGATTGAATCATTTTTGAGAAAAAGTTGAAATGTCTAATTTGTTTGTGTACTGTCAGTAAACGAACCGGGAAACTTTACGGTCTTCTAAAAATGATGGAAGAATCCATGTCATTCTTGGTTAATTCCATTTTGAAACAAAATAACCTCAAACTTTTCCACACACATTTCAGTGAAAAACAAATCTGCAAGGCAGACATGAAGGCAAGAGATAATGGACAGAAAAGCAATAGTGAACTCTTTTATTTATTTTCGTTTGTGAAATTCCATATACTTTGCAGATATCTCTAGTGAAATTCTCTGCAAAATATTCCAAGAAAATATCACAATCTTTTCTCATTTATGCTAAATGGTTGATAATTCTTCTAAGCATGTTAGAGAACACAGCCTTTTTGTTTGGAACTAAACAGCTCAAATAGTCATTTATCTGTCCACATAATTTTAAAAATCATTTACTGATAAACATGCTGTCTCTGTGAGCAGTGAAACAACTAATGGATTCTAGCCATCAGCAGCATGCCTATGAGTTCTGTCATCTCTTAGATAACAACAAAGTTACGTGTGATGCAACATAATCCTGCAACTAGCAAAGGTTGCTAAAATTCCAATTCATTAAATGTTGTCACTGATGTCTATTTTCATACAAGACATCATAACTTGTGAATGTTTTCCACTGCTTACTCTAGACTGAAACAGTAAATAAACTAGATTCTAGGCATTGGCTGAATATGAGACTATAAATAAACATGCACTAATATTTATAACCATGATTAAATTTAAAAAAAAAAACAATTCAAATAAAATACACTCGATAAATTCAGTTTAGGTAAAGCACAGCAGCTCTAGATGGACATCACAACAAACATCAACCAACTATTCTGGCTGTAGGCACTGCTTACATCGTAATTTTAAAAAGAAAAAACTACATACAAATGCTTAAGCTGGTTTTCTTAATAAACAACGAAATCCCAAGTGATCTAGAATTTCTGTGGTGACTATTATGTTATGCTCAAAAGCGCATATTGAAATACATCGATATGAACTATGAAGTAAGGTGATTTCGATATTGTAAAAAAAGCCATAATTATTTTCAACTTAGTGGACAATCAGCATTACTCTTTAAAAAGAATTGTCACCAAATTTTTGTCTATTCTTACAAATTTTGTATTCAAATAAATGATATCATTTATTTCTAAAAGTATTTACTGCATGTGAAAAGAAAACAAGTATGTCATTTTCCTCTTAAATTTCGATATATGCCACATTTTGAGATGTTTTCTCAATGTAGAGAACTAAATTTTGAGTGTGCGGAGTACAATCGCATTTACCATGGTATTATCGACAATTTCTCTTTAAAAATTCTGCCATACAGAACAATCCATATACATTCAAACATTGCACAATTTCTATAATACATAATTTTGTTTCCCACCTTGTTTCAGATGTTACTACATCATCAACAAACAATGAAGCAAAACAGTCAAAACATTTAAAAATCTTAATGACAATTGCAGATTAAAGGCTGCCAGGATCTGAAAGCTTTTATAGAGAAAGCAATTCTGCAAACAATACTGCACTTGCTGAATCAAACTATTGTCTTGGTCACCTTGAAGAATCAACAACAGCTCTGATGCTGATACACTTACCAAACTTACTCTTGGCCAGTGTGGATCCTTCAGTTTCTAGGGGTTCACTCTGCCCAATCTTGTTCTCAGCTATCACCCTGAAGTAATACTCGGTCTTCTCCTGTAGGTTTTTCGCACACAACTCTGTAGTTGATGCGCGCACTTTATCCACCTTGGACCAGAATGTCCGTGATGCTTCTCTCTTCTCTACAATGTAGTTCGTGATTGGTGAACCGCCATCATCCTTAGATGGTTGCCATTGGATGCTAATAGAATCACGCTGAACATCTGTTATTTTAATAGGCCCAACAGGTTTGGAAGGAGCAGCTACAAGTACAATGACACATATAAATATTATATAATTCACACTGCCCTTTGTTAATTCTGCTGAATCTCTTGCTTTTACTTTTACTATTGTACAAATGAAACAGAGTGATATGCTCAGTATCATCAGCAAGAAGCCAACAAACTGAGACACTAGAAACCTAGCATAAATAACTAGCTACTTGAAATCATGTTTTGCTGTTTAAAAATCAAACATTCATTTAGTTTTTATATGTTTAGAAATTATTATTATTATACACAACTAGCCTTCGTGAGATATAGTTATGTAAGGTTTCAAACATCTGTGCATGAAATTGGAATATAGTTTCCAAAAAATGTATTCCCACAATTCTCTCTTATTAAAGAATGATGATTCATAATGAGAAAAGTGAATAAAATGTTTACCAAACTCAGAACCAGATCCAAGGCTAATTCTGTTGTTGCTATTGTACTTTGGTTTTGGATAAACGTCAATATTCAGAAGCAAACAACGATGATTGGTGTCTAATTATGACATGTTTGTAGCAAAGAATTGGAGGAATGTTTTCATGATAAATGACACACAAACCTTGTTTCAGATCGTATGCATAGTAATTTTTGCAAATCAACAATTTTGGAATTTGTCTATTTGATACTAAAACCCTCCTTGAGATTACTGTAGGCTAAAAAAATTTGCGTTTCTAAAAATGTGTGCAAAAAAGAACAAAGAAACAAGAAAACACCAACCACAAGGAAAATACTTACAAGCTTCTTTTTTCAGAATGACCTTCTCACTTTCACACAACTGACTGACTCCAGCTTTGTTTTCAGCAGCTACAGAGAAGAAGTAAACCACATCTGTCTTCAGTCCAGTGATTTTATAGCTTGTGTTGTAATCGTCTACTGTTGTTACTTTTGTCCAATCAGTTTCTGATTTCTCTCGCTTTTGTAAAATGTAGCCAGTTATTTTGGATCCTCCGTCATCACTTGGCGGCTTCCATTCAAGAGAAACAAAGTCCTTGCCAGCCTTCGCTGCTTTCAATTTTGTTGGTGGACCTGGTGGACCTGCAAATAAAAAACAATTTCAAATTACTATATTACTGTGACAGAGTGAGCAACAGTTTGTTACAAAATACATTATTCAGGCTGTTTTAAGTTCAAAGAATTTTCCTATCCTCTCTAATTCAGATATCAGTTTATTAGTCCACACTTTGAGAAATAATACTTTAAAAGCCAACAAAATAAACACCAATTCAACGTTATCCAGTATAAGATGTGTGGAAAAAGATAAACAAATACCAAAATCATTCAAAATTATTTTTAACAAGACAGATTCATCATGTTACGTACGGATCTCTTTCTTTGGTTTAACAGCTTCTTCTGATTCCAGTGCTGGGCTTTGACCTTCAGCATTCACAGCTATTATCCGGAAATAGTATTCTGTGCCCTCCACCAACTTGCTTGCTGTAAACTGGGTGATGTTACCATCTACAGTACCACACTTTCCCCAGGTGGTTCTTGCGGAAGGTCTCATTTCGATAATGTATTTAGTGAGTGGTGTTCCACCATCGCTCTTTGATGGTTTCCATTCTAGGTCCACAGAGCTACTGGTCAAGTTAGTCATACCCAATGGTCCAACAGGCTGCGAAGGAACATCTGTAAGAATTTTAAAAATAAGCCTTCATAAATATTGAAAGAGAAGAATAAAATCAATTTCTCAAATATGGTCACGTTTGAATGGTACTTCTCATGTTTTCTCATTTTAAATTTTAATTGTTTAAGCGTATTACTTTTCTTTTACATATAACAATATTCAAACCACAACATACATGGCCTCCATATCCTGTTCAACCCACAATGTGTGTATTCATTTATTTGTTCATTTTTAGTGATTGAATCATTTTTGAGAAAAAGTTGAAATGTCTAATTTGTTTGTGTACTGTCAGTAAACGAACCGGGAAACTTTACGGTCTTCTAAAAATGATGGAAGAATCCATGTCATTCTTGGTTAATTCCATTTTGAAACAAAATAACCTCAAACTTTTCCACACACATTTCAGTGAAAAACAAATCTGCAAGGCAGACATGAAGGCAAGAGATAATGGACAGAAAAGCAATAGTGAACTCTTTTATTTATTTTCGTTTGTGAAATTCCATATACTTTGCAGATATCTCTAGTGAAATTCTCTGCAAAATATTCCAAGAAAATATCACAATCTTTTCTCATTTATGCTAAATGGTTGATAATTCTTCTAAGCATGTTAGAGAACACAGCCTTTTTGTTTGGAACTAAACAGCTCAAATAGTCATTTATCTGTCCACATAATTTTAAAAATCATTTACTGATAAACATGCTGTCTCTGTGAGCAGTGAAACAACTAATGGATTCTAGCCATCAGCAGCATGCCTATGAGTTCTGTCATCTCTTAGATAACAACAAAGTTACGTGTGATGCAACATAATCCTGCAACTAGCAAAGGTTGCTAAAATTCCAATTCATTAAATGTTGTCACTGATGTCTATTTTCATACAAGACATCATAACTTGTGAATGTTTTCCACTGCTTACTCTAGACTGAAAAAATAAATAAACTAGATTCTAGGCATTGGCTGAATATGAGACTATAAATAAACATGCACTAATATTTATAACCATGATTAAATTTTTAAAAAATAAAACAATTCAAATAAAATACACTCGATAAATTCAGTTTAGGTAAAGCACAGCAGCTCTAGATGGACATCACAACAAACATCAACCAACTATTCTGGCTGTAGGCACTGCTTACATCGTAATTTTAAAAAGAAAAAACTACATACAAATGCTTAAGCTGGTTTTCTTAATAAACAACGAAATCCCAAGTGATCTAGAATTTCTGTGGTGACTATTATGTTATGCTCAAAAGCGCATATTGAAATACATCGATATGAACTATGAAGTAAGGTGATTTCGATATTGTAAAAAAAGCCATAATTATTTTCAACTTAGTGGACAATCAGCATTACTCTTTAAAAAGAATTGTCACCAAATTTTTGTCTATTCTTACAAATTTTGTATTCAAATAAATGATATCATTTATTTCTAAAAGTATTTACTGCATGTGAAAAGAAAACAACTATGTCATTTTCCTCTTAAATTTCGATATATGCCACATTTTGAGATGTTTTCTCAATGTAGAGAACTAAATTTTGAGTGTGCGGAGTACAATCGCATTTACCATGGTATTATCGACAATTTCTCTTTAAAAATTCTGCCATACAGAACAATCCATATACATTCAAACATTGCACAATTTCTATAATACATAATTTTGTTTCCCACCTTGTTTCAGATGTTACTACATCATCAACAAACAATGAAGCAAAACAGTCAAAACATTAAAAAATCTTTATGACAATTGCAGATTAAA
Organism: Nautilus pompilius; assembly: GCA_018389105.1. Lineage (NCBI taxonomy): Eukaryota > Metazoa > Mollusca > Cephalopoda > Nautilida > Nautilidae > Nautilus > Nautilus pompilius. The sequence goes on from JACATO010002171.1 coordinate 299,588, forward strand.
GGCTACCAGGATGTGAAAGCTTTTATAGAGAAAGTAATTCTGCAAACAATACTGCACTTGCTGAATCAAACTATTGTCTTGGTTACCTTGAAGAATCAACAACAGCTCTGATGCTGATACACTTACCAAACTTACTCTTGGCCAGTGTGGTTCCTTCAGTTTCTAGGGGTTCACTCTGCCCAATCTTGTTCTCAGCTATCACCCTGAAGTAATACTCGGTCTTCTCCTGTAGGTTTTTCGCACACAACTCTGTAGTTGATGCGCGCACTTTATCCACCTTGGACCACAATGTCCGTGATGCTTCTCTCTTCTCTACAATGTAGTTCGTGATTGGTGAACCGCCATCATCCTTAGATGGTTGCCATTGGATGCTAATAGAATCACGCTGAACATCTGTTATTTTAATAGGCCCAACAGGTTTGGAAGGAGCAGCTACAAGTACAATGACACATATAAATATTATATAATTCACACTGCCCTTTGTTAATTCTGCTGAATCTCTTGCTTTTACTTTTACTATTGTACAAATGAAACAGAGTGATATGCTCAGTATCATCAGCAAGAAGCCAACAAACTGAGACACTAGAAACCTAGCATAAATAACTAGCTACTTGAAATCATGTTTCGCTGTTTAAAAATCAAACATTCATTTAGTTTTTATATGTTTAGAAATTATTATTATTATACACAACTAGCCTTCGTGAGATATAGTTATGTAAGGTTTCAAACATCTGTGCATGAAATTGGAATATAGTTTCCAAAAAATGTATTCCCACAATTCTCTCTTATTAAAGAATGATGATTCATAATGAGAAAAGTGAATAAAATGTTTACCAAACTCAGAACCAGATCCAAGGCTAATTCTGTTGTTGCTATTGTACTTTGGTTTTGGATAAACGTCAATATTCAGAAGCAAACAACGATGATTGGTGTCTAATTATGACATGTTTGTAGCAAAGAATTGGAGGAATGTTTTCATGATAAATGACACACAAACCTTGTTTCAGATCGTATGCATAGTAATTTTTGCAAATCAACAATTTTGGAATTTGTCTATTTGATACTAAAACCCTCCTTGAGATTACTGTAGGCTAAAAAAATTTGCGTTTCTAAAAATGTGTGCAAAAAAGAACAAAGAAACAAGAAAACACCAACCACAAGGAAAATACTTACAAGCTTCTTTTTTCAGAATGACCTTCTCACTTTCACACAACTGACTGACTCCAGCTTTGTTTTCAGCAGCTACAGAGAAGAAGTAAACCACATCTGTCTTCAGTCCAGTGATTTTATAGCTTGTGTTGTAATCGTCTACTGTTGTTACTTTTGTCCAATCAGTTTCTGATTTCTCTCGCTTTTGTAAAATGTAGCCAGTTATTTTGGATCCTCCGTCATCACTTGGCGGCTTCCATTCAAGAGAAACAAAGTCCTTGCCAGCCTTCGCTGCTTTCAATTTTGTTGGTGGACCTGGTGGACCTGCAAATAAAAAACAATTTCAAATTACTATATTACTGTGACAGAGTGAGCAACAGTTTGTTACAAAATACATTATTCAGGCTGTTTTAAGTTCAAAGAATTTTCCTATCCTCTCTAATTCAGATATCAGTTTATTAGTCCACACTTTGAGAAATAATACTTTAAAAGCCAACAAAATAAACACCAATTCAACGTTATCCAGTATAAGATGTGTGGAAAAAGATAAACAAATACCAAAATCATTCAAAATTATTTTTAACAAGACAGATTCATCATGTTACGTACGGATCTCTTTCTTTGGTTTAACAGCTTCTTCTGATTCCAGTGCTGGGCTTTGACCTTCAGCATTCACAGCTATTATCCGGAAATAGTATTCTGTGCCCTCCACCAACTTGCTTGCTGTAAACTGGGTGATGTTACCATCTACAGTACCACACTTTCCCCAGGTGGTTCTTGCGGAAGGTCTCATTTCGATAATGTATTTAGTGAGTGGTGTTCCACCATCGCTCTTTGATGGTTTCCATTCTAGGTCCACAGAGCTACTGGTCAAGTTAGTCATACCCAATGGTCCAACAGGCTGCGAAGGAACATCTGTAAGAATTTTAAAAATAAGCCTTCATAAATATTGAAAGAGAAAAATAAAATCAATTTCTCAAATATGGTCACGTTTGAATGGTACTTCTCATGTTTTCTCATTTTAAATTTTAATTGTTTAAGCGTATTACTTTTCTTTTACATATAAAAATATTCAAACCACAACATACATGGCCTCCATATCCTGTTCAACCCACAATGTGTGTATTCATTTATTTGTTCATTTTTAGTGATTGAATCATTTTTGAGAAAAAGTTGAAATGTCTAATTTGGTTGTGTACTGTCAGTAAACGAACCGGGAAACTTTACGGTCTTCTAAAAATGATGGAAGAATCCATGTCATTCTTGGTTAATTCCATTTTGAAACAAAATAACCTCAAACGTTTCCACACATATTTCAGTGAAAAACAAATCTGCAAGGCAGACATGATGGCAAGAGATAATGGACAGAAAAGCAATAGTGAACTCTTTTATTTATTTTCGTTTGTGAAATTCCATATACTTTGCAGATATCTCTAGTGAAATTCTCTGCAAAAAATTCCAAAAAAATATCACAATTTTTTCTCATTTATGCTAAATGGTTGATAATTCTTCTAAGCATGTTAGAGAGCACAGCCTTTTTGTTTGGAACTAAACAGCTCAAATAGTCATTTATCTGTCCACATAATTTTTAAAATCATTTACTGATAAACATGCTGTCTCTGTGAGCAGTGAAACAACTAATGGATTCTAGCCATCAGCAGCATGCCTATGAGTTCTGTCATCTCTTAGATAACAACAAAGTTACGTGTGATGCAACATAATCCTGCAACTAGCAAAGGTTGCTAAAATTCCAATTCATTAAATGTTGTCACTGATGTCTATTTTCATACAAGACATCATAACTTGTGAATGTTTTCCACTGCTTACTCTAGACTGAAAAAATAAATAAACTAGATTCTAGGCATTGGCTGAATATGAGACTATAAATAAACATGCACTAATATTTATAACCATGATTAAATTTAAAAAAAAAAAACAATTCAAATAAAATACACTCGATAAATTCAGTTTAGGTAAAACACAGCAGCTCTAGATGGACATCACAACAAACATCAACCAACTATTCTGGCTGTAGGCACTGCTTACATCGTAATTTTAAAAAGAAAAAAAACTACATACAAATGCTTAAGCTGGTTTTCTTAATAAACAATGAAATCCCAAGTGATCTAGAATTTCTGTGGTGACTATTATGTTATGCTCAAAAGTGCATATTGAAATACATCGATATGAACTATGAAGTAAGGTGATTTCGATATTGTAAAAAAAGCCATAATTATTTTCAACTTAGTGGACAATCAGCATTACTCTTTAAAAAGAATTGTCACCAAATTTTTGTCTATTCTTACAAATTTTGTATTCAAATAAATGATATCATTTATTTCTAAAAGTATTTACTGCATGTGAAAAGAAAACAACTATGTCATTATCCTCTTAAATTTCGATATATGCCACATTTTGAGATGTTTTCTCAATGTAGAGAACTAAATTTTGAGTGTGCGGAGTACAATCGCATTTACCATGGTATTATCGACAATTTCTCTTTAAAAATTCTGCCATACAGAACAATCCATATACATTCAAACATTGCACAATTTCTATAATACATAATTTTGTTTCCCACCTTGTTTCAGATGTTACTACATCATCAACAAACAATGAAGCAAAACAGTCAAAACATTAAAAAATCTTTATGACAATTGCAGATTAAAGGCTACCAGGATGTGAAAGCTTTTATAGAGAAAGTAATTCTGCAAACAATACTGCACTTGCTGAATCAAACTATTGTCTTGGTTACCTTGAAGAATCAACAACAGCTCTGATGCTGATACACTTACCAAACTTACTCTTGGCCAGTGTGGTTCCTTCAGTTTCTAGGGGTTCACTCTGCCCAATCTTGTTCTCAGCTATCACCCTGAAGTAATACTCGGTCTTCTCCTGTAGGTTTTTCGCACACAACTCTGTAGTTGATGCGCGCACTTTATCCACCTTGGACCACAATGTCCGTGATGCTTCTCTCTTCTCTACAATGTAGTTCGTGATTGGTGAACCGCCATCATCCTTAGGTTGTTGCCATTGGATGCTAATAGAATCACGCTGAACATCTGTTATTTTAATAGGCCCAACAGGTTTGGAAGGAGCAGCTACAAGTACAATGACACATATAAATATTATATAATTCACACTGCCCTTTGTTAATTCTGCTGAATATCTTGCTTTTACTTTTACTATTGTACAAATGAAACAGAGTGATATGCTCAGTATCATCAGCAAGAAGCCAACAAACTGAGACACTAGAAACCTAGCATAAATAACTAGCTACTTGAAATCTTGTTTTGCTGTTTAAATCAAACATGCATTTAGTTTTTATTTGTTTAGAAATTATTATTATACACAACTAGCCTTCGTGAGATATAGTTATGTAAGGTTTCAAACATCTGTGCATGAAATTGGAATATAGTTTCCAAAAAATGTATTCCCACAATTCTCTCTTATTAAAGAATGATGATTCATAATGAGAAAAGTGAATAAAATGTTTACCAAACTCAGAACCAGATCCAAGGCTAATTCTGTTGTTGCTATTGTACTTTGGTTTTGGATAAACGTCAATATTCAGAAGCAAACAACGATGATTGGTGTCTAATTATGACATGTTTGTAGCAAAGAATTGGAGGAATGTTTTCATGATAAATGACACACAAACCTTGTTTCAGATCGTATGCATAGTAATTTTTGCAAATCAACAATTTTGGAATTTGTCTATTTGATACTAAAACCCTCCTTGAGATTACTGTAGGCTAAAAAAATTTGCGTTTCCAAAAATGTGTGCAAAAAAGAACAAAGAAACAAGAAAACACCAACCACAAGGAAAATACTTACAAGCTTCTTTTTTCAGAATGACCTTCTCACTTTCACACAACTGACTGACTCCAGCTTTGTTTTCAGCAGCTACAGAGAAGAAGTAAACCACATCTGTCTTCAGTCCAGTGATTTTATAGCTTGTGTTGTAATCGTCTACTGTTGTTACTTTTGTCCAATCAGTTTCTGATTTCTCTCGCTTTTGTAAAATGTAGCCAGTTATTTTGGATCCTCCGTCATCACTTGGCGGCTTCCATTCAAGAGAAACAAAGTCCTTGCCAGCCTTCGCTGCTTTCAATTTTGTTGGTGGACCTGGTGGACCTGCAAATAAAAAACAATTTCAAATTACTATATTACTGTGACAGAGTGAGCAACAGTTTGTTACAAAATACATTATTCAGGCTGTTTTAAGTTCAAAGAATTTTCCTATCCTCTCTAATTCAGATATCAGTTTATTAGTCCACACTTTGAGAAATAATACTTTAAAAGCCAACAAAATAAACACCAATTCAACGTTATCCAGTATAAGATGTGTGGAAAAAGATAAACAAATACCAAAATCATTCAAAATTATTTTTAACAAGACAGATTCATCACGTTACGTACGGATCTCTTTCTTTGGTTTAACAGCTTCTTCTGATTCCAGTGCTGGGCTTTGACCTTCAGCATTCACAGCTATTATCCGGAAATAGTATTCTGTGCCCTCCACCAACTTGCTTGCTGTAAACTGGGTGATGTTACCATCTACAGTACCACACTTTCCCCAGGTGGTTCTTGCGGAAGGTCTCATTTCGATAATGTATTTAGTGAGTGGTGTTCCACCATCGCTCTTTGATGGTTTCCATTCTAGGTCCACAGAGCTACTGGTCAAGTTAGTCATACCCAATGGTCCAACAGGCTGCGAAGGAACATCTGTAAGAATTTTAAAAATAAGCCTTCATAAATATTGAAAGAGAAAAATAAAATCAATTTCTCAAATATGGTCACGTTTGAATGGTACTTCTCATGTTTTCTCATTTTAAATTTTAATTGTTTAAGCGTATTACTTTTCTTTTACATATAAAAATATTCAAACCACAACATACATGGCCTCCATATCCTGTTCAACCCACAATGTGTGTATTCATTTATTTGTTCATTTTTAGTGATTGAATCATTTTTGAGAAAAAGTTGAAATGTCTAATTTGTTTGTGTACTGTCAGTAAACGAACCGGGAAACTTTACGGTCTTCTAAAAATGATGGAAGAATCCATGTCATTCTTGGTTAATTCCATTTTGAAACAAAATAACCTCAAACTTTTCCACACATATTTCAGTGAAAAACAAATCTGCAAGGCAGACATGAAGGCAAGAGATAATGGACAGGAAAGCAATAGTGAACTCTTTTATTTATTTTCGTTTGTGAAATTCCATATACTTTGCAGATATCTCTAGTGAAATTCTCTGCAAAAAATTCCAAAAAAATATCACAATTTTTTCTCATTTATGCTAAATGGTTGATAATTCTTCTAAGCATGTTAGAGAGCACAGCCTTTTTGTTTGGAACTAAACAGCTCAAATAGTCATTTATCTGTCCACATAATTTTTAAAATCATTTACTGATAAACATGCTGTCTCTGTGAGCAGTGAAACAACTAATGGATTCTAGCCATCAGCAGCATGCCTATGAGTTCTGTCATCTCTTAGATAACAACAAAGTTACGTGTGATGCAACATAATCCTGCAACTAGCAAAGGTTGCTAAAATTCCAATTCATTAAATGTTGTCACTGATGTCTATTTTCATACAAGACATCATAACTTGTGAATGTTTTCCACTGCTTACTCTAGACTGAAAAAATAAATAAACTAGATTCTAGGCATTGGCTGAATATGAGACTATAAATAAACATGCACTAATATTTATAACCATGATTAAATTTTAAAAAAAAAAACAATTCAAATAAAATACACTCGATAAATTCAGTTTAGGTAAAACACAGCAGCTCTAGATGGACATCACAACAAACATCAACCAACTATTCTGGCTGTAGGCACTGCTTACATCGTAATTTTAAAAAGAAAAAACTACATACAAATGCTTAAGCTGGTTTTCTTAATAAACAATGAAATCCCAAGTGATCTAGAATTTCTGTGGTGACTATTATGTTATGCTCAAAAGTGCATATTGAAATACATCGATATGAACTATGAAGTAAGGTGATTTCGATATTGTAAAAAAAGCCATAATTATTTTCAACTTAGTGGACAATCAGCATTACTCTTTAAAAAGAATTGTCACCAAATTTTTGTCTATTCTTACAAATTTTGTATTCAAATAAATGATATCATTTATTTCTAAAAGTATTTACTGCATGTGAAAAGAAAACAACTATGTCATTATCCTCTTAAATTTCGATATATGCCACATTTTGAGATGTTTTCTCAATGTAGAGAACTAAATTTTGAGTGTGCGGAGTACAATCGCATTTACCATGGTATTATCGACAATTTCTCTTTAAAAATTCTGCCATACAGAACAATCCATATACATTCAAACATTGCACAATTTCTATAATACATAATTTTGTTTCCCACCTTGTTTCAGATGTTACTACATCATCAACAAACAATGAAGCAAAACAGTCAAAACATTAAAAAATCTTTATGACAATTGCAGATTAAAGGCTACCAGGATGTGAAAGCTTTTATAGAGAAAGTAATTCTGCAAACAATACTGCACTTGCTGAATCAAACTATTGTCTTGGTTACCTTGAAGAATCAACAACAGCTCTGATGCTGATACACTTACCAAACTTACTCTTGGCCAGTGTGGTTCCTTCAGTTTCTAGGGGTTCACTCTGCCCAATCTTGTTCTCAGCTATCACCCTGAAGTAATACTCGGTCTTCTCCTGTAGGTTTTTCGCACACAACTCTGTAGTTGATGCGCGCACTTTATCCACCTTGGACCACAATGTCCGTGATGCTTCTCTCTTCTCTACAATGTAGTTCGTGATTGGTGAACCGCCATCATCCTTAGGTGGTTGCCATTGGATGCTAATAGAATCACGCTGAACATCTGTTATTTTAATAGGCCCAACAGGTTTAGAAGCAGCAGCTGTGAAGAAAGAAAAAGTTTAATGATAAAAAAGATTTCTTTAATATATATATTATTAAATAGAGAAACCTTTTCTGATAAGGATGGTAAAAATAATTAAACATTTTTATTTTTCATTTCCTACAGGATGAGTTTCCATATTTGTTCTAATTGTGGTTAAAGCATTTTACTTAATTTGTTAAAATTGAAATCTTTTGGGCTGGTAATTGCTGTAGACGGTTTGTTCAAATGTGATGAGAACTGAAAATGAAAATTTTCGCTCTCTTGAATTTGCAACAATTGTTGCATTGCTATTCTAAGTTGGAATTAAATGATATTGTAAACCATTTAACACTATGTATATGTGATATACATCTAAGATCTATATTTATAATGAACAAATGAAAAATAATGGCATTAAAGTTCTTACATACATTTCACATGCTAATGATGTATCAATGGAATATTACCACATTTTCCAGCTTGTTTTAAGTTTGGTTTTGTGCAACTCTTGTTTTATGTCCTACAGAGACAGTATACTGCTGCTTCATTCATTTTTGAAGTCACTCAATGAATATAAGAAATTCACTATACCTAGAGGTTCATTGTTTTTTTTTTATTTTTATGTCATAATCATAACACTAAGAAAGCTAGTGAAAAAAAGTGTTAATTTATTCCAGCATCATGCAGCTCTACCACCCTCAGGTAGCCATGTTTACATCTTGGGTAGACCAATAATCAAATTTCCCTCATCTGCAGGTTGTATCCTGTAAATTTTTTTCCTCTCCATATCAAATTTCCTTGCCACTTGACTAATTGTTGTAAATTTTGCATACTTTACAATGTGTAGTTTGAATTTGTTTATGTAGCTTGCCAGCTTTGACATTCTAAATCTGTTGCAGACAAAACAAATGAGCCAGTACATTGGAAGGATTTGGAGTTGTGGTAGAAATTAATATGGTAAAAGTTTAGTGATCTGAAATAATCCCCAAACATGCATATGTCATCAGTCAAGAGATAAAGAAATGCCCAAACAAGGAGTGCTTTCTTATACGAGGTCTGTTGAAAAAGTATCCGACCTTAGCCTTGGAAAAAAAAATTACATACTTGGTGGGGTTAAATTGCTAATCTCCTTCGAAGTAGGCCCCTTGTGCCTCCACACACAGCCCAGTGATCCTTCTACTGTTTGAAGTACGTCTGGATTGCTTCTCCCGGAATGGCTCTCAGCTCCACTGTCGCATTCTGCATGATGTCCTCTCAGCTCTCAAAGCGGGAGCCTTTTCAGTGGCATCTTCATTTTTGGGAACAACCAGAAGTCAGAAGGATCCATGTCTGGAGAGTAGGCAGCCTGGCGAATGAGCAAAATGCCTTTCTTTGCCAAGAAACCTAGGATCAGCTGCGACGAATGAGCCGGGGCGTTGTCATGATGCAGCTGCCAGTTTTGCGAGGCCCATAGATCCAGTCTCTTGCGCCGAACTGCATCACAAAGATGTCGGAGGACTTCCTGATAGTACTCCTTTGTAACTGTTTGTCCTTCTGGTGTGTACTCGTGATGCATCACGCCTCGGTAGTTGAAGAAAACAGTCAGCATCACCTTGATTTTGCTCCGGACCTGACCTGATGTGCTTTTTTGGACCTTGGCGACATTAGGTGTTTCAACTGTGATGACTGAGCTTTGGTTTCCGGGTCGTAACCGTAAACCCACATCTCATCTCCAGTTATCACAGTATTCTGGAACTCAGGATCCCTGTTGACAGTATCCAGCAGGTACTGTGCAACCCCAAGACAAAGTTGTTGTTGTTCCCAAGAAAGCAGCTTGGGCACAAATTTCGCTGCCACTCTGCGCAAGCCCAAATCCTCCTTTAAAATTGCATGTCAGAATCTTTACTGATCCCAACTTCATCACCAATTTCCCGCACCTTCAAATGACGATCGTCCATCATCAAGGTCCTCACTTTCTTGATAACTGCATTGCGGCTTGTTGATGGCCTCCAGGAACACTGGTCACTCTCCACCGATGTGCAGCCATCTTTGAACCTGTTGTACCATTCTTTTATTTGGGTAACACCCCTAGCATTGTCACCAAAAGCCTGTTGAATTTTGCAAATTGTTTCTGCTTGGGTACTCCAAGCTTTTGGCAAAAATTGATGCAAGATTGTCACTCCACACGTTTCGTCATCTTGGGCAAAATGAAAATGTGACAAAGAGTACAACACCTCACACTATGGCTGCCTGACAGCGACTGACGCATTCAGCAAGTCCACCAAAAACCACGCATGCGCATGAAGGCATTCGGCTCCATTATGCACACTTTTGTCTCCCTAATGTCTTTACTTCACACGGGAAAAAATAAAGTCAGATACTTTTTCAACAGACCTCGTATACAGTAAAAATCTTGATTTAATGCAAAAATGGAGCTCAGCAAAATTTTTTCATACAGCTCAACATGGATGTTTGTCAGCAATACCAGACAGTGTTCAATGCTTCTGAAATTTGTTGAATAAGGGTCCATTAAATGGAGGTTTTACAGTATTACCAAAGAAAATAACATCCTGTGAGCACTATAAGGACACAATGTAAGTACATACATAGAAGGGTTTGTACCAGAATAGATAAGCTAAGTTTATCACTGGTGTTGCACTTCAATTGTGAAAAAGACTAAAGTTGGCTACAATGGATTTGAACTGAAATGGTTGATTTTCATTTAGTATCTGTAAATGCAATTATCACAAGTCATATGTACAAAGTAAATTCTTCAATAGACAAATGTTCATTTGCCAAAATATTCCAAAGGAAGAGGGAGGGTGGTTATTTGGGATATTTATGAATGCAGACAATTGGGCACGATTTGATGACGACTTAATAGTTTTTTAAGACTAATGTGGGAAATGAATATTTATCATAGTATGGGTAACAATTAAAACAATTATAGTATTTCTAAAGATATTTAAATTCAAAACTTTTTAATATGCCCATATTATATGGTCATTTTGCTTACCATAAATATTCTATATAAACAGTGAATCCAAATAAAAAAGTGATGAATGATGACGACTTTGAATTTTTCATGAACAACTTTTGTAATTAATGTGCTAGTATTAATCCATTTCATGAATCTTTCATGTGATAAAAGTTTTGACCAACACATTTAAAATGGAAGCAAGCAAGGATCATGGGAGAAGAGGTTCTAAGCTCCATGTAACATTAATACATTTTCTGCCAACAGAGTTGGCTGCCATGTTAAGTAGAGATTAATATCTGAACAACATGATATTTAGGACCTTTTCTCACCACTCCAATTATAATTTTAATTGAAATATGAGCAGTAGTAGAGCTTTACCTGAAATCTACTGTAATAAATTCATATAATGAAATTTTACTTTAATATTTCTCTCACTATAAAGGCATACAGAACACTAATATTTTAGAAATTCATGAGCTCTAATAGTAATGAGAAGTTTTTACAACTTCCCAAGAAAAATGCAACAATAAGAAAAAAAAAACTTTTTTTTATAAAGTATTAACACAACTTGTCAAAATTTAACTGGCAAAAAATAAGACATCAAAATACATATTTATGTAAGAAAAAGTTAGAGATTATTCATATGTTAAAAATTTCACCAAAAATAACTAAGGTTTCAGAAGACATTCATGTTTAATACATATGAACCATCTGGTCTAAATGTTATTATGTGGTGTAAGTATTAACAGGCAAGGAGTCCTGTAGCACAGTAGATAGCATGCTCAGCTCACAAGTGAAAGGATGGGTTTGGATCCCAGGTGAGGGAAAACTTAGACAAATTTCCTTACTTCAAATGCTTGTTTATCTAGCAATAAGTGGATACATGATTACTAGCTGACTGACATCGCTTTCTGAGAAAATGGTTCTGCAAATGTGGGTGGCAAGTTGTCTGATCTTGAATATTTCTTGATGCCAGGTTACACTGCTTTCTATCTAACAGTATGATTGTTAGGTGGGGCAGCAGCTTCTCCACTATAAACAAATTCATGTACTTAGGAGTTCACATATAAAATGTGAACAGCCATCTTCAGTTACAAAGCACAATCATTATTATTATTACAGAAATCAACAATAATTGCTTTTGTTGTTGTTTCTTTTATTAGATAAGAGTAAATTCTCCTTCACATTTTTTATAATAAAAACATTCAGAAAATTTATCAGTAGTAATGTATACTGTTAATTAATATATTTTCTTGAAATTTGAACATTTCAGTTAGTTGTTTAAATAGAAAACTAATGTTTTCAATGTTTCCACACAGATTTAACTGCAGCATACAACAATTAATGTTTGTTTCATTTTAAAATCCAAGCAAAATTATGGCTTGCACCATTACTCAACTTACTTGGTGCTCTTGTTGGCGTAACTGCTGAGGTGGTTTCACAGTGTTCACTGACTCCAACCTTATTTTGAGCTGATACTGCAAAGTAGTAGCCTTTGTTCTTTTCCAGACTAGTAACCTTGTATGATGTATCAAAAGGCTTTACGGAAGCCACTTTCACCCATTTTCTGGAAGACTCCTCACGTTTTTCAATTATGTAAGCAATGATCTTAGTTCCTCCATCGTTTTGTGGTGGATTCCAGTTAAGTGCAGCAAAGTCTTTGCCAACTTGATTAACTTGGAGATTAGTGGGTGGTCCAGGAGATTCTGGAACATTAAGGAAAATAATAATACTTGATTAATTCTTGATTGCCCATTAATTAAATGCCAGCTACTTTCAAAAATGCAAAATACTATTGTTAACATCTTGATGAATAATTTTTCTGATGCATGTATGTGACTAATTAAAAAAAAAGTTATCATCAGGTGACAGGTCTTATTTATTATTATATATTTTTTTCCATTATGGAAACAGAATTTAAAAATAAATGATATTAGAATACAATATTTCCTTTTTTTATGCTACAATTTTTAAAGATATAGATAAATAAATTATATTCTTGGTAATGTACAATCTTCTAATTTATGTAGTACAGGGTGTAAAATTTATTAAATCTTAAAGAAATTAAGCAAGCAAAACAGTGTCATAAATTACTACTAAATAAAAGATTCATCTATATTTTATAAATATTTTCAATAATACATTACTGAAATATGTAATTTAATTAATTTTTAATTTTTTGAGATTTCTTTGTTACTTACCTAACTTTTTCATAGGTTTAATGGATTCAGTCCCATCCAAGGGTGGGCTATGACCTTCAGCATTAACAGCAATCACATGAAACCAGTATTCCTTTCCTTCAGTCAAATCTTTGGCAGTAAACTTGGTGATGTGGTGCTCAACAATTCCTGATTGAACCCATGCTGACCGACCAGGTGGTTTCATTTCAACAATGTACTTGGTGATGGGACTTCCACCATCACTTTTAGGTGGGCTCCACTCTAATTCAACCGAATTGCTGGTAACATTGCTGAATATCAGTGGACCAACAGGAGCTGAGGGTTTGTCTTAAAATAGTAGAATGAAAAAAATTAACTTTTCTCTCTCTCTGAGATATATATATATATATCAATATTTGGTTGGTCAACATGGAACATTGCATTGAAAATTCTGAACTACATACAATAGAAAAAGCATAAATACTGCAGTACATGGAAGAAAATAAAGTAGTCCATCAAAAGTATACAGTGAAAGCTGATTTGTTACAAAGTAAACAACAAAGTCATGCATATTCTGCTTACCTAATATACTCTTAACCAAGATGACAGAGTCAGTTTCCAGGGACTTGCTAATGCCAGCTTTGTTTTCAGCAGAAACTCGAAAAAAATACTCATTATTTTCAGTCAGATTTGTCACTTTATGCCGAAGCTGATCAGGATTAATTCGGTCTACCTTAACCCAGCTACCTCGGTGAGCATCCTTCTTTTCAATGATGTAGCCAGTGATTGAGGAGCCACCATCATTTTCTGGAACCTTCCACTCAAGTGTGACTGAATCTTTTTGGATATCATTAACACTAAGCGGTCCAATTGGTTTGGAAGGCACAGCTAAGAAAAAAAAAAAAACAATGATAAAAACATTAATAAAATAAATAATAAGAATACAAAATATGTTGCTTTAAAATTTAGATACAAAAATGAGCTCTTTGACCACATGAATGAGAAAATGTGAAATTGCTATAGTTAATTGTGTCAGGAGTACAACTACATTTGCTGTTAAGGTAGAAAGAACACATCTCTAATTGTAAGTGGAAATGCAATAGCATAATTTAAACATGTCAATGTAAATTAAATTGAGAAATGTGTATGTAGGGGAGGAAGTAAACTCAAAAGTGCTATACACAAACATAAATCTAATGATATTAAAATTTAATTCTTATAAAAAACAAAGTTATTAAAAGTTACAGAAAGCAATGTATATCTTTGCCAAATTATCCAAAGAATTTATTTACAACATGTTAATAGAAGAATCAGGTCACAATTTGTACTGACACCTTATGAAGTAAAATATCACAGGGTAATTGGCATAATTAGTATTTGATACAGGCAAGTGAGATATCTGATCCTCCATCTGTATTGCTTGTCATTATTCCTGGGTCAAGGCAATGCCGAGATATGTAGGTTCCATGTAATGGGATTCATAAGCATTATGCAACTACCAAAGACTTCCCAGAAGTACCTATGAAAAGCAGTGATGACCCTATCCCTGTGTGGCCAACCACTGAAGTGACAAGAACTAAGTCTGACTCTCAATTTCATCTAGCTATCTCTGAATACTCAAGAAACTTTTCTACTAGCCAATCTGTTTACATAATAACAATCATGCTAAATAAACAACACTGGCAGCAGCATAGTACTTCCATTGCATACATAACCTGCCAGTTTATCAGAGAACATCGAATGTAGTCATTCAATCATTATTGAATGTGGTCAACAAGAAAAAAGACAAATGGTGTATAATCCTATATCATGGTGTGTTTCAAATGGTTTGTCAGCACAACCAAGTCTGACTGCCAGTAAGCAATGTTGGAAATGGAAAGCAGTGATCACAAGATCTACAATCAATTCCTCTGATCATTCATTCATTTAGCATGAGGACCATTTCTGCCAAGCTTGCTGTCAATGTCACCATTCTTCTGGAAGTATCAAGTACACAGATGACTGATAAAAGACTGTGAAACAATACATTTCTGCAGTAAACTTTTATCTCCTTAGCACCTTATATATATATAATCTACTACAAGAAATATCTGATCATGTGACATGTCTGCAACAGGCATTATGGATTTTACTGCAAAAATTTCATCAACACTGTATTCATTTTTATGAAGAAAAATTCACATTTTTATACACCATACAATTTTTCAGATTAAGAAGGATAGATCTTAAGATGGTAAATAAAAGCATGTAGTGTCAGTGCATATTTCTTGTCTTTCCTTCATTAGATTTTTAGACCAGTTTGTTTTTGATCATTTGTAATAATTTTTAAATATGATCCTGTAACCCAATATCCCTAGATTTTTGTGCCCAGCATATTTTGTGAAGACCAGTTTGCAAGTGTTAAAATAATCAACAATGCCAGTATAATATATTATGTTTATTTTCTGTATTAAAAATATTCCATTCTTGATTGCAAACAATGGTTATTCATGACAGAGAATAACAAATACGGAAATTTACCTATTTTTCGAGTGGGAATGATCTGATTTGATGTCAGTGGTTCCCCAGCACCAATACTGTTCACAGCAGCTACTTGGAAGTAGTACTTTTCCCCTTCAGTCAAATCTTTAGCCTGATATACCGTAAATGCAGCATCTATAGTATCTAGTGTTTTCCAGCTTCTTTTATCCTTAGAAATGTTGATAGTGTAAGATGTGATAGGTGATCCACCATCCTTCTTTGGAGGTTTCCAGTTCAAGGTTACAGAATCTGCTGACACATCAGTAAAGTCAAGGGGAGCACCAGGCTTGACTGGAACCTCTGAAATTTTATCCACAAAAGTAGACCAAAAATTGATTATGCAGAACATAAAATTCTATAATAAAAATATGAAAACTTTTCAATTAGCTTTTTCTTTAATGCAGAACATAAAATTCTATATTAAAAATATGAAAACTTTTCAATTAGCTTTTTCTTTAAAAGCAGTTTTTAAAAAATACAATAACAAAATCTGATTTTAACAATATTATGATAGATATGAATTTATTGCTCATAAAAAGTAAAGAAACATTTGAAAATACTATCCATTTTATTATTTACATTTTTAATTCATTTTATTTTATGATTGTATCTATGTAGGAGAGGTAAAAGGGAAACAAAGACAAAATTACATTATGTCTCTATTGTGTTGGCTTAGTGTTTAGTCACTATTTGTTGCTAAACAATTCAATGGATGGTTAACCAAAAATAAATATCAAAACCATAGTCATTGCCTTATTTTAATGGTTAGTAAAAAAACACTTTTAATGCTTAGATAAGAAGTCATACTTTAAAAATAAAAAAAAACACAAATATAAACCTACATATTACCTAGTATGTAAATTTTCATGGTCACATTGAAAATATTTAATAGGTAGTTGTGTATACCTCTTAACCAAATAAAATAAATTTTGTTTTGTATTTTATTAACACCTTATTTAAAACAAACAAAGAAAAACAAAACATACAGGTATAGTATAAAATAGAAGTTAGTGAAGACCCAAGTATTTAATACTGAAAAATATAGTCCCATTATAAAAATTCAAAAATACAATGACTCAAAATTGTCTTACATCTGTGCAGAACAAAACAGCAACAATTGAAAGCTCATCTAATTATACTATAAAATAAAATTAAAATGTATAGCATACATACCTGCTTGTTTCTTTGCAATGATCTCATGTTCAGTTTGCAGAGGTTCACTTTGTCCTTCAGCATTCACAGCCATAACCCGGAAAACATAAGGTACATTTTCAACTAACTTTGTAGCCTTGCAGGTGAAGATGCCTGCTTCAACAACTGCCACCTTTGTCCAACTGCCTCGCCGGGTATCCCGCTTTTCAATAATGTATCCTGTAACAGGTGAGCCTCCATCTGAAAATGGTTTTTTCCAGCTAAGTGTGATCTTATCTGTTGTGATGTCTGTATAGACCAAGGGACCTTCTGGAGCAGATGGCTTTCCTGTTTAAAAATTAGTTGACATAAAGCTGTTATTAATTATGAAGATTAATATTTAAAACTCCTGTTAGATAAAAATAAGAAAAGATCACTGAATGCTATTATCTTGATGCTTAATATATTGAAGGTAAAAAAGAAAAAAATCGCAATGAGATCTAGAGAATGTTACACTATTAAATAAATAGATGCCATTTTATCTAAATTAAGGTATGTAACAATTGTCAAAAAATATTTAGTAAGTAAATAAGCACCAAAAATTTATTTTATATATTTGTCTTACAACTTAAAATTACGAGGTATTTTATTTTAATACTCATTTTATTTAAATATTTTGGAAGTCATGAGCATCTTTGAACAATATAAATACCCAGTATATTGAAAAAATTCAAAGTAGAACCTGATATTACTAATCTATCTGTCTCTCACTCACATCCACACACACACAATGGCTACTTTCAGCTGGATCTATGAATGATACCATGCCCTAAATTTTAAACTAAAACTTCTTTTTTAAAGTATGAGGTCTGCCCATAAAGAAACCAAACTTTTAAAACAGTTTGCCAATCAGCTGGTGCATTGTGCTTACGACTGAAGTGCTGTCTATCGGTGACCTTGACCTTCAGTCTAATAAGAGCCACATCATTTCACATCAGTCAGTTATCGATATATATGCACTAGAGTGAACGTATGTTTAGTGCACTTGGCGATTTGTCGCAAGTTGAACAATGAAGGATCTTGAAGATCAATGTGTTTGTGTGAAATTCTGTTTGAAATTTGGAAAAACTTTTACGGAAACTTTTCTAATATTGCAACAGGCCTATAGGGAGGATTGTTTGAGCTGTACGCAATGTCACAAGTGGTACCAGCATTTCAAATCGGGAAGAACATCCACCGAAGACAATCCCAAATCTGGATGACCTTCTATGACAACGGACGATGATCACATTGAGAAAGTGTGTGCTGTGATCCGTGGAAATCATTGCCTGATTGTCTGTGAAGTTTCCGAAGAAGTAGGCATCTGTAAAAGTTCGTGCTACATGATTTTAAAAGAAAAATTGAACATGCATCGTGTTGCTGCAAAATTTGTGCCATGTCTGCTGACAGATGAACTAAAAGAGAACATGACAAAACGTGGGTGTACAGCTACGATGTTGAAACAAAAAGGCAGCCATCGCAGTGGGTTCAAACATCATTGCTGTGACCAAAAAAGCACGTCAGAGTCACTCAAATATGAAGGTGATGTCAATCGTCTTTTTTGATTTGAAGGGCATCATTTATCGTGAGTTTGTTCCATGTGGTCAGACGATCAATAGTTTTACTTGGATGTCCTGAGGCGGTTGAGAGAGGCAGTGCAAAGGAGGAGGCCTGAGGCATGGAAAAACAAAATCTGGATGCTGCACCATGACAATGCACCTGTTCACATGTCACTCCTTATCCGTGACTTTTTGGCAAAGCACAAGATGACTCTCCTCCTCAAGCTGCCCTACTCTCCAGATTTGGCCCCTGCAGACATTTTTTGTTCCATCCAAAAGTTGAAATCCACCCTGAAAGGTCACTGATTCCAGACAATAGAAGAGATCGAGGAAAATTCGCTACGAGAACTGCGCACTATACCTGAAAATGCGTTCCAGGACACGTTCCAAAACTGGAAAAAAACTTTGAGAGAAGTGTATCAACAGTGGAGGGAACTATTTTGCAGGAGATAAGGTTGATTAAATTGTAAGTAAAGCGATAAATTTGTTTGTTTTTTTAAAAAGTTTGGTTTCTTTTTGGACACAGCAAAGCAAAATAACTTGTCTTGCGGTGTAACAGTTTAACATGTAACCCGATTATAAATTTAACAGTTCTAAAAAGACGATCCTTTATGAAAATTCTAAATGTAATGAAATGTTGCAAATAAAACATACAGTGTTCAGACACTTTAGATATCCATGTGAGCTAATACAATAAAGCAATTAAAAATTAATTTTATTGTAAAAAATCCAGTTTTTTTTTGTTTTTTCATTCAAAACATTTAATAATAAATGTTTTAAAATGTTCAAAAGTATGTATACTTACCATTCTTCAACATGCAACAGATTCACAAATAGTCCATTTTCTGTCATTAAAAGGCATGCCTATATTATACTTTCTACTGGATTTGTTGCACATGTAAAACAACAAATGTACTGGTACATGCAATAACCAACTATTTCTTAGTTTGCCTGTTGCATCAATCATCAATCAGCACATCTCAAGTAAGCAAAACACAATATATTAGTGAAAAACAAACAAGTTAACTGGAAGAAATATGGAAAAATAGATGAAAAAATGTTTATTTCATTTCCTGAGTATAACAAATTTTCTCAAAAACACAAGTTAGTTTATATATTAAAGTTAACATCACAACCTTGAATGAGCACAAATTTCGTTCAAGTATAACCTGCAGTACAGAAATTGTAAAATAAACCAATAATAAATTCTTGTTTAAATAAGCAATACAGTAAGATAAATGCTGCCATTTAGTAACCCTTTGTCTTCTAATATTATGTATAAAATATAATAGAGTCAAATGCCAAGGATATAAATGCAAAATACTGATATGTAATACTGAATGTTTTTCTCACAGATGTAGAAAGTGCAAAATAAAATATTAATATAAAAAATATGTTTAGTTAATACTCTTGAAATCTATTCCAGCCAGCAATATAGATTGCTTTACAGCCTGTCATGTACATATCTGTTTATTCCTGCCAGTATTAAATCTCCAAAATGTTAGTATGCAACCATTTTCTGTAAAAGTAAACAAAACATGAACAATTTCAAATTAGTTAATGGTTAAGAATTAAATACATAATAATGGCATTCCAAAAACACTGTAACACATCAATGTAATTTAAATCACTAACACATCTAGATTCCACATGCTCAGTATTGTGTTCTTCATTCAACCTACCAAATGGACTCTTGGGAACAACAGATTTATCCATTTTCAATGGTTCAGATATACCCACTTCATTCTCTGCTGAAACACGGAAACAACATTCTTTTCCTTCTTTTAGCCCTGTAGATGTATATGTTGTTGTTGCTGCATCTACACTTCCAACTTTAGTCCACATAGTCCGTCCAGCATCTTGACGTTCAATGATATAAGTAGTGATGTCTGCTCCACCATCATCCTTAGGTGGGTTCCAATGCACAGTCACAGAATCTCGGTTAATGTCAGTAACAGTTATGGGGCTAGTAGGAGGACCAGGCACATCTGTAAATTTGAAAATCGTGTGTGTCAAAGCAAAATCTCTTTTGACCAAACTCATTCATATCATAATAGTCCAATTATTGGAAAGTAAAATGCAAAAATACAATACAACAAAAAATTTGTCTAAACATTTATGGAAATTAACAACATTTTTGTCTTTTAAAATTTTAGATTAATATTTTCTTTTTACATTAAGAATATTTTCTAAAAAGCTCCAAGAAATATATTTTATAATAAAAGCAGGTATTTAGAAAGTGTAGGCCTTTTAGTGTGGTATATTGCATTACAATACAAATAACAAATATTTCATCTTCAAAACAGTACATATTAATAATTATAATAATTAAAACATCATCTTTATCCCAAACAAAGCAGTTTAATCAGATCCTCTAGTCTAGTATTACATATAAATGTAGTACAATATACACAATACATACCAATTATCTCTACATCAAATGTTGCTTTGTCTTCACCAATGTCATTCTTAGCCTTCAAAGAATATAATCCATCATCTTCCATTGTGATCTTCTTTACATTAAGAGTAGTGCAATTATCTGAAGTTTCAATAACAATTCTTCCATGTGGTTTTATAGTTTGTTCTTTCTTCTCCCAGGTGACAGATGGTTTAGGAATGCCTGAAACCTTGACTGGAATCTTCAGTGTAGAACCAGTGTGAAGTCGAATATGATCTTTGAACTTGTTGTCAAATTCCAGTTTGGGCATTTCTAAAGTATAGGAATAATAAAATGTACAGAAAACATGAAAACCAAACATAACTTTTTTTTTTAAATGGTTATGTTTTAAAGATTAAAAATGCTAATCTCTAAACTGCACAAAATATTTAAAAATAAAATGAAGTTTTTAAGATGAAGAATTGCTTTACATTTTTAAAAATATGCAATTTCCATCTAAATTTTGAAATGCTTTTTTTATGTACTTAAATAAAAACTTTTACTTCTCATTCTTTAATACACAGTTTTGTAATTAAAAAATACCAAATTTTTTTTTTCTTAAACAAGAAACCCAGCCAGAAAACAAAAGTCTTTTTTTTTCTAAAGTTAAAATAAAATAAAATAATAGTAAATATTGTATCTTAAATTGTTTTGCATCTTTAAAAGCATTGACCATTTCTTTCTACTTTAGGATCTTTTATAAGAAAAAGGTTCCAATCTGTCTTGCAATAATTAAACAAAACCCACTCACATAGTCTCAAATCTACAAATCCTAGTTTCTGCTCTACAAGAACTTGAGCAAGTTAACTTGATGCAAAGTATCACTGACTGGTTCTGATTAGATTTTTCTCTTTTGTTTATATACAATTATTTAAAGCAGAACCTCTTAAAATACTAAAGAATAATAATTTATAAACATTTTTTTACAATAGAATAAATGTCTATGCCCAAAACAAGAAAACATTCTTTTAAAAAAATTTACTCACCACCACTGAGTAAACTAAACAGTTTTCAAAATCTCTAATTTTTAGGTATCAGAATACTGACATATTAAAAATAAATAAATATTTACAAGGCAGATCACTTACTATATATAAATCTTCCATAGCAAGATTAAAATATTCAGAGATAAATTTACCTTACTCAACTGTATTTTTAATATAATAGTAGGTAAAACCTCAATTTAATGGACCTCCCATTCAACGGGCTTCGGAAGTAATGAATGCTATCTGGTTCTCCTGACAAAAGTCTGCATTTAGCTATGCAAAAAATCTTTTGCTTGGCCGCCTTTTGCACATGCATCGACATGCAGACATCTGTAGGTATCCATCTCTCACTCTGTTGTTGACTGCATTCCATGATAGAGCTTCGTCTTTACCTCGCAAGTTTTGCTTTCAATTCAGCTTTTGCTTATGCTTTATTAGCATCTAAAGTGAACAGAAGTTATCAACCATGGCCTCTAAAGATGGCAGTATGAAAATAAAGCGAGTGCACTTGAGTGTTCCACAAAAACTTGATCTGATAGCGAAGATTGAGTCCGGTGTGTGAGGAGTATGGCATGAAGAAACAAATTGTCTGATATTCGTAAGAGCAAGGAAAAGCTCAAACAATTTTCATTAAAGTTTGATGTTAATGCTCCAGCCAGTAGTTTGTCAACTGGTGGCAAGAAGTATATGAAAGTGGTGCAAGATAAAAACCTCAAGGAAGCTTTATAAGTGGTTCGTGCAGCAACACTATGGCATAAACGTTTATGGCACTGAACTTTGCTCCACTGTGAATATGCTAGCAAGGCACATGAACATAAAGTTTCAGGCTAGTGATAGTTGGCTTTGGTGTTTCTGTAAATGCCACAGTATAGTGAATAAAATGACATATGGTGAATCTATATGTCAACATATAAGTTATCATCAAATATGGTCATTATATAAAATCGTATGAAAACAGCATAAGTAAGCATCCAGATTTAATGGACTCCTGGCATTAATGGACACCCTTCCGCCCTATTAGTCCATTAAATCAAGGTTTTACTGTATTCTGATACTTGAAAATTAGACACATTTTTAACTTTTCATTTTTCTCTGTACTAGGTCTCCTTTTAAAACAGAATAAAATACATTGGTAGTTCAGATTGTTTAGTTTGTACCTACAAAATTTTGCAGCCTCCTACAGTGGAATGTTATTAAATCAAAAGGTTCCTTACTTGTCATTTTCCAGGGTAGATTAGAAAAAATAAACTCTCAAATTTGATTTCATTTTAAATATCATAAAAATTTAATTTCAATATTTTACTACATATTAACATAATAAAAAAAAACAATTTCATAATTTCCTTCTTTCATGACGTTTAAACAATGTCTGGAGAAATTGGGCAAAAGTATTCCTTTTATTTAAAAAGAAAAATTGTTTTTTGACTATATTTTTATGCAACTTTCATAAATAGACTTGCATATTTTCAAATCCCAATATTTCTACAGTCCACTTTTGCTCTAGGTAGGAATCTTCCACTGCAAGTGTGTACATGAATCTTAAAATAAAATAAAATATAAAAGATGTTTTCTTACCTTGGATCTTCAAATTTGCTTTTGTTGAAACAGATCCTAAAACATTAGATACTTCACATTTGTATTTTCCAGCATCTCTTTCTGCTACTTCTTTAACCACAATAGAAGCTACAGATTCAGAAAATGACATCTCATACTTCTTTGTTTCAGCAATTTCCCTTTCATCCTTAAACCTTAAAAAAAAATCCATTTCTCTGTTGATAAAACTAATTTTAATATTACTTAATATTTAGTACATCAAATTATACAAGTATTTTTTAAAATTTGTATTCTTGCTATCTATGTATTAAACTCACCATCTGATTGCTGGTTCTGGCTCTCCTGTCACTGTGCATTCCAAAACAGCAGTTTCACCAGTGAAAACTAACACATCATTCATTTCCTCAACAATAGTAGGAGGTTCACCAACTTGAAATAAATAAATAAATAATTTTAAAATTGCTTTAATTATACAATAAACCATTTAAGGCAAAAACGAAAGATAACCCTTAAAAATAAATAAAATAAAATAATTTTTCTTCAAAGTCAGTAAACTGAGATTGCAAAAAATACTAATTTTGTTGGTTCAAATAATACTACATCAGTTGGGTAAAATTTACAGTTAAAAAACAATGTAGACAGCAGGTACTTTTTATAAATAATACATTATATAAAATGGTATAAAGTTAATAGAATGATTCTCCGACTCTTAGGGAAAACTTTTTTCTCAATACTGAATGTTAATCTGTGTTTACATTAAATATTTTGCATTATTTCTAATTGCTACAATGCTCACCTTTAGAATAACTGCAATCAAACAGGATGGATAAACATTGACTATCATCTAGATTAGGACCACCCACCTGGGGGCATTTTGTAATTACATGAGGACCTTTGGCTCAATTTGGCTCATCTCAATTGTTATCTGTTAAATTCCAACGTGAACTAGCCAATCGCAGTCATTGCCTAAGCAATAATGTGACTTGCAGCATGCCTACGCACACACTCAGTTCGATATTCACAATAGTGTCCCATTTCATAAACTGTTGTCTTTACTAGCGTAACAGTGTTTGCCTGCATTTGTATTAATAAAATTTATTTATCTGGTACCTAGTTAACAATGTCAGATGCTAAAAGAAAAGTACGGCAGTATAGCAACGATTACCTACAATTCGGCTTTATTGCTGCTCCTCATGATCAACGAAGACTGCTATGTCTAATATGTGGTTCAGTTTTCTCTAATGAAGCTATGAAACTTGGAAGGATAAAGCAACATTTTTCATCTCACCACAGTGATCTCTCCAATAAGGATATATCATACTTCAAAGGGTTGCATAACAAATACCTCAACCGTTCTACCATCAGCAATTTTTTCACCAACCAAACAACAGCGAAGAACAATGGGCTCATTGCCAGCTACAAAATTGCCAAGTCAGGAAAATCTCATATCATTGGTGAGCAACTCATAAAGCCCTACATATCTGTCTTCCTACACGATGCTTTAAATCACACTGATGATGCTGCCACTTAGTAACGATATCATACGCTCTCGTATCGATGAGATGCAGGCAATGTAGAGCAACAACTGTTAGTTAAGCTGAAAGGCGGACCATTCTCACTTCAAATGGATGAATCCACATTCCACGGCAGTGAGGCTCTTTTACTTGCACATGTGCGATTTCTGGACAGTGATCAGATGAAAGAGGAATTCCTCTTTTGAAAGCCCCTCGAGACTACAACAATAGCCAGTGACATATATAACGTTGTCATTGCCTACATTGCTGCTCATGATATACCACTCACGTCTCTCATCTCGTGCTCTACAGATGGTGCTGCAGTCATGATGGATAAAAAGAATGGCTTGCTCAAGCTGCTCAAAGACAATCAGCCATCACTTGTTGCCATTCATTGTGTCATTCACCGGAAAAACTTAGCTGCAAGAAAGACGTCGCCCGAGCTCCATTCAGTTCTCAAATCGATAATAGCATGTGTCAATGCTATTAAGAGCAATGCAAAGAAGGAGTGCCTATTTGCCCATTTTTGCAAAGACTTGGATAGACAGCATGTTAAGCTGATATTTCACACAGAGGTTAGATGGCTTTTACGGGGCAATTGCCTTGCCCGATTTCTTGAAGTATATGATGATGTTTTGGTGTTTCTACCAGAATCTCCTCATACGATGCAGCTAAAACACCTAATGCCAGTGTTAGCTTGCTATCTAGCCAACATTGTCCACAAGTTAAATATCTTCAACAAGGGTCTGCAAGAAAATCAACTCACCATGCTCAGTGATAAAACCAAGATAGGCAGTTTTATAACAAAATTGGTTCTATGTCAGTCGCAACTTCCATCGCAGGACTATGACAATTTTCCTACTCTATGCACCTGTCCAACTATTGCTGCCAGTGCATCCAATGTTATCTTTCAACATCCTAACACTGCATCATGAGTTCCAAGCAAGGTTCACCGATCTTTTGGACATGAACTTTCCCGATTGGTTCACACAGCCCTTCCTCACAGAAGATGGAAGTGTGGAACTGGACATGCAAGAAGAGATGGCAGATCTGCAAAATGATGTGTGGCCAAGAATTTGTTCAAGTTCAAGGACATCATGTTTTGGTTAGATAACAGCATTCAGAGACAATATCCAAAATGCTGCTCCAAAGACACAATGCTGACTCTTCCCTTCCCAACCACCTGGCATGCCGAAGCCAAATTTTCTGCAGTAAGCAACCTGCTGACAAAGTGAAGCCGATTGGAGATTTCACAGTGCAGCGATTTGCATCTGCGATTAACCAATTTTGAACCTGACATCAACTTCCTATGCTATTCGCATCAAGCGCAAGGGTCGCATTGAAAGTATGCTTTAGTAGACTATAAACCTGTGTTTTGTGTGTGCTTTGCAACATATATTAATAAACGTTTTTCAATACTAAAGTGAAGAGCTATTTTTTATGAAGGGGAGGGGGCATTTGAGAAAAAAAATCTTGTATGGGGGGGCACCAGCAGAAAAAAGGTTAAGAATCACTGATCTAGATCATATATATCATGCAGATACACATTCAATTCAAAGGCATTAAATCTTTGAAATTTGGAAAACAGTGAAAAATTGTTTTTAATTTAGTTTTCAGAGTGAAACCCAAAGTATAGTACTCACTAATTGGTTCTCTTGCAACTGCACTTTTTGATGGTGGAGAAGGCTGACTTAGTCCAACTTTGTTCTCAGCTAAGACACGGAATTCATACTCAAGACCTTCTGTTAGTCCAGTCATAACAAAACTAGTATCTGGAATATGAATGTTTTGTGTAGCCACAATCCACTTCATGGATCCAACCACCCTCATTTCAAGGACATAATTAGTTATGGGACTGCCACCATCAGTATCTGGAGATAACCACTTCAATGTCATAGCTTCTCTGTTTAGGTCAATGATTTCAGGTCTCTTTGGAGCATCTGGTTTATCTGAAAATGTACATTAAAAAAATTTTTTTTTATATTCTCCTGTTCTAATAACCTTCACAGTGCAGAAGTATTAAACTTTAAGAAGAAAGATGTGCGCATCATGTTCACACTGGTGAAGAAATTATAACCTTTCAAAAATTATTACTTTTCAATGTAAATCTAAACTTAAAACTCAAGAAGAATAGTACAGAAAACTAAAAAGGGTACATTTGTTTTGTAAATACTATAAAACCATTGAGTTTTTTTAAGTGTTAACTGTAATATCCACATAGTGCCAAAATAGCCACTGCAATTTAAACAGATGCTACAAACTAAAAACAGATATAAGAAAACAAACTAAGTGGAAAACTTGCTTAAAAAATAGTGTTTATTTACACTTACCAAATGGGTACCTCACAGTTATGGGTTTTGTTGGTTCTGATGGTTTTCCAATGCCAGCTGCATTTTCAGCAGATACTCGGAACTCATACTGGTTATTTTCTATAAGATCTGAGATTGTGTAAGCCATTCCTTCTGTTGGTGTCTTAGTTGACTTAACCCATCTACTGCTGGATGATTGTTTACGTTCAACAATGTAACCTGTGACTGGTGAACCCCCATCATCTTCAGGTGGAGACCATGACAGCGTCACTGATGTACTGGTGGTTTCTGTAGGTTTTAGATCTTTTGGTGAACCAGGCACAGCTAGCAACAAAAATACACATAATACTGCTTAGAACATGGCTGAAAAAATACACTAAACAAATCCAGTCCTGTGGTTGTTGCTTCTGTGCAGCAAATTCAGAGTCTGTAATCTTTATTTTATTTATTTATTTTAATGCCACATTTTAGTTCTGTCAAGTAAATGCTTCTATTTCAAATTACTAAATAAAAGAAGTTTGCTGCATTAAAAAAAAATTTTACCCTTTTCTGTTTTGAGATTATCAATAATGGTTAACTTACCAAAAGGACTCTTAGCAGCAATTGGTGTATCCAGTTCTGCAGTTTCACCTACACCTATTTTGTTCTCAGCAGAAACTCTAAAGAAGTATTCTGAGCCTTCCATCAATTTCTCAACAGCATAGGTCATTGTAGCTGCATCAACATTGGTGATCTGCATCCATGTGTTTCGCTTTGCCTCTCGTTTTTCTAATATGTACCGAGTGATTTCACTTCCACCATCACTGGCTGGAGGTTGCCATGCCAGCACAATGGAATTTTTCATCACTTTCACCACGTTAAGGTTGCTTGGTTTGGAAGGTTTATCTAAAATTCACAAAAGCTGTTTATTTAATTTTTTTTCTAAAAAATTATGCAATCTGTCTGAAATTCTAAAAATACTTTCATCTTGAAGTAAATTTTATTTTAGTTTCATTTGCATACCTGAGTCAAATAAAGTGTTTAAAATTTAGCAAAAAAAGACTAATAATTTTAGAAAAATAAATTAAGATATAGACTAAGAACAGTGGTAATGCTATCAAAAACATCACAGATTTAATTTTATTAATCTCTACAATAAAGTCAGTTTACTTATAAAGTTATAATAATTAGTCCAGACAGTTAATTCATCAATGCTTTCTAATACTTTAACCAATAAGCAAGATGTTTGTATTATCCGTTCATCCTAGTTTATAAAGTTTAGTTCATACTGTATTACCATTTTATTGCAATCAAAGCATTTCTTACATGTTTAACAAAATTTAGGTACTCAAAATGAAATCATGGTACAAGGTAAAAGGGTAAAAGGATGAAAAGGGTACTTTTTTCCAGTAGAAGTATGTGGCAGAAGACTACTGGGAAGATTGGTAGGAAAAACACTGAAAATAATTAGTTTCTACTCTATAATGTACAAAACAAAGCAGCATCAAAATGCCTGAGTCAGAGAGAAAAATGGGCTTCAAGGTTAGAAGTTTATATTAGGTTGTTACAAAAATTTTGCCAGTTTCTATATTATGTTAATTTGGGGTCCATTTTTTGCATGAGAAGTTATATATCGTTTCGTAGCATGTGCATTGGCATACATTATGCAAAACCTACTTTTTTAAAAATCACAAAATGGATATTTGTTTCAGGGTTCTGAGTGAAGCATGGATAGAAAAGTTTTTTGTGCCATTTTGTTTCACGAATTCAAACTAAGCTACAGAGTGAGTGAGGCAACTCATAACATTAAGCAAGCATGGGATGAAGACAGAAAATGAGCAAATGAGCACGCAGTAAAATGATGGTTTGCAAGGTTTCATTCAGGAGATGTAAGCCTCGAATATAAGGAACATAGTGGATGTTCTTCCAGTTGTGATGACGACTGGCTGAAGCCTTAGCTGAAGTTGATCCAAGAAAAACAGTGTGAGAAATTGCTGGAGAGCTTGACATAAGCACTGTAACTGTTTCCTGTCACTTGACGCAATCAGAAAGGTGAAAAAAGCTTGACAAATGGGTGCCTCACAAGTTGAATGAACAAAAAAATCGTCAATTGGAGATCAGTTCTTCGCTTGTTATAAGAAACAAAAACTATCACAGCTGAAAGGTACTGTTGTGAATTAAACGTTCATCAGAAACTCTCCCAACAACAGCCAGCAATGGTGAATCAAAGAGGCCCAATCCTGCTCCACAACAATGCTCGTCCTCATGTTGCAAAAGTGACTCTTCAGAAACTGAATATGTTGGGGTAGGAAATTCTCCCTCACCCACCCTATTCACCAGACCCTTCTCCCACAGACTACCACTATTTCAAACACTTCAACAGCTTCCTCCATATGAAATCCTTCTCCAACCAAGCAGCAATTTAAACTGCCTTCCAAAAGTTTATCAACTCCAGAAATCCAGATTTTTTTCAAAACGGTATAAATGCAATTGTAACTTGTTAGCAGAAGTATATTGATTGTAATGGAACTTACTCTGATTAATAAACTTCACATTCAGCAACGATATGATGTCTCATTGTTGCGGTATAAAAACTGATAAAATTTTTGTAACAACCTAATACATGGAGTGCCTAGCTGACTGATTGCTACCTGCTAGGCCTATTATCCAGAGAGTCCTATGAATGATGGGCCAAAATTTGAAAGATAGAATACACATGAAAATTTCATGAGAAGCACCTTGTGTATTTGAAAGTCATAAATTATACATAGCCAAATAATAAAGAATTTCCCAAAAGACTCTATGAATGCCAACTAATTTTATTTTATTTTTCTGAGGCAAAATTCACATATTTTATTATTATTTTTAAAAAAATAATTTTACTTATAATAATTTAAGTACAATATAGTGCTCAGATAGCCTGTTGACCCTGATTACATTTATCCCTCAACTTACCTCGCACATTTATTTCAAAGTCAGCCACAGCTTTTCCTACTATGTTTTCAGCTATGATGGTATAAACTCCAGTATTATCCAACACAGCATTTTTCACAGTGACTGTGCTAAAATCTTGAGTGGTTTCAATACTGATACAGTCTGATTTATTCAATTGTACTTCATCCAGCAACCAAGTGATTGACGGGGATGGAATACCAGAGATGTTCACCTTGAGAACAATGGTAGAACCTGCCTTTACTGTTTGAGTACTCTTCAACCGATTGTCATATTCCAATGCAGGATGTGCTTAAAAAAAAAAGTAATTATTTTTAACATATGATTTAAATTTAATGTTATTTTTTAGTTAGACATTTTTTAATCATCCAAAAGTTTATCTTAATTCATAAGTATTTCCTTATTGTTGTTTCTGAAAGATAGACCTAAAAAAATTTAAGCATATATTTATAAGAGTAAAGCAAGCAACAAGGTTTGACAAAAAAAAAAACAAAGTTATTGAAAACTTACTTTAAAAATTATAATAACCTATCATTGCAAAATCAGAGGTGTTTCTTTAAAAGATGTACATAAATGCTCTAGTTTTATAAAATGATGCTGCAACCCAAAGAGCTAATAGCTTAATAAAGAAAATAAATGAACCATAACAGCCTAGCAAAGATATAATGCCACATAAAAGATTTAATTCTTTACCAAAATCTAAATTATGTAAATGTGCTTACTGTGTACTGTCAGTGTTCCTTCAGTTTCCACTTGGCCGAGGATGTTGACAGCTTCACAACGATACTTTGCAGTGTCTGCTGACTGTGTTTTGTGAACAACAAGAGCAGCAACTTCATCTTCATAACTCATTTCATATTTAGCACTCTTTCTCACCTCCTTGTTGTTTTTATACCTGTTACAATTAATTAGTCACTATTCATTTTTCTCAGAGAGATCTGTTTTACTGACATTTTACATCAGATGCATTCAGAACTTTTTTTTTTTTCAGTCAGTCAACATTGCAAAAGTAATTACTGGAACAGTAGAAAATATTTAAGAATAACAAAATGATAAGAAATTAAAAACAACTGATTAATGCTTACTTGTAGATGTGATTTCAGTCTTTCAAGATTTTAATTAAGATTATATTTTGCTATTAAATGCTTTGATTTTAATTTATATGAGCTGAAAATATTTGTGTACTCCTAAAATATACATGTTCAATACTTAAAAAAAAAAATGTGTTGTTTACAAAGCTAACATGCACTATGAGAAGATAATGTAGCCATTACCAGCCTCTTCAAACCACTCAAAAAGAACAAAAAGTATTAATTTTTCTCAGCAAGAGTAATTTAGTTTTCTGATAGTATATCAGCTCACTGCTTAATTCTTACCATTTAAGTTCTGCTTCTGGTTCTCCAATATTAAGATCACATTCCAATATGGCATCATTTGGAGATACAACAATCTTCTCAGTCAATGGTTTCAATAGTTTTGGTGGCTCACCCACTAGAAAATCAAAGATATTCTTTCTGGTTTGTTCTTGTACCATAAATATCACAAGAAAAACTCTATATATGTGAACCATAGAAATACTATGTTAAAGATCACATGTCTGAACAACACTTTATTCCAAGTAATTACAATTTTTCTAAAATTAAAATCAATGAACAGATTAATAATTACATAGAGATATGGCTAACAAAGAGGAAATCATAGTATTACCATAAAACTCACTCCTGCTTACTAGTAATGATAAAATGACATTATATACACCAAAGAATTAGGAATCATGGTGCATACCACATGGAAGTTTAATTATAGAGCAGTACAAACAGTAAAATAGGTTTACTTGAATAATATAGTTTTTTTAAAAAAAGCTAAATTAACTGTATGTGGCCATGTCTCTTGTAATATAATACTAATCTTTAAAGTAGTGGATTATTTTTTAAATACTTTAAGTAAACAAACATTTAAACTAATTTTAGTTGCCTTTTAAAAATTAATTTTCACAAAAAATTTGTTAATATATGGTATGAATCTTCTTTCACACACATACATGCACACACAGCATCCACAGTTTTTGTAGAAGGGGGTAAAATGGCAAAAAATGTTCACAGCATAAATTACAGAAGGGGGCGGGCATATGCTTGACTTCTAATGCCTCATATTGTACTTATGTATTTTCTTGTACTGATAATCTCTTTCTGGTCTTTGACCTTTTAGCCTTCAATAGTTGAACCAACTTGTCCCCCAATTTTGTTTGTTTGTGTGTGTGTGTGTGTGTGTGTGTGTGTGTGTAATGCAATTTAATTTTAAAGATAAAATCATAAACTGTCTATATTTTATATTATTTCACAAATCAATAGACCTAATCAGACATTAATCCACATAAAATAATTTATATAGTCATATTCAGAAACTTGTAGCAAAACTTTAAAAAATTACAAAATTAAAAACTATATATACACACACAACTATCCCTCACTAACTGTATGGGGTTATGTTCTTGAAAAACCCTGTGATTGGCAAGAATAAAGGATTATGGGAAAAAGGGAGTTATGTTCCATGGCTGCAGTTACACAACTTGCTGGCTACTTTACACATTCTATTCACTCAATAACCAGATAATATAGAATACAGAAATAGTATTGCCTTTAATATTAAAAATATAGTGAACATAAATATTTTCATATACCTTTGATATCACGATGATCGTGATCTAGCAAACTTTGCACTAAGACTGCGTGCTGCCGAACTGCAGAAAACAATAACAATGCAGGATCCATGTGTTTGCCAGGGTTGCCAACTGTCGTTTTGCTGCCAATACCAAATCTGCCTATTTTCTTTACCAAATCGAGTGTTTTATTACCAAATTTTTATCACCTCCATAAAAATGCAAAGAAAGTTCTGTACATGGCATATTCATGGCCAAAGGTACTTAATTACAAATAATTTTATTATTTTAATTGAAATTGCTACCATTTGTTTGCATTTAAGTGCACAAAGAGCATTAATTTTGTTTCTTATTATATAATCATCATTACCAGACCATATTTTTTGTTGTCAAACAGATTTTTCATTACCAGATTTCCTTGCATTTGGTAATAAAAATTACTAAATGGCAACCCTGATGTTAGTGTGGGCATAGGCACGTTTGAAACAACACTACAGTTTAGTGGCAGAAGCTGGAACATGGTGTGCATAAACCACATATAAGCAAAAATTACTACAGCAGCTGGTAAATCGGTACTCAATAAATTCTGCACAGATACTTGAAACTTCAGTTGGTGAGGGAAGGCTGTGTGTGTGTGTGTGTGTTTAAAAGCTGAACTTCTAGCTGTGCAACAAGATTTACTTAACATAGCATCTCTATAACACTCAGAAATATCAGGCCAAACACTGATTGACTCTGCTTTGCCAGCCATCAGGTGGCAAGGACCATCTAAGGTTCCATTATGGCATCTAATGTAGTCACTGATGAGATTGCACGCCAAAAGTCAAGCAAGGATGTGGCTCCTTAGCCTGCCACTATTTCAGTAAGGCTTTCAGACAATCCTTGTAGCATTTAAAATGGAACATTTTTCTATGGTCAGTTCTGAAGAAAATGGTCTGATCTTTTGTTTGGCATTCTGATTAGGTGACTAGATCATGGAAGCTGAGATTCAGTGGTGAGTATTTCAATGCCTAAAATCCATTGTTTTTTAGAATTTTTGTATTTGACACTAATCTTGCTACCAAATGTCCATGATGTTCCTGTGGCACCACAAGTGAAGACCCAATGCTCACTAAACAGAAAAAATGTACAATAAAATACTAATTGAAGTTGATTATTCTTGTAAGATTCGAATTTTCAGAAATTCTATATCTTAGAAAAAAATCTACATTTTTAAAAAAAAAATAACACAAATGGAAATATATCTAGAAGACCTACCAATTTGTTCAACAACCTTCACTGGTTTTGTTGGAGCAGATGGTTCACCTCTTCCAGCCCTATTCTCAGCAGATACCCTGAATTCATAATCAGAATTTTCCTTTAATCCAGTAACACTGTATGTAGTTTCAGACACTGTTGTAGACTCATTTGCATATGTCCACCGGTAGGCACCACGCAATCTGTATTCAATGACATAGTTCAAAACTGGACTTCCACCATCATCCTCAGGAGGAATCCATTTCAATGCCACAGAGGATCGATCAGTACCTGTTATCTCTGGAATCTGTGGGCTGCCTGGTTTGTCTAAAGTTAAAGGAGAAAAAAAAAACATACAGAG
Source organism: Nautilus pompilius (assembly GCA_018389105.1). Classification (NCBI taxonomy): domain Eukaryota; kingdom Metazoa; phylum Mollusca; class Cephalopoda; order Nautilida; family Nautilidae; genus Nautilus; species Nautilus pompilius. The sequence goes on from JACATO010002171.1 coordinate 333,985, forward strand.
TAAAAAATGTTGTTAAGATTGAGCATTTTTTTGATGTTGCAGGATAAAGAACAAAGTTCAAAACAAAAAGAAGAAAGAGCATACAAATTTTTAAACTTTTCTTAATTACTAAGATTTTGCTATCTTGGACTTTACCATTGCAATAAATACATGTTCTGAAAAAAAAACAAACAAACAACAGTAATTCTACAACATACAAAAAGAAAACAAACTTAAAAGTTAGAAGCCTGGGTAAATGAACTCTGCTAACAATGCAATAGCCAAAACAAATTTGTTTGCTTATTTTTATTTATAATCATTGTTCAACATTTGGCTACCATTTATCTGAAGTGGTATAAATAGCAAAATAACTAAATCTGTTTGTTGTTGTCGTTACCATACCTCATTTTATGAGCGTTAACTTATGTTGGCTTATAGTAGTGAAGAATGTCAAAGAAAGTGTTTACCATTTCAGTGAAGTTATTCAGTATTTTATGAGACTTAGAATACCAGTATTTCTCTGACACTTCTAGTTCTTATAGAATGTAAGGAAGTATCATCTTCCTATTATGGATTCAAGCTCAAAAGGGAATCTGAACAGTTTTAAATACAGAATCCTAAGCAAATTTCTAATATTACAAATTTATTTTCATAGAATGCAATGCATCAATTAGAAAATGAAAAATAAAGGCCTAAAGAATCTAATAAGAATAAGTTTTCAATTTTAAAATCTATCAAATGTTGCCAAACATACAGTATTAGAAATAGTTATGGACACAGATACACAGTATATGCACAAATGGGTAATTGACAAATGAGATATATTTATATATATATATATAATACATACACAATGCATTATTACAGAAAATATACAAAAAAAAAATGAAAATGTTGTACAGTGCATTAGTATTTGGTATGCAAGTCCTATGCTTTATATAGAGCATACACTTCATTTTCATGCTCCCATACTGAGTATAAAATGTATGACTTTGGAATGTTGTTCAAATATTCTGTGCCACTTTCCACAATTGACTTAAAGTGTTTGATTGCAGTTTGACTTTCTCAGTAGCCATATAATCCCATTAGTCTCAGTGATGCTCACATCAGGACTTTGTGATATTAGGGCATTTTTGTAAATGTTCCATCAGTCTCTTTATGTTTTTGACCACACTGGCTGTATCCTTGTGGTCACTGTTATGTTGGAAGATGAATTCCTACCCAATGAAATGTCTTCCTGAGGGAATGACATGATGAATGATAACTTGCCTGTACTTGTTGGCAGCCAGTACACTTTCAATTATATGCAAATCTTTAACAAGCTTGGCTGATATGCAGTCAAACACTTGTATTGATCCACTCTCATGCTTCACATTAGTCATTGTACAGTGACTGCTGTACTGTTCCCTGCTCCTCAATCTGTTTTCATACAAAATGCTGTAGTTTACTGCCAACCATTCAAACTTGACTCATCTTAAAAAAGCAAATTCTTTCAAGTTTGGCCATCCCATTGTTTCATTTCTACTGCCAAGTTCAGCCTTGCCATTTCATTGCCTCTACTCAGCAAATGTTTTCAGGCTACACACAGCAGTGGACTGGGTCTTAAAACCAGCCCGATATTCCTTCACCTACTAGGTTGGCCCATTATTCATTAATATGTTGCTTATCTGCGAAAACAGACAAAATGCTATAGCTATACTTCCACTGCTCAATAATTATGACGACGTGTCATGGGCGACCTTTTGATATTTAGCGGGGAATCCCCAGGGGTGGTGGCAGGAGTTTTCCGTGACAATTTTTTTCAGCATTTTTTTAATCCAGCCAAGCGGCCCATTTTTTTACCCAGCGGCCCCAGCCCACCGGGCATTGCCCAAATGCCTTTATGGCCAGTCCGCCCCTGGCTACACATCCATCAACACCACATCGTGCTAATATGTACTTACTGTTCTTGAAAAAATATTAACACCTGTACTTGCAGCTAGGTTATTAGCAAGATCTCTGCTGGCTCATCATCTATCACATAGAGAACATGCCCAGAGATAGCCCAAACTTTCCAAAAGTGAGGCTAACTTTCTTCCTTGATTCTTGAAAATAATGCATTATGTATGAATGATATACTTCTCTCGGTTGCCATTACTCATTATTTGTGTATATCCTGCATGCTTCCATAATTACTTCCAATACTGAGTAAATATATGTACACACACACACACACACACACACACACACACACACATAGGGTGTCCAAAAAATGTACACATCTTTTGTATGCTACCATACATTAAAGCATGTTTTATAAAAAGCTCACAAATGATGTATTTTTCAATGAGCAGCAAAAATGAGTGAGGTTTCCTTTGATCAGCACAAGCAGATAGTAAAGTAGTAATGGAAATTTAAGAATTTTTCTGAGGTGCAGTGTGCTTGAACATGTAAGTATGAATCACTATTACTAACTTACCTTAAAATTTGAGGCCAAAGGCATGTACAAAATATCTTTAAAGAGCACTCTATTTGGAGTAAACAGGACACTTCAACTGTGTTGGCCAAGTTAACTGACATACACTGGAAATTAACTAGGAATGTTCTCCCCACAAGGGAAAACAAGCATAAATGGAAATTAATTCACCCAAATGCCTCGCCTGTCACGAGGTGGATGAAACGGCAATCCATTGTCTTTTCTCCTGTCCGCAGAACATAGAACTATGGTGCCTAGTCAGAGATTTGATTTTCAAAATTAAAAGTCCCCTGAACAAACTTACATCGTTCTGGCGCATCTTTGGCTTCAACAATAGAACTAAGAAGGACTGCCTTTCGAACTTTTTGGTTTTTACCACCCAGCGGATCGCTTGGGGTAGCCGAAAGGCTTTAGAAGGCGGTCAGCCTACCTCAACAAAATTACTATTTCAAAACTACGTAACTAATTGGTTACATCAAAAATATGCAGTCATGAAATCTAGCATAAATGACAGACAAATTTTCTCTTCCACTTGGCTAATTAATAACACATTAGGATACATCAAAACAAACAAAACATTACACATACACATTGACAACTCTCCAACTTCAACTCTTAGCTTCGATCGACCACCCTGAGTCACCCCTTCTCCACCCCTACGTCTAATTTGAATGTTTTTGTCTTTTTAGATTAAATGTAGGGTGCTGAAAAAGAAGGTTTCCTCTCTTCTTCTCTTCTCTTTTCTTTCTTTCTTCTTGTTCTTTGTTTATTTCCTGTGCATAATATATTTAATCATGTAATAAATCCTCAAAAGGAATAATTTAATTGCTTACAATTTCATCTCTTAAGTGATCTTAGACCACTTTAACACTAAACTTTTAAAAACTTACTATAAAAGAAGTACCAAACCAAAATCCCACCCCCTCCCCCTTCTTCAGTGTAAGCCTCTATTAATTTATAAAGCAATCCACCCCTATAAGGTACACATGGACTAACCACGAGTCTTTCTTTGTTTAACACATCACAAAAGTCCAAACAAAAAGATCACAGACTAAAAATAATGTGGCGTGGAATGGGGCGATAGATGCTGTGATGACCAACACCACAGCAGATGTGCTACTTCCTGGCATGATCACCAGGCAGGGAACCTCCGGTCCCCCTATGATGGATAAAAAGAAGGAACATAAGTCATAAAGACTTCCTGTTCTCTTCAAAATCATCGGGAATCTCTGATTCCCACACGAGGGAGGACTAAATAAAAGATCAAACGGAGGGAGAACATGTCTCCATCCATCATCCCGCAAAATAAAAATAGAACTCTCTCCATCCTTCCACTTGGAAACTTGAAAAATAAACAGTGGCCCAAACTATCCCTTCAGAACAAAGACATACAGAGAGACAACTCTGTCTTAGAGAGTCCAGCCAGGATAAACCTACCCCTCCTGCATGCAATACGAAGGAGTTGGGTAGCCCGCTGCTCTTGCTAGGCTGAGGTACAATCAAACAAAACAAATAGGCCGAAATAAGACCTCACTTGTAAACAGCTGTGACGGCCGGTCGTGGAACCGATCCAGCTACACCCACATACAAATGCAACTTCACAAACACTCCCCTAAACACCGCACAACACCAAAAAAAAAAAAAATTCAAATGTACAGTAATCCACAAGATTATGTACTCAGCAGTGATACAAGTTAAGTGTCCACCAAATTTTGAATTTTGCAAATTGAAAAGTGAATATTCTACAACTGTTACAGGCGTAGAATGAAGATGACCTAGATCTGAGACTTAAATTCTTAAAGTGGCCTTTAAATAAAGTATATAAGAATTCAACTTTTGTTGACATAACAGTATGGTCAGACAAGGCAATCTTCTAGCTGAATGGAACTATTAACATAACAAACAATTGTGTACTGGGTGATTGAGAAACCCTTAACTCCATGTCTTGACACAGTGACAAGTGACTGGTACCTCAATTTCCATATAAGCATTACTGCACCTAGAATTGAGACCATGCATGGCAATGAAAAAATGTTTTAAAAGATGGTACTTCCCTGAATTTTCATTTAAATGTATGGGTATTTTTAGATAAATACTTTAGTTGAAGGTAGATTAGACAACAAACCAATTGAATACCTGCCATGCACTCTAGATATCACACCACCAGATTTTTTCCTATGTGTTGCATTCAAGGATAAGATGTACATCACAAAACCAGCTATCATCAACAAACTCATAAGAGAATTGTTCATGCTTCAACAGCCATTCCTGTAAAAATGTGCGCTGCTGTGTGTTGCTTTGTTGTCAGGTGATACAAAATTTATTTAGAGACTGATGGTAGAAATTTTGAATACCTATTTAGTGTATCATATCTGAGGTGTCTGATGTGTAAAGCAAAAATACTATCAAGCAATATGTCTTTGTTTGCTCTGAGCTACAGAATAGTGTTTGAATACTACATCTTTTTTTTTTTTTGGACAACCTATATAGACAAATTTGGAAAAGTCAAAGAAAAATATTATTCAGTTGATTTCAGTTAACTTAATGTTTACAATTTATTGATCAAACACAAAGTGTTCACTGTTAATAATATTTAATAAACCTTTACAAATAAATAAACTGATTAATCTTTATGGACATTAAATGAAAATTCCTAAATAGACACAGGCAATGGGCTAAGGATTACTAGAGAAATTTACTAAAATAAAAAAATTCTCAATTTTTTCTGTATTTAAAACAATATATGTATATAAATGACAGTGAAATACTTACTCCAAGGATCCTTAGCTGTAATTGGTTGTGATGGTTCACTTGGTTTGCTCAGTCCTGCCTTATTTTCAGCAACAACACGGAACTGATATGTGTTGCCTTTAACTAGATCTGTCAATCTGAGATTTGTATCTGAAATAACCTCTTTCCTGACATGTGTCCAACGAGAACTAAAAGAAGATTTTCTTTCAAGGTAATAACCTATTACAGGTGAACCACCATCATTCTCTGGTGGGTGCCATGTTACAAGGGCTGAATCCTGAAATACCTCACTAACCACTGGTGCTGCTGGAGCATCTGGTATCACTATATAAAAAAACAAAGAAATGTTTAAAATGAATTATGTCAAAATGTTATTCATTTTCCATTTTCGGTGTTTTCTTTTCAATATATATATGTATATTTTCATCAATGATTAAGTATTATGGTATTGTGCAAGATTGCATGTGAAAAAAATAAATATGAAATTGCAGATATGCAAAGTGACTTCTTTCTTTGTTTTATTTTTCAAAGTATATTTCAATGTTCAATCTGCATTACATCATAGTACTTCCTTAAACAAAAAACACCACTGAATAGATATGATACTTTATCCTATTAAGACCAATTCTACTTTTATGTTAATGATACAGATGGCAGAATTAAAAACATTATATTAATATATTAAAAAATTGTATCATTAGTTTTTGTTATAAGTAAATATACTTTAATCAGTTCTTTATCCAAAATCTCATAATTCCAATAAAATTTTGCACATTTCATTTTTTTCTCAATATAATCCTTGTCACCCTTCAAAAGGTGAAAATTTTCTATAAGGCAATGTTAAAAAAATTAATTGACAAACATATTTCTTTCTTTTTTCTTCTTCTTTTCCTGTACATTAATAATTAAAATTCAGAAGCTGAATATTATAATGCAAGCAATTTTAAACATTATTTCAGTATTTCAGTGTGATACAAAACTACTCTACTTACTGAATGGATGTTTGCAGATGACTGGTTCAGGTAATTCCACTGGTTCACTAACACCATATCGGTTTTCTGCAGCAACACGGAAGTAATAATGATTACCTTCTGAAAGCTTTTTTGCAGTATATTCTAAATCATAAGTTGTGCCCATATCCTGCCAAGTTCGTCGAGAAGCATCCCTCTTTTCTAAAATGTAACCAGTGATCTCACCTCCACCATCATCTTTGGGTGCTTGCCATCTTAAGCCACATGTTTCAGCAGTCACATTTTTGACAGTAAAGTCACAAGGTGGTCCAGGTTTGTCTGAAACAGCCATAAATATATTTATAGGTAACTATCCTATTCTATGTTTTCATAATCTATTTTTAATAGCCTTCTTATAGCTTCTATTTCAGCACCATTGTATTTCACATAATATCATTGAACTAAGTTTTGCATTCTTTCAAATGTGTTTTATTATATCTTATCTTTTTAAGCTTACATGATGATATTGATTCATGATATGAACTAAAAATGTGAAGAAAATTATTTGGTTTTAAATTACTTAGCAAGTAAAAAAAAACATACCAAAAACAACCAAATGAATAGTGATAGTTGTTCTGCCACTGCGATTTTCCAAAAGCACTGTATATTCACCAGTATCAGCTCTGCACACACGGCTAAGACGTACAGTTGTAAAATTATGAATAGTTTCCACCTGCATTCTTTTCAGGTCAGGCAAGTCTCTACCATTGAATGTCCACTTCACATCAGGCTGTGGACTACCTATGAAGGGCACCTCAAATACTGTGGATTTGCCAGCACAAAGGACAACTGTTTCTTTGTACTTGTCATCCACAAAACATTTTGGAGGAACTAAGAACAAAATAAAGTAAATAAATAAGACATAAATAATAAAATGTCTTAAAGCATAAATATTTTCTCTTATCTTCTCTCCTACATAGCCAAACAGATCTTACAACCAGCCTACTTTTATGTACTATGGCCATGGTTCTCAACCTGGGGTCCGCGGTCCCCTAGGGGACTGCGAAGCGATTTCAGGGGGACCGCGAAGGGGTCACTGACTTGTGCCTTTCGTTTTTGGTGGACATATTCGAGGCAGTTAACTGCGTTAATTTGGCATTACAAGGGAAGGAGGTCACCGGGCTCTACTGCCATGAAAAAATGAATGCTTTCAGGACAAAGCTGGAATTGTGGCATTTAAAATTAACAAGGAAGAATTTTGCACCATTTCCAGAGCTCAACGCTTTCCTCGATGAAAATAATCTCTCAGTTGATTCTGGTATTCTCGAGATGATGAAGAATCATGTTGATATTCTCCGCACAGAGCTTGCAGGCTATTTTCCTGAACTTCACGATTTTCAGAAGTATTATAACTTTCTCTCGAATCCATTCTCCATCTCCGTCAGCGAGCTGCCTTCCGAAGACCATCTCATTGAAGAGCAGTTCATTGATTTGGTGAATAATGGAGCTGCCAAAAATGCTTTTCGCCAGATGCATTGCAGCGACTTCTGGATTGAAATGGTACAATCATATCCGGATGTTGCAAAGATGGCTCTCAAATTGCTGATTCTGTTTGCAACAACCTATGAGTGTGAGTCAGCATTCTCAACTCTTGTTTCAATCAAAATCAGATCAAGAAACAAACTCGATGTAACGCATGACATGAGAGTGGTGGCTCTTTCAAAAACGCAGCCCAACATTGATGAAATATTGAAGGCCAAACAGGTGCAGATCTCTCATTGAACTTTTTCTTCATTTGATTTTTGAGAATTGTCATATTTAAATAAATTTTAATTCAACAGTTTTTTTTTAAAGACTTTTAAATTGACTAACAGTTTAGAATAAGTGCTTTTAGTACACTTTTGAATATTTTCAAAAATTCTGAGTGGATTTATATATATATAGAAAAGTTTCTGAAATTTTGGGAAATACTCGTTTGATGACATAGAAGCAAAAACCTTGACATGCTAACATAATAATAATAATAATAATAATAATAATAATAATAACATAATATAGTAGGTCGAGCTGATTTTATGGGGGACCGCGAAGCAACATTTTTAGAAAAAGGTTGGGAACCTCTGTACTAGGGGATGTTCAAATGAAATCTAGTCAGATATCATTCATAGCAATGTTATGTAAGCCTGGTTTCAGTTAAACATCCCTAATATATTCTGAATAACTACAAAATCATCAATAACCTGGTACAGAAATATTAACTCTTTATTCATTGTTCCCTAATTTAAACACATTAAAAATAAGTCTCTTTTTGTCTCACACTTCCAGAAAATTCTTAGCTTTGAAAATAAACAATTACTAAATTATTCACCATAAATACAAACTGAAGGTAAATAAAACAATTTCTAGTTATATTATATCACTAAATTATAGAAAACTTTGCAAAAACAAAAAATGATTAGCATATTTGTTTTTTGATCTTGATTGGCTTTTTAATGAAAAAATTGCCAGTTTTTTTCATCAAAATGTAAAAAGATCTGCAGTACAATGAAAAAGATTACGGCTTTTCAATGATAATAATATTACTAAATAAAACTGAAGACTTGTGTATCAAATAAGTGATCACTTACCTTCTACGAAAAGTGTTGCTGTTGATATTTTATTTCGAACCTTAACACTGAACTGAGCTTCATCTTCCCCATCTACTCCTTGAATATTAAGCCTATGCACTTGGCCTTCTGAAATCGATTGATACTTTTTTCCAACTTCAACCGGTTTCCCATCACGAAGCCATTCAACTGAAATGTTCTCTCTGGATATCTCACATTCAAATGAAGCTGTACCAGGAATTTCTTTCACGTAAACATTTTCCAAATTCCGAATAAATTTAATGGGTTGTTCTATAAAATTAGAAAAATTATTATACAATTTAAAGTATATTAGAAACATAAATGAAGACTCATAAAACAAACATAGATTTTAAATTTCTTGAAAAAACATTGTCTATACAGATTACAGATCCTGGCAATTTGTTTTAAGCTTTTTAAAAAATGTTTAAAATGCTAGCAAAATTAAAATCTGAATAAACAGATTAATTGCTAAAAACATCAATATTAAAAAATATATCAATGCATTACCACTTAGTGCATATCATTTCATAGGTTTGTGAATATAATAAAAATAATTTTACTCACAAATCCATTGGAGAGCGTTTTGGAGCTCAACTTGATTGGCAGCCATATTAGTGTGTAAAAATTAACTGTACATTTTTGCACATAAAATAAATAAATAGGTTATGTTTTTTTTTTAAATCTAAATAATAGTTTTTGCTTTTGTTTAATACTTTTATTTTACTGTTCAGCTATTTTAAAATAATTTTAAATTTCCTTACAAAACTATTAACTATTAAAACAAGTAGAAAACACATCACACTCATATTTTCTTTTCAGTATTCTTCCTCATGTGTCTATTCAAAAAAAAAAAGTTGAAATCTATTTTTTTTTACAGTACACCTACCTTTAACAAAGACTTCAGCTTTTGATGTCTTGTCAGCAACAGAAAATGTATATAATGTCTGGTCCTCCAATACCACGTCCTTGATAACAAGGATGTGTTTGATGCCTTCCATAAGGATTTCGAAATGATCATTACTATCAATTTTATTGCCATTTTTGTACCATTCTGCTTTCACTTCAGGCTTTGACACTTCACATTCCAATCTTACTGTTTCATCCTCCTTAGCTGTAACATCAGTAAGTGGTTTTAAAATCTCCAATGGTTTTGCTGCAGGAAAAAGAAAAAGAAAAATGTTTATACTACTTCATTTGCCATAAAAATGTTTGGAAGAAATAATTTTTAAAAAGGTATGCATTTGAAGATATTTTAAAGTACCAAATCTAATAATTTTGATTAAATTTTAATGTCATTAAAAAGGGTTTTTATTTTGAACATTTGCTTTTTAATTTGTAAAATATTGTTTAACTTTTGTCAGAATATAGAACAAATATGACCAGTAAACTAAACTAAATAAATAAATAAATGTGATTATTTCATGAATTTTATACAAGAATTTTTAATGCTATAACAGATATACATGCACCAACATTATTTTGAAACAGGTTTATTTCCAGACTAAATATCACTTATCATTTTTTTTAAAATAGAAATTTAAAAATATTTTTATCTTTAACTGACAGTAGTTCAGCTACACTAACAGAATTTACAAAACAAACTGATTTTATAATTAAAATTCTAATTGTGGCATTAAAAAAAAACTTGAGAAGTGTTAGTTAAAACTTTGTTTAACAAAAATTACAACACAAAAGTAAGTAATACACAATGTACAACAAGAAAAACAGCAGCATGGCAAAGAAAGCTGTAGCTGATGTTAGCTAATTACACAAATGAAGTTGCTACATACATAAAACTCAGATGTCAATTTTGGGTACATAATATACTAAGAGAAAACTTTCAGCATGTAGACAAAACAAAAGATGGACAAAAAAAGAGACTTTTCTAATACAGCCATTTCCAAAACTATAGAAAAAACCAAAAACATTTCCCAATTGGCTAAAGTTTTATTCACCAAATAATCAACGCAAATTCTTCAGGTAACACAACTTTTATCAAAGAAATATGTAAATTACAAATAATTTTTAGGTGTAAAGGTAAACAAGCAAGAACAAATCAGAAACTAAAAAGGAATTCTAGCATAAACAATGTAACAAAAATGATTTAGAGGTAGAAAATGTGTTCCCCCCACCCACTGACACCACGATACATGACTTACATTGTAATGTATGTTGCTTATATCTCTATTAACAAAAGCAGTAAGCAAGGAAGTCCACTATCTTATCAGAAATATTTGTAGTTTTTGGAATAATCTTGTAAGGTTTTGGAGGGAAGCAACATTCTCAATAGGATTTAGCTCAGGAAAATATATTGACCAAAGTGAAAATATTGGTTAATCACACATGCATGCCCTCATGAGCATTATTGTCCATTAAAATGAAGTTATCTCCCATTGTACCTGCACATATCTGACATAGTGGCATAGAGATCCAGAACCTTGTCCCTAGATTTCAATGCAGTCAGGATACCTCTCTGAAACACATGCAGATCTATATGCCCACCCAATGAAATTCCAGTTCAGACAATCACACCCTCACCTCTGTAGTGATCCCTTTCCCTGATGGTTGTTCATTGGTCACAAGTTCCACATTCCCTCCAAATAAGTACACACCATGAATAAAGCTAAATGCTGACTCATCAATAAAGAGAACATGGCTCAAATCATTGGTGTCCAAGTGACATGTTCAAGGCACCAGTTCAACCACTTCTGTTTATTGCAGTGAGTCAAATGGATACACACTTAGATAGCCTTGCTTGCAGCCCTTGAGGCTGATACCAACCAACCTCCCTGTGGCCACAGAGAAAGTGGGTGTTAGGTCAGTATTGAAGTTTTGCTTCACTGAGTCAAAAGCGATACAGAAATTATCTGCTTGGCATGTGGCTTGTGGTCAACCTTGAATTAGTCTTTGGACAATAACTCCATGCATGTGAAATTGTCCTGTAGTTGAAAAACTATATTTCTGTTAACATTTAGCCTTTCTGCCACCTTGGTCTGATACTGTCTGGCTACTACACTACCAATAGCTCTCCATCCTAAAGAATCTTCCAAATGTGTATGGCTACCCCCTTGTAATGTTGACCTTCAATACAAGAGTCAAATCTGATATGAACACAAAACAGTTTTTTTCAGGTCTTTGTACGTTAATTGACATTTCTCCTGGAACTCAATTACATGTTTCTTTGAGAAAAGTTCTTTCAGAGTGAAGAGAGATTTGTGCTGAAAATTTGGTTAATTGTAAATAATTTGTTTTTTTGTTTGTTGCTTACCTTTTAAAAAACACTGCATTTCAATGTCTCTTAAACATGTAATTTTCTTAGTTTTTCTTTTGTTTTAGGTAATTTCTTTTTTTCATGCATTTGTATGTTTGGTGGCAATGAGATTTTTTTGTATTTCTAAAAAATTTATGGTATTTGATATAGTAGCAAATAACCAAATTCATAATAAAATCAAATTAGGCAATTATTCAAATTTTTTTGGTATGTGATTTTATTTTAGTGAAAAAAGTTGCTGCAACCTAGTGAAAATATTTAGTAACTATCCATTATTTTAAATGTATTAACATTAATGCATTACTAGTATACCTTTTATTATTCCTAAATCTGATAATACACTTTGATATATATTTTGATAAATGACCACAAATTTCCTGTAAGAAATCCTAAACACAGAACTATCAAAACATGCTATAAAAAATATTTTTGAAACATGAAAATAATACTTCTTTAAAGTAGATTTTCCTCTACGGTAAGTTGTAATTCCCTATCAACATTTATTCTGATATAAAGAAAAAAATGTCTAACTGTTCAAGCCACATATTAATGCATTTAACAAAACAGAGAAAACATTTAAACAGAGCTTAAGCAAAATGTTATGCACAATAATGTGATTTCTTTAAGCAGTACAACATTTTTCTTTGTGAGCACAAACAAGTGTGGAACCACACTGGTGAGAAACGACTTGAAGCACATTAAATCATGCTGGTGGCCCAGATAATAGGATACCTTTTACAGTTAGATTGCTGATGCTCTCTTTTCCATCAACAACTATTGTGTACTGTCCCGCGTCATCCATCTCAATCGCATCAAGTACAAGGGCATGACATATATTTTCAGTAATGATATCATAGCCATCATCAACAGTAATAGGATTGCCATTCATTTTCCACTCAGCCTGCAAATCAGGCTTAGATACTTCACATTGCAAAGTGATGCTATCTTCTTCAAAGCACTCAACATCTTGTAGAGGCAAAATAAATTCTGCTGGCCCTTCTACAACAAATAACATTTAAACACTATGCTAGACTATAATTTCCAATCAGATTTTGTTATTAAAGACCAATTTGAAATATAATGTCAACCTATTGCATGCATTACATTTTTCTGAAGAAAAATATTCTAATGCTAAGTAAAAGGTATGCATTATAAACTCCTAACAGAAATATAAATTAAATTCAAGCTGTGAATGAATACATATTTTTTACTATATGTATATTAAAAAAAATTAAATTAAACATTAATTTAGTGTATACAAGTGATACAATTAATGATTTTGTAAAACATTTTTTTTTTCTATTTTGAACAAATGAATTTCCCTAAATATATTCTGGTTTTAGAAATATGGGGAAGATTATTTTATTTACATTATTTAAATATATGTAAGAAATCTACCAAGCTTATATATTTAATTAAAAAATGATTTTTTCTTACCATCAACAAGCAAATTGGCAGAACATTTCATCCCACCTATTTCTACTGAATATTTGCCCTCATCATCCAAATCTGCTGCTTCTATGATAATACTGTGATGTGTGCCATCATGTGATATCAGTATTCTCTGACTGCTAATTAGCTCTTCTTTTTCAAAGAACCACTTAGCTGGTTTGTCTGGCTTGTTAACTCCACATTCCAAAACAACTCTGTCATCTTCCATTACATGTGCATCTTTCAAAGGCATAACAAAGTGAATAGGTTCTTCTGTAAAAACAAACATTTTGTTAGTGTGTGTTAATGGCTCTGCTTTATACAGATAGGAGAACAAAAACAAAATTACCTAAAAACTGAACCAGAGTACCTTCCATTAGTTGAATGGAGCAACTCACAATTATACAGTTGAATGTAGTATTTACCTGTACTGATTAATTAGTATGGAAATTAGACATGAAAAATAAATGATAGAATTTATAAACCACCTAATTAGCTCATACTTATTTTTAAAACAAATTGCAAACAGGTAAATTTCTTCTTTTTCAGCAGCAAATTCACAATCAAGAAGATTATCTGACACATCTATCATTATTTGTGCTCAACCCAATTGTTGTAAGAAATTATGCCTACCATCAACAAACAATGTAGCCTTAGAAGAGACATCACCAAACACACAGCTGTATTCAGCTTCATCATCCAATGTAACCTCATTGAATACAAGCTGCTGAATATAACCTTCTGTCAGTATTTCCACTCCATCAGCTGGCTTCAATTCTTTACCATTCTTTAACCATTTTGGTTTTACATTCTCTTTGGACAGATGACATTCAAGTGTTGCCTTCTCCTTTTCCGTGACACTAACATCTTTGAGTGGTTTGAAAAATGCTGCTGGAAGTTCTACAAAATAAAGAAAAATTCTTATAATAAAACTGATTTGCACATACATCAAAAAGTGGCAAATATTTATTAAATAAACGTTTTAAAATATGTTAAGTTGTATACTGTCATTAATTAGTAGGTCTAAAAAAACAAACGTTGCAAGTAAATGCTGAAACACTAATTAATTTTATGAAACTGCTGAAGACCACAACACTGCAGACACTAGCCATTAAGATATACATAATAATCAAAGAAGCAGTATCACTTAAACCAGTTATATTCAGAAGAGTCACAGTAGGAAGCAAAATATCTATCATTTGTATGACAAGATCACCACATAGCTGAATTAATATGGTGACATTCTTTAAAACTATTCTTGGAAAAGATGGATATAAATAAGACTCAAAAAAAAAAACAGTATAAGAAAGAATTTCTCCCAAGTCAATGACACATAATATGCCAAATCCATATAGACAAAGGATATATATGTAACTGTATGCTGTAACCGATAACAGAAGCAAGGTAAGCCTAAGTGTAGAAATATCTGACTAGTCAAAATGACTAAAATATCAGCAAAAAACATAACAACAGCCTTAAATGGTGACAAAATTTTTAAAGTACAGTGACTTTAAACTACAGAAATCAATAAAGAACATGAATTTAGGTAAATTTGAAGATACTCTAAGCTGTGACCAAATCCAAAAAGACAACCTAGTACAGGAATACCCCAACTTATGTAAGTCAGCATATTCCTGTAATATAGTTGGATATATGACAAAAGCTGAAAATTTGGATGGTATCAGAAAGAAAATGGGGGAAATGATCAATGATATTTTGTGCAGCCATGAAAAATATCCAGTACAAAAATGGTATTTAAAAAAAAAAAACTTTCAATGATACAAAAGAACATCTAAAAAACAAAAAAACGTAATAGACTGGTAATGTTTTTTGCTCCACTTGGATGGTAAATAAATTTGAACATAGATAAACTGACCTGATAAAAAGTTGTAAAACATCACTATGATGTTTTTGCAGTGTAATCAGAAGTAGTTTCCAAAAGAAAGAAAAGAAATTAAAGAATTGACAAAAGCAGATCAAGAAAAGGTCTGAGGAATATCTATAAGATGCAAAGGTAAAAGTAAAAAGAAAACAAAACTTGGCAAACTTGTCCTAGCTTTTAAGGTCTAAGGACATCTACTGCCTCAAACATGGTAGTCCAACAGCAAACCACTGGACCACCAGCCAAACAAAAAAAAAAAAAAAAACAAAAACTAAGATAGTCTCTCTGAATAATTGGGGGCAGTTGGAATTAATTGTGTACTATTTTCATAAATGGTAATTGGGTGCTATAATTATTACTGAGTTACTATGAATTTGTGCTAGTTCTTTCAAAAGAGTAATATCATTAATCTATTATGTAACCTTTTTTTAAAAAAATGCTATAATTCTCAGCATAGATTCACTAGAATCTTCCCTTTCAAACATTTAGAATATTTTTCACAAATGAAAATATTAAATTGATCTATATTGGGAAAAAATGTTTTGCAATAACAGAACCTTGTTACAGTTTAAACATTGGTACTTTCATTTTTATGGAAGTAACAAGTAGGAGCATAATTAAGTGAAGCTTCAGCATTGTAGAATGAGTCAATTATATTAAAGTGAGATGCACATGAAAATGCACTTTTTCTTCCTTAAAATATTGTCTATCTACATTCCTCTGTATAAGTCTTCAGATCTTATTTACCAAAAATATGCCACCGGATAAATGATAGCCATCAATAGGGAACCAGAAAAAAAATGTCTTAAAGTGACTACCATCAACTTTTTGGAATGTTGCTTGATGCTATAAGCTGCTGCAAGGTTTGGTTTATTTTAATGTCTGTTACAGAACCAAGCCATACTAAATACATGTACAGCAAACTGGATGAGTTCAAAATCACCCATGCTCAAGTTGGCCTTATAACAGCATCATGTGAATAGAAGGCTTGTATTTTGTAACATTATCACAACACAAAAATTTGGCCAGACAACATAATAAACAAAAGATGTGTGTGATAGCAGAAACTGTCAGAAATCATTTGCTCATCTATAAATTACAATCTAGATATCTACTTGTAAGCATACATTTGATGCATTGGCATTAATATGAACAGTTGGAACAGAACACAGTTTCACACCAATGAAATTAATATTTTCACCTAACAATAACCTTGACTGCAACCATGCAGTAGGTAAT
This sequence comes from Nautilus pompilius, assembly GCA_018389105.1. Taxonomy (NCBI): domain Eukaryota; kingdom Metazoa; phylum Mollusca; class Cephalopoda; order Nautilida; family Nautilidae; genus Nautilus; species Nautilus pompilius. The sequence continues at coordinate 350,570 of JACATO010002171.1, forward strand.
GGTATATAATATGTTCAACAGACATGACAAGATGAACTTTGCTGTGGTCAAACATGCTTTTCATGCTCTAAGACATTGTGGCCAGATTGTCACTTTCTTGTTTCAGCAAAAAAAATCCTTGTCTTTACATAGCTACAATGACAACAAATTTGCTGAATTGCAAGTTTGGCTAACCTTTCTCTAATAAAGCATATGTGGAATTTTTTTTGGAAGACTGCTTCACATAAATCACCAAAATTTTCATGCCCGATCTTAAACATGCTCTTTTGCAAAAATGGAATGGTATCACCTTTCCACAGATCCAGAAATTCATTGGCAGCATTAAAAACTGACATATAGTATTATGAATGCAAATGGTCGACACACAAATAGTTGACCTTTTAGTGGTATTTGTTATAGTGACTTCTCTCTTAGTCATAGATGCCATCATGTGCCAATAACTTAATTTCAAATTAATATCTGACTCAATAAATTAAAACTCGTTCCATATTTTGTCTCGCGTGCTTATTTCATTGGTAATCCAAACCTTTTATTTAATTTTTTGTTTACTACATTATATTTGGCTATTATTTTGCTTGAAGAAAGATCTGATGAGTGTGCAAACATATTCTATTATTATCTTGAGAAACAAAACATTGTTAAAGATACACAAAACAGATAAGTTCTCTCACTCTGTCTCCCTCATTATATCCTCTTCTCTTTTTTAATGCACACATGAAAACACAAGAAAAATACAGTAAAGCATATAAGTATAATTCAGGTAAGTACAGTTTGTAAGAAAATAAAAAAGGCTGAGCTACTTACCTTCAATAAATAATGTAGCCTTTGTTGAGACATCTCCTATGGTACACATGTATTTAGCTTTATCCATTAGAGTAGCCTCATGGAATATCAACTGCTGGATGTATCCATCTGTAATAATCTCCACTCCATCAGCAGGCTTTAGTTCTTCTCCATCCTTCAACCATTTTACTGCCACATTAGGTTTGCTCAATTCACATATCAGCCGTGCTGTTTGTTTTTCTTTTACATTAACATCTTTCAGGGGCTTAGTGATTGATGGGGGCAGTTCTAAAAAAAAATTTTAATTGCTTAAATTCAGAAAACATTTCTTAAGTTCTAATTATATGCAAAAAATGTTAGGAGCAGTCATTTATCAGTCAAAGCTTTCCAAGAAAGGTCAAATTTTTTAGGAAAAAAAAACAAAGGCTTCCCTTTCAATATTCACATTGGTATTTGTTGGCAATTTTCTAATTTTTTGCCATTCTACTACTTAGCTAATATTTAAAACTTTATTTATTAATTTAAAAAATGAGTTTAAGAAATATTCAGTTACTTTTTAAATTCTAAATAGTAAACAAAAATAAAAGCTACTACTAAAGTCCTCTGTTCTTAATGTTTTGAGAATTTCTTTTTCTTTTTCTAAAAATTATTTTTTTTATCTTTTAGAATGCTTACCTGTGCAAATTACTGACATTAATCTTGACAAAATTTGTAGGTATGCAAAACAAAAATGTAAAGTCTTGTTTGTTGTTCTTTTGGTTATTTTTTCACACATTTTTAGCCTACTGTTATACTGATATTACTAATATAATTTAAAATTATTTATTTATTTTAAAAACAATAATTACCAGTAACATTCAGTTTTGCTGTAGATGATACATCATTAGGCAAAATGCAACTATATTCTCCATCATCCTCTGGAATTGTATCAAGGATGGTCAGTCTGTGTCTCCTCCTATCACATGCAATTTTGTGTCGCCTGCTAAGTTTCAGAGGCTTGGCATCCTTCATCCATTGAACAGGTACATCCAGTTTGGATACTTCACAAACAAATTCAACATTTTGACTTTCAGTCACCTCTGTATCTTCAAGCTGAATAGTGAACTCTGCTGCAATTTCTGTTTAACAGAGCATTATAATTTTCATCAACAAGTAGCATACAAAAACTAACAAAATTTTATTAAAAATAAAATAAAAAGATAGGAGTATATAAAAAAGTGAAAAAGATACTATATACTATTAGCTTGTTGTTTCACACAGTATTAGTGTAATAATTAAATTCAAAATTCCAAATCTCAATGTAAATCCCTGTAGGAAAATATAACAAAGAAATAGTTTCTAGCTATAGTGAAAGTTTATCAAGAGAAGGTAAAAGCCTTTCAATTAAAAAACTGTCCAAAATATACCCCCTTTTTAAAATCATTTTACATACCATCTACATTTAGTTTAGCTGATGACTTCTGGTCTCCAGCAACAATGGTGTACTCAGCACTATGATCAACTGTGGCATTTGGTATCTCAAGAGTGTATTTGGTGCCATCATTACGAATGATGTACCCATCAGCTTCAGATATTCTTTTACCATCCTTTAGCCATTTCACAGTAACATCTGTTTTTGATAATTCACAAACAAAGGTGGCACTTTCATTCTCTTTACAGTTGGTATTATTCACTGGAAGTGTAATCTTAACTGGCATTTCTGTAAATATTAAAATTAAAATATGAGTTTATTAAAATTATAATGTCTTGCACATTAATTATCTTCATGTATTATATATATATATGTACAGTTTTATAATAATTAAATCAATATCAGTAGCTACTTCAGTCATTTATATAAACATTTTTCTTAATGACTTGTGAAGATGATCAATTTACAGTGGTGGCCTGAAATATTTCTCAATTTTGTTTCTGTTGCTTAAGTTAGCATTTGTTTTGTTTCTTTTTTATCATTAAGGTATTTCTTTTATTAAATAATATCCTTTTGTCAAAACAATATTGTATAGTATGTGTTTATTGAAGTTGACTGCTTTATTTTGTAGTTGCATCCTCCCAAAAATTATAAAGCAGATCAATGTTAATAGACATGATCACATTGCATGAACCTCTATAAATATGAAACATGATACTGTTTAAATTCTGCAAGAGGTATGCAAGATGGTGGAAGCTAAGGTGAATGTCAATCTGGAATAGTGCACAATAATCATGTTTCCATCAGAGAGTTGCAAATCTGGTAAGATCCATACCAAAATATCTGTGCAATATGCTAAGGATGTATTTGCCATAAGAGCAATGAAAAAAATGATGCCATAATTTTTGTGAAGAAAGAACAAGTACAGCTGGAAGTCCAAGTTATGGTGCCCCCAAATTTGCAAAGCTTGATGTCATTACACTCCAGAAAAAGAATCAGCCAACAAAATAATTTAAGGTGAAACTTTTAGCTGTCAAAATTATGGTTACAGCTATCTAGAGTGATTCATGTGGGTTTATAAATCATGGTATGTGCATAGAGTTACTCTGAATTATTGAAGAACAAAGTTAACCCTGTTATTTATTTATAAAAGTTAGTCTGGTTTAATCACATATTGAGTGTTGATACTGCACAACAATGCACATTCACATGTGTCACATTAAACCATTCACTTATTAAAATGAAGAAACAATTCAACATCCATTGAACACTGTCGGCAGTCACTTGATTTCAAGTGTGACATTGTCCAAGGTTTAAATCGTTGATGGGTCCTCAGATGACTAAGCAGTCAGTCCAGGCTTGATTTGCAGATCTTTGGGCAATAGTGGCATGATCAAGGTATACTGAAAGTACAATATTTTTTTTTTAGAACTTTAACGTGATGCACTAATGTTTTCCACCACTGTTCACTGGGTTTTTTGATCAAGAATAATGTGAATGATGTTTGATAATTTAGAAAATGACCACAATATTCTTAGATTGAGAGTAATTTTTTAAAAAAAAATCAAAATTATTGCCCTTAACCATTACTATGGTAGATAACTGGCTAAAATATTTTTAGAGAATAGCCTTAATAATGGGTAGAACCTTGGCCTAAATGACAACTTCAATACATGATGATATGGATTCCATATGACATTCTATGGTATCTGTAGCCATATTTCCATGAGCACTGTTGTGTGTAATTGGTCAAGAGCAGAAGGTAGCTGTGAACAGATTCTGATGCATCATCCCAAGACATTTTGCAGATGCTCAATGAGACTAAAATCAAGGGATTTATCTGACCAGGAAAGATGCATGAAATCACATTCATGTTCTGTAAACCAATCCAGTACAATATAAATTTGGCAGATGGTAGTGTTGTTGTCCTGAAACATCCAATCCTCTCTGTTTGTCTGTAGGACCAGCATTGTAGGATGAAATTAGTCTGCCAAAATGCCTAAGTATTTATTTCATCTGGTCCTGCAAAAGGATAATAAGAATACCACAATCATGACAGCTAAACATGTTCCATAACATCATACTAACTCCTGAAGCATAAACTGTTAGAATGATGCATGTGGGAATTAGCACTTCATGGGGATTACCTCTGCTAGCATTGTCATCTGTGTTACAAAAGGGAAAATATGATTCATGAAATCACAACCTTCATTCAGTAGTCAGTTCTTCAGATTTACTGCAGATGGACATTTGCTCTTGGCACTGAAAAGGGTTTTCACACAAATGACATGGTACTGAAGTCAATATTGCATAGCTACTGGTGCATTGTTCAAGTGTATCTTAGCCAATATTGATATTTGGATTACTGTCAGATATCTTTTACTTGATGCAACATGTTGCACATATCAGTGAACTCTCTGCCGTAATCTGCTTTCATCGAGAGTTGTGTTTTCTGTAGACATTGCCATTGTCTTCATGGACTCTACTCAGTACACTGCACTGATGATCAAGAACTGGTTCCAATGTATCCTCTGCCATAACCTGCTTTCATCCAGAGTTGTGTTTTCTGTAGACATTGCCATTGTCTTCATGGACTCTACTCAGTACACTGCACTGCTGATCAAGAACTGGTTGCAATGTATCCACTATCAAGCCCATTGTGAAGATAATGACAACATTCTGTTTTACTATAGTCATTTTTGAATCCTGGCATGCAATTCTCACATGGTTTATACACATAATAGTAGTGGATGTGATCCATGTGATGTCATAATGTCACTTAAATCTTAAATTTTCATATATTGTAGATTTGGGGATTTTCTACTTTTACTCTGATTCTCCATTTCTAACACCAAAATAAAACCAACACCTACCATCAACAAGCAGCTTTGCCTTGGTAGAAACATTACCAATAACACAGCTGTACTTGGCTTCATCATCCAGTGTAACTTCATGGAATATAAGTTGCTGAATATAGCCATCTGTCAGTATTTCCACTCCATCAGTTGGTTTTAATTCTTTACCGTTCTTCAGCCATTTTGGTTTCACATTCTCTTTGGATAAATTACATTCAAGAGTTGCCTTCCCCTTTTCTGTAACCCGAACATCTTTGAGTGACTTAGAGAATGTTGCTGGAAGTTCTGGAAAATAAATAAAATTACTTAATTATCTGAGATATCATAAATGTTGTTCATATATATATATATATATATATATATATATATATATAGATATTTTAAAATTTATTTTCATTTAAAAATAAACTCAATTAACTTCATTTTAATTCACTGACTTGAAAGAGAAAATCTACCTCTTTAGCCACATTACTGTCACATTTACTTAGGTCACACATCAGCTTTGTAGTCTATTTTTCCTTCACCTTAACATTTTTTTGGTGAACACTATTAGTAATTCTAGAAAAATGTAGCTGACAATCCATATGGTATTAAAATAGTTAGTAAATTATCTGCATCAAAAATCTTTCCACAAATGACAAATACAAAATACAAGAAACACCACAAACTTGAAATTGCATGTTAAAAATAGATTTTAAAAAAATTTTTGATTTTATATTACAAATAGTTCATGAGCACATTTTAGATATAACACTCTCTTTTTTTAGCATTTATGAACAACCTTCATTTATTAATTTATTTGTCAAACTACATAAGCAAGCCAAAAAATTGACAAGCATTTATTTTACTTGTAACATTAAATATTTATTTAAAAAAAACAATTTAGATCATCATTTTTAATTATCAATAACGAAGTGTTCTTAAACTTGCAAATTTTTATGAAAAAAATGATTATTTTCTCCTAGACTATAATTTTATGCATCACTACAAAGATTCTCTCCATTCAAAAAAATTTGGCAAACAACAGTTGTGTAATACAATTGTAGCCGACTTGGAAATTATTATATTATTTCACCAGTGTAAATTTGGTCAGTAAAGTAATATATTCCTTTAAATCACACACCACCATTTTTTAATATCTTACGAGATCTGTCCAAAAAGAAACCGAAATTTTAAAACAGCATGCCAACCAACCAGTACAGCATGTTTGCGACTGCAGTGCTGTGTATCGGTGACATTGATCTTCAGTCTAATAATAGCCGCATCACACCATGTCAGTTAGTCATCGATCTACATGCACTAGAGTGAACATATGTTTAGTGCACTTGGCGATTTGTCACAAGTTGAACAATGAAGGATCTTGATGAGCAATGTGTTTGTGTGAAATTCTATTTCAAATTGGGAAAAACTTTCACGGAGACTTTTCTAATGTTGCAACAGACCTATGGGGAGGATTTTTTGAGCCCGTATGCAATGTCACAAGTGGTACCAGCATTTCAAATCAGGAAGAACATCCACCAAAGGCAATCCCAAATCTGGACGACCTTCCACGACAACGGATGATGATCACATTGAGAAAGTGTGTGCTGTGATCCATGGAAATCGTCACCTGACTGTCCGTGAAGTTTCCAAAGTAGGCATCTGTAAACATTTGTGCCACATGTTTTTAAAAGAAAAATTGCACATGCATCGTGTAGCTGCAAAATTTGTGCCACATCTGCTGACAGATGAAGAAAAAGAGAACCGAGTCACACTCAGTCGGGAGCTCTTTGATCATTTGAATGCTGATGAAAGCTTTCTAAAAAGCAAATCCGGAGAGTAGGGCAGCTTTGGGAGGAGAGTCATCTTGTGCTTTGCCAAAAAGTCACGGATAAGGAGTGATGTGTGAGCAGGTGCATTGTTGTGGTGCAGCATCCAGGTTTTGTTTTTCCATGCCTTAGGCCTCCTCCTTTGCACTGCCTCTCTCAACTGCCTCAGGATATCCAAGTAAAACTCTTTATTGATCGTCTGACCACGTGGAACAAACTCATGATGAATGACGCTCTTCCAATCAAAAAACACAATCAATATCACCTTCAAATTTGAGTGACTCTGACATGTTTTTTTTGGTCGTGGTGACGAGACAATGATTCAACCCACTGCAACGACTGCATTTTTGTTTTGACATCATAGCCGTACATCCACGTTTTGTCACCTGTTATAACATTGTTGGCATAAGAGACAGAAAGGTGACCTTTCATCATGAGCAGCAAGTATGAAACCAAATTTCAAAAATTCCTCTGAATACTGACGAACTTTCTTTTTGCTTGCACTACTCATTTTATGCATAGGGGCTGTGACTGAAATAAATGAGTAATCTTAAGAAGTGAAATACACTTTCAGAATTTAAGACGTTTAAATTAACACAAAAATGAAATAAAATTAGAACGTTCAAATAAACACATAAATGAAATGAAGTTAACACATAATTAATAAAACAATGCTGATTCGTTTTATACAGCATATAAGGACAGACAGTGCGGTACACCAGATTTTTACGAATGTGTGAGAAATTTGTATCACACACGAATGTATTGACGATAATCGTCTGACAAAAATATGCGCACACACATACACAATGAATTTGGCAAGACTGTTGTATTATATTAGCATTTGGACTATTAAGTTTTCATCTCTGACACTTTATGTATCTTCTCGTATCATCATAATACTAAACAATCAAATATATTCACGAGCAACCAAAGAAATATGTATCAATTACCTTGCGTGAAAACACCAAAACAACTTCTTTGTTTACAAGCTCTGAATTTTCAGAAAATGGAAATGCTCTCCTTTGAGAGAAAACGGAGGAAACAGTTATTATAATGGTAACTTAGCAAAAGCCCTTTGAATCGCATTTCTAAATCAAATTCAATAAATAAGGTTCTTCCATGACCTCGTGCACTTTGTGTGACGTGCAAAAAGAGCGATGGCACAGTGATTATGTAATAACTATACAATAAAGACCTTTTTCACTAAAAAAAATATTTACTCAAAATAGCAACTGAAACATAAACTTTACCTGATGGAAAATCCAAAAAATAAAAATCGAAAATTTGGACCCAGACCTCTTCATTCGTACTCAATTGCCCCCCTTAAAAATCGAATTGCCCACCTATGGGGCGTACGCCCCATGTTGAGAACCACTGCTCTAGTGCATGTAGATCGATGACTAACTGACGTGGCATGATGCAGCTATTATTAGACTGAATATCAAGGTCACCAATACACAGCACTGCATTTGCGAGCATACTGCACTGGTTGGTTGGCACATTGTTTTAAAAGTTCGTTTTCTTTTTGGACAGACCTCGTATTTCATACTGGTACTTATAAATATCAAACAAACAAAGAAAAAACGAACAACTAGCTGATAATTTACCTGTGATATTAAGTTTTGCTGTAGATGATGTATCATTAGGCAAGATGCAACTATATTCTCCATCATCCTCTGGAATTGTATCAAGGATGGTCAGTCTGTGTCTCCTCCTATCACATGCAATTTTGTGTCGCCTGCTAAGTTTCAGAGGCTTGGCATCCTTCATCCATTGAACAGGTACATCCGGTTTGGATACTTCACAAACAAATTCAACATTCTGACCTTCAGTCACCTGTGTATCGTCAAGCTGAATGGTGAACTCAGATGCAATCTCTGTTAACAAAGAAACAAAACAAAAAAATGGCATAACATTTAAAACCAAAAAGAAAAAAATTAAACTTGATTTTCCTGAAAAAATAAGAACACAAATAAAAAAATAAGTTTCCCATCAACTGTTGAATTATTTATGAAAATGCATTAGTTTAACAGATTTTTAAATTCTTTTATTTTCTTTTACAAACAATAATAGAACACAAGGATTTAACAGTAAAGAAAGGAATCAGAAAGATGCAATGCAGCAATATCAAGAATGGTCATGGTAAACTGATGATCGAATGTTAAGCAACAATAAACAAAAACATTTCCCAATTGGCTAAAGTTTTATTCACCAAATAATCAACGCAAATTCTTCAGGTAACACAACTTTTATCAAAGAAATATGTAAATTACAAATAATTTTTAGGTGTAGAGGTAAACAAGCAAGAAGAAATCAGAAACTAAAATGGAATTCTAGCATAAACAATGTAACAAAAATGATTTAGAGGTAGAAAATGTGTTCCCCCCACCCACTGACACCACGATACATGACTTACATTGTGATGTATGTTGCTTATATCTCTATTAACAAAAGCAGTAAGCAAGGAAGTCCACTATCTTATCAGAAATATTTGTAGTTTTTGGAATAATCTTGTAAGGTTTTGGAGGGAAGCAACATTCTAATAGGATTTAGCTCAGGAAAATATATTGACCAAAGTGAAAATATTGGTTAATCACACATGCATGCCCTCATGAGCATTATTGTCCATTAAAATGAAGTTATCTCCTATTGTACCTGCACATATCTGACATAGTGGCATAGAGATCCAGAACCTTGTCCCTAGATTTCAATGCAGTCAGGATACCTCTCTGAAACACATGCAGATCTATATGCCCACCCAATGAAATTCCAGTTCAGACAATCACACCCTCACCTCTGTAGTGATCCCTTTCCCTGATGGTTGTTCATTGGTCACAAGTTCCACATTCCCTCCAAATAAGTACACACCATGAATAAAGCTAAATGCTGACTCATCAATAAAGAGAACATGGCTCAAATCATTGGTGTCCAAGTGACATGTTCAAGGCACCAGTTCAACCACTTCTGTTTATTGCAGTGAGTCAAATGGATACACACACAGATAGTCTTGCTTGCAGCCCTTGAGGCTGATACCAACCAACCTCCCTGTGGCCACAGAGAAAGTGGGTGTTAGGTCAGTATTGAAGTTTTGCTTCACTGAGTCAAAAGCGATACAGAAATTATCTGCTTGGCATGTGGCTTGTGGTCAACCTTGAATTAGTCTTTGGACAATAACTCCATGCATGTGAAATTGTCCTGTAGTTGAAAAACTATATTTCTGTTAACATTTAGCCTTTCTGCCACCTTGGTCTGATACTGTCTGGCTACTACACTACCAATAGCTCTCCATCCTAAAGAATCTTCCAAATGTGTATGGCTACCCCATTGTAATGTTGACCTTCAATACAAGAGTCAAATCTGATATTTTTCTTTCTAATTCATTCATTAATACAATGTGTTAGTGCTAAAAATTTGTCTTCTTCATAAGTCATAAACTGTTGTTTGAAAGAATTTTTCTTTTGTTGCAAATGAAAACAGTTGTAACATTTTCTCATTCCAGCAAGAACCTATTTCGGGAAGAAACCTAGTTATCTACATTTATATATTTTTCTTTTATGTTTACTACATTTTTCAAATATTGCGGTAAATTGTGCATTAATTTTACTTTAATGTGTTCAGAAATAAAAAGGATAAAATGATTATGATTCAGGAAAGTCAAGTATATGTTTGTGTATGCCTGTACTAATTTTTCTTAATCTCCTGAATATGCAGTCTTTATCAGAAAGTAAATAATTTCTATTTTGACACTATTGAAAAAAAAAAGTATTTGTTTATTTATTTAAATGAAAGTATTTTGATTTTGTATTTTAAAAAGTCTGATAAATCAGATTTAAAAAAAAAACAAAATCTTTTAAAAATTCATGTACTATATGTAACTTTTAAACTGATAAAACATAATTTAGTTAAGTGTTTATATAAAATAATATGTATATTTTATAACTGCTTTTTATCTGATAGACTATTAATTAAGTTTAAAATATAATAAATAGCTAATAGGATAACAGGCAGGTACATTTTTTTATTATTTAGAACTGGGTAATCTTGTACCATATTAACATATCATAACCCTTAACAAAACAAGTGTTAAAAAAATTCTGGAGAAACAAGAAGCCTGCAAACATCCAAGTATGTCTATTTTCATCACTGTGCTGAACTGCAAAGTTTGGCTGGAGAGTGAGAAAATATGCAATAAATAACCAAATATAGGTTTATAAAGTAGTGAATTGGGTTGAATGGATTATTATTTAGTGTGAGGACTGATACATAATGTAGGCTATTTTGTAGTCTTCATGCTTAATTTACTTATATAATTAACTGCAAGATATGAGTAGATGACTTCAATCATAATATGATCATTTAAATTTCAACTTACCATCAACTCTGAGTGTAGCTGACGTTTCTATATCTCCACACTGTGCAGTAAACTTCTGAGTATCGTTTGGTTTTAGATCACTGATGGTTAAAGTATGTGTTGTTCCAATATGAGATATCTTGTATTTATCACTTGGTTTTAGTGGAGTGCCATTCATGAGCCATGCTACAGTCACATCATCCTTAGACACTGTACAGGTAAATGTTGCACATTCATTCTCCTTTCCGGTAGCATTTGATAATGGGACAGTGAATTCTGCAGGTAATTCTGTAAAAATTTTAAAATGAAATAAAGCATTACTTATTTGAAGTCTTATATATTTTAGTTATCAATAAATAATGAAATAATCATAATCAGAAATTATTTCTGAATTTCTTAAGTGTCTCTTTTAACAAAACAAATCTTCAAATACTATGATTGCAAATCAAGTTCCATACATGCTTTAAAATTCTTTTTGATTTCCTATTTTGAATTTTGGAAAGAAAAATCTTGTTGATAGTAAAATTAAATATGTAATGATTAGATTGTAACATACATATTGACATAAAGTGAATTTCCTGTCTATTATATTACTTTAGAACTACCCACTTTTTTCCTCTCCCACCACCCAAACAAAGATAATGAATAAATCGTTAATTAATACTCATGTTTCTTCAGTATGTGTTTCATCCATATTATAATACATTACTAATTTTAAATATTTTAAATTAATATAACGGAGGTATTACACATATAGCCACTTAATGTAATCAATCTATGCTCCTGTATCTTTGAAACAAATGTTCCAGTTTTAAATAAAAGACATTAGGAAACAATACCTAACAGAAACAGTAAGCAGAATCATGAACTGACAGATTAACACATTACCACATGTAAAATTTCACATCACTGCAGGATTTACCTTCCACAGGTTCCAGTAGACAGAACTCTTCATGCTACCAACTAAAATTTTGTCATCTACTTGTTTGGGTTTCTTAATAATCAGTTTGTGAATGTTTCTTTCTGTGTCAATGATCAAGTTTTCACTATGAACTATCTCAATGCCATTTCCTAATAATTTAGCCAGTACCAAATCTAGTCATATCTCACATGTCAGAGGCACTCTCATCCTGATTACAAATAGCTTCCTTCAGTAGAATGAAAATCTTTAATGGGGATTTTTTAAGCAACTTTGCAAAAGTCATGATATAGCATTTAGCAGGTGAGATAAATGATTAAGGAAAAAATTTTATAACAAAAACTCAAATCAAACAATTCACTTTTTGGTTTGTTTAAGTAGGAAGTATCAAAGACCATCCCAAGCCTGGGCAGCTTTGTATCATGAATACACAGAAAAACCAACAGAAAAATCTTAGAAATCAATTTGTAGCAGCAAACCAGAGCAATACAGTGAATGAAGAATGTGCATCCATACATCCTATTATAATCACTGAAAATTTTTGTCAAAAACATCTACTGTACAATGGAACAATCCTTATCCAACAATACCACTTTGTACATCAGATTTGTGCCTCAATAAGCTCAGCAGTTAATGCTATTTGATACAAATGCTACTACATGGTCAGCAGACTTTGTATGTGTCATAGCCACAGGAAGTCATACACATTAATAGGCTACAGACAATGATTCTTAAAATGTTGCTAAAGCTTGATGATAAAGTTGGACACTGTTTTTCATTGTCATCAGAGAAAGTTGTAACCAAGCTGAACTATTTTGTCTTCTGTTTCAACAAATAAATTCCTTAAAGTTTGATTTTTGCCAATTTTATATTAGTTTTGACCAGAACAAATTGTTTGTTTACATTATTATTTTAGCATTAATAGGCAAAAAAAGGAAGTGATGCAGTTGGTTAATTACAATCAGTAAAAAGACAGAATATTCATTAGTATCATTAAAAAAATAAAAACACATGTACCTTTGACAGTTAATTTTGCAGTTGTCTTCTGGTCCCCAATTTGAACAGTGATTTTTCCAGCATCAACAAGCTTTGTTTCTTTTATTATCAATCTATGGACATTACCATCAACCACAAATTGGAATCTGTCATCTTCCTTAACTTCTTTTTTATCCAAAAACCATTTGACAGCAGCTCCTGGTTTTGATACTTTGAAAGCAAATTCTGATGTTTGGCCTTCATCCACAATGAGGTCATTCAATTCTGATATTAGTTTTGGAGATAATGCTAAGAACAAAAGACAGGAAAAAGCTCTTTAACCATGAATCTATTTGTTCTATTTGTTTCAAAATTTATGTGGTTTTGGTTTACTTGAGGATTCATTTGGTTAGTATACACACATCCAATGGACAGGTAGAATCAAACTAAAAATATTGTATAATATATGAAAAAAACAAAACCTATCTCTATAGGATTAGCAGACAAATCAGTTTATTATTAACAACATTTTACCTTTAAGAATTTATATTTCCATTTTACTCATTTTAAAAATTATCAGTTTTTAATTAATTGCTATTTAATATGAACTATAAATAAAGGTGTCATGTGAATAGTAAAGTAACTTAGTAGTCCTTTTACTAATACCATCACTTACAACAAACAGTTTATAGTAAATAGCAATTTAGAAAAGGATTATTAAAACCTTGTCTTAAAATATATTCTATATACTTCTTTTAAAAACATTTCAATTAAAATTTTCATTTCCTTAAAGCTAATATATAGTATTGAGTTTTTACTTTCTAAATATAGTTTTCAAAAAATAACCTAATGACAGCAAAAAATAGGGCAAAATAAATTAAAACAACTGGCTCCTTATCTATCCAAAAAAGTTAATTAAATATGGTATTGCTGTAACACAACTTAATTTTTTTAGTAGAACAAATTCAGTTGAAAAATTCCAATAAAACATACAAACCTGATACAGAGAGTTTTGCCAAAGATTTCTGATCACCAACAACTACTGTAACTTCACAGTCATCTTCTGGTTCCAAGTTCTTAATTGTAAGTGTATGTGTTACTCCTATCCATTCCTTTTTGTACTTGTCAGTGTCAGGAACAGGCTTTCCGTTGATAAACCATTCAACTTTAGCCTCATCATCATCAATCTGACAAGTAAGGGTAGCATCCAAGTTTTCTGTGGCAGTGATATCCTCCAGCATCAAAGAAAACTTTGGAGGTACAGCTGTATGTGTGTACATAAATTTAAAAAAAATATTGAAAGTCAGGAATAGTACCTATAAGAATTTCAATAATAACACTTTTATCAACTATTTCTCCAAAGAAACTCAATATCAATAATATGAGCAACTCTGTTATTTTAATTTTCAATAATTTCTACCCTAAAACAAGAATAATATTGATCAAATCATACATAATAAGGTATTAATTGGTCCAAAAAATATTCATGTGAAAATAATACAAATACAAGCTATTGGCTGCCTGTTTATTAAGTTTTTTAGCTAATACTTAAATTCAAGGTAGGTATCATTTCAGTGTAATAGAGAATCCAATATTAGAAAGGGATACAAGAATATATAGACAAGTTTTTGGAAAATATTAGTGATACAAGATAGACAACATGCAAATTTTAGTCATTCTTGACTCAGAATTCTTCTCATGTTTCTTGAGTAAAAAAGAAAAGAAATTTCAATATAGATCTTGATATTTTCCTACAAAATGTTACAGAAAATGTAAAACACTGGATACTAATGGAAAATATCAGTAATGAATTCATGGACCTTTTTACTTAGGTGATTTACTTAAAGAGATTTTAAAATATGCAAGATACTCATTATTTGCACAACAATCTCTATAAAGAGTTAAAATTTTGCCTTTCCCTAATGTTTTAATTTGATAACATTAAAATAGTTAAAAAGCAAATATTTTTCTTCAATGATACCTAAACCTATGTTGAAATTATGAATCAAAGTAGCACTAAAATAGAAAAAAAGAAAAAAGCTTTGGGGGGGAAGCAACTTACGTTCTACAAAAAGTTTTGCTTCTGTAATCAGTTCACCATAACTGCAAGTAATAATTCCTTCATCCCTAGGCCGGCATTTGCTAACAACAAGAATATGATTTTTGCCATCCGATTTCACTGCATACTTTGGATTGGGTTCAATTTCTTCACCATTAACTGTCCAAACAACATTGACATTTGGAATAGATAGCTGACATTCAAATTTAGCAGCCTCTTTCTCCTTGACATTTGTATCTTGCAAAGGCACTATCCACTTCCACTAAAAAAAAAGAAAACAAAAATGTCATAAGTATCTTTGGAATTTTATATATAAAATCAGCAAAATATAACCAGACTTAGCAGTCCCTTGCTTACTTTAGCCTTGGCAATTTGAAAGCCAGTTTCTTCTAAGACCATCTCTTCTTTTTCTTTTTTGCCTCTGACATAATGACCTTTTTCATCTTCCTCTACTGGTATAGGTTCTGCTTTAGACTTTGGTTTCTCCTGAACAGCTTCTAGCTCCAGTTTTTCACGATCTCTAAGTTCAAATTCATACTGAGATGATTCATAATCCAACTGAAAATTAAAAGACAAAACAAAACAAAAATATTTTTATTTCTCAATATTCTTTTAAAAAACCAACATTATACAGTAAAAGTCCTTTAATCTGGTATCCAATGGTCCAGAAAGCCCAATTGTTCAGCACGAAAAAGCCGCAAGACAATTCAGGGAAGTCCAGCTAGCAAGCAGAACGAGTCTGCCCGCACACTGGTCTTTCTCCCACTCTGCCATTTTCCTTGTTTGCATTCAATATGCTTCTCAATGCAGTGAACTTTAATTGCCCTTATTTTTTGGTCATCCATTATTTTTTTTTACCATGACTTTGAAAGGCACAAAGAGAAAGCATGTTACTCTCACCTTAAATGAAAAACTGACCATAATGAGTAAGCTTGAGAGAGGTGAGAACAGGAACTCTACAATGGCTGAATATGACATCAGCTCCTCCACGATATATGACATCAAGAAGCAGCAGAAGGATAAGCTGAAGGTATTTGTGACTGCTTCTGAGACGATGAAGAGAATCAAAAAACGGAAAACTTTGAAGGAGGCTGAAATGGCTGAGCTGGACAGTGCTCTCTTCTAGATGAGATCCAAAGGAAAGCAGGTTTCAGGGCTGATGCTGATTCTGGAGGCTAAACAGTATCAACACGACATGAATATTGATGAAAAGTGTAATTTTTCTGATGGATGGCTGTGGAATTTCAAGTTGCATCATAGCATTTGGGAGCTGAATGTTTTGGGCGAGCAGAATGTTGCTGACAAGTATAGCACAATCTTCGATACTATACTTCAGTACATCACATAAAAAAGTGAAAGTAAAGTGTCTTGAGGTTGTGACTAAGAGTAACATCCAATAATCCAGCATATCCAATAGTTCAGCAGAACCCATTACCTCTGTGTGCTAGATTATGGAACTTTTAGTGTAATGGCATAACCTAATTGATTTCTTGTATATCAAGTGCTCTCTAAACTGATACTTTAGATGCCAATATAAAGCAATTCTTAGCTATTTAAGTGTGATCACTACAAATTCCATACAGTATTAGGCATATCTATGGAATGCAACATCACCCATATGTTTAGAAGGTAGAGAATAAAAAAAGTTATTACATGAATGTTTTTAGTTATGGCATAAATTAAATGTGCTTATTAAACAGACTTCAGAACCACTTTAACCAGAAAAAAGTTCTGGCTGCCCCTCCTCCTCATTCATTTGGTCTAATTGATTCATCTACCAACTTCTGTAAACTATCTAAATGAAAAAAAAACAAAAAACATGATCATAAATACTGCTTTGCATTATCAAATTTTCTAATGAACATTATTATTATTATAATAGCCAAATACCAATATTAGGTCAATTTTAAATATAAACAAAATATTTCCAAAAAAAGAGAAAAAAAATGTTAGGCTAGCTTATTATACAGTAGGCTATGTTCAATGTGTTGCTTTTTTTAATTTAAAGCTATGCTAACTTTGCTCCTAATAAAACAGCTGGATTGTAAAAAAGTAATACTGATAAATAACTAAGTGAGTGATCATATATAGATAAATATTACATTATTTCACCACAGTAACAACTGAATAAAGTTTTGAAACATTTTTAAGTATGTTATTTGTTTTCAGAAGAGTACAAGGGTTAAATAAAAATTGTATTTTTTTTTTTTTTAAAAAGAATGTTCTGACATTTTGAACTCCATAATAAAAATCGTAGTACTCAGTCATCACCATACTGTCAATGCATCTACTTTCTACACCAAGTTATGCATGGTGTATTTTCTGTATTTAAAAAACATTCTTAAGACAATAAAAATTCTACAACATGTTCTTTTTGCATTGAAGCATAAGAATACTTGAAAAACAAAAATTATTACCTTTAACACAAAAAATCTTCCTAATTTAGAAACTTTATCTGTTTTTAAAAATTCAAGTTTCCTAACAATTACTTTCAGAGAGAAGCAAATATTGCATTTACTGCTACTACTGTCAATATACAAGAAACTATAGAGTGAAAGGAAACAACTTACATCGGGTCTGTCCCGTTTTTTCAGATCATAGGTAATATCAGCCTCTTCCAAAGTCTTTGTGCTTTCCTCAGATTTTAATGGTGCTATCAGTTCTTCTTCTTCAAGCTCTACATGTTTGAGCATGTCCCGCCAGTTTGTCTCCTCATCATCTGATGCCAATTTCTGATGTTCTCTGAAGGCAACAACACATTTAAAGTTTAAAATATCAATGTGTATTTCAAATCATGGATTAGAAAACCCAAGTAAAGTGAGGGCCTCTTGAATCAAATAGTTGAAACATACATATTAAAAATAGGTAGAGCAGAAACCCCCATATATATCTACTTCTGAGACCTCATGTTTTAGAAAAACAGTAAGAGATTTTAAAAAGAATAAAATATGCTTGTTCACAGAATTGTAAAAACATTGTTTTTTTTGTGTCTTTGTCTTCAAGATTTAGAGAATCAAATATAAAAATTTGCTGTTTCCACAAGTGTAGAGTATTTGAAAGTATGAAACTGTTTCTTTGTAAACTATGGCACATTGTAAATAAATACAATTAATTAAATAGTCTTACCAAAATGATCAGTATTTGTATCTTTAAAAATCTATATATTATTGTAATGCTTTACCTTTTCCTGCTCATCTACATACAAAGCAAACAATAATAATAAAATAACAAATAAGCCAAGAATAAAAAATCAAAGTGTTACTTTACATTAAAAAACCTGTCAGTGTAATTTTAGAAAGTTTTCTAAGGCTTTTTTGTCTGGCAATACCCACTGTCATTTTTGTTCTCACATAAAGATACAATACTATTATAAAATATGTTGAACATATCTCATATATTTCTATTTTTATATTTGTTTGTAAAAAGAAATTTTTTCTAAAGTTGTTTCTAATAAATCAAATACCAACCACTGCCTGAATATTAGTGCTCTTTAGCTCCAAAAACATGGAAACCAGGCTTAAGAAATACATAAAATGAAAAAAAAAAAGGCATTGACTATCATCAAATTATAACTGAAAGCAATGTATAATTATAAAATGTAGCTATATATATATCAAGGTAGCAGTATATGCATAATTAAATTTATCCTTTAACGCTGCTACAGCCCAGCATTGTGGAGGGGATAACATCGTTGAAAACTGTGGTAAGCCCAGCATTGTGGTCTGCCAAACTTGTTGTAAAATGGTCACTTTGATTCATTAATAGCAATTTTTTATTACATAACATAACTTCCCCCAGACCAAAACTATTACTTTTATATGCTATACATTGAGAAAACTTAGCAGCAAAGGTGTTAACAAATAAAATCTGAAATATTTAACATGTAATCTGTTGTTTCCTAATTAAAATCCTTAAGAGAAGATTATGAATAGGAAAGTATCTAACCGATGTTTGAGTTGTGCTTTCCAGTCAATAACATCCTCCTCTTTGTCTGTCACCATCAGAGTGACTGGAACTTGTTCAGTACCATGCTCATTGGTTATTGTCACTGTGTAAGTACCAGCATCTTTAATTTTTATTTCACCTATTTCCAGCACTTCTTCACCAGTATCTTGGTCTTTGAAAATCTTCACTCTGCCACCATGTTGCAGTTTTAACCATTTTCCTTTCGCCCACTCAATCTTGGGTTTAGGTTCACCCTCAATCAAGCATCGAAATACAGCAGAATCAGCTAAAGAAAAAAAATAAAAGTAAACAGACTTCTTCAGACAACAGAGAGTGAAAGAATTAATGGAATATATTCTGTTAAAATTTTGAATCTCAGTAAGTTGGAACCTGTTTTTCTTTGTTATTTTTAAAGGAAAAAAATGTTAACTACAGTGTTATATTTCAGATATGGCTTCTTTGGCCATACATTACCTAGAATTCAAACAGCCTTACAGAATATGAATTTTATTAAACCATCTATGCTTTCCAAGTATCAGAAAGCAAAAAGCTTGGCATCAATATCTGTGCTGTCTACCTTATTTACTTATTTCATTAATGTCTATAGATACACTGTAAGAACACAAACAACAATAAAGCAGTAGATTCAGAATTTTAGCCCACAAACTGATTTCCAGAAAATAAACTGATAAGAGGTGCTTAAATGTCTTTCAATTACCTTCCATGCAAGTGCATTTCATTGGTGTTTCAATAAATTTGGGAGCCTGACCTCTGACCTCTAAATTAGCTGCACAGAAAACTTCACCACCAGCATTTGCAGCAACAGCTTTTAGAGTGCCTTGCACATCTGAGGTAGCATTTTCAATGGTCAAAGTATGAATATTTTCCCGAGCAGCAAAATCCATGTGGACTGTTTCACTTGGTTCCAGTTTCATGTCATTAATGTACCTAAGAGAAAAATTTTAAATGCATGTCCTTTCAAATTAAATCAATGAAAGAAAGAAAAAGTGCAAAGAAAATAAATTAACTTTGCATGAAAAATGACTATAAAAAAGATTCTATGAATCTCCACCTCAAATTCTGATCACATGCTTTGTATAATGATGATTGAAGACATACTATATTATATAAGATATAATGAGAAAAATGTTTGTTTTGAAACCAAGAGATTAGTAAATGCATCATATTTGGTAACTTTCATGTTATGATCCTTAAAATAACAATAAAATAAACAGCTCTTTAATACTTTTTCATTTTACTCTTCATTTATATGATTAAAGATATAAGTTAGTTTCTGATCATTTTATAGCATTCTTAATGACACACAAAAAAGGGAAAAAAATGCACTCTGACTTCTGAAAAGCTGTAACTAAGCATGGATTATGTTATAGACTTTTCCTGCAAAATTCCATAAATAGTTTGGATTACTTACCAGCTGACAGACGGGGCAGGTTGTCCACTAACTTTGCATTCAAACTTGGCTGTACCATTTTCAGGTATTAGCAAATTGGACACTTTCTTTACAAAAGTTGGTTTCTTTACAGCTGTATCATGAAAGAAAAAAAAAAAACCTGTTGTTTTTGTTTTCACAAATATATTTATACATTTGGTTTGAAATTTAAAACAAAATATGAACAA
Source organism: Nautilus pompilius (assembly GCA_018389105.1). Classification (NCBI taxonomy): domain Eukaryota; kingdom Metazoa; phylum Mollusca; class Cephalopoda; order Nautilida; family Nautilidae; genus Nautilus; species Nautilus pompilius. Next base: position 371,317 of record JACATO010002171.1, read on the forward strand.
ATAAGTGCATCCTTCATTGAAGCTTTTTTTTTTAGAGTAAGGAAGGTTGGCCAACTATTGCAGAGTGAGACTTCTTACAACCAAGTTGTCAATATGACCATGAAACTATTCTAACTATAGCAGAAACACTTTTTATTCAGTAAGGTTAGACATATCCACAATCATATAATGGAACTATCTCATTCTGTACATACTTTCAATATAAATACTGTAACTTTGAAATTAAAAAAATGCTTACGAATGACTTTTAGACGTCCATTACAAGCCAGCTGCCCAACTGAGTTAACAGCTCGTGCTGTGTATAAGCCAGTATCATTCAGTGATGACCGATTGATTACCATGGAATATTTGGTATCCTCAATTTCAAATCTGACATCTTCACTTTCTTTTATCTCATTGTTTCCCTTTAGCCTAAAAAATTATATTTTAGAAATACTGTTTTAATTTCTTTTTCTTTAAAGATTAAAAGCATTACTATTCAAATGATTTGGACATAACAGATAATTTATAAATAAAATAAAGTGTATCATCAAATCTTTTTAATATAATAATTATAATTACAACACACAAATTTTCAAAAGCTTGCTGAAATAGTGGAGCATCAGAATAGTGTCTTATAGATCACTAAGGCAATAATACTCGTGGAAATTTTCAATGCAATTATAAAAAATACTACCATTGAAAAATGTAGCTTTGAAAAATAGAGAAATAACTTCAATGAAATTTCATTTAATGCTTCTAAACTTCCCTGACTAGAAATGCAGAGAGAAATATGTTTTATATATATATATATAATACTGCCAATTATTTGAAATAAAATTTAAAAATCACTAAATAAAACAAAGTAACAAAAATAATTCTAAAATATTTCAGTATTGAAATTAATCACAATGTTTTCAGTAATTTTGTTTAAATTAAACTTAGCAATAAGTAGTGTGGAAAAAGTATTATTCATCTATTTCCTATATTTCCAAATGGAAAGTTAACTTTGAGGCAATTTGAAAGTCAGACAGTTGAAAAATTTAATTTATATATAGATTTTTATGCCATTTTAAAAAAAATGTAAAGCTATTACATGAAAATATATGTACATTTTCTCAGCAAAATTTTGACTCTACTAAAAAAAAAATCACCAGTAAATATTTTATTGTCTAAAATGTTTCCAGATAAGTTTCCTGAGAATTTGAGTAGTAAAAAAAACTAGAACCTTTAAAAGTTTGCCACAGTGGGATAAATTCATGAAACTAATGAATCACTGTACATTTTTTAAACTTAATGCAAAACTATTTTAGACTAAATCTATTGTATAAGTAACACTAGATTGTGATATCATAATCTTAAATATAAAATGATATTAGTAATTTACTTTTGGAAATAGTAAAAACTGGGACAAAAAAGGAATTATAATTTTAATGATAGCACTATTCTTACCATACAACAGATGGTTTTGGTTTCCCAGTTACAGTGACTTCAAGTCTGGCTGTCTCAAATTCCATTACTTCCACATTTTGAATCTTCACAACAAACTTTGGAATCTCTTTCTTTTCTGTTTAAAAAAAAAAATACAGCTACATTTTAAAAGTATTTTATAATTAATAAAGTTAGATATTTTTTTTTAAAAAATGAAATTGTTCTTATATCTGTAATTACTTAGAGGGAAAACATTAATATTATGGCCTTGCTGTAAAGTCCATATACTGGTTGGATACTAAGCAATCTAATGAAAACTACTGAATTTGATAATTAGAATTGTAGTCATTGTGAACAAAATTAGTAGTGGCCAAGAAGTATTGGATGCCAATAAAGCATGAAATTTGTCTTCTTGTTTTGACTACCCAAGAGATCACTCAGTGGTTATCAAAATACATGAAAAATAAAATATTTTGAAAAAGGTTGTTTTAAAAGATCACAGAATCAATTAGCATGTGTAGGTAAATAAGTTAATGCTGGATCTCAGTATAACCAAAATTTTAGACTGTATAATGATCAGTTTAAATAACAGACTGAAGAGTATGAGAATATGGGATGTTAAAAAAAGTGTTTTCCAATTACATAAATAATAAATAGATAATAAGTAAAAACATGTGCAATGGAATAAGTTGTAATTTACTTCTAGTGGTCAAATACCAAATCTTACAACATTTTTTGACTGTCTCCTATTTGATATATGAATGAATGAAGGTTCTAAATATATCTCCATCCTGTAAATTAGTGATAGATTTTCAGAAATGAAATGAAATTAGATATAGTTTCAGAAGAACAGGAAATATGGAAATTTTAAAAATATATACAAATCCTCTTAAGCCAAATTATAATTAATAAATGAGAAATCTATTAGTTTAAGGAATAACATCATGTGGCAAATGTGTTTATTAGCTTCTTGTACATATTATTATTGTTTTTAAAAACCTATTATAACATTTAAAAAATTCAAATGTATTGACTTAGAAAAAATAGCTATTAATGCTTGTAACATACAATAAAACTAAGAACCTTCCTTAATATAAAATAAATTATAAATTGTATACTAAAAACAAATTTTCCTACCTTCTACAATTAATTTCCCTTCAGATACAACCTCTCCAGCCTTGTTATGAGCAACAGCCTTGACTATCCCAACATCTTCCAGTTCCACAGATTCAATGCGAAAAGTATGCAGCATGTCAGCAAAACCCTTTCGAACATCAAAGCGAAACCGTTCACCAGCTTCAACAGGTTTATCATTAATAAACCAACTAACATCTGGAATTGGTAGACCAGTCACTCCACATTCAAACCAAACTGCTCGCCCCTCACGACAGCCTTTACTTGGTACCTTCCTGGTAAATGCTGGAGGCTTTGATTTTTCTGTAATCATTAAAACAAGGAAGGAATTGTTTAATCTCAGGCTAGAGGGGGGATAGTTATAAAAGCATTTTTAAATACATAAATTTTAAATGTAACTGGTAATAATCAAACAAGAGAATAATCATTTTTCCAAAAAATATTACATCAATAGGTCTTAAAGAAAAACAAAAAAAAAACCAAAAAAACAAATGTGCAAAAAATTGACACTATTTCCAATTTTAATTTCAAATTAATTTACATTTTCACAATACATTAATTAAATGATTTGTTATTTTTAAAATCTTGCAATACATATAAACAAGTAGTTCAGTGAAATCACATAAGACAGACCTTCAACAATTACACTGGATTCACATTCTGCTAGCCCAGCCGGATTGACAGCTGAACATTTGAAACGACCACTTTGGTCCATCTTGATAGAAGAGATCTTCAAAGTACAGATTTCCCCATCAGTAAATGTTTTCACATTCAAAGTGGGTATTACTTCTTTTCCATCCCTGTTTTTTTTTAAACACAAAACAGTTTGTTTATTTTAAAATTTCTACTGAATATTGAAACAAATCATATTACTGATACTGACTAAAAATTATCTTTAGCAAGTTTATTACAAGCACAAATCTGACAATAATCAGTATAATATATTCACAAGAACAGCTGTGTTTCCAATAATTTTATCCTGACATGTTAGCAAAATACATTAAAATATTCAAAAAGCTGATTTTTCGTCTTGCCTCTGCTTTGCCATCAGGATCAAATAAAATGTGCCCTTTGCATGTGAAGTGTATTACAAAATGAGAAATGATTACATAAGGTACACAATTGTATGAAACATTCAGAATGATACTACCAGATATGATAAATTAAAATAGTGACTTTAGCATCTTTCAAAATTAATTTATGTAGACCATGACACAAAAGGTTTAACAATTTATGTGCTATAAGATTATTATTAGTGTCTTAGACCAGCATGAGCCTTGCTTGTTTGTAAAGTAAGTTGTGTGGGATACTTAAGATAAATGACACAAGCTCAAAATTCCTGGCAGTTTTTTTTTGTAAGTAAAAATGCTATGCAAAACTATAATCAATAATGAATGTGAGAGAGAGAGAGAGAGAGAGAGAGAGAGAGAGAGAGAGAGAGAGAGAGAGAGAGAGGAGGAGGGGAATTAACAAAACTTTTATAAATCTGTCATAATCTGTTGTGTGTTCACAAACCATTTTTTAAAAGTCATGAAGAATTTTCATTTGAAAAATATAAAAAGTTGAAAAATAAATGAAATAAATGAAGATTTAGTGTTGGAGATATTTTAAAACAAAACAAAAAAAAATAATTTGCAATAACAAATAGAAAGAAATCAAAAAGTCATCCCTATGCTGTCAGTAACTCCAAATCAAAGGTGACATTAAAGAAATTTAAAAAAAAAACAACAAAATCTACTTGTCAGTGCCACAAAGATGGCTTTTTAGCTATGGTATATAATCTTAAAAATAAACTAATTAATTTGCAACAACTAGAAAAAAATTAGGAAAATACTGAAGTGAGTAAGCTGGAAATAAACATTATATGAATAGAAAAAAGTTGCAGATAAAACACACCAACAAAGGTTGAAAATGTAATAGTTTTTTTTAAAAAAGAATAATGATAAAAAAATTCATGCATTTTGCTAATCATGGCACTAATTAATTTATTATATGACCAAAACTCATATTGTGAATCACTATTAATAATCTTCCTTTTTCTTAAAAAAAATCAATTAACTGATTTTGTATTTATTAGATTTTTTAAAGAAAATCAAATAATAAAATGTACATTTAGTTAATAACCTTTTAAATTATATAATGCTGAGACTTATCCTTAGAACCACCCATACAGCCATTCTTACAAACTTTACCTTGTTTAAAGGTTAAGCCCAGTTTAAATCTACCTTAAATTATAGGTACTTTTCTCATCATGTTTTAAATAGATGAGTTTGGAGAATTACCTTTTTTCATAGACTTTTATTTTTATTAGAACCTTTCAACAGCTTAGTTAATCACTAAACATCATCACTTGACCATAGTTAAGAGATTCCAACTAAATAAATAAAAGCAGTATGTAATCATAAATGGAAAGTTGTTATAAAGTTAAACATTTCAAAAAGTCTTTGCATTAATTAGTGTAAATTTTTCAGCATTATTTTAAATCAAGTATCAGAAGACATTGTTTCTAAATGTCTAATTTTGTAAGGCTTACTTAAACCACTGGATAGTTGGCTGTGGTTTTCCAGTCACTCTGCATGTAAGAATCAGTGTTTTCTCCTCCATTATTGCCTGCAACATAAAAAGTAGTCACTGAAAATTTATAAATCTTTCATGCTCATTAAATGTTTTATTTAAAAAAAAAAAAATAAACTGTAAAGTGAGACAGCAATTTTACTATGATGGTATTTACATTATTTACATTAAGTCAGTTAACAGTATCATTCAAAAACACTGATTTGATAACTGTGTCATGAACTTGCAAACCAAAAGACAAGATGTCAAAACTTTATGGAAGTGCTGATGTACTTATATATACAGGTGCATCTCAAAAATTAGAATATCATGGAAGAGTTCAATATTTTTTGTCAGTTATTTCAGAAAGTGAAAATTGTATATATTCTAGACTCATTACATGTAGACTAAAATGTTTCAAGCATTTTTTAATTTTAATTTTGATAATTATGGCCTACAGCTCATGAAAATAAAAAATCCACTATCTCAAAATATTAGAATATATCAGTTTGAGTAGTAGTCTAGCAAAGTAGCAGGTTGCTGTAAATAGTCAGTGGCATGATAGGGTCAATCATGTTCAGTCAGAGCTGATCAAAGCTTCTGAAGATGCTTTGACAGAGCAATCAGTAACACTATGGTTGAGGACAGAGTTGTGGTTCTAATAATCAGGTGAGTGGACCCGAAGAGGCAAGGTAAAGAAGAGGTGGATTGCAACTTTGGAGAAACCGGAAGTGGTGATTGACGTTGCATACATCTCTTGAGAAGGCAAATCAGCTTTTTGACAATACATAGCTATTTGGAGAGTTGGAGCAGGAAATATCAGATGTATTTACCCAGTTGAGGATGGATTATAAAGCAGCAGCAGAAAGAAGCAAGCATAAGGTGAACCACATACTGTTACAGAAGAAGGGATGGAAATACTGGGATGGTGCCAGATGCAAGTTTCAGGGAAGCCATCAACCTGTCTTCTTTCAACCAACATCAATAAGAGGAACCCAATGAATTTGTTTGAGAAGAGAGGGGTAAATGGCAGTGTCAAAGGGAGCCATACTACTTTAGTTTTGTAAGTTGAATTTGATTTAATATATAATATTACTTACTGTTGATTCAAAAATTTCCACAATTTCTGGTGCTTCAAGTTCTTCTGGTTTTTCTTCTGAAAAATGCAAATTTATAACTGATTAGGTATCTTTAATCACACAGGTATTTCTGGAACATAATTTTGCATGTATGTGTTTTATTGTAGTAAAAAGACTAGTAATATAAAATTATTGTGCTGCTACTGTTTACTTTAAAATGTGTTTCTCCTTGAGAGTTTTCTGAACAGCTCACAATAACTTATTTAAGCAATATAGCAGACATGAATACTCATACTCCTTCATGGGTATGTCTTCATTTTAATATTTTTTTAAACTAAAAATAAAGGTAACAGTGCTATCTTATTTAAAAAAAAATAACTTAAAAAATCAAGTTAGTCTGAAATAGCAAAGATAAATTAAATGGTAAGCAATATAATAAATAGTCAAACTTAAAAAAATAGGAATGTTATATTATAATGTCGACTCTAAGTTTCTTTATAATGTCAACTAACAGCACAATATCATATTATTTTCAAACAAATAAAATATTACTTTTAAGAAATCCAACATTCTGCAATAATTCTTCCATCATTATCAATAGTCAACTCAAATATGGAGCAAAAATCTGCAGCTTTTTATTGTTAAAGTAACCTACATAAAAAGATTTAAGTAAAATACTGTTGTTCTACATTCTTGGATCTAGGGGGTGAGAACTTGTTTGAGATTACAGGTTATAAATCATTTCAGATAAGAATCTAAACACTACACAGGTGTACCATAGCATATTTGAGTAGCTGAATGTCTAATCACAATTTATTTCCCATTTCCAATTAATAACTGTCAGTTCAATAACTTAAAATTTTAAAGTATAACAATCAAAAAATATCTAGCAAATCAGAGAAATATGTATATCATAAAATATAAAATTTATCAGAGGTCAACAATAAATGTTAAAGAATGGAAAACCTAAATAAAATAACACTTGTCAAAGCTGGTTAGGGGTGGCACTTCCCTTATCTAAATGAATGTAAGAAAACAAACACGCAACCTGACAGTTAGCAAATTAGACCAACAAAATATATCAGGAATGTTCAGCAATACTTGTTTAGTCTACATTTGAAAACAAAAATATAATTCAATTTTCATATTTGGTTCTAAAATAATTTTATTTTTTAATACCTAGAAGCTAGAATTGCACAGGGATGTTATAAGATTTTAACTGAATTATCAAAACTAAACTAAGTTTTTTTTTTTTAAATATTAATGCATTGCTTAAAAAAAAATCAATTTCAAATAAAATTCATAAAATCTGATGCACATGACAAGATCCTATAGTCCGTACAGGTTGTAATGTACATACCTAATTGCTTCACAAGCACCTCACATGATGTTGTAGCAGTACCCAATGAATTTTTAGCTTTACACATGTATTCAGCAGCATCATCAAGACATGCCAAGCTAATGATCAGATTGTACATGTTGTCATCAGCAGCAGAAAATGTGTAATGTTCACTAACTTGTATTTCTACACCATTTTTGAACCTATAAAAAGAACAAAATAGATATCAGATCTAGTTGAGTTCATATAAAGTACTCATTAGTCAGCTAAAATATTTGTTCATTTCTGACTTACTTCAACAATTAAAACATAATTAAAAATAAAGTAGCAATTTAGAAAATTTTAAAAGATAACCTAACAATGAAATACATGTAAAAATAAATGCATTTAAAAATCTCCAATTACAAAAGAACCAATAAATTTAAGAGAAAAGGTAGTTTACCATGAAACTTCCGGCTGTGGCACTCCAGTAACTTTTACTGTTAAGTAAATAGTGTCACCTTCAGTAACCTTTTGGTCACTGAGTATCTCATCAAATTCAGGTGCAATAGTTAATTCTGCTTTGACTTCTTCCTTTTCTTTCTTTATTTCCTTCAAAATAAAATCACAGTCACATAAGTTATGTGTATGGACGCTTGTGTGCATGTGTGTGTGAAAGAGAAAAATGAAGTAAATGAAAGAAAAACATGTAGCTTTAGAGAATGGCAATACATGCAGTTTAACAGATAAAAATAGTCATTAAATAACCAGAGCATCAATGTAGATATCCAAAGATGTTATAATTATGTAAGTGTTCAGAAGTATAAATACACTAAATATAAGAAAGAAACAACAAAACTGAAGCAATACTGAAGATAGCTTCTTAAAAAATCTCTTAAATAACTATTTACTGTAGCTCAGATGATCAACAGTATAACAGTTAATCATCTAACTACACAAGACCTGAAAAGAAAAATAATTTAATAACTGCATTTAAATAGTGATAATGTATAAGCTGTTTGAAGCAGTCAAAATAAAACTTATTGATGATAAATGTGAGCTGTATTAGAGCAAAAATCATTATAGACACATTCATATGTCTAAGCATTCATTTATTTAGAGTAATCAGGGTAAAACTTATTCATTTCAAAAGATTAAACAGCTATTCTAAAGCTAATATTAGATATTTCTTTAAAAACAAAACTTACATAACCTGATGATTAACATTTATTTACCTTAATACATGGTAAATATTATGACTTTCAACAATCTTTGCTTTACTTACTTGTTTAGTTCTTAATGAGAGAAATAAAACTACTAATTATACAATAAAATGACACTTAATTTAAATCAAAAATTTACTTCAGTGGCTATGATTCAACCAGTGATACATTTCAACTTTTTAAAAAAATATATATAAAACCAGTTTTACAGTTTTGTGCTGCATAGTTTTCTTGGCTTTTTTTTAAAAAATTCTTTACGTTTCATAAAAAACAGTCCATGCAACTAAAGGATATATAGGTATATAGGTAAAGAGTGATTCATGGGAATAATTAAATTTAATTTAACAAATACAAACAAAAGAACAAAATATCCTACCTCTGTAATGTCATAAATACCATCAGTTTCATCAGGTTGACTAGGTATCATCAACTTTTCTTCAAAGAAAATTTCTTCTTTCTTATACAGATCATTTGGTATGTCAACACTCCTTGACAGCATAATATCTGATGGCATTTCTTTTTCAGAACCTACATATTTCTCTGATACTTCTGTTTTAATCTTTTCTGGAATAACAGCTTCTGTTTCCACAAATACTGCTTCAGCTTCTTTTTCATCTTCCATAATAAGGTCTGTAGAAACATATCCTGTTGATTCTAGGTCATAAAACATATCTTGTACAGTTTCTTCAAGCGTAATATGTGATGAAAGATCCTTTGGAGATGTTTTCACCTCTGCTTCAAAATGAGCAGAAATATCATCTGGCATATTATCTGTAATTTCATGAACAAACTCAGTACTAACATCCATGGTTTCAGAAATTTCATTAGAAACATCTTTCCGAATAACAATATCAGCAGAAACAGATTCTCCAATTTCCTGAGGTAATTCCTCAAACACAGCTTCTGTGGTGAAATCCTTTGCTATTTCTTCCTTTACTTCTGCTTGAGTAACATCAACTGTAAAAGAGGTAACCTCTTCAGGATGTTCTTTAACAATTTCTGTTGTAATTTCTTGAGGTACTTCCTCAAACGCTGCCTCAGTGCTGACATCCTTTGCTATTTCTTCCTTCACCTCTTCTTGGGTAACATCAACTGTAACAGAGGTAACCTCTTCAGGATGTTCTTTAACAATTTCTGTTGTAATTTCTTGAGGTACTTCCTCAAACACAGCTTCTGTGGTGAAATCCTTTGCTATTTCTTCCTTTACTTCTGCTTGGGTAACATCAACTGTAACAGAGGTAACCTCTTCAGGATGTTCTTTAACAATTTCTGTTGTAATTTCTTGAGGTACTTCCTCAAACACAGCTTCTGTGGTGAAATCCTTTGCTAATTCTTCCTTTATTTCTTCTCGGGTAAAATCAACTGTAACAGAGGTAACCTCTTCAGGATGTTCTTTAACAATTTCTGTTGTAATTTCTTGAGGTACTTCCTCAAACACTGCCTCAGTGCTGACATCCTTTGCTAGTTGTTCCTTCACCTCTTCTTGGGTAACATCAACTGTAATAGAGGTTACCTCTTCAGGATGTTCTTTAACAATTTCTGTTGTAATTTCTTGAGGTACTTCCTCAAAGACAGCTTCTGTGGTGAAATCCTTTGCTATTTCTTCCTTTACTTCTGCTTGGGTAACATCAACTGTAACAGAGGTAACCTCTTCAGCATGTTCTTTAACAATTTCTGTTGTAATTTCTTGAGGTACTTCCTCAAACACAGCTTCTGTGGTGAAATCCTTTGCTATTTCTTCCTTTACTTCTGCTTGGGTAACATCAACTGTAATAGAGGTTACCTCTTCAGGATGTTCTTTAACAATTTCTGTTGTAATTTCTTGAGGTACTTCCTCAAAGACAGCTTCTGTGGTGAAATCCTTTGCTATTTCTTCCTTTACTTCTGCTTGGGTAACATCAACTGTAACAGAGGTAACCTCTTCAGGATGTTCTTTAACAATTTCTGTTGTAATTTCTTGAGGTACTTCCTCAAACACAGCTTCTGTGGTGAAATCCTTTGCTAATTCTTCCTTTAATTCTTCTTGGGTAAAATCAACTGTAACAGAGGTAACCTCTTCAGGATGTTCTTTAACAATTTCTGTTGTAATTTCTTGAGGTACTTCCTCAAACACTGCCTCAGTGCTGACATCCTTTGCTAGTTGTTCCTTCACCTCTTCTTGGGTAACATCAACTGTAATAGAGGTTACCTCTTCAGGATGTTCTTTAACAATTTCTGTTGTAATTTCTTGAGGTACTTCCTCAAAGACAGCTTCTGTGGTAAAATCCTTTGCTATTTCTTCCTTTACTTCTGCTTGGGTAACATCAACTGTAACAGAGGTAACCTCTTCAGGATGTTCTTTAACAATTTCTGTTGTAATTTCTTGAGGTACTTCCTCAAACACAGCTTCTGTGGTGAAATCCTTTGCTAATTCTTCCTTTAATTCTTCTTGGGTAAAATCAACTGTAACAGAGGTAACCTCTTCAGGATGTTCTTTAACAATTTCTGTTGTAATTTCTTGAGGTACTTCCTCAAACACTGCCTCAGTGCTGACATCCTTTGCTAGTTGTTCCTTCACCTCTTCTTGGGTAACATCAACTGTAACAGAGGTAACCTCTTCAGGATGTTCTTTAACAATTTCTGTTGTAATTTCTTGAGGTACTTCCTCAAACACAGCTTTTGTGGTGAAATCCTTTGCTAATTCTTCCTTTAATTCTTCTTGGGTAAAATCAACTGTAACAGAGGTAACCTCTTCAGGATGTTCTTTAACAATTTCTGTTGTAATTTCTTGAGGTACTTCCTCAAACACTGCCTCAGTGCTGACATCCTTTGCTAGTTGTTCCTTCACCTCTTCTTGGGTAACATCAACTGTAATAGAGGTTACCTCTTCAGGATGTTCTTTAACAATTTCTGTTGTAATTTCTTGAGGTACTTCCTCAAACACAGCTTCTGTGGTGAAATCCTTTGCTATTTCTTCCTTTACTTCTTCTTGGGTAACATCAACTGTAACAGAGGTAACCTCTTCAGGATGTTCTTTAACAATTTCTGTTGTAATTTCTTGAGGTACTTCCTCAAACACAGCTTCTGTGGTGAAATCCTTTGCTAATTCTTCCTTTAATTCTTCTTGGGTAAAATCAACTGTAACAGAGGTAACCTCTTCAGGATGTTCTTTAACAATTTCTGTTGTAATTTCTTGAGGTACTTCCTCAAACACTGCCTCAGTGCTGACATCCTTTGCTATTTCTTCCTTCACCTCTTCTTGGGTAACATCAACTGTAATAGAGGTTACCTCTTCAGGATGTTCTTTAACAATTTCTGTTGTAATTTCTTGAGGTACTTCCTCAAACACAGCTTTTGTGGTGAAATCCTTTGCTAATTCTTCCTTTAATTCTTCTTGGGTAAAATCAACTGTAACAGAGGTAACCTCTTCAGGATGTTCTTTAACAATTTCTGTTGTAATTTCTTGAGGTACTTCCTCAAACATTGCCTCAGTGCTGACATCCTTTGCTAGTTGTTCCTTCACCTCTTCTTGGGTAACATCAACTGTAATAGAGGTTACCTCTTCAGGATGTTCTTTAACAATTTCTGTTGTAATTTCTTGAGGTACTTCCTCAAACACAGCTTCTGTGGTGAAATCCTTTGCTATTTCTTCCTTTACTTCTTCTTGGGTAACATCAACTGTAACAGAGGTAACCTCTTCAGGATGTTCTTTAACAATTTCTGTTGTAATTTCTTGAGGTACTTCCTCAAACACAGCTTCTGTGGTGAAATCCTTTGCTAATTCTTCCTTTAATTCTTCTTGGGTAAAATCAACTGTAACAGAGGTAACCTCTTCAGGATGTTCTTTAACAATTTCTGTTGTAATTTCTTGAGGTACTTCCTCAAACACTGCCTCAGTGCTGACATCCTTTGCTAGTTGTTCCTTCACCTCTTCTTGGGTAACATCAACTGTAATAGAGGTTACCTCTTCAGGATGTTCTTTAACAATTTCTGTTGTAATTTCTTGAGGTACTTCCTCAAACACTGCCTCAGTGCTGATATCCTTTGCTAATTCTTCCTTTACTTCTTCTTGGGTAACATCAACTGTAACAGAGGTAACCTCTTCAGCGTGTTCTTTAACAATTTCTGTTGTAATTTCTTGAGGTACTTCCTCAAACACAGCTTCTGTGGTGAAATCCTTTGCTATTTCTTCCTTTACTTCTGCTTGGGTAACATCAACTGTAACAGAGGTAACCTCTTCAGGATGTTCTTTAACAATTTCTGTTGTAATTTCTTGAGGTACTTCCTCAAACACAGCTTCTGTGGTGAAATCCTTTGCTAATTCTTCCTTTAATTCTTCTTGGGTAAAATCAACTGTAACAGAGGTAACCTCTTCAGGATGTTCTTTAACAATTTCTGTTGTAATTTCTTGAGGTACTTCCTCAAACACTGCCTCAGTGCTGACATCCTTTGCTAGTTGTTCCTTCACCTCTTCTTGGGTAACATCAACTGTAATAGAGGTTACCTCTTCAGGATGTTCTTTAACAATTTCTGTTGTAATTTCTTGAGGTACTTCCTCAAACACAGCTTTTGTGGTGAAATCCTTTGCTAATTCTTCCTTTAATTCTTCTTGGGTAAAATCAACTGTAACAGAGGTAACCTCTTCAGGATGTTCTTTAACAATTTCTGTTGTAATTTCTTGAGGTACTTCCTCAAACACAGCTTCTGTGGTGAAATCCTTTGCTATTTCTTCCTTTACTTCTGCTTGGGTAACATCAACTGTAACAGAGGTAACTTCTTCAGCATGTTCTTTAACAATTTCTGTTGTAATTTCTTGAGGTACTTCCTCAAACACAGCTTCTGTGGTGAAATCCTTTGCTAATTCTTCCTTTAATTCTTCTTGGGTAAAATCAACTGTAACAGAGGTAACCTCTTCAGGATGTTCTTTAACAATTTCTGTTGTAATTTCTTGAGGTACTTCCTCAAACACTGCCTCAGTGCTGACATCCTTTGCTAGTTGTTCCTTCACCTCTTCTTGGGTAACATCAACTGTAATAGAGGTTACCTCTTCAGGATGTTCTTTAACAATTTCTATTGTAATTTCTTGAGGTACTTCCTCAAACACAGCTTCTGTGGTAAAATCCTTTGCTATTTCTTCCTTTACTTCTGCTTGGGTAACATCAACTGTAACAGAGGTAACCTCTTCAGCATGTTCTTTAACAATTTCTGTTGTAATTTCTTGAGGTACTTCCTCAAACACAGCTTCTGTGGTGAAATCCTTTGCTATTTCTTCCTTTACTTCTGCTTTGGTAACATCAACTGTAACAGAGGTAACCTCTTCAGGATGTTCTTTAACAATTTCTGTTGTAATTTCTTGAGGTACTTCCTCAAACACTGCCTCAGTGCTGACATCCTTTGCTATTTCTTCCTTCACCTCTTCTTGGGTAACATCAACTGTAACAGAGGTAACCTCTTCAGGATGTTCTTTAACAATTTCTGTTGTAATTTCTTGAGGTATTTCCTCAAACACAGCTACTGTGGTGAAATCCATTGCTAATTCTTCCTTTAATTCTTCTTGGGTAAAATCAACTGTAACAGAGGTAACCTCTTCAGGATGTTCTTTAACAATTTCTGTTGTAATTTCTTGAGGTACTTCCTCAAACACAGCTTCTGTGGTGAAATCCTTTGCTATTTCTTCCTTTACTTCTGATTGGGTAACATCAACTGTAACAGAGGTAACCTCTTCAGGATGTTCTTTAACAATTTCTGTTGTAATTTCTTGAGGTACTTCCTCAAAGACAGCTTCTGTGGTGAAATCCTTTGCTATTTCTTCCTTTACTTCTGCTTGGGTAACATCAACTGTAACAGAGGTAACCTCTTCAGCATGTTCTTTAACAATTTCTGTTGTAATTTCTTGAGGTACTTCCTCAAACACAGCTTCTGTGGTGAAATCCTTTGCTAATTCTTCCTTTAATTCTTCTTTGGTAAAATCAACTGTAACAGAGGTAACCTCTTCAGGATGTTCTTTAACAATTTCTGTTGTAATTTCTTGAGGTACTTCATCAAACACAGCTTCTGTGGTGAAATCCTTTGCTATTTCTTCCTTTACTTCTGCTTGGGTAACATCAACTGTAACAGAGGTAACCTCTTCAGGATGTTCTTTAACAATTTCTGTTGTAATTTCTTGAGGTATTTCCTCAAACACAGCTACTGTGGTGAAATCCATTGCTAATTCTTCCTTTAATTCTTCTTGGGTAAAATCAACTGTAACAGAGGTAACCTCTTCAGGATGTTCTTTAACAATTTCTGTTGTAATTTCTTGAGGTACTTCCTCAAACACTGCCTCAGTGCTGATATCCTTTGCTAATTCTTCCTTTACTTCTTCTTGGGTAACATCAACTGTAACAGAGGTAACCTCTTCAGGATGTTCTTTAACAATTTCTGTTGTAATTTCTTGAGGTACTTCCTCAAACACAGCTTCTGTGGTGAAATCCTTTGCTATTTCTTCCTTTACTTCTGCTTGGGTAACATCAACTGTAACAGAGGTAACCTCTTCAGCATGTTCTTTAACAATTTCTGTTGTAATTTCTTGAGGTACTTCCTCAAACACTGCCTCAATGCTGACATCCTTTGCTAGTTGTTCCTTCACCTCTTCTTGGGTAACATCAACTGTAATAGAGGTTACCTCTTCAGCATGTTCCTTAGGAATTTCAATTGTAATTTCCTCTGTTAATTTGTGAAACACAGTATCAGTGCTGAATTCTTTTGGAAGCACTTTTATTTCTTTCTTGCTTACCTCAGTTGTCACAGAAGTTACTTCTTCAGGATATTGTTCATCTATTTCTGTTATGATTTCCTGAGGAATATCTTCATAAAGACTTTCAGTGGTGACAGGCTTTGTTATTTTTTCCTTTATTTCTTTGGTATCATCAATTGTGACAAAGGTTATCTCTTCTTGATGTGCTTTAACAATATCTGTTGTAGCTTCCTCAGTGAATCCTGTGCTAGTACTTATGGGAAATTCCTCGAGTGACTTTTCAAAGATAAAAGCTGTTGCAATGCTCTCCCTTTCTTTTTGATCTTCCCCATCAATTTCTTCAATTGTGACACTTGAGCTGCCTTCTTGTATGTCTGTTTCCAGAACTGTCTCAGGCTTTAACAAATTTTATTTCAGTTGTTTAGCTTCATATGACAATGTAAAAACTGAAGCTATTTTGCAGTATTAAGCTGATATTTCATGCCAAAAGATGTTGACAATCATGCAGGAACCCACAAGAGGTGTAAAACATGCAACAGGTTTTAGGATGATGGTATTGCACAAAATTTACATATGTGTTACAGCAAAGCATATAGCAGATGAAAGTCATAGTTATTTGTATCTTATCAAAGCTACAACCAATGTTATACTGACGATAATATTATAATAGATCATTTAATATACATAGTTTTTTGTCAATTGCTTGATCAGACAAGATAAAAAAAATTACATGAACCTACAGCATCCCATGATAAAATTGTAAGATCTAATGATGTTAAACAAGATAACAAATTTACTATGGAGTCTTTTTTTTCATGGAAATGATGATAATTTAAACAAAAAATTATCCAAAAAAAATATGCACTTAAAATGCTGCAAATAATTTTAACAGCCTAGTTGTTTTTGTTTTTTTTACTTTTAATTATTATAGTTTTGTTGTTTTTTTTAAGAATGAAGAACTGTTAATTTTGAAACTGCTATTTCCTAAAAAATTTAGTTTAACTATTTTGTGTCAATTGATTACTGATAATCAAAGTATAATTATAGATAATAGCAAGACTTCCTTTTTGCCTTTCATAATCAAGAACAGATTAATAGTAGTTTTTTTTAATTTATCAAATATTATCATATATTACTATTTCCATTTTGCCTTTCATAATCAAGAACAGATTAATAGTAGTTTTTTTTTAATTTATCAAATATTATCATATATTACTATTTCCATGAAACTTGTTTGCTTCTTTTTTGTAGAAACTAGGCCAAAAATTAAATGCAAAACAATACTACATTCTTCTTCACTTTTATGCTAGCAGCTACTTTAATATTGTCCAGAGATGTTAATTTTAGTTACAGAATACCATAGCTTTAAAAAGTTTTTAATTGTGTAAACATAAAAAGATATACTATAAATTTTTCTTTGTCCACAATCTATATTCTGATTTAAATGAGATATTTAAGATAAATAAAAATAAATTAATCAGGAACCACAAAAAAAACAATTTCACTTTTTTAAAAATTATAATCCTATAAGAATCAAATCTACTATAATTTTTGTGTGTATTCTGATTTAATAATTATTTTTCCTACATAAAACTAGAATAACTCTTAAAAAAATCTACAGTGCAATATGTTAAGCAACAATTAAAGCACATTACTGCTTGTATGCCATGCTACATTGATGTGAAACAGTATTTTCATTTTAATATCAGTGAATGCACTATAAAATCCTTCAATTTCAACAAGTTTGATAAATGCAATGATTTTTTTCATTAAAAACAATTAAAAATTAAAAGCCTAACTGTAACTTGCAAAATCAAGACATTAAACAACATGAATACAACAGAAAAAAGCTAATATCGCTATACATAAGACATACTGCAACATGAAGCTATACATAAATAATAGCAGATACACTGAAAGCATTCTTATTTTAATTTTAACTTTTTAAAATCATCATGTTCTCATATTTTTTTCTTAAATACAAATTAGCAAAATCTACCATTCTTTTCCTATTTAACATTTTAGTATTTATTATTATTTAGATAATGTGAATATGCAAAACCACTAATTTAATTTGCATAAAATACATAAATCAGTATATCTTTTAGTCTGCATAAAAATACTTTATAGAACATAAGCTATTAGAAAGAACCAATAACCATGATTAAGTACAAAAAGATAACTTAGTTTTTTTTTATCTTGCAAACAATACCTATAGAAACTGAAACTGATTCAAAAGTTTACAATCCTCAGACATCATACATTATCCTTAGATGAAATTAATTTCTTTTGTAGCTGCCCATTTTGTCACAAGTTACCAGCAATATAAAAATGTAGTTCTTTATCAGATTTTTAAAAAACAAACAAGTATTAACATAGCTTTGTTTTTATAATTGCAAACTATTATTTCTTACTATTATATAATCTACAATATATAAGATATCATTTACAATAGTAGTATTATCATGTTTGTCAAGAGACCAAGAAAAAATTAACATCATTTTGCCAACCATTATTTTCTTGAAATCAATCAAATTATTATTATTGTGATTCATATTAATTTTTTTTTAATCTGCCAAGTGATTTAAAGAACAGAATTTTAATCTTTAATCCTTATTTTTTCTAGGCTTAGCAGCAGTACACAAAAAAGCACATCAAGCTTACACTAATTAGGCAAAATAAATGTTTCATAAAAGCCTTGTCATAGCAGTCTAGGAATAATTATGGTAAACATTCAGTAGTAAAAGAGTTATATAAACATACAATAACAGTCACAGACCAATAAATGTATTTGAAAAAAATTATGAAACATATACTTTTGGTGATAATAGTTATTAACCACATATGCTGTATATACATATTTAAAATAACAGAAAGAACTTTCATACAATTTAACTAGATTGTGATAAGAATATTAATGTTGCTTATTTAAATACATAGCTGTCAAAGGTCATTTTATAAATCAATTTCAACACTTAAATTTTCATCTCTTTCTTGATCATGATACAACATGATAAAAATATTAAAGTATAATAATTTACTTTTATTTAATGCATATTTAACATGCATATTTATACATACCTGAATAGCAATAATTTCAGTCACTTCTTCAACTATGGGGGAAATGTCTACTTTTGATTGCTTGATGGTTTTAACATGTTCTCTCACCTGCAAAGTGAGTCATTAAAAAACAATGTTTAAAGTAACTTTTAAAAATATTAAAAATAAAAATGTTGCCTATGGAGTATATTTTTTGAATATTTGTTATACATTTATTTATTTGAAGAAAATATATAAGAACTTTTTATATACCGAGTCATATGTTTGTGGTTTCATATGATTTAAAAAAATTTTCAGCATGAAAAATGACATAATTATAAGCAGATAAAAATATTTTTCATTATTAATAATATTCATTCAATTAAAAATTTGAATTATGTAATGATTTCAACAACAAACAAAATAACCATATTAAAAATCTAATGACTTGTTACTCTTTATTATTCATTTCTAAAGAAAACAACAAAACAGAACAATACAACTGTTGTAATAATTAATTCTTTGCTAACTTAAGAGAACTTATGTAAAAGTACAGTGCTTTATAATAATGATTATACATATAGTTTGAATCAACACTACAATGGAATGATTTCAAGTGTAAGAAATTCAAAATATTTCTTATCCTTTAGCAGAAAATGATTAATAAAACTTGTATTTGTACAATTTATTACAATGAAAAAATCTGACCAAATTTGAAAAGAAAATTAATAAAGTGCCAGATTTTCTGAAATCTTGAAGAAATAAGCCCTATATTCCACAGCTCTTGTTTATCAAACATAAATGCCATGAGTATCAAAATATAAAGATAATTAACAATGCATCCAAAATAATAAGTAAATCTTTGATTTTATGTCAAACAAAAAAAAAAAAAAAAAAAAATAGAAATCTGTACTAATCTATAATTATAAATAACTATAGATTCAACAAGTAAATGTGTAGGTAAAATAAAATTACAAGACCAATGCACATGGGTGAATTTATCAAAATATGAAGCATCACATTATAGCTTTCTCAGCATTTTTTTCTTTTTTAAATGTTAATTGTCTTTAAATAGATGAAGATGTTAAATAACCATCTATTTAAAGTTGCATTTTCAATCTATCAGGATTGAAAAAGTTTCTTGTATATATGTTTAATCAACCAACTTCATGTAAAATCTCCTCCGTAACCTTTAACATGGTCCACCTATATATTTAAAAAATCCAAAATGATAACATTATAAACTTGTACCTTGTATCCCCGAAAAGCAGCTTGAATTTTAATTGCTGCTGCTTCTGCTTCCAATATTTCTTCTTCAGTTTCCACATATTCTTGAAACAAAAATATAAATACAATAAAATTACGACTCAGATTTAGCTTTTCTATTTATTTTAGATTATTATAAACTAAAACTAAAGAGAAGAGCCTGCCAAAAGGTCACAGTTATATTGTAATTTTTTCAATATGAACAACAAAAAAATTTAAACAATTTTTAAAAATTTTTTAAATAAAATGTAATTTTTTTCTGGAAATCCAAGTAATTTCAGTTTAAAATGAATTTAAAGGCTGGATATCTAAAATTATTTTCGTTTTTTCCTCTTTTGTTTACCAGATCAAAAAATGTTTTTCTATTTAAAGTTTTCAAATTGATGATGTATTAAAATGAATATTATTCTTTAAACAATTTGTCAAGAGCTCCAATAAAAAACATCATCAACATCACTACAATGAAGAGAACAATACATTTCTACAAAGATCAAGATAATGTTTCCACGTTCTTGGAATTCTGGGCATGCAAAAACTATTTGCAAACTTTATCTGTATATATAAATTATTTAATTTGCATATATTACATTTTTCTCTTAAAATAAAAGCTAAAGTGTTTTGTTAGGCATATTGGTTTATGCAATATTTTCAGGCAGAACTTTTTTGTTTTTTAATTAATGAAAATTTGGTCTGAAAAAATAAGATATTTATTAAAACCACATCCTTCATCAGGCATTACATATAATTTAACTAGCTGTTAAAATATATTTGTATCACCAATATTTTACGTTGTTTATTTGAAAATTAGCAATAAAAACTGTTTTCAAAGTACAACATAAAAATAGTTCTATTAAATTACATATGATAAATTAGCTTTAAGAATTATTTTTAATCCGACTGCATATGGAAAGTAAATATGAAAATCTCTTGCATTCTGAGCATAATATCTTAGCAAAAAATAGAGTTGTAAGTAAGAAAATAGTCATTTTCATCTTTGGGGAATTGTTAGATAAAAAATATTTCATCTGTCACTTTCAGAAAAGGCAGACCAGGAAAGGGTATCTAGACTTTTAGCCATAGAAGTTTTAGCAACAGTTTTTCTGATAATGGCATTAATTGCACAATAGGCCATTGCCCATTCTAAAGCATTGTGCTGCATGTTTTAGTTAGGCAACAGACAAAATTGCCACTAAATTTACAAAAATTATAAATAAAATTAAAATCAAAATAGACAAATATTTTCAGATTGAGAGCAATTGCATGTAAAAAGTCACTTAAGGGTGGCTATCATAGCTGTCTCTCTCAGTTTTGAGCTATAGATTTAATGCCTTGTACTTTTTCCTTAGGAGAAGGTTAACAGGCCTGCATTATGTTGTTTAGTCAGTGGTTTGTGGTAAATCTGTTTGCATACAATCTTCCTGACAAATGGCAAAGATGGATACATGGCTGTGACTCTTTGGGAAAAATGTGTAATTCCACCCAATGACAGAATCATTCAATCAAGGTAATTCTTGAGCCACTTATTTATGCACATTATACAAAGCAGGAAGAGAGAAAGATTAATGACAATGACCACAACACTGTATACCAATCCAATTTCTATCAAAGTATGTGATAAAATCAACTAGTTCTTTGGGCATGTCATCATTTATATATATAAATGTTTTTTTTTTAGGACTGAATCGTGGGAACTGAAAATAAGGTGAAAAGTTAAGTGAATGTCAGCATCCAGGAGGAGTGCTGTACAGCATTCGAACGATCAAAGAGCTCCTGACTGACTGTGACTTGGTTCTCTTTTTGTTCATCTGTCAGCAAATGTGGCACAACTTTTGCAGGCACACGATGCATGTTCAATTTTTCTTTTAAAATCATGTAGCACGAATTTTACAGATGCCTACTTCTTCGGAAACTTCACAGACAATCAGGCAACGATTTCCACGGATCACAGCATGCACTTTCTCAATGTGATTGTTGTCTGTTGTTGTGGAAGGTCATCCAGATTTTGGATTGCCTTCGGTGGATGTTCTTCCCGATTTGAAATGCTGGTACCACTTGTGACATTGCATATGGCTCAAACAATCTTCCCAATAGGTCTGTTGCAACATTAGAAAAGTCTCTGTGAAAGTTTTTCCCAATTTGAAACAGAATTTCACACAAACACGTCGCTCTTCAAGATCCTTCATTGTTCAACTTGCGACAAATCGCCAAGTGCACTAAACATATGTTCACTCTAGCGCGTGTAGATAGATGACTAACTGACGTGGCGTGATGCGGCTATTATTAGACTGAAGGTCAAGGTCACCGATACACAGCACTGTAGTCACGAGCACGCTGTGCCGGCTGGGTGACACACTGTTTTAAAGGTTTGGTTTCTTTTTTGACAGACCTCATATATTATGTCAAGAATGGCAGACTGAACTATTATTTAAATGAAACATGGAACACAATGCTTTATAACATAATAGTTGCACAGTTTGCTGAAATGTGTGGCCTTTTAATTAGTTGTGTAAATTCCATTATCAGCAAAATGTTCATCATCTCATTACTGACTGTCAACAAACTGTCCATAGTCAAGTTGTCCAGACATGTAAGAGAATTGACTGTATGGATATTTTTTTAAATTTTTACTATTTACATAAAATGTTTCAATAAACAATAATGCTTTTCTATATAAAACAGAAAAAAGTCAATAGCTACATTTAAATTTAAATAAATATTACTACAATTTCTCTTTAACAAGAGATACTACTATAATCAGTATCAAAAAGATCATAACAGTGATGATCAGATTGTTTTAGATCTTCACA
Source organism: Nautilus pompilius (assembly GCA_018389105.1). Classification (NCBI taxonomy): domain Eukaryota; kingdom Metazoa; phylum Mollusca; class Cephalopoda; order Nautilida; family Nautilidae; genus Nautilus; species Nautilus pompilius. The sequence goes on from JACATO010002171.1 coordinate 393,861, forward strand.
CAGTATGCATCCATTCAAAAAAACAGCAAAATAATGTGCAATTTTTTTTACAACAAAGCAAAACATTTTTGGAAAAGTTTAAGAATTTTTTTTAAATCTCTTTTTGCTGGGCACAATGTAAATTAATAATGTGCATATTATTCTTACCTTCAACTGTCAAAACAGCAGAACTCTCTGCCTCACCAAGATCATTCACAGCTTTGACACTGTACACACCTGAATCCTCTGGAAATACTTCCGGCAGAGTCAGTGAAGAATTGTAGTCTCCAGAAACAATATGGTATATTTCTCCATGTTTGATAGGGGTACCTTCAAAGCTCCACACAAATGTGGGAAAAGGCTGAGCCTTCACCTTGCACACAAATGTGGCAATTTCTCCTTCTTCAACTGTCATGTCATTGATATCAAGTTCTATCTTTGGGGACATATCACCAGGTTGTATCTTTAAGACGATAAAACCAAAAGGATTTTAATGTTTTAGATAAAGAAAATTTCAATATGAAAATATAAAATTAAAGGTTATAAGTGCATTTAGAATGCATCAGTGTATATAGGTACTGCAAGCATCAGTCAAGAATTCACCATGCTTTTCTTAAAGCGAGATAAAAAATTTAATTAAGCAAAAAAAAAATAATTGTGCTTTATAGTTTCAGAATATTTTTGGAAAAAGATGTCGACAGTATAAAGTCTAGACATCTATCTTGATATGCAGAAGTAATGCTAAGTATCAACCATCAAATTATCAAAGTTTATTTTCTTTTTTAAGAGAATACATTTAAGTGAAAAAACATGCTACTTTTAATATATTTTGAGAATACATTCATCAAAATTGAGATAAATCAGAGTAAAATTTAGTATGAAAATATCCAAATCTAACATAAGCATTCTAAATCCATTATTGCAATATAATATTAAATACTAACCAGTGTACATATGCTAAGTATGTGAACCATCCAAGAAAATTAATCAAGATAAACACCAGTTTTAAAATCAAATAATTGTAAAATAATAGTCAAAAACATCTGGCTATATAATTAGCACAAAATGAGTTATTAAATCTACTTAAAAACTAAGCAGGGGAAAATTGCATATAAATTCTCTGTACCTCAATTGAAATTGTGGTTTCTTCCTGTGGCTGAAGTTCCTCTTCAACTTCACTGAAAGATTGATGTTACATATTTGAATTAATAAATTTGCATATTACAAAAAATGTAAAATATTAAATAAATGCATATAAGTAAACAGATAGAAATAGTTTTAAAAATTAATTAATTAAACAATGCAGCAAATAAATGATCAAAAAATTGATTTACAAACTTTTTCTATATATGAATTACATTTTATAAATTTAAGAATTCAGAATATTAAAAAAAAAACATGCCTACTAGTTTGGATGATGGTATGAGAGATCTAATAAAAGTAACATAAGTGTTTCAAATTTATTCATTCTAACAATTTTTTATTCATTTTTCAATAATTAAAAATACTCAAAACTGGCATTAGAAAAATATTAATACTTCTTAGTAACAAGATTATGTATGCATAAAATCAATTCAATCATCATTTATTAACAGTAAATGAAAATATACACTGAAGCCTCAAAGGCTTCCTGCTTCCTTGTATAAACAAAAATGTTTTGTATACCCTTACTGTTAACAAAATGTGGAAACCAAAAGATGTATGTAATTATCACAAATGTAGAATAACCAGTTCTGATAGTCTAATATTTCTAGTGCTGATTAACATCAAAATAATTCATATTACCTAATCTTAATGAATTTTTTAAAAATTGTTCTAAAAAAGCTTCAATGGTTTTACATTACCTTTTCAGAAATTTTTCAATTCTTATGTCTATTCAATGTCAAGTATAACTCAGATGAAAATTCCTTATATTTTTTTTAACATTTAAAACTAGCTTTACAAGTGTAATATTTTTATAAACTCAGATTTACTGAAATACAAATTCTTGTATGCTGTTGTTCTAGAAATATAGTGCAAATATTGCATGATTTTTAAAAGTAAGAAAAATCATTGGTTGGTATGCAATCTCAATAATTTAAAATTGCACCATCTAATACTTTGAAACAAAGATCTCTAATAGAAACATAACTCATCCATAGTCCCTAGCAACTCTTGACATCAGTTGTGCTAACAAGTACTTCTAAAAAGAGTTTACAGCACTAAACATTCATTTATTTCATTATTAATAAACATTATGTTTCAATACAATTAAAAGTATAACAGGTTTTATATAATTATAAAAATATTTTATTTTAAAATGTAACAAATCATTTACTATAAACTTTAGTTGTCTAAATTAATTCTGTTATATCAAAACTCATACTTACTGAAATTCTTCAATCACTTCATCTCTTTTTTCTGAAAATAATTTTTTAAGTTATAGCATAAAACATGAAAAGCTGATTGTTGTTCTTGTTTTAATTTATTAATTATTTATAAATGAGTGACAAGGTACCCATTTTACCAAAATGATGTAACATTAGAACTTTTTCAATGAAGAAAAATGCAATTTTATTTATTTACCTTTTTAATTATCAAACACTGAAATATAATAACAGTTTTTCTGAACATCAGTCAAATTATTACTACTTTCTATGATCATCAACATAATAGTTAAAACATGACATCTTTTAAAAGTTTGGGAAATAAATCATTGCTGTATGTCGTATTTGTCAATGAAAATACTACTGACTACATGACTAGTAAGAAATGAGCAGATAATTATGTACATAGAATCTTCATACATTTGACTGCAGCAAGATAGTTAGTAACTAATAATTCCTCTCCCCTACTGAATGATAATTATGAATATTTCACTTCAGGCAGGTGTTAAAAAAAGCTACAACTTTTCTATTTATTTTTTTCCAAATATATACAGTGTTTTAAATTCACTAAACTTATAGAGAATAAAATAATATGATAATTCAGTCTCTTCATCTCTTCGTATAGAACTAAAAAAAAAAAAGCCTATTATTTTTCAGAGTGAAGCACTCTCAACTATCAACATTTCTGAGATAAATATACTGTATATATATTTAAACAATAGTTTTGAACAAAATTTTCATTTCCTCTCAGCAGGTTAGTATTTAAAATGTAACAGATCAATTTTTTTTCTCTTATGGTCATGATTTGCAAATAATAATAATAATAATTTTCATTTCATGAAAGTTTTCTTTAAAAATACAAACATTAGAAATGTATCTGAAAATTCAAGTGGAAAACATTTCAGTAAGTTGTGTACCCTAAAAACTGGTCAGTAGAAGCAGTAATACAGATGTTTTTTTTTTTAAAAAATAAATACACAGAAAACTCATCTTTAGAAATGTGAAATAGTCAGCTTACCATTTACTGTCAAACTAACTGTAACAGACTCCTCTCCAAAACTATTTTTCACCAATACTGTAACTGTTCCAGCATCAATTCTTTTTGCATCAACAATCAACAAAGAGACATGGTACATGTGGACATCTTTTGTTATCTCAATCTTGTAATGGTCATTTGTGATAATTTCAATACCATTGTGACTCCAAGTCACCTATAAGTTCATTAAAATAAGTAATGTGAAAAATCAGCTTCAAATGTCAATTCTTATAATTCTTATATTAAGAAAATAAGTACAGATGATGTACAAGTCAAACACCTAGACAACCTTATAAAATAAAATTACAGTAAAATAATAAAAAAAGAAAAGTAAATAGAAATATATTTATTGATATGAATGTTTAAATAGCAATAGATCTTTCACCAAGATTTGGCTAATCAGTCACCCAGAAATGAAAAAATCAAAACAAAAAGACAAAGAATAATGCATTAATTAAAAGTATCCAAACCTCCAAGCTTCAATGACAAAATAAAGAATAAAGAAAAAGTATATTTCCAGAAATAGCCTTTATCAAACTATAAAATATGCAGTCTTTTAATTCTAATCAGTTTCACTAAAATAAGTGAAAAAAATGTAAGATATTAACAGTATTACTTTTGTTGTTTTTTTTTTTTGGAAATAATACATTTAAACATGAAAAGGCATTTCTTTTTTTACCCCCAAAACTGATTGTTTTACAGATATTGCCAAAATGCTTCTATACAAAAGTTTTAATGTTAAAATTATTAGTAATAAATTATCAGTTGCATAAAAGAAATCATTAAATCAGTAGAATTTGGAACTGAACTAAAGTTGAGAGAAATCATCTACCTACTACAAATAAAGTAGTTTTTAACCATTGTTATCTAGTGGCTGATACTAGAATACAAGTCTAAAATGATTATAAGTAAATAAAAACTGATGTATTTTCTTTCTTTTACTATATATTCATTGTTATACCAAAATTTGAAGTCATGCGCTTTTGCTTTTGTGTGTGCGTGCATGTGTACTAAATTAACCCCATCCTCCTTCCCTCAGTCAGATGTATGAGAACAGATCTTTAGAATTTTTTTTTCTGTTTTTGAATAACTTAAATCATATATTTTAACAGTATAATTTTTGGACCAGCTTTTTGAAACAATAAAAGACAGCAATTTCAAAATCAATATCAATATTTGTATAGAATATAATGCTTAAATCAATAAACATCTCTGCAGTCTTTTGAAGTATTCACCTTTGCATTTCGATAATTTAAAACAATAAATAATTATTGAAAATTATTAAAGTAACACAATCAAAAGTAAATTTACAGATTATTGATTGCTTAATTTTGTTTTTTTGCTTGCTTGATTGTTTTTATATGGAGGGTCAGATTTACAGTTGAGTAAATACTACTTTTAATTAACTGTAATTATTACTATAATTCTAGTGCAAGTAATTTCTGCAGTAAATAATAAACAAATTGTGCTGTTTCTCATTTCTTCGGTAATTCAGGAACCAAGATACATTGTGTACTACTCCAGACTTCAGGTTTTGCATACATTTTGTTCCAAAAGCAGCAAAGCCTTACTCAAATCATTCAGTTCACTAAAAATAATAACTGGATAATTTGTTTGTGCTCATCTTAATAGGAGGGCAAACTCAGAGCCCATACATTGTTGAAAATTACTGAAAGTTTAAATTTACTAAAACTATCTTAAGATTAATAGAATCATTTTGTGCATGCAGTCCATGAGTAATGTGTACAGTATGTAAGTATTTTTCATGCTACAAAAAGTGTTTCAGTTATGGAGTAAATAACATCTGGTGGTTAAGAAACTATAATTCTCCTTTAAATGAAGATGAACATCAATAATATTTTGGTGATGATCAACAACTTACCTTTGGTTCTGGGTTTGCAATAAGGCTACATTCAAACCTCACAGTATCACCTTCTTCTACAGTTTGAACTCTGGGTTTTTGCATAAATGATGGCACAATAGGCTCTATTTCTTCGTGGTCAACTAAAATACAAAAAACAAAATTACCCTAAATGAAAACTGCAATGCTGAGTACAAAATTTGATAATAAAATTTCTTAGCAATGTTTGAAAAACACATTGTGTGACAATTAATTTAATTTACAGCTTCCTACTCATAAAAGGAAGTTGAGCAACTTGTCAAGATGTACTAAGTAATATTAGATGTTGTATAGCATCAATTTGTAAGCTTGCATAAGTGAAAAAGCAAACACAGCAAAGATTATTTATAAACTATTTAGACTAAAAGAAAAAAGAAACAAATATCACTTGAATTCATATAACATCTTTTAATTATGTCTCATCTGTGTAGTTTGTTTTTCTGTATATGTTACACATTTTGTTAGTAAGTTTTAAATAATTACCACTCATAAATTAGAATGTGAAATGTTTCTGAGTTGTTCTTCACTTTAAGAGAAACAATAAAAAACATTAATCACAAAGTAAATCCAGTTAGTATAACATACCATCAATAAATTCTTCAGTAGGAAATTGCTTCTCCTCTTCTATTTCCTTTTCTTCTTCTGCAAGGAAAGAAAACAAGTTTCATAAAAATTTCCAAAATTCATAAGCAAAAAAAGAAAATACTTCATTTTTTACCAGTAATATATACCATTGGCAATGTCATATGAGGTCTGTCAAAAAAGTATCGGACTTTATTTTTTCCTGTGGGAAGTAATGACTTTAGGGAAACAAAAGTGTGCATAGTGGAGCGGCATGCCTTCATGCGCATGTGTGGTTTTTGGTGGGCTTGCTGGATGCGTCAGTTGCTGTCAGGCAGCCAACATGTGAGGTGCTGTGCTACTTACTCATCACATTTTCATTTTACCCGTGATGACGGAATGTGTGGAGCAACAATCTTGCATCAAGTTTTGCCAAAAGCTTGGAGATACCCAAGCGGAAACAATTCACAAAATTCAACAGGCTTTTGGTGACAATGCCATGGGTGTTATCCAAATAAAAGAATGGTACAACAGGTTCAAAGATGGCCACACATCGGTGGAGAGTGACCAGCATTCCGGGAGGCCATCAACAAGTCACAATGCAGTTGTTATCGAGAAAGTGCGGACCTTGATAATGGAGGATCATCGTTTGACGGTGCGGGAAATTGGTGACTAGGTTGGGATCAGTAAAGATTCTGCACATGCAATTATAAAGGAGGATTTGGGCTTGTGCAGAGTGGCAGCAAAATTTGTGCCCAAGCTGCTTTCTCAGGAACAACAACAACTTCGTCTTGAGGTTGCGCAGGACCTGCTGAATACTGCCAACAGGGATCCTGAGTTCCAGAATACCATGATAACTGGAGATGAGATGTGGGTGTATGGTATGACTCAGAAACCAAAGCTCAATCATCACAGTGGAGGTACCTGACGTCGCCAAGGCCCAAAAAAGCACGTCAGGTCCAGAGCAAAATTAAGGTGATAGCCAACTGTTTTCTTCAACTACCGAGGTGTTGTGCATCACGAATATGCACCAGAAGGACAAACAGTTACAAAGGAGTACTATCAGGAAGTTCTCTGATGTCTTCGTGATGCAGTTCGGCGCAAGAGACTGGATCTATGGGCCTCGCAAAACTGGCAGCTGCATCATGACAACGCCCTGGCTCATTCGTCGCAACTGACCCAAGGTTTCTTGGCAAAGAAAGGCATTTCGCTCATTCGCCAGGCTGCCTACTCTCCAGACATGGCTCCTCCTGACTTCTGGTTGTTTCCAAAAATGAAGATGCCACTGAAAGGCTCCCACTTTGAGAGCTGAGAGGACATCATGCGGAATGCGACGGTGGAGCTGAGAGCCATTCCGGAAGAAGCATTCCAGATGTGCTTCGAACAGTGGAAGGATCCCTGGGCTAAGTGTGTGGAGGCACAGGGGGCCTACTTAGAAGCGGATTAGCAATTGAACCCCACCAAATACGTAATTTTTTTTCCCAGCCTAAGGTCGGATACTTTTTCGACAGACCTCGTATTTCCTGTGTGTACTTCTAATATGAGTTCAGTGGCAGGACCAAGAATGATAGCTGAGAGTGAATAAGTGTTACAAGATATCCAAAAGATGACCAGTGTTACCAGCCCTGGATACATATGTGATATTTTTTAATATTTTTTTTTATCATTTATCATGAAACTGGTTTATATGTGAGTGAGAGAAAATTCTAGTAGAACACTTTGTTATCGTAGCACCTGGATACTGAGAGGCCAGGTCTGGTCATCATTGAGCCAATGATCTTTTATAAATGTTGACCAGGTACACTGACATCTGTCCAGCTATGTCCATTCTCCTGCCAATAACACTTTGTAGATGTTGACCAGGTACACTGACCTCTGTCCAGTTATGTCTGTTGTCATGCAAATGATCCTCTATAAAAAGACCTACCAGACCCTTTCTTGGAAGAAACTGTTAACCGACAAGTGAATATCAAGCAGTATGTGTAACAGACATTTGAAATAAGACAAAAGACAACAGATTTCTCAACTAACCAAGTAACCAGAGGGACCATATCCGGAGCAGCGTTAACTGCTGGCAACTTCAGATAATCTTTTGTATTGGCTACCCTATTTATTGTATTGCAGTGTTGGATTGAGTTTAGTTACCTGTGAGTAACATATATCTGGATCTAACTGTATTAACTGTCCGTGATAGGATTGTAATAATTTCACTGCTGGGTATAATATATTTTTTGGAAGTTAAAGTCATTAGTGTTTGTTGTTTGTTGGTTTCACTCTCACTGCAATGTAACATAGTTCGTTTAAGGGGTACACATCGTAACACGAGCTAAAATTTGTTCTTATTTTCGTCCCTAACAGAAAGAACCTACAAAAACTCTTCCATTTGGAAAAAAAAAGAGGATCAATGGAAACCAAAGCTAACATGCTAGTTCAGAAAAGCTATGAAAGCCATGCAACTGACTAGATACCACAGAGCTCAGATTCAACAAGAACTAAAGCATGGCTGCCACTAAAATAAATATAGTGTTCTACTATCATACTAACTTTCCCCAGCAAATTGAAACTTTAAAATTTTCTAAGTAATTAAAAATACAGCACAAACAAATAGTTAAAGGAAAAAAATTGCAATCATCATTTAAAACTTACTTATTTAGTCTTCCTTTTAAAATTGAAATTTAAAAAAATTTAACTGATTTATTAGAATCATACCTAAATTTTTTGAGATATTAAAAATAATTTTGTTAAGTCAAATATTTATTTCATAAAGAATATAAGAAACAAATTTATTTAAAATATGATAATTTCATATCAAATTGTAATTAGATCTCTTTTACATAGTATTTGTGAAACTAACAGTTTAAAACAGATTTACCTGCAGATTTAGTTTTCCAGCAAAAAATTAACAAGCACAAACTTATTCAAAAAATAATGGATAAATTTGGACAAGACCGGAGATGATTACGATTCATAATGAATAAAAATGTTTTTTTCTTTGTTTTTGTTATTGTGAGCTCTGATGGGATAGCACAAAACAAAGAAAACAAACATTGAAAAAATAAGTTACGTTTTTAAATTCTAAAAGAATCAAAAAAATATTTATAAGTAAAAAAAAATTATTGATCAAAATCAAATACCTTTCATAGGAAAAAAATGTGTATCCTTTTATTTTTTGATGTTAGTATTCATTGCTAGGTACATCCCCCCCCCTCCCTTGATATTATTTTGTAATTTTTCCCCTACCTGGAAAAAATCCTGCTGATGTCCATTCTACTAATGCTAAAAATATTTCATAAATCTATTCATCTATTTCTTCAAAACAGTCTATAAAAATAATTTAATTTCTACATTTACTTGGAAGAAATGAGTCAATGTGAAATCATGCTCAAAAAATTGGAAAGCATCTTTTCTTTTGTATTCACTTATGAAACACAATGCAATTAAATTCTTATTGAAAATTAAAATACTTTTTTTAATGTTTTCACATATAAACAGTGACTCTTTAGCATCAGCATGTGCATGGCAAGTAGTAGCAGCAGCAATAAAAGTAGTAGATGTTCCTGTGTAGCAAATAAAACTCATCTTCCACTATATATAAGTATAAATATGGTACATACCTGCTGTTACAAGTTTCTCTTTTTCTGATAAACTTTCTTCTTCAATTGAAATAATAATTGAGGTCTCTCCTGGTTTAGAAACTTCTGAATCTGCTTACAAAAAAAAAAAATAATTCAAATATTTTCCACATGAACCAGTATAACTAAAGATATAGTATTAATACACCAACATGCACATAAATAGCTGAGAGCATACAACACCATCACATAGAAGAAAAGCTCATCCGCTATCTTTCCCACATCAAGAATTCTGCAAATAAAGGTTGATTGATGTTAATATTGAAAAATTTTTTCAAGAAAAATTAAATTGATAAAGCTTGTAAAAATATGATAGCCAATTACTGTTGTTGTTAATGTTTTACCAAATACAAAAATTTTAATTTTTCATGAGCATGATGATGTGTTTATGCAATAAATGAATCTAAATAATGTAAAGAAATATAAATCTCTGATATTATAATTGTAGATTAAATTTGGTAATGCTCCTTTAGGCATCTTCAGTTACTTAAACTACTTGGCATGAAGGATACATGTAAAAATATACTAGTGGTCTTTAAACATTTATTTGATAAACTTTCTTAATTACCTTCATACTTTAAAAAGAAGTAACAATGCTTTTCCTCCATTGATTAAGCACAGCGGTTCCCAAACTAGGGGTTATGGCCCCAAATGGGATCACAAGACATGAAATTGCAAAGTTGACCAGTTTCATAATTATCTTCATACAGCATTTAATCTTTTGAATGCTGTTGAAACACACACATACATACACAATTTTCTGTGATGTAATCCACACCAGTGTATTGCCTGCACAACACCAATGCCCCAGCCTCATATAAACATCTCGATATACAGTTATTCTGTAGACTAGAATGCAGGAATTGCAGTATTTCAGCATTTTTCAAAATGTTCTTGTATAGTACTCGTCCCTACCAAGGCATGTGTGCATCAGCTTACAATAATGCTGCTGAAAGTTAGGAGTTATAAGAATGTGTCACTGTTTAAATGGGATCACACTAAGAAAAAGGTTGGGAACCACTGATTCAGCAGAAACATTGAACAGAAAATGTTATCGACATACTTTCACCAGAAAGGCCACAAAAGCTAACAGTTATACCACCAGTAAAAATTTCACAAGCAAAAACACATGGCTCACTTTAAAAGTAAAAATAATTCAAATCTGCATTAGATTATGATGCTCATTTACATTTTAATATGAATAAATAATTTTAAAATGAATTAAACAACAATTTTATAAATCATTAATCAAATGAACAAAAATGGGCCATGTTTCCAGTGAATTACACAAAACAAATTTATTTGTAGACTACACTGAAAAAATATTGCAATATAAAAAGCTTCAATAGATTTCATCAAGTCCTTTATTTTTAACAAAGGTTCAGATAAAAGTAAAACAAATAATTTTGGTGCATCAAGCAACAAAAAAGTATTTTAAAACTAACTTATTAATTAAATTAGAAGAGAGACAAAAAAGGAAATAACTGACACACACATATATATATATATATATATATATATATATATTTCTTCTTCATAATGTTATATTTCAAAAGAAAAGTGTATTAAAATAGTGATTATATAAACTGGTTTAGGTCTTTTTTTGTTTTTTTTTTTTCAAATTACTGTCCCTGATTCAGGTTTTTCAGGGCTACTACCTCCACTTTTTCTAGGCCAATTTTCCTGGGAGGGGTTCTGCCATTTAATACAAAGCACAAACAGTTAATATTAAAATCGTTATAAATACTATTTCAAAATTTGTATTTGCAAATCATAATTTTAAAAGATGCTTAAAATTAAATAAATAAATATATTTCAAACAGAATAGATATTACCAAAGAAGCCAAAAATATATTAATTGCATTCAAGTGATATCAGAAACCTTTTAAAAAGGAACTTGACAAAATGAAATGCATGCACAATGAACATATTAAAACAAAAAAATTATAACCTTGCAGCTAAAAATTAGATATAAAAGCAAAAGCTTACAATACACAGTGATTACTATTTTAGTTATATAAACATGTTTCACATTAAAATTTAAGCAAACAAATTTCAGACAACTAAGACAAGAAGATTACTAAAGATTACAAGAGCATTCGGTAGCTAATAAAATATAATCACCAGTAAGAAATCAGTGTTACTCTTAAATAATTTAAAAAACTGATAATAATTTTTACCTCCTAAAATACATACAGTGTTAAATTAAAACAGGAAAATAGTGAACACATGTAGGACAAAAAAGTTAACAAATTCAGAGAGGAACAATAAAGAACAAGTTATTTACCAATCTTGACAACACAAATTGGCACATGCATTAATTACACATTTAAAAGCCTGCATTAAAATACATTTAACAACAGTGAAGCAGCAAAAATCAACTTCAGAGGACTGCTCCAAAATACCTATATCAAATCCAAGAATTTCTTCCATTCCACAAACAATTACTTCAGGTCCAGGTAAATATTGAAAAGTCTCCTCAAACACACAGGCCTTTTGTGGCATCAAGGGTAATATAACTAACAGTTCTCCAAATGTATCTTCAATAAACAACTCATTATTAAATGCATCCAAACTAGTAGACTCAAAAGGAATAGTTTCATCACATATCAATCCCTGCAATGTTGATACTATAACTGCCTTCTTTACTTCCTCATCAACTGTTGTTTCTTCGGGAGTGACTTTTACAATTTCTGTAACATCAAATACTATTTCAGAAATATCTTTCTCTTCCACCGCAGTTGTGATCATTTCAAAACTTGATACAACTGCTTTCCGTTCCTCAGGAATAACCTCCTCCATTTTGGGGGCAAGTTCTTCTTCCTCAATAATTTCACTAACTTCCTCCTGCAAGGAAGGTATTTCTTTAGCTTCTATTGTGATTGTTTGCAATGTTGGTGCTACAACTGCCTTCTTTCCTTCCTCATCAACAGTAGTTTCATCAGGAATGACCTTGTCAACTTCTGTAACATCAAATACTATTTCAGAAACATCTTTCTCTTCCACCGCAGTTGTGATCATTTCAAAACTTGAAACAACTGCTTTCCTTTCTTCAATAGTTACCTCTTCTTTTTGTGGGGCAAGTTCTTCAGCCTCAATAATTTCACTAACATCTTCCTCCAAAGAAGGTATTTCTCTAGCTTCTATTGTGATTTTTTGCAATGGTGGTGCTACAACTGCCTTTTTTTCTTCCTCATCAACTGTTGTTTCATCAGGAATGACTTTGTCAACTGCAGTAGCAACAAATACTATTTCAGAAACAACTGCTTTCCTTTCTTCAATAGTTACCTCTTCTTTTTGTGGGGCAAGTTCTTCTGCCTCAATAATTTCACTAACTTCTTCCTCAATAGAAGGTATTTCTTTAGCTTCTATTGTGATTGTTTGCAATGTTGGTGCTACAACTGCCTGCTTTCCTTCCTCATCAACAGTAGTTTCATCAGGAATGACCTTGTCAACTTCTGTAACATCAAATACTATTTCAGAAACATCTTTCTCTTCCACTGCAGTTGTGATCATTTCAAAACTTGAAACAACTGCTTTCCTTTCTTCAATAGTTACCTCTTCTTTTTCTGGGGCAAGTTCTTCAGCCTCAATAATTTCACTAACTTCCTCCTCCAAGAAAGGTATTTCTTTAGCTTCTATTGTGATTGTTTGCAATATTGGTGCTACAACTGCCTTCTTTCCTTCCTCATCAACAGTAGTTTCATCAGGAATGACTTTGTCAACTGCAGTAACATCAAATACTATTTCAGAAACATCTGCTTTCCTTTCTTCAATAGTTACCTCTTCTTTTTGTGGGGCAAGTTCTTCTGCCTCAAAAATTTCACTAACTTCTTCCTCAATAGAAGGTATTTCTTTAGCTTCTATTGTGATTGTTTGCAATGTTGGTGCTACAACTGCCTTCTTTACTTCCTCAACAACTTTTATTTCATCAGGAATTACCTTTTCTAGGGATGGTACTTCAATCACCTTTTCATCAGCAACCTTCTCTTTTATTGTTCTCCTTTCTTCAGTAATTACCTCTTCTTTTTCTGGGGCAACTTCTATTTCAGTAATTACACTAATGTGTTCCTCTATGGAAGGTATTTGCTTACTTTCTATTGTAATTGTTTGCAATGTTGGTGCTACAACTGCCTTCTTTCCTTCCTCATCGACAGTAGTTTCATCAGGAATGACCTTGTCAACTTCTGTAACATCAAATACTATTTCAGAAACATCTTTCTCTTCCACCGCAGTTGTGATCATTTCAAAACTTGAAACAACTGCTTTCCTTTCTTCAATAGTTACCTCTTCTTTTTGTGGGGCAAGTTCTTCAGCCTCAATAATTTCACTAACTTCCTCCTCCAAGAAAGGTATTTCTTTAGCTTCTATTGTGATTGTTTGCACTGTTGGTGCTACAACTGCCTTCTTTTCTTCCTCATCAACTGTTGTTTCATCAGGAATGACTTTGTCAACTGCAGTAACATCAAATACTATTTCAGAAACATCTGCTTTCCTTTCTTCAATAGTTACCTCTTCTTTTTGTGGGGCAAGTTCTTCTGCCTCAATAATTTCACTAACTTCTTCCTCAATAGAAGGTATTTCTTTAGCTTCTATTGTGATTGTTTGCAATGTTGGTGCTACAACTGCCTTCTTTACTTCCTCAACAACTTTTATTTCATCAGGAATTACCTTTTCTAGGGATGGTACTTCAATCACCTTTTCATCAACAACCTTCTCTTTTATTGTTCTCCTTTCTTCAGTAATTACCTCTTCTTTTTCTGGGGCAACTTCTATTTCAGTAATTACACTAATGTGTTCCTCTATGGAAGGTATTTGCTTACTTTCTATTGTGATTGTTTGCAATGTTGGTGCTACAACTGCCTTCTTTTCTTCCTCATCAACTGTTGTTTCATCAGGAATGACTTTGTCAACTGCAGTAACATCAAATACTATTTCAGAAACATCTGCTTTCCTTTCTTCAATAGTTACCTCTTCTTTTTGTGGGGCAAGTTCTTCTGCCTCAATAATTTCACTAACTTCCTCCTCCAAGAAAGGTATTTCTTTAGCTTCTATTGTGATTGTTTGCAATGTTGGTGCTACAACTGCCTTCTTTCCTTCCTCCTCAACAGTAGTTTCATCAGGAATGACCTTGTCAACTTCTGTAACATCAAATACGATTTCAGAAACATCTTTCTCTACTACCGCAGTTGTGATCATTTCAAAACTTGAAACAACTGCTTTCCTTTCTTCAATAGTTACCTCTTCTTTTTCTGGGGCAAGTTCTTCAGCCTCAATAATTTCACTAACTTCCTCCTCCAAGAAAGGTATTTCTTTAGCTTCTATTGTGATTGTTTGCAATATTGGTGCTACAACTGCCTTCTTTCCTTCCTCATCAACAGTAGTTTCATCAGGAATGACTTTGTCAACTGCAGTAACATCAAATACTATTTCAGAAACATCTGCTTTCCTTTCTTCAATAGTTACCTCTTCTTTTTGTGGGGCAAGTTCTTCTGCCTCAAAAATTTCACTAACTTCTTCCTCAATAGAAGGTATTTCTTTAGCTTCTATTGTGATTGTTTGCAATGTTGGTGCTACAACTGCCTTCTTTACTTCCTCAACAACTTTTATTTCATCAGGAATTACCTTTTCTAGGGATGGTACTTCAATCACCTTTTCATCAGCAACCTTCTCTTTTATTGTTCTCCTTTCTTCAGTAATTACCTCTTCTTTTTCTGGGGCAACTTCTATTTCAGTAATTACACTAATGTGTTCCTCTATGGAAGGTATTTGCTTACTTTCTATTGTAATTGTTTGCAATGTTGGTGCTACAACTGCCTTCTTTCCTTCCTCATCGACAGTAGTTTCATCAGGAATGACCTTGTCAACTTCTGTAACATCAAATACTATTTCAGAAACATCTTTCTCTTCCACCGCAGTTGTGATCATTTCAAAACTTGAAACAACTGCTTTCCTTTCTTCAATAGTTACCTCTTCTTTTTGTGGGGCAAGTTCTTCAGCCTCAATAATTTCACTAACTTCCTCCTCCAAGAAAGGTATTTCTTTAGCTTCTATTGTGATTGTTTGCACTGTTGGTGCTACAACTGCCTTCTTTTCTTCCTCATCAACTGTTGTTTCATCAGGAATGACTTTGTCAACTGCAGTAACATCAAATACTATTTCAGAAACATCTGCTTTCCTTTCTTCAATAGTTACCTCTTCTTTTTGTGGGGCAAGTTCTTCTGCCTCAATAATTTCACTAACTTCTTCCTCAATAGAAGGTATTTCTTTAGCTTCTATTGTGATTGTTTGCAATGTTGGTGCTACAACTGCCTTCTTTACTTCCTCAACAACTTTTATTTCATCAGGAATTACCTTTTCTAGGGATGGTACTTCAATCACCTTTTCATCAACAACCTTCTCTTTTATTGTTCTCCTTTCTTCAGTAATTACCTCTTCTTTTTCTGGGGCAACTTCTATTTCAGTAATTACACTAATGTGTTCCTCTATGGAAGGTATTTGCTTACTTTCTATTGTGATTGTTTGCAATGTTGGTGCTACAACTGCCTTCTTTTCTTCCTCATCAACTGTTGTTTCATCAGGAATGACTTTGTCAACTGCAGTAACATCAAATACTATTTCAGAAACATCTGCTTTCCTTTCTTCAATAGTTACCTCTTCTTTTTGTGGGGCAAGTTCTTCTGCCTCAATAATTTCACTAACTTCCTCCTCCAAGAAAGGTATTTCTTTAGCTTCTATTGTGATTGTTTGCAATGTTGGTGCTACAACTGCCTTCTTTCCTTCCTCCTCAACAGTAGTTTCATCAGGAATGACCTTGTCAACTTCTGTAACATCAAATACGATTTCAGAAACATCTTTCTCTTCCACCGCAGTTGTGATCATTTCAAAACTTGAAACAACTGCTTTCCTTTCTTCAATAGTTACCTCTTCTTTTTGTGGGGCAAGTTCTTCAGCCTCAATAATTTCACTAACTTCCTCCTCCAAGAAAGGTATTTCTTTAGCTTCTATTGTGATTGTTTGCAATGTTGGTGCTACAACTGCCTTCTTTCCTTCCTCATCGACAGTAGTTTCATCAGGAATGACCTTGTCAACTTCTGTAACATCAAATACGATTTCAGAAACATCTTTCTCTTCCACCGCAGTTGTGATCATTTCAAAACTTGAAACAACTGCTTTCCTTTCTTCAATAGTTACCTCTTCTTTTTGTGGGGCAAGTTCTTCAGCCTCAATAATTTCACTAACTTCCTCCTCCAAGAAAGGTATTTCTTTAGCTTCTATTGTGATTGTTTGCAATGTTGGTGCTACAACTGCCTTCTTTTCTTCCTCATCAACTGTTGTTTCATCAGGAATGACTTTGTCAACTGCAGTAACATCAAATACTATTTCAGAAACATCTGCTTTCCTTTCTTCAATAGTTACCTCTTCTTTTTGTGGGGCAAGTTCTTCTGCCTCAATAATTTCACTAACTTCCTCCTCCAAGAAAGGTATTTCTTTAGCTTCTATTGTGATTGTTTGCAATGTTGGTGCTACAACTGCCTTCTTTCCTTCCTCCTCAACAGTAGTTTCATCAGGAATGACCTTGTCAACTTCTGTAACATCAAATACGATTTCAGAAACATCTTTCTCTACTACCGCAGTTGTGATCATTTCAAAACTTGAAACAACTGCTTTCCTTTCTTCAATAGTTACCTCTTCTTTTTCTGGGGCAAGTTCTTCAGCCTCAATAATTTCACTAACTTCCTCCTCCAAGAAAGGTATTTCTTTAGCTTCTATTGTGATTGTTTGCAATGTTGGTGCTACAACTGCCTTCTTTTCTTCCTCATCAACTGTTGTTTCATCAGGAATGACTTTGTCAACTGCAGTAACATCAAATACTATTTCAGAAACATCTGCTTTCCTTTCTTCAATAGTTACCTCTTCTTTTTGTGGGGCAAGTTCTTCTGTCTCAATAATTTCACTAACTTCTTCCTCAATAGAAGGTATTTCTTTAGCTTCTATTGTGATTGTTTGCAATGTTGGTGCTACAACTGCCTTCTTTCCTTTCTCATCAACAGTAGTTTCATCAGGAATGACCTTGTCAACTTCTGTAACATCAAATACTATTTCAGAAACATCTTTCTCTTCCACCGCAGTTGTGATCATTTCAAAACTTGAAACAACTGCTTTCCTTTCTTCAATAGTTACCTCTTCTTTTTGTGGGGCAAGTTCTTCTGCCTCAATAATTTCTCTAACTTCTTCCTCAATAGAAGGTATTTCTTTAGCTTCTATTGTGATTGTTTGCAATGTTGGTGCTACAACTGCCTTCTTTACTTCCTCAACAACTTTTATTTCATCAGGAATTACCTTTTCTAGGGATGGTACTTCAATCACCTTTTCATCAACAACCTTCTCTTTTATTGTTCTCCTTTCTTCAGTAATTACCTCTTCTTTTTCTGGGGCAACTTCTATTTCAGTAATTACACTAATGTGTTCCTCTATGGAAGGTATTTGCTTACTTTCTATTGTGATTGTTTGCAATGTTGGTGCAACAACTGCCCTCTTTTCTTCCTCATCAACTGTTGTTTCTTCGGGAGTGACTTTTTCAACTTCTGTAACATCAAATACTATTTCAGAAACATCTTTCTCTTCCACCGCAGTTGTGATCATTTCAAAACTTGAAACAACTGCTTTCCTTTCTTCAATAGTTACCTCTTCTTTTACTGGGGCTAGTTCTTCAGCCTCAATAATTTCACTAACTTCTTCCTCCAAAGAAGGTATTTCTCTATCTTCTATTGTGATTGTTTGCAATGTTGGTGCTACAACTGCCTTCTTTTCTTCTTCATCAACTGTTGTTTCATCAGGAATGACTTTGTCAACTGCAGTAACATCAAATACTATTTCAGAAACATCTGCTTTCCTTTCTTCAATAGTTACCTCTTCTTTTTCTGGGCCAAGTTCTTCTGCCTCAATAATTTCACTAACTTCTTCCTCAATAGAAGGTATTTCTTTAGCTTCTATTGTGATTGTTTGCAATGTTGGTGCTACAACTGCCTTCTTTCCTTCCTCATCGACAGTAGTTTCATCAGGAATGACCTTGTCAACTTCTGTAACATCAAATACGATTTCAGAAACATCTTTCTCTTCCACCGCAGTTGTGATCATTTCAAAACTTGAAACAACTGCTTTCCTTTCTTCAATAGTTACCTCTTCTTTTTGTGGGGCAAGTTCTTCAGCCTCAATAATTTCACTAACTTCCTCCTCCAAGAAAGGTATTTCTTTAGCTTCTATTGTGATTGTTTGCAATGTTGGTGCTACAACTGCCTTCTTTTCTTCCTCATCAACTGTTGTTTCATCAGGAATGACTTTGTCAACTGCAGTAACATCAAATACTATTTCAGAAACATCTGCTTTCCTTTCTTCAATAGTTACCTCTTCTTTTTGTGGGGCAAGTTCTTCTGCCTCAATAATTTCACTAACTTCTTCCTCAATAGAAGGTATTTCTTTAGCTTCTATTGTGATTGTTTGCAATGTTGGTGCTACAACTGCCTTCTTTACTTCCTCAACAACTTTTATTTCATCAGGAATTACCTTTTCTAGGGATGGTACTTCAATCACCTTTTCATCAACAACCTTCTCTTTTATTGTTCTCCTTTCTTCAGTAATTACCTCTTCTTTTTCTGGGGCAACTTCTATTTCAGTAATTACACTAATGTGTTCCTCTATGGAAGGTATTTGCTTACTTTCTATTGTAATTGTTTGCAATGTTGGTGCAACAACTGCCCTCTTTTCTTCCTCATCAACTGTTGTTTCTTCGGGAGTGACCTTGTCAACTTCTGTAACATCAAATACGATTTCAGAAACATCTTTCTCTTCCACCGCAGTTGTGATCATTTCAAAACTTGAAACAACTGCTTTCCTTTCTTCAATAGTTACCTCTTCTTTTACTGGGGCTAGTTCTTCAGCCTCAATAATTTCACTAACTTCTTCCTCCAAAGAAGGTATTTCTCTAGCTTCTATTGTGATTTTTTGTAATGGTGGTGATACAACTGCCTTCTTTTCTTCCTCATCAACTGTTGTTTCATCAGGAATGACTTTGTCAACTGCAGTAACATAAAATACTATTTCAGAAACATCTGCTTTCCTTTCTTCAATAGTTACCTCTTCTTTTGGTGGGGCAAGTTCTTCTGCCTCAATAATTTCACTAACTTCCTTCTCCAAGAAAGGTATTTCTTTAGCTTCTATTGTGATTGTTTGCAATGTTGGTGCTATATCTGCCTTCTGTCCTTCCTCCTCAACAGTAGTTTCATCAGGAATGACCTTGTCAACTTCTGTAACATCAAATACTATTTCAGAAACATCTTTCTCTTCCACCGCAGTTGTGATCATTTCAAAACTTGAAACAACTGCTTTCCTTTCTTCAATAGTTACCTCTTCTTTTTGTGGGGCAAGTTCTTCAGCCTCAATAATTTCACTAACTTCCTCCTCCAAGAAAGGTATTTCTTTAGCTTCTATTGTGATTGTTTGCACTGTTGGTGCTACAACTGCCTTCTTTTCTTCCTCATCAACTGTTGTTTCATCAGGAATGACTTTGTCAACTGCAGTAACATCAAATACTATTTCAGAAACATCTGCTTTCCTTTCTTCAATAGTTACCTCTTCTTTTTGTGGGGCAAGTTCTTCTGCCTCAATAATTTCACTAACTTCTTCCTCAATAGAAGGTATTTCTTTAGCTTCTATTGTGATTGTTTGCAATGTTGGTGCTACAACTGCCTTCTTTACTTCCTCAACAACTTTTATTTCATCAGGAATTACCTTTTCTAGGGATGGTACTTCAATCACCTTTTCATCAGCAACCTTCTCTTTTATTGTTCTCCTTTCTTCAGTAATTACCTCTTCTTTTTCTGGGGCAACTTCTATTTCAGTAATTACACTAATGTGTTCCTCTATGGAAGGTATTTGCTTACTTTCTATTGTAATTGTTTGCAATGTTGGTGCAACAACTGCCCTCTTTTCTTCCTTATCAACTGTTGTTTCTTCGGGAGTGACTTTTTCAACTTCTGTAACATCAAATACTATTTCAGAAACATCTTTCTCTTCCACTGCAGTTGTGATCATTTCAAAACTTGAAACAACTGCTTTCCTTTCTTCAATAGTTACCTCTTCTTTTTGTGGGGCAAGTTCTTCTGCC
The DNA here is from genome assembly GCA_018389105.1 of Nautilus pompilius. NCBI lineage: Eukaryota > Metazoa > Mollusca > Cephalopoda > Nautilida > Nautilidae > Nautilus > Nautilus pompilius. The sequence goes on from JACATO010002171.1 coordinate 414,502, forward strand.
TCAATAATTTCACTAACGTCTTCCTCAAAAGAAGGTATTTCTTTAGCTTCTATTGTGATTGTTTGCAATGTTGGTGCTACGGCTGCCTTCTTTACTTCCTCAACAACTTTTATTTCATCAGGAATTACCTTTTCTAGGGATGGTACTTCAATCACCTTTTCATCAACAACCTTCTCTTTTATTGTTCTCCTTTCTTCAGTAATTACCTCTTCTTTTTCTGGGGCAACTTCTATTTCAGTAATTACACTAATGTGTTCCTCTATGGAAGGTATTTGCTTACTTTCTATTGTGATTGTTTGCAATGTTGGTGCTACAACTGCCTTCTTTCCTTCCTCATCGACAGTAGTTTCATCAGGAATGACCTTGTCAACTTCTGTAACATCAAATACTATTTCAGAAACATCTTTCTCTTCCACCGCAGTTGTGATCATTTCAAAACTTGAAACAACTGCTTTCCTTTCTTCAATAGTTACCTCTTCTTTTTCTGGGGCAAGTTCTTCAGCCTCAATAATTTCACTAACTTCCTCCTCCAAGAAAGGTATTTCTTTAGCTTCTATTGTGATTGTTTGCAATGTTGGTGCTACAACTGCCTTCTTTCCTTCCTCCTCAACAGTAGTTTCATCAGGAATGACCTTGTCAACTTCTGTAACATCAAATACTATTTCAGAAACATCCTTCTCTTCAACTGCAGTTGTAATCATTTCAAAACTTGATACAACTGCTTTCCGTTCCTCAGTAATAACCTCCTCCATTTTGGGGGCAAGTTCTTCTGCCTCAATAATTTCACTAACTTCCTCCTCCAAGGAAGGTATTTCTTTAGTTTCTATTGTGATTGTTTTTAGAATTTGTGGTACATCTACTTTTTTTTCATCCTCCCTCACTGTTGCTTCATCAGTTATGAGTTTGTCTAATGCAGTAACTTCAATAGTCTTTTCATAGCTGTCTTTCTCTTCCATTTCTGTTGTAAGAATTTCATAATGTGAGACAATTGATTTTCTTTCTTCAGATATTTCTTCTGTTTCTTCTGGATAAATAACGAAATATTGATCAATGCCTTCTGCATGTAATACAATTTCTTTCTCTCTAATCCTTTGTTGTTCTGTGGGTAAAGTGTCATCCTCACTAGCCAAAATATCTGAAATATCATTTGTGTCATCAATGTCTTCAGGTTTGGCATGCATAACAGGGAGTTGTTCATTTAAATCAACTTTGGATATTTGCTCGGATTTGGATTTTTCTTCTTTTACTGCTGGTAATAGTGTGCTTTTTACATCTGTTACCTGGACCACAGTAGTTTGTGTGTGTTTTAGTTCTGTCATGTCTTCGTGGAGAGTCTTCAAATTCTTGCTTTCAGCAGACTGTTCCTCCAGGAAATAATCTAATACAGTAAACCAATCAAAATAAATGACTTATAATAAGTTTGTCATATAAGCTGAAATAATTATTTAGAACCTTATATAAACATGGTATAAACGTTTTGAGTAATATTTAATTTTTTTAAATTATTAATTAGCATTAATAAGCTGTTTTCAAAATAACATTATACACACTGAAGACCACCCTGGTGAGAGAACATGGTGTCAATAGTTGTTCACCAAAAAGCACTGCTAATCCTATATCACAAAGGTTCCAACTTCAGTGTGTAATTAATAGTAATTGGAGAACTAATAAATTAAAATGCATCTTAATATTACTTATATTTTAAATGAAGACTAAAATTACCTATGTAACTGTAGGCTTTATCTATATATCAACTGATTCTATGATTAATACATATATTATAAATGAAGTATGCAAGGGAACAAAAAGTTTTTGAAAAACAAATAAAAACTAATGAATTGAATTTTAAAATGTTTGAGATCTGGTATTTAAACAGCAGAAAAACAAAAAACACTTTAGATCATCGGTTCCTTTTGTTTATAATATAACAACAATAAAATATGTTTGTAAACTACATGTCACAGTACAGGAAGATAAGCAGATAAATTTAATTTGTAATTGTTATCTATTTTGTTGATCAGTGGCAATAAGATCTTTATATTTAACATACATGACAAACAAAAGCAATTTAAATAACTGTAACTAATAATAATTTGATCAATACAGAGGCATTATGATAAGTTCTAAAAAATGGAAAAAGAATAAAATTTGTATACATGACATTTAAGAGATATGATCAAGGAATAAACAAATATTGAGACTACATCTGGCATGAATATGTGGAGCATTTCTTGTAAATGTTTTATTCAAATAAGCATTAACATCAAATTTAATTCTGTTAAAAAAATAATTAATTTATAAATGTATTTATATACCTTCTCTGTTTTGGTGTAAGCTATATGGTCATTCTTAATTTGTAAAAATAAAATAAAATCTGTTTTAAGGTGGAAATGAATACAAAAAAAAATGAGGAAATAAAAAAGAAACTTAAAAATATATAATATCCAGTGCAAACGCATACTGGACATCTCTCTACATATCGGCATTGATCCATCTTGAACTTAGGGATGCAATCATTGTTTTAGTTTAGTATGCTAGATAGAATTAAAACAAATGTATCCTTTGGATGATAGCTTTCCCTCCTGTTAGCAGCTGCACACTTTCACAAACAAATATGTAAAAACAAAAACAAAAAAAGCCTCTGCACAACTGAATAACATATAAGGAGACACTGATGGCTGAATTGAACTGTTATGAAATATGTAACAAATTTATCAAAGGTGACACAGATCCCAATATTTTTGCCACTGGAATGTGTATTGGTATGTTTTGTAAGCTGGTTTTAACACAAATTTTTTTTTTTTAATTTAATTATCTTAACTGAAAAAAAATGTTCAATAAAAATAAATAAATGCAATATAATTTAATCTAAAAAAAATAACTATAAAAAATAATTTAGAGTTTTGGTTTTAAGTAAAATTAGGTAATTTATCAAATAAAACTGGATCAGTAGATACCAAAAAAAAAAAAAAAAAGGGGGGGGGCCAATGTTTATGACTCCAGAAAAACACTACTAGTTCAAAGACATAAGTAAATTTTTTCTGACTAGGTAAAAAATCTAGTAAAATCTTCATGTCTATATTACCAAACAGTACAGTTTTGTTTTGCTATTATCATCATCATTATTGTAAAAGTACTTCTAAAACTAAACATTTAAAATTTAATAAAAGATTAAGGATTAAGTAATTTCATATGGATAAACAAGAGTGACAGAGAGAAAGCAGTAAATGTATATATATTTCTTGTTAATTTTGGCCAACTATATACCATTCAATTGGTAATTATGCCTTACAGGTAACTGGCATTTAATCACATATCCTTTTCAAGGTTTATATAAACTCTATACTGAATATGATAAATAGTATATTTTGTTTTTTTTTTTAAAGCAGATATTGCATTTTAGTTATTTATTTACTCATAACTCAAATTTAATGGTGAAAGAATGACCAAATTTACTTTGTTTTATTCCTGCTAGTGTTCAATTTTTGCTCTAGTTCAAAATGTGTTCTATGCATATATGGGTCTGTGTAACAAGTTACCTTTCTCAATTTATCACTTTTTTTCATAATTGGTTTATGTATTGGAAGATATAAATTACAGCTAAAAACAGAATAGTATACATGTGCAAACAGTATTCAGCCTTACCACAAAGACTCCATTTGCAAAATATCAGCTTATGTTTGTTTTGTACTTCAGGGTTAGATAATAACTTTTTAAATAGGTAGGATGTTGTTGTTTTTTCTGTTAGTAAAATTGTTCTAAGTTGCAGTTTTCTCACCTATATTACAAAATTTGGATTGCCTTTAATGAATTTCTAAGTGAACATTTGATATTACAGATATGATTAGCAAAGTGGCTGTTTTAATACCTACAGATGCACAATTATTTAGCCTACAAACATACCAGAAAGCAACAGAATTTTAAAAATGAACTCTTTTAAATTTTTTTCTAATTTCCAGAGGTCCATGCCCACATACTATAGATACCTTTCCCAAATGTTACCAATTAAAAAGCAAATTAAATACTACTTTAATTTTAAATCATCACAGTCAGTGATCTAGTATATTAATAGCAATTGCTTTTTCACTTTGAAATTGTTAACATAAGCTTATGGTTATGCTTCAGTATAATAATAATCTATAAAAAGAAACTACCTGAATTAAAACACTGCAATTAAGAAGCATTAAGCAACTTAATCTAATAGCACATTTCAACATTTTACTATCAATTACATAAACTCCAAAGTCTAGATGGCAGCAACATCATGGCAAACAAAAAACAAAATAACTCAGTTGACACTAAGTCAGACAGCTGCATTGTTTTTTTTACATAAACATAAAAACATCCTAAGAAACAACTTAATTGCAAACATTCCAACTACAAATGGGCATTCTAAAAATACAACACAGTTTTATAAACAAACAATTTAGTAAATCATGTGTCAGAATGATAAAACTCTTTGTTAATTTTTTTTAATTTCAAATTTTAAAACAGGCTAGTTGTTGGAGATATTTTTCTTTTTTGTCAGTAAATTTATAGTTGTAGTTATGAATTTTAAGCAATTTTTAAAGTTTAATTTTAATGACTTTACATCTGACAAACTTATACACTCAAACATCTTCATTACACTTTACACAATGTCACAATGAAAGACATTTTTCTTTGCCCTTATGAAAAACTACATTTCTGCAAAAAACCTTTGTTATCCATAAATGTACTGAGATAAGCATAAGCAAATTTGATAAATATTTCTCATAAAATTAAGCTGAGAAATAAAGTTTATTCAAAACATATATCCAAAAATGTTACATAAGGTCTTCTAAGTTTTATAAATATTTTCCTTTCTAACTTTCATAGATTTAATTGTTTTTTTCATTCATAAAGATGAAATATTTTTAAAATTCAGTATTAATATGGATGACTATCAATATGGTTGTTTTCTTCAAAACGATTTGATTTTCATCCAAATGTCTTTAAATCTGGAATGTAGTTTGACCATGGCATGTCAATTACAATATCACAGAAAAATATTGTTTTGTGTTAGTTTGTAGGTTTCTGATGAACGTGTCTCAAAAATGAAACAAGTAAAAAATATGCAAGCCCTACAACACTACATTTACACAGGTATTATTTTAAAATTAAGAAAAGAATTGTTCATTTTTATTAAATAGTTAAGAAAAAAATGTGCCAAAATACTTTTACACATTTAAGTAATTTACATGATTATCATAGCAACAAATGTGAACCCATGTATTTTGGCTTGAATATAAAATGTATTTATCATGATTTTTCTTCTAAGTTGGTCTAAAATTAGAATGGTAAATTTGAGTATTCTCCAAAAGACTCCCTAAAAGGCACATCAGTTTAAAGATGTGGTTTTATTATCACCATACATAGGTTTATATGCAATATACAGTAGATAAAGTAAACTAAAATGAAAAATAGAAGAAATAACACAACATAACAACTAATTTTTTTAAAAAAACCTTAATCTTTTCTGTGCTTAATTATTATAAAAATCCTTAGAGTGTTTTTCCTTTTCTTGTATTTATATTGTTATATGTTGTTTATATGTAATCCTTGTACCCACAAAGAAAATTCACTATTCTTACTTTCTACATACCATAATTCAAATTGTTTTCATTCTTGCTGTTATCATTTTAATTTCTGGTGTTGGTATGATGTACTCACTGAATATTCAAAGTTAAAAATCTCTTCTTTTTTGGTTTATTATTTTCTGAGTATTCTCTTTAGTTTCATTTTGATCCCATTTGTTTTGCTTTTTTTGATCAATTTATACACTGGCAATGTGATCAACCATGTAAACATATAACTATTACGAGAAAAAAAACACCTTTGTGTACTCCCATGTCCACTATGAATTCAGAAGCAGAATTAAGAAAATACAATTGGGACACATCTGGCAATGCATACTATGTAACAGTGAAAGCTCAAACACAAAGACAAATAAAACAAGTTGCTTTAAATTGTAATAGGAGGGAAAGCTCCATATTGGACAGGTGAAAAAACTAAGATGCTGAATAATTACACACAAAATAATTTTACCAGTTTTAGAGAGAAAGAAAAAAACTTAAGCAGAAATGAGAATAAATAAAATTATTAAATTTAACAGATTTGTATATAAAGAATCAGTCCCATACACAAAGCTGATGTTGTTTTTTTGTACTTAGTGCTGCACATAAAACTGTTTTTATTAAGGCTAATGAATAGTAAAAACCTATGATGATCCTTTCTTCAGACTTAAGTTGAGATGAGTTAGATTTTTGATGGACAAGGATTTTGCATGCTACTAATAAAAAAAAATATTACAAATACTAACAAATTGAAATCGAAACTAAAGAAAGGATACTTACCATTACTTTATATTTTGAAAGAAAAACTAATAAAAAAAAGTAAAGTGCTTGAAATAATGAAAATGTGCTTGGTAAAAACTAAAGTAAAATTTTCACACAAAAGAGAAAATGAAAAATTCTAAAAACCTGAGACATATAAGTCAGATGTGGTCTTTGCTGTTCCATATTCATTGGTAGCTATACATTCATATTCTCCCTCATCTTCTGGGAATATTTCCTGTATGGACAACACACATATTCCATCTTCAAAAGTGATGAAATCATAGCCTGGAGAGCTTCCTATTGTTTCACCATCATAGAGCCAATGAATTTGTGGCTTGGGACTTCCAGTAACACAACATTCAAATTGTATGGGTTCTCCTTCCATGGCCTCAATATCTTCCAACTGTTTTACAAATGAAGGTGCTTCCCCCACTGCTTCTTCTGTGACTTCTTTTTCAATGATAATAGTCTCAGCAATCTCAGAAACAGCCACACCTGAAAAACCATCTAAATACCTTTAATTCAAAATTCCTTTTTTGAACAACTGTAGGAAATAAAGAACAGGTGAAAATTAATTATTAAGTATTGAAAAAAGAAAAAAAAGCATTAACTTAAAACAAAAATTTATATATATATATATTTTTTTTTTCAAGTCAGTCTGTTATCAGCATTTATAATCTATATACATACTGGTTATTTAAAATACTATTTTAGAAATTTAGATTTATTTCCTTTCACATTTCACTTGATATATTAAAAAAGAAAACAACCACATGTATATGAAATCTTCTTCACACACTACTTAAAACAGTACCTACAGTACTTCACTTCCACCTCATCAGAAACTTCACACACCAATGATATCAATCTTAGTTCTTTCACTATATAGTTTCCAAACCTGAAATTTACAAACTTTAAGGTGTCTGTAAATCAAATTCAACCAATATTTCACAAAGTACAATCAACAGTGTAAGTACATGCAATATACTAAAACTTTTGATTTCATATTATCTTATCTTACTACACTCAAAAATATCTGAAGAAAAATGGGTTAATAAATATAAAAATAATATTTTGGTGAATTATTAAGCAAAGCATGCAGCATGATAACAAGACTTTTGCAATTTCAGAATTATTTATACTTTTGAATTTTTTTTTTCCTCATAAACTGTAACATACAAAAAATAAACCCCCCACCAAAGATATTTATTTGGATTTTGTTATTCTGATTTTGGATACAAAGAGTACATACTGGAGCCAGCAACAACCAGGCTAATAACTGTTGTTTAGACAGAAAAGAAAAAAAACAAACTCAGGCATAACTACTAAAAAATGTGAATTATCAATAATAATAGGATGCTGAATTGCCTATTGAATAATAATATATGTAAAAGTATTTATTTACTCTTTAGTATATTCTAGTTAATGAGACAGGAATATTTACATAGCTCCTAGAGTAAAAATGTTTAATTGGTGCAGGTTTTGTTTTTTCACCCCTGTAAACATCTTCCTTTTAATTATGAAGTCTTGCTCTAAAAATTCTGAAGAATCTGTGTTAAGCTTTTACTAATAACTCAACAGAATTCTTTTAAAAAACATTTTTGAGGATTATCAACATTCTAATACAAAATTACTCAAATTATTCAGGTTCAGTTTGATGACCCAGTTGAATCTTCCTGCCATACTGTTAATTTTAACCCCAGTAGAATAGTCTCTCTTGCATTTAACTTTCATTGATAGTTACCCTAAGATTGTTTAGAATCAATATTTTCTAACTTAGTATCTACCAAAAATTAATACTCAAATCTGATTTGTAGTTCTAAGTGGATAAGTTTATTTTTTAAGTAACATATTCAACCTTCCATATCTAATCAAATTTTTTTTTTCTTAAAGCTATCTTTCTTTCTTAATTCCATTATTAGTTTTTGTGGATAACCTAATATCATTAACAAATTACTTAATCTTTAATACTAAAGTTTAGACAATAAATTTTAAATTTGAGGAAAAGGGTAAACTAAAAATGTTGATAAAAGCCCCTTAAGTAATTTTAAGCATCATCACAAAGGTTAATTTCATATTAAACATAGAAAAAAACATTTTTAAATATTTTTCTATCCTTTCACATAAAATTTAAAACTAAAGTTACATTTATGGATTTTTTCTTATATTTTGGTTGATACTTAACTAAACAATGTACTAAATTATTTTAATCTTTTTTATCTAAATGCTTCCATGCCCTCCTACTTATTCTAACAAAGATTTTTTTATAATGAGAAGAAGTTTTCACAGTTTTCAGATAATAGCCAAGTTTTTTGATTTTTTATAGATGTGGCACCAGGCAACACAGGAATCTTTTTATTGAAGTTGCAGTGAAATATGGTGGTCTTTGGGCCATTGAATGCCTACAGTTCATGGTCTGTAAAAGAACTTCTGCCCAATACATTAGCATTCTGTAAGAGAATCTGCCTTTCTATGACAATGGGCATCTGTCCTAGGGCAGACAATATTTATATGGAAAATGGATGGTGCACCAGCTGAAACTGCTCATACAAAGCAAAGATAGAAAGTCAAGGTATCAAATGTCATAGCCTGACCAATCACCAGACATGAACCCCATTCCATGTGTGAGAGTAGGCTATCCTTAATTGTTCCCTGCAAACTCACTTCAGAACTTCCTAATGCAGATTTTGTGCCTGAAATCCCATAGGTCAGGGTTGTTCATCTTATCCATACAATGTTGTGTTGTTAGCAAGCACCACAAACTATTAATCATGTTCATATTTTACCAGTGCTATGCATGGTTCCAGATTAAACAAGTGTTCTTTTAAACTTGGATGTATATTCACTTATGCCAAGTCCTTATATAAGAAATAGGATAACTGAGACTAATATTTGAGCCCAAAGAAGAAGTTAAGTATGAGTTTGTATACAATGAAATAAAAAAAAAAAATATTTGAAGTTAATTTTTTTTTATTACCGTAATTATTGGAGAATTTATTCATTATAAAAATTTTATTTTTACTATTATTAATCTTCATTATGCAAAATATTTAATCTAACAGTTGTCAGAGGTTCATATTTACTGATGTGTTTCTTTTTAATATTCTTGAGAAAAAATATCTACATACCAGTAAGAGCAAGATTTAAATAATTTACATATACCCCTTTTCTTCCTTGCCAGAAAATAAAAGAGAATGTTAATGCTATTTAGATTGTTTAAAGTGATCAAATCTATGCCAGAAAACTTTAAAATACTATACCTTTACGTAATTTCATCCAAAACCAACAATAAATCTATTATAATCAGCACATTAAATATCCTTGAAATATTTTGTATAGTGATGATTCCAATCCATCACTGCATATCCTAAAGAGAAACCTGCTTAACAATGAAAGAATCTAATAGCTTTAACACTTAATGTTACACTACAGATTCTTTAATAAATTAGTATTGTATAATTCAAACAGTTTTCAATTCAAAATTCAAAATTTTTTTTTCAATATTATTATTAGCAAAAGCACTTTTTATTAATGATTATAACATTAATACTTTCCAATATAATAAAAATACTTAGAATTCATGATTAAATTTACATTTTATTTATCTGCAACTAAAATTAAACATTTTTGTACATCAAGGGTGTTGAAAAATTATATGTTAAAATTATAAATTAAAGAAAAAATCCACGAAGTTATATGCTGGAGATAATAATGTGTACTACTATTTTGTTGGCCAGTTAAAAGATATCCAGTTAGTATCATTGATTTCTTTTCAAATAATAACATTATTATTAAAATTAATGAGCATAAAAACACTAGGAAAAACAATGCCCAGTCTAGTTTTTAATGTATTTTTAAACAATGAAAATTTATTTTGGCAAAGGATGATTTTATAGTCATAGAAAACTAATAGTCCAATTGAAAGCTAGGGTCACAGCTTACAAATGCAAATCATTTTTCAATTTTTCATTTTGATTAAACCTTTCCATTTAATAATGGCTGCATTTTAATTTGTATGCTTGTTTTTTTTTATTATTATTTAATTTTTTTTTCCCAGTTTTCTTACTTGGGTGCTTTTTAAATTTTTATTGTCATTTTTAAAGGTATTATTTCATGCTTTAAAAAATTACTGCGGTCCAAACAAATTAGTTGTGCCTCTGTTAAATAAAATATTTAAGAAAAAGAATTACAACAAATAATTTTATAATTAGTAATTACATTTCAAGTAGTGACACTAAAAAGAAAATAATATTCCTAAAATTTTACAAACAAAATGTTTGGATATGTGGGTAGTTTCATCAAAATGAAATTTATTCTCATATATAACAAAATTTTAAATTAAAAAACTGGAAAACTAATCTTTGTTGTTTGTTTGTAATTCTTAGTTTTTTATATGCAATAACATTCTGTCATAGAGATAAGTAAATAAAAGAATTTGTCGTTAAAACTCTCTTTCAATTAAATTTGATAAATCTATTTAAAGCATTGAAATGTTAATATAAAAAAAAACTGCACACAAAAAATAGAGGTTAAAATAGGAAAGAAATCCTTTTCAACTGACCTTTCGTAATACATTTTTTTTTTTAGTTTTTATAAATTTAATTTTAGACTGTTCATTGTTTTGTAAGCATATTTGTACAACTGTTCTAAAAATATGTAAAAAGAAAATTCTAATTTAGTTTACTAAATGAATATTCATAGATTTTATCTTTATAATGTAAATCCAGTTGAAACATTTAATGCAGAAATTTCTGGTAAGTATATGCAAATTTCCTTCATAAACTGTCCTAAAATACATTCATTCACTTATAGATAATTCCTTTGCATAAAACAATAATAATTTTTAAAGAACAGATAAATATAAAACAAAAATGGTTCTAAAGATAATTTAAAAGAAAAATGATTTCAGTACTCTTGAATAAAACTTTAGTAGGGGTTCATAAAAAAACTATGTAGGAATCTCCTTATTAGAAAATTGCATTACCTAACAGTATTGCCAACTTTAGTGGTTTCATTAAATGGTGGAGCAAACTGGGAACATACATTCAAAGTTTAAACACAGTGGAAAAATCATGTGAGATCTTAAAGCAGTGATACTAAATTATACTCTTAAAGTTCAAGCATCATATTAATTTTGAAGATAAAAAAAAAGATAATTTAGACTATACCCACCATTGAACAGAATGTCAGTAACTAAATTTTTCAAAGAAAAAGTTTTGTTGGGTAGATATGCAACAATCTACATTTGTTGAAAGTGTCTGTAGTGTTCATTGAAACTAAGAGAGATAGCATATGGTAAAGTTCTATTCTAATCATATCATAGTACTATGAAAACATAGACTGATCAATTATAAGGTGCATGCAGTTGATAGTTAAATTCTTTAACATTTATTCAGCTGTACCTTTGAAGCATTAAAAAAATGTAAGAATTGCAAAATTCAATTGAAAGTGCAAGAGAATAATTGTATTAAGATCCACATTTCACTGTAAAAAAGAGAGTTTTGGATCAAATACTCTTGTTTTGGTACTAGTTTAATATTTTGGTCGTTTGATTAGAAAAAAAACTGATATTGAAATATTATCTTTTGGTAAATCTAGAAAATGATAAGCAATTTCCCTGACATGAAGTTATAGCTTTGCCATTTTACAATACTCAGGAATGTGGCAAGCCCCACCAAACAGATGGAAGAAAAAATACATGTAATGTCTGATCATGGAAATAAAACACCAGTCTCTAAAAATGCATGAGAACATGAAGGTATATACTGGTTAGCTACTGTGTATCAATGAAAATAGTCAAATCCAAATGTTAGAGAGCCAACAGAATAGACAACACTGACCATTAGGAGACATGTGAGATAGCCAAAAATCAATTTACCACCTAAAGAATTAACAGTAGGCAACACCATTTTGGCCTTTTGAGTACAAAAATGCTATAACTGTAAAGTCTAGTACCAGAACTATCACCGATTTTGAATATAGCATATTTTAGAAAGGTCTCCACTTCAGTTACCAAAGCTATTGAGGGATACAAATGAGGATCTAGAAGATTATAAATAAAACCAATGATTGGGTATGAAATTTTGTAAGCTAATAATCCTTCAGAATAGCAGCAAGTGATTAGGGATTACACCACCACCTTACTGAATATTTGATAATTATGAACCTACCAAACAATTGGCCTGAATGCAAGATAGGTGAGAAAGGGTATTACACTATCAGTGTTGGCTATGTCTCATAGTAATAACTATCAAAAACACTGATAGCAGAGGAATACCTGAAGAACACTCTGACCCACTAGAATTTCCACAAAGGGAAAAATCAGAGTAAACAGTAATAATTCATATCATCACAAAGCTATTGCCAACTTTAGCATTTAGTCATAAACAAGTATGCACAATAACTGAATGGCAAACCAATGAAAAAAATTTTAAAACATTAGCAAAGGATTGTTAAGAAAACATCACACATAGCCAAATTCAGATTCTCTGAAATAGTAACAATGATATGGATTCAATACATTGAATGAGGTCAACAGCATATTTTCCCATACTGTGTGAAGTTATAGCAAAGGTGAAAATATGATTGATGTAAGGTAAAACCAAAAGCTAAAAAAATGTCACTGAAAACCAACCTTTTGCATAAACATTACCTAAGAATTGTCTGAGAATAAATAAAACAGATCTAATCGGTATCTTTAGCCAAAGGGCAAAGCTACACTAAAGGCTGAGTAATATGAGTGCTGCATAGATGACAGTGATACCATGAGTTTCAAGAAAATAAGTCATCCATAGCACGATAAATGAAAATCCAAAAGTATAATTTTAAAAACCCAGTAAACTTACAAATCAATGTGAGAAAGTGAAAAATCATGAAACTGTGGTTTAGATAGTGCAGAAAGTCCAGCAAGAAGTCAAAGATGATAAAATAAATTACAAAGCTATTGATAAACATACTGCACTCAAACACAATAATATTTGTGAGACAGACTGTTGAGATAGTGAAAGAAATTATCCTAATATAATCTGAAATCATCTCCACTGAGAAAAAGTGCTGTTTAGTGTACCACTTGGCCAGTAACCACATATCCTTTTTGCAAAGGGAGAAGCTGAAAGGGCCAAAGAAATGGAAGCCCAAAATAACTCTGCTTAGCCAATTTCACCAAAGGCAGAAAATGTGCAAAAATTTTTAAATTATTGCAAAACATTAAGTAAAAAAATAATTTCTTTTAGATGAGTACTCTCCTAGAGAGCCAATGAAGATTAGTGACTCAAACAAGATGGAGGGGGCAGCCTGGAAACTTCAGAAAGGCCATCTAATGGAGGTACTATAATTTTAGCTCACAAAAATGGGAAATCTTTTCTGAAATTATTCCAATTCTAATTGTCTCTAACCAGAACAAAACAAAAATTAGAAGTATAAACAAGCTATGTACTCCAAGGCAGAGTTAATACCAATATTTTTAAAGGCTTTTAGCTGGAGATGTAATATTAACTATTTTGAACTGCTTGCATTACACCAGGGATATTTTAAACCACACAACAATTAGGAATATGTGCAAAAGTAAAATTTCGTTTCTGATTCTTTCAAACAACATTACCATGTATTAAAGATTAATAGTGCTTCATTATATCTGGTATCAGCAACTGCACCCAGGCCTGTAACTCCATTGAATCCTTATCTTAGGAAGAAAATTATAGTTAATGAAAATTCATGTATTTTCAGGTAAATGCATGCTGGGCAAAGATACAAAATTTGTCTCTTTTAAATTCCTATTTGATGTAAATGATGATGAAATTAGAATGCTAATGAAAATTACTTAAAATAATATTCAATTACCAAAAATGAGACAATTTTATTTTTGCCAGTGCAAAACATTTCCTAAATATACATAATGTACATATAATGTGTCATTTTCTCGCATTGTTTAGATGTTTTTATTTGTTATAAATTTTATCCAGTAGCATATTGAACCTTAATATATAGTGAAGAAAAAATAAAGCATTTTCTTTCATAAATTCATATTTTTTCACAACATCTTACCTAAAAATAACACACCATATGTACGTAATGCGTGTATGAATGTTAACTAGTTGTGCTTTATTTTTTTTGCTGCAATGATGCAGTAGTCAAAAATGGGCAAGCAGTGTGACCAACTCTAATTATCAAATATGTCTACATATCTTATATGTATGTATGACTGCTTTTCATTGAAATTAAATTCACTTTACCTAGCTGTTGTCACAATGGAAACAAAAAATATTCACTAAATGGAACTAGAAATTCCACTGCATTTTCTGAAGTGCCATATTTCGGCAAATAAAAATTAATCTAGCCAAATTTGCAAATAATGCTGGTACATAATCAAGTGCATTGTTTAATAAAGCAAACTTATATTAACTGTATAATGTAATGCTCTTTTTCTACTTTGGATTTTTTATATTTTAGAGAAATTGGTCACACCATATGCAAACAATTTGGAGCTTATAACATTCTCATTGTAAATATTATCTTCATAACATGCTGAAGTTATTAACATATTCAAGAGATTTAAACAATCATTTGGAAAAAATAAACTATATTGTGCAGGAATGATTAGTAAATGTTGAAATCTTATGTACCATGGTAGATTTATGAAGTGTTTCCAATACATTAAACTACAATATTTAATGTTTTAAACTCCAAATTTATCAAAGCTCAAACCTGGATCTCATAAGTGACATTACAGAGTGATAATCATGTTTAATAAATTGAGTATTTAAAAAAATTTCCACTGCATAAATGTTTACAAACATGGTGATAAGATAGTTAACAATTAAATCATGCAACAGTATATATTAAAATTTTAGAAGCATCACTAAAGCAAGGAAAGATGTAAGATAGCTTTTTCATTAACAACTAGTCATTAAATGTGGAAATTAAGTAGTACCTGTTTGGTGTGCTTTAAAACTGTCTGAGAATTTACCAAACATTTGTAATTTATATGAATAGTCATCAGCCCATATCCAATACCCAATACAACGTATGGTTACTACAGGTGTAATCTATTTTGTATCAAAAAATTAAGCAGAAGGGATGGAAAAAGATTAAACGTATCTGCACCTTATATAAGCTGTTTAATGTGAAAAGATGGTCTAAGCTTTTAAATCCAAAGCAAGCTAGAAATTTATAGCTTTGAAATGTGTTTGATAAAAGTCCAGAAATATAATAATTTAATTTATAAAACAAACAAACAAACATTTTATATTTTTTCTCAAAAAGCATGATTATCACTCTGGCTTGTTACATACTGATTATTGTACGAAGGCATATTCACACAAAAGAAATAACTAAGCATTTATGTTTGTGCAACAATACCAGCCAGCAAACAAAAAGATGCATCATTTCACTTTTTTGGATATCAACAGATGTAAAATTACAATAATAAGACAGGAATATGCAAAAAAAAAAAAAAAGTTAGTTGAACAGTAGTGCATATATATTTTGGACTAGTGCTTTTTCTATCACATAACATTCTTCAAATCTCAACATATCAGCCTACCCATGTAACACACCAGTAATATGACAACATTAGTTGTGCCTTATTAGTCTTTAAAAAGCATTTGCTTTCAATATCAGGATTAATAATGTGCTGCAGCAGAAAGCTAACAAATGTATCCATTCAGTACTGCCTATAAGAGTTCTTCAAAACAGCAAAACTGAAAGGCAGAGAAATTAACAAAGACAAGAACAAGATTGGAGAACACACATACAGAACAGCATCATTCATTAAACAAATGCAGAAACAGGCATTATTGGTTGAATCTGACAACATAACTAGATGAATTGCTAACTTTACAGAAGCCAGATCTTCAATAAATTTAAACTTGGATATCTAACTAAAAATGTGTATACTGTATATAAACAGATAAAAATATATTACAATTTAATTAGCATTAAAATATAAACTTTAAATTCAAGTTTTAAAATTATTTAAAACTAGATTAAATCTACAAACAAATTTTCTTATATTCATTGTTAAAAAAATTTGTTAACAATTAAAAAAAAATAAAATGATCTCTTCAGACTGAATGTTTCTCATCAATATTTACTAAAACAAGAACAATGAATGCATGGCAACATACAATACTATGCTACAGAAAAATAAAGTATAGCAGACCAATGCAAAGCCACAAGTACAAAATGGGAAGTACATGCTGTAAGAAAGTGCAACATTATAAAAAACAGGTGCCATTACCATGTGGCTAACAGAGCATAATAGCCAAACATGCAAAGGAAGTCATCAGTAGCAGGTGAGCCTATAGACTGACAGTAGACAATGAGTGTCACTTCTTTCTTAATGACTATTATAGAAATAATATAATAGGCATCAGCAAAGAATAAAAATGGCAATAATTTAACATCAATTTCAAGGGTATTTAAAAAAAAACAAAACCTGCATTTTAGTAATGAAGGGACACTCAGCAAGCAGCAATAAGGCCAAGGCACAATAAAGTGAACATGCCTTCAAAATGAAATTTTAACACCAAAATTTCAATACATAAAAAGAAGCAGTTTACAAGTCCAATTCATTTATTCCATTCTCTATCCAATTGTACAGACAGTGCTGCATATAACAAACCAACTTACAAAAATAAGCACCTGTGGAACTATTATACAGATCAAATTACATACAGAGCATATATGAAAGACTGAAGCCAATGAAAATTGTTACGATTAGCTGTCAATGCTAAGAACCCACCTGCTATTCATAATGATATCTCAGTCATAGCCCCAGTGTCAGGGTTCAATTTTTTTTTATTAGGTGAGTCAGTCAAAAAATACTGACAGGCCCGCCTGCCACTTATGAAATAAGTAGACTATTAATGATGGATAAATTATAAGTATTTAAGTTTTTTCTTTATACTGGGGTGATGACTGCTCACAATGTAAGGGCACCTGATGTTGAATATCACTTTCAAAACTGTTAGACTGATGGGCAAAATGATATCTTGGAATTATTTCCATGCATGTCATATGGGATTAAGGCAATCAGCACAGCAGTACAGTCACAGTCCAAAGACTTTACCATTATCCTGACTGCCAAAGACAACAGAAAAAACAGCACCAAAAACAGCAACCAAAACTTAAGAGCCACGCCAGGAACCGAATCAACATCATAACCAGAATCACGGCCAACAGGAAGGTCTGCATGCTTGCATCCTCAACATTTGCAGGTTGCCAACCTCCGCTTGGTGCTGTTTCTGAAGCTGCTTTCTCAGTGGGTACTTCAGTCATAGAGTCAACTGTTTCCTGGGTAACTGTAGTCGTGATCTTCTCTTCAATTTTGGTCTGGATTTCTTCTTTAATTTCTAGGTGTAAAAAAGCAGGAAATAATATGAGAAAATGATTTCAATTTTGTCAAATGAAATATTTAATTTAAAAAAACTGTAATAAAATAATTAAAATATATCAACAAAATAGAAACAATTTTCCCGTTCACAAACATGAGATTTTATTGGCACAAAATTAGCCAAATTCCTTTATAAGAAAGTAACTATATGAAATACAATAGGCATCTCAAATTTAATTAGCAAATCTGTATAATTCATCACCCATATAGAAATTCTGCATCTCCAATAATATTTTTAGATAGGACTTTCTGCTGTTTATTATAATCACGGGTCATGCAAATACTTAGAAAAGCAAAATGATTATGCTTCAGAGCATTCAATTCAAAATATTCTAGCATTTTTTTTTTATTCTGTGCATATTTAAGTACATATTTTAACTAAAATAAAATAAAAACAAAATGACAATAATAAGCATAGGTGTATATACCTTAATTCATTTTCAGCAACAAATATAAAATTTCATGGAGTTGACATTAAATGAATAATATACAGGTATACCTCTGCCAATGAAGCCTCTGATAATGAAGCTTCTTTATTAAAAAGTTCTTTTCCCCTGCCTTTTTTTTTTTTTTTGCTTAAAATTTAAAAAATAATTAAACAACAAAGAAACTAATGGGATCCAACAAGAATGCATCACCATAGTCTTTTGTTTTGATTTCAGCCAATCAGAACAAAGTGTAACACTCAGAAAAAACTGTCATCAGTTCAAACCTAATGCCCAGTATACAGGTGCATCTCAAAAAATTAGAATATCATGGAAGGGTTCAATATTTTTGGTCAGTTATTTCAGAAAGTAGAAATTGTATATATTCTAGACTCATTACATGTAGACTAAAATGTTTCAAGCATTTTTTTAATTTTAATTTTGATAATTATGGCCTACAGCTCATGAAAATAAAAAATCCACTATCTCAAAATATTAGAATATTTCATAAGATCAATAAAAAGGAGGGGATTTATAATATAGAAATGTCGAACTTCTGAAAAGTATGTTCATTTATGCACTCAATACTTGGTCAGGGCTCCTTTTGCACGAATCACTGCATCAATGCAACATGGCATGGAGCCGATTAACCTGTGGCACTGCTAAGGTGTTATGGAAGCCCAGGTTGCTTTGATAGCAGCCTTCAGCTCATCTGTATTGTTGAGTCTGGTGTCTCTCATCTTCCTCGTGACAATACCCCATAGATTCTCTATTGGGTTCAGCACAGTAATACCATGGTCAACAAACCAGTTACTAGTAGTTTTGGTACTGTAGGCGGGTACCAAGTCCTGTTGGAAAAGGAAATCAAGTATCTTCATAAAGCTTGTCAGCAGATGGAAGCATGAAGTGCTCTAAAATCTCCTGGTAGACAGCTGAGTTGACTTTGGACTTGATAAAACACAGTGGATCAACACCAGCAGATGACATGGCACCCCAAATCATCACTGATTGTGAAAACTTCACACTGGACTTCAAGCAACTTGGATTCTGTGCCTCTCCACTCTTCCTCCAGACTGTGGGACCTTGAACCACTTAGCAATGGTTCAGTTCTTTTCTCCTTAGCCCACTTAAGATGCTTCTGACATTGCCTCTGCTTCAGGAGTGGCTTGACACTAGTAATGCGACACTTGTAGCCCATTTCCTGGACACATCTGTGCATGGTGATTCTTGATGCACTGACTCCAGCCTCAGTCCACTCCTTGTGAATCTCTCCCATGTTCTTGAATTGGCTTTGCTTGACAATCCTCTCAACGCTGCAGTCATCTCTCTTGCTTGTGCACCTTTTCCTACCACACTTTTCCCTTCCAGTCAACTTTCCATGAACATGCTTTGATACAGCACTCTACAAACAGCCAGCCCTTTCAGGAATGACCTTCTGTGGCTTACCTTCCTTGTGGAGGGTGTCAATGAATATCTTCTGGACAACTGTCAAGTCAGTAGTCTTCCCCATGATTTTGGTTGTGTACTGAACCAGACTGAGAGATTCATGGTATTTATACTGCATAAATAGTGATTTACTCAAACTCGAAATGGAATGTTCTAATATTTTGAGATACGTTTTTTTTCTATTTTTTTTTTGCTGTAGGCTGTAATTATCAAAATTAAAATTAAAAAATGCTTGAAACATTTTATTTTACATGTAATGAATCTAGAATATATACAATTTTCACTTTCTGAAATAACTAACAAAAAATATTGAACTCTTCCACGATATTCTAATTTTTTTGAGATGCACCTGTATATGTACAGATTGTATCTGACCATTACCCTTTTTCATTGAAAATATTCATTATTAGCCACCTGTATGCTAGCCAAGTGGCCATCAAGTGGTAATGATGCATGTGTGCCTAGAAATAAGTGGCAATCTCTCTGGATGTAAAAATGCAGGCCATATGAGTTGATGCAGGGGAGAAGTGCAATGTGGCACACTTGCTATATATGGCTCAGTCCACATTGAAAACTATCTTAAACCAAGCAGGCAGTATAAAAACTTTAGTTAAAACAGCAGGTGTCTCAACTGCTATGAAATTAACTTGCAAAAGAAGAAGCATAATGGAGATGATAGAAAAGAGATTGTGTTTTTGGGTGGATGACATGACATAGCATCATATGCCACTCTGCCAGGCTTACATTATGGAGAAAGCCATATGTCTCTTCAAACATGTGAGGTCTAAAGGTGGGGAATCTTCATAGGCATTTGCTGCCAGCAGAGGCTGGTTTGAGATGTTCAGAAAATGAACAAAAATTCAGTGTTCATATCACAGGTGAGGCAGGAAGTGCCAATATCCAGGCAGCCAGTGAATTTCCAGATTTAATTTTCAATGTTGAAGAGACAGGGCTCTTTTGGAAAAGAGTGCCAGAAGAAGCGAAACATGTATCTTGATATAAGGCTGCTAAAGACCACCTCATCTTATTGCTCAGGCAGAAATGCCTTAGGTGATTTGAAATTAGAGCCTCTTCTCATTTATCATTCTCAAACACCAAGAGCAATGAAAGGGTTCTCCAAAAATAATTTGCCAGTTATCTGGATGGAAAATATAAGGGCTTGAGTAATGATGGATGTTTTTCATGACTGGTTCATCCATCACTTTTGTCCCTGTGGAAAGTTACTGTCAGAAAGGGGGACACAGAACCTAAAGCATTGTTGATTTTAGATAATGCTCCTGGTCACCCTGAAAAACTAGAGACTGTATAAAATCTATACCAGTTGATACTCTCTTTTTTCCTCTGAATAAAACCACCATTCTACAACCCATTCTACAACCCATGGATCAAGGGGTCACTGCAACCTTTAAATCACATTATCTGAGGAGCACATTTAGACAGTTTATGAAGGCCTTTGATGAAGAGCAGCAGACAATTAAAGATATTTGGAAATCCTATAACATAATGAAAGTGATTGATTATATCAGAGATATATGGCAAGAGGTGACAAGGTGATAAGCAAGTGCATGAAACAGGGTGTGGCATAAGCTGTGGGCATTCTTCATCAATGACTTTTCTGGTTTTGAGACAGAGATGCCAGCAATTAAAAATGACGTTGTTAAGCTAGCAAAGGAAGTATGAATTGATGAAGTAGATGCTGATGATGTGCAAGAGCTTCTCAACTCTCATGAGGAGTTACTTACCAACGAAAATTTGCAAGAACTAAAACAACAGGAACAGCCAATGAGAGATGAAAAAGACCCAATTGCCAATGAAATGCCAGAAAAGGTGTTAACTACAAACTTTTTGTCTGAAAATATTGCAAAGATTACAGATGCAATAGAGGCCTTCTCAAATAATGACTCAGACTGTGAATGCAGCAGTACTGTCAAGAAAGCAATGTTGAAAGAAATCTGCTATCATGAGATTTTAAAAGAGGCGGCGGCGGCAAGTCAGTCAACATTTGATGCATTCATCAAAAAGTTTACTGTTCACTAACTACAAGAACCAGAGCCAGGCCCATCAAACTGGGATCCTATCAGCTCACCACACAACTAGCAACACTCATCCAGTGTTGCCAAATCGGAGCAAAGGATGGCAACAGTAGTAATAGTGATGCAAACTCCAGAAAGTCACTGGTGAAAGTTATTGTTTTTTTCTGGTTTTTTCCTGTTTTAATGAAGGTGTATTTACAATGTTTTATAATGTTATATTTATTGGACTTTTATGTCTTGTACAGTATGCAAAGGACTGTAATCTATTCCCAATTGCCTATTGTTGAAACTACCTCTGAAACTGAAGTTTCTGAGAATGAAGTGGATTTCATAAACATATCCACTTCATTGCCAGGGGTATACCTGTATATGAAAATTTAAATATTGGAGGTAAGGCACAGAAGTTCTATTTTCAATTTTCATTTAAAAGAGAGTTATGGTGTCCTCAATAAATAAGAATTCTTAATTTTTTTTTATTTTAAAGTGATGAAAATACAGCATCTAAAACTAATTTATAGTTTAAAGTTATAAGATTCAGTAGGGTCAGATTATTTGTCAGATAATACACTGGATGGTCTTATCCATCTAAGTGGCTTTACATGACCCCCCCCCCAAAAAATATTCCTCTTCCAGAAATATTGTACACAGTTTATTATTATCAATACTTTCTTTATTACCACCATTTTGTTTGTTTCATTTTTGGTTACACACTATTTTTGCCTGGAAGAAAAATTTGTACTTATATTAAAAAATAATGTTATAAATAAAGCATCATTTTTCTTTTTTCTTTTTAACTAACAATTTCTACCAAAGGTTAAAGCATTTACAGAATTTTCAAATGCTAAATATAACAGTAACTTAAGTAAGTATTCTTCCCAGTTTTTTTTTTTTTTTAATTTACTTTTATATAAATACATCATGCAATGACATTTTGGAATGCCTATAAACATAATAGTAATCCATACTTTACTTTCTTAAATAGAAGCATTATCTCTAGAATTTTAAGAACCTTTTAATTATAGTTCATGCAACTTGATGCCTATCACAATGCACAAATTTAATGGGCAAAACCTCATTTACTTACATAGTGTATTGGTACACATAAAAAACTGATAAAAATTAAAGCTCATATTCAAGCAAGAAACAGATGCTTTCTAGTTTTTATATTCTCTTGTTACAATTATCCTATTTACATTTTTAAAAAATCATTTAGCCTAGTATATATCATAAATTTTAAATATTTGAGATATGAAGAGGTATCTTTGTTTTATTTCTTAATTATTATTTTGGCATCAGTTATAGATGGAATGTTAAAATATTTAGGTTATATATGAAATTATCACATTGTTATGGACAGTCTTGGTTCTAGAGAATAAATTCTTAAAATTCATAACTACTACATTTGTTTTTTAAATGTCTGATATGCTACTAAAAAGTGATAATGATCAAGGGATACAACATTGATGTCTTAATTTTGTTAGGTACCACAAGGAAAGCAAAATATGTATTAAAGTATACTTTAATGAGACGTTAATGTTGCCAAATGTCAAAAATGTCATTAAATAATGGCATCACAATGTGTAGAGTTTCCACTAAAATAAAATAAGAAAGATTTTGTTATTCAGACAAGAGAGATGGTAAGTTTCTGTTTTTAAATTCATTAAATATTTTCTGTGAGACCCTCTAACAAAAATGACAACTTGGCACTAGTGTCTCATACTCTTGACGCATCTTTGTATGGTCATCAGGGCCAAAATGTTCCATTCCTCTATGAGGGTGTCATCAATTTCCTTAAAGTTTTGTGGTAGCACAGCATTTTTTGCAATGTCAGCCTAAAGTATGTTCCAAATATGTTTGATTGGATTAAGATCTGGAGAATGAACTGTGAACTGGCCACTCCATATGGATGACTGGCAAATGTTTGGTCACAAAGTGGACAGGCATTATCATCCATAAGTCGTCATCCTCAATAACGCCAGTGCATGGAAGACAATCTTGCCATCACAGCTAATTTTTTCCCACACCATCAATGATCTACCTCCATAGCAATCATGTTTAATAATGTTGCATCTTGAAACCTCACTCCTGGTCTTCTTCACATTGACAATGTGATCAGCCCCTACCATATTATCTATCAGCACTACCAAACATTTTGATGAAAGTCCAAGCATTAGAAATCTTACACTAAGCTCATCTGTTACACAATGTTGAACTGCTCCAGTTTCCAGCATACCAATCCTTCTGGCAAGTTCTGTGACCATCAAATATATAGTCTCTGCCATCATTTTATCATTCTGTATTGACCAGCACTAAGAATTACCAATTTGGCTATGAGATGCTTCTTAAATACCAAATAAAAATGTGCAGCACACTTCCATGCATCTTAAACATTGATGCAATGAAAGAAATATGGGCACACTGTGAGAGCTCCCAAAAGAGGGAGTTAGGGTTAGTGACTAAAAGTAAATTGATCTAGTATTAAATGTAACAATCATTTGATCCCTAGAAAATTTTTAAATACCTTTTGGCTTCTTATCAGATTGAACATCTATTTGAACTTCAAATTTCTGAAATTCTTCCACAATCTGTTCTCTGCTAGCAATGGATACTTCAGCTCTTTCCTCAATTTCAGATTCACTGCCTGAAGGAGCTACATAATAAATACAAAGAAAAATATAATTGATGTCATCTAAATATCAGTAGCAAGAAACAAAGTTTCTATATAGTAATATCAATATATATATATATATGTATGCTGATGCATCACTATTTATGTATCTTCATCAAATTCAGTAACACTCTTTTTCATGTAATTATGCTTATAGACAATTTTTGTTGCCCTTTTTTTTTTCTTCTTTAAATGGATACTGCAGTTCTAGGTCAATATATGTACATAAGCTACAAAATGAAAATTTTTACAATAGAATTTTACCTTTCTGTTGAATGCACATAGCCAGCAGGAAATGCATATAAATAAAAATAAAACAAAAAATTGAGCGTATGTTGCTTTTTTACACAATCTGCATTAAAAATCTATCCTTTTCAAAGTACATACCTCTGTATACTATATCATGATAAAATAAAGTTTAATACATGGTTTCTACAATATCTAATTTTACTTGAAGAATATTAATATGAATTGTTTTCTGGAAGAAATACATCAAAATTTATTTTATAAATGTATAGTATTATTTAAAGTCAAGCATTTATTAATTTTCTTTGTAAATTTAGTGTTCATTACAAAGTTATTTTATAGAAATGCTTCATTGATCAAACCAGTTAGTAAAATCCACAGCATACTAGATAAGGCAAGAGAGTGTAAGGAGATACTTCTAAGATGTAGAGGTAAAGTATGAAAATGTTTTTTTTTTTTTTTTTCCAGTTACAACAGCTATGCATCAACATGTTAGATTGTTTTTCTCTTGGACAGTTTGTAAACCTAGTACTGATTCATTCAATAATAAAATGAAATATAAATAAATACTATTTAAAAAGAAATAAATAGTATACAGTAATCTACATCAATTAGAAAATATTTTTCCTTTCTTAGGTGTCAACTTTAATCATTAAGGCATGTAAAATAAATTTTTAAAGCTTTTTAACAAAAATGTTTCACAAAGAATACCAGTACATTTTTTACATCATGCTAATAAATTGTCTTTATTTTGAAATGCATTTAAATACATTTTTAAAAATTTTTGGTATAGATATTTTACAAAATATACAAAACAAACAAAATAACAAAATCATAGAAGACTCAAAGAAAAAATACTTTGTTCAAACATTCTTTTTTACTATTTTCACAAATAATTCAGTTTGAACTATCAAAATATCTAATAATGGTAATTGAATGTTCACTAATAGTGTACCTTAGTGACTGAATTTTAATAAAGATTAAAGCCAACCATGGTTAGCCCCCAAAGCAGGTTGAAAGCAAGAACAGTTCCCATGTGGTAATGATAGTATAGATTCTTTCAACTCCAAACATATATATAAACATTTTTACCTAAAACTTAATAAACATGAAAAAATATAAAATACATACAAATATTCTAAAATCTGGGATTTTTTTCTTTTTTTAAAAAATATATAAAAACATAATTATGCCAGAATATTTAACATGTTGTCAATAGAGTACTAAGAAATAATCCAGGGTGTTTGGAGGTATGCGCGCGCGCGCGCGCACACACACAAGGAAAGCCTAAATTTTATGGCTGTGGAGTTCAAAGGATTAATAATTTTATATAAATAAATAGAGAAAATATTAAAAACAATGTGTCTGCTCATTAACAAAGCAAAATATCATAAATCACACTTTATTAGTATGAAAATCCTCCCAGGTGACATAAATGCAGTGTTTTTTTTTAATGAATGCATTCTAGCTGCCATTCGGCTGTAATTTCATAAAATGCAAGCACCAGATAGCATCAAAAAATGCCATATTTCTCAAAGGGCATGCATATTAGACAAAAGCAATAAATGGCTTACAGAAGCAACATGAAACAGAGGAAAAGACATGGCCTCAGCTTCATCATCAGAATTTATTATCTTCTTTGCAGAACAAAGCAATCCATGTTACAGTGCACAGTATTATCGTTATTATAAAGCAGTACCAGGCTTGACTTAAAGCAATAGCAGCAGGACCATCACGTATCTCGTCGACAATTTTCAATTTTACTTACGCAAGATGGTAATATAAGCTGTGGATATATGGGTGCCAGCATCATTTGTTATCTTTACTTTATATTCTCCTTCATCTTCCTGAAAAGCTTCATTGACAATTAGAACAGTTCTTCTTTCTTCGATGATAATATCAAACTCTTCAGTAGACTTCAACGGTTGATCATCTAAATACCACACAATCAGTGGTGCTGGATTTGCATGAAAGATTACTTCCAAAATAAAACTATCACCTTCAGATATAGTAATATCTTCTAATTCCTTTAAAATTTCCAGACATACTGCTGTTGTTTCTTGCTTTTGGACACAATGTTTCTTTTCAAGATCAGATAGTGAAATATCAATTTCAAGTTCTGTCAGTGTTGTTTCGCTTTCACTTTCTTCAATCATTTTATCCTTAACTGATCTTTCAACAGGAGTGAAAGCCAAACTAACATCATGTACAGCCGGTTTAGGTTCTAATCCAACATCATCTTGAACTTCTACTGAAAGAGTAGAAGAAACATTTAATACACGACCATCAAACAAGGGTTTTGGTTGTATCAAAACATCTTCCAAGAAGGTTGACTTCACAACATCAACAGGAATTTCCTCCACAATTTCTTCAATTTCTGTAGTTTCCTTCTTTCTGATTTCAATTTCCTTCTGAGGAGTTATTTCCAAATGAACTTCTTCAGTAACAGGTTTAGGAGCTAATGCAACTTCTTCCTTAAAGGTGGCCACCTCAGGCACTTCCTCAACATCTAATATTTCACGTTCACTGATTTCAACCTCAGGTTGCACAGGTAATATTTCCATCTCTATTTCCTGTAATGGAGTTGGAGAAAGTTGTTCTTTCTCTGTAATTACAAGTTCCTCGGTTACCTCTGAAATTTCCTCCACCACATCTGGAGATATTTTCACATGTATTTCTTCAGTAACAGGTTTTGGTTGTATGACAACTTCTTCTAAGAAGGTCAACTTTTCAACAACATGAGGAATTTTTTCCACAATTTCTGTAGCTTCCTTCTTTGTGATTTCAATTTCTTTCTGAGGAGTTATTTCCAAATGAACTTCTTCAGTAACAGGTTTAGGAGCTAATGCAACTTCTTCTTTAAAGGTGGCCACCTCAGGCACTTCCTCAACCTCTAATATTTCACGTTCACTGATTTCAACCTCAGGTTGCACAGGTAATATTTCCATCTCTATTTCCTGTAATGGAGTTGGTGAAAGTTGTTCCTCCTCTGTAATAACAAGTTCCTCTGTTACCTCTGAAATTTCCTCTACCACATCTGGAGATATTTTCACATGTATTTCTTCAGTAACAGGTTTTGGTTGTATGACAACTTCTTCTAAGAAGGTCAACTTTTCAACAACATGAGGAATTTCTTCCACAATTTCTGTAGTTTCCTTCTTTGTGATTTCAATTTCCTTCTGAGGAGTTATTTCCAAATGAACTTCTTCAGTAACAGGTTTAGGAGCTAATGCAACTTCTTCTTTAAAGGTGGCCACCTCAGGCACTTCCTCAACCTCTAATATTTCACGTTCACTGATTTCAACCTCAGGTTGCACAGGTAATATTTCCATCTCTACTTCCTGTAATGGAGTTGGTGAAAGCTGTTGCTCCTCTGTAATTACAAGTTCCTCTGTTACCTCTGAAATTTCCTCCACCACATCTGGAGATATTTTCACATGTATTTCTTCAGTAACAGGTTTTGGTTGTATGACAACTTCTTCTAAGAAGGTCAACTTTTCAACAACATGAGGAATTTCTTCCACAATTTCTGTAGTTTCCTTCTTTGTGATTTCAATTTCCTTCTGAGGAGTTATTTCCAAATGAACTTCTTCAGTAACAGGTTTAGGAGCTAATGCAACTTCTTCTTTAAAGGTGGCCACCTCAGGCACTTCCTCAACCTCTAATATTTCACGTTCACTGATTTCAACCTCAGGTTGCACAGGTAATATTTCCATCTCTACTTCCTGTAATGGAGTTGGTGAAAGCTGTTGCTCCTCTGTAATTACAAGTTCCTCTGTTACCTCTGAAATTTCCTCCACCACATCTGGAGATATTTTCACATGTATTTCTTCAGTAACAGGTTTTGGTTGTATGACAACTTCTTCTAAGAAGGTCAACTTTTCAACAACATGAGGAATTTCTTCCACAATTTCTGTAGTTTCCTTCTTTGTGATTTCAATTTCCTTCTGAGGAGTTATTTCCAAATGAACTTCTTCAGTAACAGGTTTAGGAGCTAATGCAACTTCTTCTTTAAAGGTGGCCACCTCAGGCACTTCCTCAACCTCTAATATTTCACGTTCACTGATTTCAACCTCAGGTTGCACAGGTAATATTTCCATCTCTACTTCCTGTAATGGAGTTGGTGAAAGCTGTTGCTCCTCTGTAATTACAAGTTCCTCTGTTACCTCTGAAATTTCCTCCACCACATCTGGAGATATTTTCACATGTATTTCTTCAGTAACAGGTTTTGGTTGTATGACAACTTCTTCTAAGAAGGTCAACTTTTCAACAACATGAGGAATTTCTTCCACAATTTCTGTAGTTTCCTTCTTTGTGATTTCAATTTCCTTCTGAGGAGTTATTTCCAAATGAACTTCTTCAGTAACAGGTTTAGGAGCTAATGCAACTTCTTCTTTAAAGGTGGCCACCTCAGGCACTTCCTCAACCTCTAATATTTCACGTTCACTGATTTCAACCTCAGGTTGCAAAGGTAATATTTCCATCTCTACTTCCTGTAATGGAGTTGGTGAAAGCTGTTGCTCCTCTGTAATTACAAGTTCCTCTGTTACCTCTGAAATTTCCTCCACCACATCTGGAGATATTTTCACATGTATTTCTTCAGTAACAGGTTTTGGTTGTATGACAACTTCTTCTAAGAAGGTCAACTTTTCAACAACATGAGGAATTTCTTCCACAATTTCTGTAGTTTCCTTCTTTGTGATTTCAATTTCCTTCTGAGGAGTTATTTCCAAATGAACTTCTTCAGTAACAGGTTTAGGAGCTAATGCAACTTCTTCTTTAAAGGTGGCCACCTCAGGCACTTCCTCAACCTCTAATATTTCACGTTCACTGATTTCAACCTCAGGTTGCACAGGTAATATTTCCATCTCTACTTCCTGTAATGGAGTTGGTGAAAGCTGTTGCTCCTCTGTAATTACAAGTTCCTCTGTTACCTCTGAAATTTCCTCCACCACATCTGGAGATATTTTCACATGTATTTCTTCAGTAACAGGTTTTGGTTGTATGACAACTTCTTCTAAGAAGGTCAACTTTTCAACAACATGAGGAATTTCTTCCACAATTTCTGTAGTTTCCTTCTTTGTGATTTCAATTTCCTTCTGAGGAGTTATTTCCAAATGAACTTCTTCAGTAACAGGTTTAGGAGCTAATGCAACTTCTTCTTTAAAGGTGGCCACCTCAGGCACTTCCTCAACCTCTAATATTTCACGTTCACTGATTTCAACCTCAGGTTGCAAAGGTAATATTTCCATCTCTACTTCCTGTAATGGAGTTGGTGAAAGCTGTTGCTCCTCTGTAATTACAAGTTCCTCTGTTACCTCTGAAATTTCCTCCACCACATCTGGAGATATTTTCACATGTATTTCTTCAGTAACAGGTTTTGGTTGTATGACAACTTCTTCTAAGAAGGTCAACTTTTCAACAACATGAGGAATTTCTTCCACAATTTCTGTAGTTTCCTTCTTTGTGATTTCAATTTCCTTCTGAGGAGTTATTTCCAAATGAACTTCTTCAGTAACAGGTTTAGGAGCTAATGCAACTTCTTCTTTAAAGGTGGCCACCTCAGGCACTTCCTCAACCTCTAATATTTCACGTTCACTGATTTCAACCTCAGGTTGCAAAGGTAATATTTCCATCTCTACTTCCTGTAATGGAGTTGGTGAAAGCTGTTGCTCCTCTGTAATTACAAGTTCCTCTGTTACCTCTGAAATTTCCTCCACCACATCTGGAGATATTTTCACATGTATTTCTTCAGTAACAGGTTTTGGTTGTATGACAACTTCTTCTAAGAAGGTCAACTTTTCAACAACATGAGGAATTTCTTCCACAATTTCTGTAGTTTCCTTCTTTGTGATTTCAATTTCCTTCTGAGGAGTTATTTCCAAATGAACTTCTTCAGTAACAGGTTTAGGAGCTAATGCAACTTCTTCTTTAAAGGTGGCCACCTCAGGCACTTCCTCAACCTCTAATATTTCACGTTCACTGATTTCAACCTCAGGTTGCAAAGGTAATATTTCCATCTCTACTTCCTGTAATGGAGTTGGTGAAAGCTGTTGCTCCTCTGTAATTACAAGTTCCTCTGTTACCTCTGAAATTTCCTCCACCACATCTGGAGATATTTTCACATGTATTTCTTCAGTAACAGGTTTTGGTTGTATGACAACTTCTTCTAAGAAGGTCAACTTTTCAACAACATGAGGAATTTCTTCCACAATTTCTGTAGTTTCCTTCTTTGTGATTTCAATTTCTTTCTGAGGAGTTATTTCCAAATGAACTTCTTCAGTAACAGGTTTAGGAGCTAATGCAACTTCTTCTTTAAAGGTGGCCACCTCAGGCACTTCCTCAACCTCTAATATTTCACGTTCACTGATTTCAACCTCAGGTTGCACAGGTAATATTTCCATCTCTACTTCCTGTAATGGAGTTGGTGAAAGCTGTTGCTCCTCTGTAATTACAAGTTCCTCTGTTACCTCTGAAATTTCCTCCACCACATCTGGAGATATTTTCACATGTATTTCTTCAGTAACAGGTTTTGGTTGTATGACAACTTCTTCTAAGAAGGTCAACTTTTCAACAACATGAGGAATTTCTTCCACAATTTCTGTAGTTTCCTTCTTTGTGATTTCAATTTCCTTCTGAGGAGTTATTTCCAAATGAACTTCTTCAGTAACAGGTTTAGGAGCTAATGCAACTTCTTCTTTAAAGGTGGCCACCTCAGGCACTTCCTCAACCTCTAATATTTCACGTTCACTGATTTCAACCTCAGGTTGCACAGGTAATATTTCCATCTCTATTTCCTGTAATGGAGTTGGTGAAAGCTGTTGCTCCTCTGTAATTACAAGTTCCTCTGTTACCTCTGAAATTTCCTCCACCACATCTGGAGATATTTTCACATGTATTTCTTCAGTAACAGGTTTTGGTTGTATGACAACTTCTTCTAAGAAGGTCAACTTTTCAACAACATGAGGAATTTCTTCCACAATTTCTGTAGTTTCCTTCTTTGTGATTTCAATTTCCTTCTGAGGAGTTATTTCCAAATGAACTTCTTCAGTAACAGGTTTAGGAGCTAATGCAACTTCTTCTTTAAAGGTGGCCACCTCAGGCACTTCCTCAACCTCTAATATTTCACGTTCACTGATTTCAACCTCAGGTTGCACAGGTAATATTTCCATCTCTACTTCCTGTAATGGAGTTGGTGAAAGCTGTTGCTCCTCTGTAATTACAAGTTCCTCTGTTACCTCTGAAATTTCCTCCACCACATCTGGAGATATTTTCACATGTATTTCTTCAGTAACAGGTTTTGGTTGTATGACAACTTCTTCTAAGAAGGTCAACTTTTCAACAACATGAGGAATTTCTTCCACAATTTCTGTAGTTTCCTTCTTTGTGATTTCAATTTCCTTCTGAGGAGTTATTTCCAAATGAACTTCTTCAGTAACAGGTTTAGGAGCTAATGCAACTTCTTCTTTAAAGGTGGCCACCTCAGGCACTTCCTCAACCTCTAATATTTCACGTTCACTGATTTCAACCTCAGGTTGCACAGGTAATATTTCCATCTCTACTTCCTGTAATGGAGTTGGTGAAAGCTGTTGCTCCTCTGTAATTACAAGTTCCTCTGTTACCTCTGAAATTTCCTCCACCACATCTGGAGATATTTTCACATGTATTTCTTCAGTAACAGGTTTTGGTTGTATGACAACTTCTTCTAAGAAGGTCAACTTTTCAACAACATGAGGAATTTCTTCCACAATTTCTGTAGTTTCCTTCTTTGTGATTTCAATTTCTTTCTGAGGAGTTATTTCCAAATGAACTTCTTCAGTAACAGGTTTAGGAGCTAATGCAACTTCTTCTTTAAAGGTGGCCACCTCAGGCACTTCCTCAACCTCTAATATTTCACGTTCACTGATTTCAACCTCAGGTTGCACAGGTAATATTTCCATCTCTACTTCCTGTAATGGAGTTGGTGAAAGCTGTTGCTCCTCTGTAATTACAAGTTCCTCTGTTACCTCTGAAATTTCCTCCACCACATCTGGAGATATTTTCACATGTATTTCTTCAGTAACAGGTTTTGGTTGTATGACAACTTCTTCTAAGAAGGTCAACTTTTCAACAACATGAGGAATTTCTTCCACAATTTCTGTAGTTTCCTTCTTTGTGATTTCAATTTCTTTCTGAGGAGTTATTTCCAAATGAACTTCTTCAGTAACAGGTTTAGGAGCTAATGCAACTTCTTCTTTAAAGGTGGCCACCTCAGGCACTTCCTCAACCTCTAATATTTCACGTTCACTGATTTCAACCTCAGGTTGCACAGGTAATATTTCCATCTCTACTTCCTGTAATGGAGTTGGTGAAAGCTGTTGCTCCTCTGTAATTACAAGTTCCTCTGTTACCTCTGAAATTTCCTCCACCACATCTGGAGATATTTTCACATGTATTTCTTCAGTAACAGGTTTTGGTTGTATGACAACTTCTTCTAAGAAGGTCAACTTTTCAACAACATGAGGAATTTCTTCCACAATTTCTGTAGTTTCCTTCTTTGTGATTTCAATTTCCTTCTGAGGAGTTATTTCCAAATGAACTTCTTCAGTAACAGGTTTAGGAGCTAATGCAACTTCTTCTTTAAAGGTGGCCACCTCAGGCACTTCCTCAACCTCTAATATTTCACGTTCACTGATTTCAACCTCAGGTTGCACAGGTAATATTTCC
This sequence comes from Nautilus pompilius, assembly GCA_018389105.1. Classification (NCBI taxonomy): domain Eukaryota; kingdom Metazoa; phylum Mollusca; class Cephalopoda; order Nautilida; family Nautilidae; genus Nautilus; species Nautilus pompilius. Next base: position 447,774 of record JACATO010002171.1, read on the forward strand.
ATCTCTACTTCCTGTAATGGAGTTGGTGAAAGCTGTTGCTCCTCTGTAATTACAAGTTCCTCTGTTACCTCTGAAATTTCCTCCACCACATCTGGAGATATTTTCACATGTATTTCTTCAGTAACAGGTTTTGGTTGTATGACAACTTCTTCTAAGAAGGTCAACTTTTCAACAACATGAGGAATTTCTTCCACAATTTCTGTAGTTTCCTTCTTTGTGATTTCAATTTCTTTCTGAGGAGTTATTTCCAAATGAACTTCTTCAGTAACAGGTTTAGGAGCTAATGCAACTTCTTCTTTAAAGGTGGCCACCTCAGGCACTTCCTCAACCTCTAATATTTCACGTTCACTGATTTCAACCTCAGGTTGCACAGGTAATATTTCCATCTCTACTTCCTGTAATGGAGTTGGTGAAAGCTGTTGCTCCTCTGTAATTACAAGTTCCTCTGTTACCTCTGAAATTTCCTCCACCACATCTGGAGATATTTTCACATGTATTTCTTCAGTAACAGGTTTTGGTTGTATGACAACTTCCTGTTTAAATTTTACGTGTTCTTTCACCTTAGAAATATCTTCCTCTTTCATTGTAATTTCTTGAATTTCAATACTTCCTTTGTCTGAAGGTATTTCCATTTGAATCTCTTGTACAATTGGTTTTGTGTCTAAATTTACCACTTGCTTAAATGTAGTAACTTGTACTAATTGATCTGCTTCACTAACTTCACTGTCCAATGGAGTTGGGAAGATTTCTAATTCACTATAACCGAGAAACGGCTTTGGTGCTACTGTAATTTCTTCTTTATAACTTTCCTCCTCTGAGACTATTGAACTGTCTTGCTCAAGTTGCCCTTCAGATGATGTCCCACTGGAAGCTAAAGTTAAGAATGTTTAAAATAAAATATTGATCTGTTTGGTTAAGCTCATCCTCCACAATTTCCAAATTTAGATTTGTAATGTGAAATTCTGCAACACTCTTATCTTCAAGGCATAGGCCATATGATTTTAAAACAAAAAAAATAAAATTATTTTATTGTAAAAATGTTATGGCAATGTATCATTTTTCCCTCCTAATTATTTTTAAAACTAAATTCCAAATAGAAGGAAAAAATAATGCAAACTAAAGAACACATTTGTAAAAATATGCCTAGAAATAGAAATTAATACAGAAACCATTATACAATCACAAATATAATAAATAGCAATTGACGTGTACATTTTTATGAATGCAAAATAATCAATCATGTCAATATTGTTTTTATTTCAAATATTGTTCTTAAATTCTGTTTTTAATGTACATTTACTGGCAAATATTTAGTAAGCTAACAGAAAAATTTCCATTAAAATGAAGTATATGTGTGTAACATAATAAACCATTCATGATTGGGATAAAAGAAAATAGTCAATACAAAAAACTAGGTTTTAATATAAAATTAAGTTCAAAGGTTTAACAATGTTATGTAATACTTGAGTTGTTTTTTTCACTGATTGTTATAAATGCTCAAAGATCTTTGCATAAGTATGACTTTTGGTTAATTAGGTTTAAGTGAAATAAAGATAAAAGATCCTTTCCAAGAACTGTAAATAACATGTGAAAGAATCTCTGCTGGCCACATGAAACTAATGAATGCGCTTATAAAATTGCATAATAATACAAGTACCAAATCAAGCTCTACAGTAGAAACTATCAATAATAATTATAGCTCAAAAATAGTTAGCATATAAACAAACTAACAGCAGCAGTGGTCATGAACCATAAAAAAAGTTCATTATCTTTAATTTGATGGGGTGGAAATATGTAGAGCAAAAAAAAAAAGAGAAAAAATTTCAACTGCTTGAAAAACAAGTGAGATACCAACTCTTGAGTAGAAATTTTCACAAATATTTTGCAATACCTAATATAATATAATAATTTTCATCAAAGTGAAATAAATCTCTTGAAATTTTAGATTTCTCCACAAATTGGCAACCAATCTACATAATTTTTTCTTGTAATTTCTGATGGAAATCAAAACAATACAGACTGAAGTGCAATAAGTGGCAGATGATGATTGAAGATGCTTCAATCAATCAAGTCTTTAATTTCCACCAAAGAAAAGTAAGCCTTGAAACACCAGAGAAATTAATTCAATTTTGATGAATAAAAATATAAATTGCATGACAGACAATTTATTCGCAAAGCTAAATCTAATATTCCCCAGGACGTATTTATTTACTTATTTATTTAGATCATGCAAAATACAAATAAATGGTCCATGTACTACACACACACACACACACAACAAACAAATAAAAATTTTTTAAATACTATATTGAAAAAAAAAATGTGGTCAAGTAAAAACTGGATACTACAAGTTTCTTTTTCTAAAGGTAAAAAATACAAAAGTATGCCAATGTACTTACGAAGAACTGTCATGTAGGCAGAAGTAAAACTTTTTCCAAATTCATTGATTGCTTCAGCTCGGTAGTTCCCTTCATCTTCTGGAAAAACATCTTCAATGATCAGCTTACAACATTCACCTTCCTGCGTTATCTGTATACCAGGAGCTGGTGTCAGCTGTACATCTTCAAGATACCATGAAACTTTTGGCAAAGGTGTTCCTTTAATTAGAACTTCCAGATAAAGTACATTCCCTTCCATTACAGTGATGTCTTTTAAGCTGACTTCAAATCTTGGTGCCTCAGCTTGTATTCCTTCCTCAGGCTTTTCCATAGCTGATACAGATTTTTCTTCTCCTTCAGTTATGATTTCATGAACAAGTCCAGATACAAACAAGTCAACTTTATGAGAAATCAATACTTCTTCAGGTTCATCTTCCCTTTCTTTTTCTTCAACTTGAGTTACAAAACTAGAAACAAATTGATCAGCATATGTTTCTATCACATCTGGAGCTGCTTCTTCAACAACTTTTTCATGCTTGTCATCTATTATTATTGGTTCAATTTGTTGATTAATTTGTTTCTTGGCTTCCACAAACAAAGGTTCATCGATCAATTCTTCAACTGATATTGTTTCAGATTCTTTAGGCTCAGTAGTTATAGCCTCAACAACAGAAAGAGTGACTTCTGCATATTCTCCTGTTTCAGCTTTCTCCTCAGAAACAGCAACAACTTCTTCAACTTTCTCTACTTCTTCAATAATTTCTACTTTAGTCATCACCTCTGGTTTCGAAATATACATATTAATTTCAGAGATCATTTCACCAGATTGAGCCTGAACTGTTTCTTCCTCAACAACAACTTCATTTTCTACAAACTGAATTGATTCTACAGTGAAATCAGCTTTACTTACATCTGCTTCAAAGGGAACAGCACCTTCAACTTCTAATTCAATATCAATAGCATCAGCTGTTGCCATTTTTTCTTCTGTTAACTCTGTAATACATGGTAATTCAACAGTCTCTACCAATGACTCAACTTTAGCTTCTGTAGAATCCATTGATATTGCTAATTCAATTTCACATCTCACTTCCATTCTACCTGCTTCATCTTCTCTTTCCTCTGAAACTCGAAGAACATCTGGTTGTTCCACAATTTCTTCTAAAGCTTCGATTTGAGCTTCAGCTGCTTCAACAGGCACAGTCTCTTCTTTTTGTGGTACTACCTCTTCAGTCACTGGCTTTTCTTCAACCTCTTCTGCTACCTGCAATACATCTGGTTGTTCCACAATTTCTTCCAAAGCTTCTATTTGAGCTTCAGCTGCTTCAACGGGTACAGTCTCTTCTTTTTGTGGTTCTACCTCTTCAGTCACTGGCTTTTCTTCAAACTCTTCTGCTACCTTCAACACATCTGGTTGTTCCACAATTTCTTCCAAAGCGTTGATTTGAGCTTCAGCTGCTTCAACAGGTACAGTCTCTTCTTTTTGTGGTTCTACCTCTTCAGTTACTGGTTTTTCTTCAACCTCTTCTGCTACCTGCAATACATCTGGTTGTTCCACAATTTCTTCCAAAGCTTCTATTTGAGCTTCAGCTGCTTCAACAGGTACAGTCTCTTCTTTTTGTGGTTCTACCTCTTCAGTCACTGGTTTTTCTTCAAACTCTTCTGCTACTTGCAATACATCTGGTTGTTCCACAATTTCTTCCAAAGCTTCTATTTGAGCTTCAGCTGCTTCAACAGGTACAGTCTCTTCTTTTTGTGGTTCTACCTCTTCAGTCACTGGCTTTTCTTCAACCTCTTCTGCTACCTGCAATACATCTGGTTGTTCCACAATTTCTTCCAAAGCTTCGATTTGAGCTTCAGCTGCTTCAACAGGTACAGTCTCTTCTTTTTGTGGTGCTACCTCTTCAGTCACTGGCTTTTCTTCAACCTCTTCTGCTACCTGCAATACATCTGGTTGTTCCACAATTTCTTCCAAAGCTTCTATTTGAGCTTCAGCTGCTTCAACAGGTACAGTCTCTTCTTTTTGTGGTTCTATCTCTTCTGTCACTGGTTTTTCTTCAACCTCTTCTGCTACCTGCAATACATCTGGTTGTTCCACAATTTCTTCCAAAGCTTCTATTTGAGCTTCAGCTGCTTCAACAGGTACAGTCTCTTCTTTTTGTGGTGCTACCTCTTCAGTCACTGGCTTTTCTTCAAACTCTTCTGCTACCTGCAACACATCTGGTTGTTCCACAATTTCTTCCAAAGCTTCTATTTGAGCTTCAGCTGCTTCAACAGGTACAGTCTCTTCTTTTTGTGGTGCTACCTCTTCTGTCACTGGTTTTTCTTCAACCTCTTCTGCTACCTGCAATACATCTGGTTGTTCCACAATTTCTTCCAAAGCTTCGATTTGAGCTTCAGCTGCTTCAACAGGTACAGTCTCTTCTTTTTGTGGTGCTACCTCTTCAGTCACTGGCTTTTCTTCAACCTCTTCTGCTACCTGCAATACATCTGGTTGTTCCACAATTTCTTCCAAAGCTTTGATTTGAGCTTCAGCTGCTTCAACAGGTACAGTCTCTTCTTTTTGTGGTGCTACCTCTTCAGTCACTGGTTTTTCTTCAACCTCTTCTGCTACCTGCAATACATCTGGTTGTTCCACAATTTCTTCCAAAGCTTCGATTTGAGCTTCAGCTGCTTCAACAGGTACAGTCTCTTCTTTTTGTGGTGCTACCTCTTCAGTCACTGGTTTTTCTTCAACCTCTTCTGCTACCTGCAATACATCTGGTTGTTCCACAATTTCTTCCAAAGCTTCGATTTGAGCTTCAGCTGCTTCAACAGGTACAGTCTCTTCTTTTTGTGGTGCTACCTCTTCAGTCACTGGCTTTTCTTCAAACTCTTCTGCTACCTGCAACACATCTGGTTGTTCCACAATTTCTTCCAAAGCTTCGATTTGAGCTTCAGCTGCTTCAACAGGTACAGTCTCTTCTTTTTGTGGTGCTACCTCTTCAGTCACTGGTTTTTCTTCAACCTCTTCTGCTACCTGCAATACATCTGGTTGTTCCACAATTTCTTCCAAAGCTTCGATTTGAGCTTCAGCTGCTTCAACAGGTACAGTCTCTTCTTTTTGTGGTTCTATCTCTTCTGTCACTGGTTTTTCTTCAACCTCTTCTGCTACCTGCAATACATCTGGTTGTTCCACAATTTCTTCCAAAGCTTCGATTTGAGCTTCAGCTGCTTCAACAGGTACAGTCTCTTCTTTTTGTGGTGCTACCTCTTCAGTCACTGGCTTTTCTTCAAACTCTTCTGCTACCTGCAATACATCTGGTTGTTCCACAATTTCTTCCAAAGCTTCGATTTGAGCTTCAGCTGCTTCAACAGGTACAGTCTCTTCTTTTTGTGGTTCTATCTCTTCTGTCACTGGTTTTTCTTCAACCTCTTCTGCTACCTGCAATACATCTGGTTGTTCCACAATTTCTTCCAAAGCTTCGATTTGAGCTTCAGCTGCTTCAACAGGTACAGTCTCTTCTTTTTGTGGTGCTACCTCTTCAGTCACTGGCTTTTCTTCAACCTCTTCTGCTACCTGCAATACATCTGGTTGTTCCACAATTTCTTCCAAAGCTTCGATTTGAGCTTCAGCTGCTTCAACAGGTACAGTCTCTTCTTTTTGTGGTTCTATCTCTTCAGTCACTGGCTTTTCTTCAACCTCTTCTGCTACCTGCAATACATCTGGTTGTTCCACAATTTCTTCCAAAGCTTCTATTTGAGCTTCAGCTGCTTCAACAGGTACAGTCTCTTCTTTTTGTGGTTCTATCTCTTCTGTCACTGGTTTTTCTTCAACCTCTTCTGCTACCTGCAATACATCTGGTTGTTCCACAATTTCTTCCAAAGCTTCGATTTGAGCTTCAGCTGCTTCAACGGGTACAGTCTCTTCTTTTTGTGGTGCTACCTCTTCAGTCACTGGTTTTTCTTCAACCTCTTCTGCTACCTGCAATACATCTGGTTGTTCCACAATTTCTTCCAAAGCTTCGATTTGAGCTTCAGCTGCTTCAACAGGTACAGTCTCTTCTTTTTGTGGTGCTACCTCTTCAGTCACTGGCTTTTCTTCAACCTCTTCTGCTACCTGCAATACATCTGGTTGTTCCACAATTTCTTCCAAAGCTTCTATTTGAGCTTCAGCTGCTTCAACAGGTACAGTCTCTTCTTTTTGTGGTTCTATCTCTTCTGTCACTGGTTTTTCTTCAACCTCTTCTGCTACCTGCAATACATCTGGTTGTTCCACAATTTCTTCCAAAGCTTCTATTTGAGCTTCAGCTGCTTCAACAGGTACAGTCTCTTCTTTTTGTGGTGCTACCTCTTCAGTCACTGGCTTTTCTTCAAACTCTTCTGCTACCTGCAACACATCTGGTTGTTCCACAATTTCTTCCAAAGCTTCTATTTGAGCTTCAGCTGCTTCAACAGGTACAGTCTCTTCTTTTTGTGGTGCTACCTCTTCAGTCACTGGCTTTTCTTCAAACTCTTCTGCTACCTGCAACACATCTGGTTGTTCCACAATTTCTTCCAAAGCTTCTATTTGAGCTTCAGCTGCTTCAACAGGTACAGTCTCTTCTTTTTGTGGTTCTATCTCTTCAGTTACTGGTTTTTCTTCAACCTCTTCTGCTACCTGCAATACATCTGGCTGTTCCACAATTTCTTCCAAAGCTTGGATTTGAGCTTCAGCTGCTTCAACAGGTACAGTCTCTTCTTTTTGTGGTTCTATCTCTTCAGTCACTGGCTTTTCTTCAACCTCTTCTGCTACCTGCAACACATCTGGTTGTTCCACAATTTCTTCCAAAACTTCGATTTGAGCTTCAGCTGCTTCAACAGGCACAGTCTCTTCTTTTTGTGGTTCTACCTCTTCAGTCACTGGTTTTTCTTCAACCTCTTCTGCTACCTGCAACACATCTGGTTGTTCCACAATTTCTTCCAAAACTTCGATTTGAGCTTCAGCTGCTTCAACAGGCACAGTCTCTTCTTTTTGTGGTTCTACCTCTTCAGTCACTGGTTTTTCTTCAACCTCTTCTGCTACCTGCAACACATCTGGTTGTTCCACAATTTCTTCCAAAGCTTCGATTTGAGCTTCAGCTGCTTCAACAGGCATAGTCATTTCTTCATATGTTTGTATGTCCTCAGTCTGTGGAATTTCTTCAAGTATGTCTGCAACCTGAACAACATCTGGTTGCTCAATGACTTCTTCGATTGCTTGAATTTGAGCCTGAGCAGCATCAAAAGGTACAATCAACTCCTCTTGTAGTTTTATATCTTCTGTTTCTGGTTTTTCTTCAACTTCCTCCACTAGTTGTAAAACTACTGGTTGTTCAACAGTTTCTTGAATGGCCTGAATTCGAGCCTCAGCAGCCTGTAATTGTATAGTTACCTCTTCTTTTAAATATATTTCTGTAGTTTCTCCCTTGTCCTCCACTTCTTCCTTTACCTGAACCACCTGAGTTTGTTCAATAATTTCCTCTAATGCTTCTGCTAATGTCTCAGCTGCATCCAAAGGTATTACTTCCTTTGCTTGAGTCTGTATTTCTTCTTTTGCTGGTACTTCCTGAAATTCTTCAAGAACTTCTATAACTGCTGGTTCTTCTGTCACCTCTTCTATTGCTTCTGTCTTTGTTTCAGTAGCAGCAAAGGAAATAATTTCTCTTTCTTTTTGTGAAACTTCTGTTGTGTGAACCTTTTCTTCCATTGGTTCTACAAACTCAGTAGTATCAGCCACCTCTGTTGTTTCTACCAATGCTTTAATCTTTGTTTCAGAAGGCTGCTTTTCATCTGCTATTAAAACAGTTTCTTCTCTCTGTCGTACTTGGGAAAGCTCTAAAATTATTTCTTCTCTTAGTTTTTGTATTTCCTCAGCAAATTCTCTAGATTCAGAAACAACTGCAGAATCCAATTCATCTGGAGCTTGTTTTGATGAAGCTGTGTCTTGGGATGAAGCTTCTTCACTGTCTGCTACATATTCATAGGCTTTAAAAAATTTGAAATAGTTTTATTTTAGAAAATATTAAAGTAGATTTTGAATAAAAATGTTTTACTGTTTTTGTACTTTTTAGCAAATAAGTTAACATCTAATGAAAGATTTAACATGCATATACACAATTTCTAAAAGTTTGGAAGCAAAGGCATATTTGCATGAAAAAAATTTTATACATTTAATTTATAATGATTATCATAACATAAATAAGTACATTGCACACATTAAAATTTTTAAAATATAAACTTTTGATTTTAACTTAAATCTTAGATTCACTGAATTTAACTATCATTTGGCCTTTATATCTGCTATTCTATTAATGCATGAAATACTTGATAAACAACCAAATTATGCAATATTCGTGTTGGCACAACATGTGTCTGTGTGTGTGTGTGAACTGACCAATTTGATAGTTAATGAGTTTTAAAAAATGATGTTGAAGAAAACTAGTGACTGGAGAAGTAGAACCACAAAAACGAAGTGGAACCAAAAACTAGTATTAGGTATGGCTAGGACATAAAAAATGTCTTACAACAAACTATTATATGCCTTCAACATAATAAAAGAACTAGCTAAATTAAGGAATACTAAATGACTTGTCATACCTAACAACATTATACACAGCAGAGGAGGATACTCACTAAGATAAAATGCCAAAAAATGAACAAGAAAAGAAAGTAAAATAAAGGACAAATTACCAGTATATTAAAATAATGGACAAGATGGCCTATAGCTCTGAAAAAAGCAGCAAAATCAAATAAAAACAGAAAACACCTTGCTGGATAAAATGGCTATGTAGCTGCAAACAATTCATAGTAAAAGCTAGTATGTTTCAAATGGTACATTTGCATGTAAAATAGATGTGATAAATAGAAAAGGTTGCTTTGATCAGATAAATCAAAATTTGAAATATTTGGCTCAAAATAATGTATAATTTAAGCCTGTTTTTTGTTTGAACAGACCCCAAAATATTTACAAAATTGAAGGAAAAATACATAAAGAAATATCACAATATTCTCTAACAATATGGTGTACCCTCTGATACACGGCTGCTTGTTCAGTTTTAAGGTTTCTTCTTCCAACAAGATAATGAGCCTAAACATTCTTTTAAATTAGATAAAAAGATATGCTGAAAATATTAAACAGCAAAGTATTCTTCAAAACTTCATGTGGTCACCACAGTCGCCAAATTTAATACCTATAAAACTTTAATATGATGAAATCAACAGAAATGTAAAATCAATGTTGCCACAATACAACACAGGTATGGCAATACATTTCTACAGCCTGAAATGCCCAAACAACCTATTACTTTGATAAATTAATCTACAGAATGCCAAAAAAACCAAAAGTGTTTATTTTTATCAAGTTAAAATGAATGTAATTTGCTTATTCGTGTTACAATAATCACTACAATTCAACAATTCAATCAAAAAACAGTAAACTTTCCTTTTTTGGTCATCGTTCAGTGTAAAAGTCAGTCTTGTAAATAGAAAAATTGGTATTGACAAAAGATATTATATTCAAATATTTATAATAAGTATATTGAAAATTTTGCAAAATGTTAGATATAGATAGATGTATAGACAGGAAGTTTTTTAAAAGATATGCATCATTTTTGCTGTAAGTGCAAATCAGATATACCCCTATTTACATATTTAAACTGTACAACCTGGAAAAACATTTTAGCCATATACTACATTGCTTAAAATACATTTCTGCCTTTCTAGTCAGCAGTATTTTTATTTTAACTTGTACTTTTTACCTCTAATGATATTTGGTATGCCAATATAAAAATAAAAAGTAAACTTTATTTCAAAAGAATTTAAATACTTTAATCATGCCACCAAGAAATGACTATAAGTAAAACTAATCAACCTAATTATCATTATTCCTTCTTCATAACTGGAATCACACATTTTATTAACCATCATAATAAACTTTATCTAAGATAGCTACATGTTATGCATAATATGGATTTCAAGCTTAGACTGCCTACTTTTTGAGAAGTCTAACCAAAGATTTGCCAAAAAGAACCAGTGTCTAAAGTTTTACTATTCATAGTATGATTTAGCATATTCAAGATCTTATTGACATTAAAACATCCTCATATTGCATTAGATTATTAAAGTGCTGTCATTTTTAAAACGCAAATCATTTTCTTCCTTTACCTTTGCTATTTCAGCTGAATCTAGTACAAATTAATGTGCTTTGTTTTTTTGTTTAAGTTTTTTCCAGAATATCTAAGTCTCATATATTTGGTACTTAAAAATTAAATTTCATTTGCCATTTTTGACACCAATCTACAGAAAGGTTTAAATCAAATTGTGAACTCTGAACAAGTAATTTAATATCATCTGCAAATTTCACAATTTTAGACATTCAAGCATCAGTTTCATCTGGGTAAATTAACAAAATAGGCCCAAGAACTGAACCCTGGCATACCTCAAATTTAAAATCTCACATAATAACATCTAAAACAATTCTCTGGGCTGCTACATAAGTATTCATCAATTTATACATACAGTTTTTTTTGTTTTGTTTTTAAGGTTACCACTGATATAGAGCAATTTCATTTCTCTACCAAACATTTATGTAGAACCATATCAATGCTTTATGAAAATCAAGATAAGCAACACTGCTAAACAATTTAAATATTTTGTAAAGTTTCATTTTAATTACCATGTAGATGTAAAACAAAAAAGGGAAACAGTTCCTGCATTAATAAATAAAAACTATATTTACAAAGGATTTTTTGCTGCTGCTTATTTTAAAATAATCTTTGATTCACAAGAAGTAACACAAAGTCAGATTTAATATTTGTTTTAGATACTGACTCTATGGAGAAAAGAAATGTTTTGAAACCACAGTTCTCTGATATCATATTTACTAAAATATATTAATGTTAAAGATGAGTAAAAAAAAACATTATATCTAAACAAAAATATAATTACAATGAAGTTTAAAAGGATACATAAATAAATTTCACTGGGAAATCCTTTTAATTTATATGTTAACAAAGAACAGAAAACTTTTCACTAAATTTTACATAATGGTTATACAAAATTCATTCTATAAAAATCTTAAAATAAACAGATCACAAAATTAAGTCTCTCAACTAACAAAAAAATTATAAAAAGTGGCTAAACGATAAAATCCTGACAATAACTAGTAATCTTATAAAACTGTTCAAGATTGCACTAAAGTAATTATAAATGTGAAAAACTAATGCTTCCTGCCTCTTTGTATCCAATAAATTAAACAAAGCACTATTGAAAATGTGAAACTGCTTTAAACTACAAAAGCAGCATATACATAGCACATTTCCAAAAAGAATATTAAAAAATTTCATAGTTTATCTTTAAACATATGACTATTTTATGTAATTCATCATTACAAAAAAGTGTTCGTACAGAAAAATTAAAAGAAAGAAGAGTTATTTTTTTTTAAATAAAAACAAAAACCTAATCCTGATATGGTGAATATAGGCCAGCTATTTTATTAACATCAATAGGTTGAAGATTTCTAGCATCTTATATTAAAGATGTTTAATGAATCATAATTTTAAAGAAAGAGTATCCTAACCAACACTTAACATGGATCTTGGGCTATCTAGAACTTTTAAAAGATATAATAGCTCATGATAAAAATTTAATGCTTATCAGTAATTTACATTTTTATTAAAATTCAGATTAATGAATTTAAGGGAAGGTTGAGAAATAAATTTTGTTGTGGATAAATAACTTTTAAAATAAGAATGCATACCAACAAATCTCTATAGGTGTGCCAAAGGTTATTTTTTTTTTAAAACCTTCCTGAACCTAAATGCATTATTATACTGTTCATAAGAGGAAAATTAAGGGTTTTTTTTTTTTTTTTCATTGGTGGAGAAGACGCAACTTTAAGACCTATAAACTTGTAAACTACACTGTATACTCCTACTGGAAAATGGGTATACACTCATTGTCTAAAATTATTTTACTCTAGTTTTGTCAGATTTTAAATCACTTCAAATTTAATTGTATTTAGTCATCACCTTTCTTTCATGTAAAAGTGATATTATCAACATTTTAAACTTACAATTTGTTGTGAGAATACTGACCCTATCAATGTTCATTGTCTCTGGATTTCAAGAATATGTAGACAAATATTCAGATGCCCTAGAGACTAAAATATACACACACAAAACAGACAATGAACTACTGGCATAGAAAATAACTACTTTACCATGACTAACATTCTGATGAATATAGAGAAATTTTATCTGTAAAAACAAATGCAATTTTTAATTATGTTTAAAAAGGACATATAATCACAAAAATAAATCCATTACAAAAATAAAACATTACTCAACCAAATATGAAATATTTCTTTTGACATTTTAACATAATGCTTGCTCTCAAAATGCTGGTTTGACTAAAAATAGATAAAGGGCTTTTTTTTACATGTATTTTATAAAATTTTATTTCTGTGGGAAAATTAAGGAATAAGGATAAAAGGCATTTTTCATATAAGAGAATGCTATTTTTTATTTCAAGATAATTCCTTGCTTTTAAATAAATCTAGAAACAGGAAGGATTTTTTTTAAAACTACAATAGGGTATCTATGAAAAATTTCTGCTATACTAATTAGTTTGTTCTAACTCTTTAAATAAAAAAGAAATGAAGTTAGACCGGTTAAAGCGCTACTGGTAATTCTATGCCAACAAAGTAAATTTTTATCAAATATTGCAAACTATAATGGCTTAATAGAATACTTACATTCAACATGTAAATGAGCTCTTGTCACAGCTTTTCCAAATTGGTTTGTGGCTTCACATCTGAATTCACCAGCATCTTGTGGAAATACTTCAACAATTAGTAAAGTGCAAGAACCAGTTTCTCTATCATAAGATGGCTTAAAATCTTGGTTCTCTGAGACAGGCTTATCATCATGATACCAAGAAATTTCTGGCATTGGAATACCTGTAACATCACAATGGAATTTTACTTCCTCCCCATCCATCACCTTTAATGACATAAGACCCCAAGTAAATTCGGGTGCTTTTCCACTGACACCTTCTATGAAGAGCTCAGTCTTTTCACTTTTCTCAATTTCTACATTCTTCTTTAATGAAACAAAAGTGGTAGTCATAGCTGATAAGTTCACTCCTTCAGTAACAGGTATCTGTATTTCTGAGATTTCTGGTTGTTTCTCTTTGGGAATTTGAACAGTTAAATGTACTTTTTCAGCAGGCTTCTTCAGATCTATTACCATTTGTTGTGTATGTATTTCTGGCTGCTGAAACAACTTGTCCTTTTCTACTTTTCTAACAATGGTGTCTCGGGTAAAGGTAATTTGTTCTTCTGGTGCTTGTGACACCTCTCTACTTACTTCTTCTGCCTTTTCTGAAAATGCTATCTCAATCATCTGGGTTTCAGTTGGTCGTTTCATGACGTGTTCTTTCACTTCAACTTCAATTCTTTGAGGTTGAGGAACATGAGTGGTTGGAAAATCTACTGCTGTCTTTTCAGGCTGCAAAATTTTCACTTCAGGTTGTGCAGAATGAATGATCTCTATCATTTCTTTATGGCATTCAGGTCCTTCAATTTGATCATCTTGTAAACTAGACAGCTCTTGAGTCATAATCTGAGTAGATTCTCGTATTTCCGTAAATGTTTCTTCATGAATAGCTGGTTTAGGTAGCTGAAGTTTTAATTCAACTGGTTGTGGCTGCTCTTCTTTACTAATAGTAAGGGTAGTGGTATGACGGTCTTCAGATGGTTCTGTTGAAACAGCTTCAGTTACTTTCTCAAATGTTGTAATGCAAGTTCTTGTTTCTTCAACTGTTGATGATTTTGGGATGTCAAACAAAAGTTCCACTTCAGTTGGTTGTGGCTTGTGTTCCACTCTAACAGTTTCTTTTACAGGTCTATCTTCGGGTAGTTCAACAAAATGAGGTTGTATTGGTTGAATTTCAATAGTTTCTTTATGAACACCATCAGATTCAAATCCTTCACTGTCAGATGTTGCTGTAAAAAAATTAAATAAAAATAATAATAATAATAATAATAATAAAACTTCAGGAAAAAGCGCACAGACTATTAAATAAATGAGTCCATTGAATGTTTTTCCAGCAGTGATTTTGCATCAAAACAAGAGTATAAGAACATTTTGAACTAGGTTTGACCCCCTCCTTAATCTCCACCAAACATTTCTCAAGAGCTAAGAGCTTTTGGATTTGCATATATTAAAACTTTCTATCAGGCCTCCTCTTATAATATACAAATGACATTTTTCACCAACATGTTTAGAATTATTAAAATTAGCAAGGATCCAGTCAGGCTAATGAATAGTAGACATGTTTAGAATTATTAAAATTAGCAGGGATCCAGTCAGGCTAATGAATAGTAGTCTGTATATATATATATATGCACATATTGGTGTTCAAAATTATGAGCCCACCATAAGAGAACAGTTATCTACCTCTTCAATACTTTATTGTATATATATATATATATATATATATATACATAAAATTATAAGAGAAAGAGAGAGGTTTTTAAATAAAATTTACAGGTTAGAAATTAGTCTCCTATGTGTGCACGTGTGCACATATGCACCAATTTTGAAGCCTCTGAAGTTACATGGTCACATGCAAACTAAAAGTGCTCTAAGAGACTACATCTATAGAAGAAGTGATTCCAAGTGTGTAGAAGCATTTTAGACTCACAAATCATCTCTGAAAAAGTAAGGATGAAGTATTCAGGAAAATATCCTACTAGAGACAGGCAGAGCCACTAATAGAAAGCCTATTCCGATAAACTCATACAAAATGATGTAAAAATCAGCATGAAGCCCAAATATCCCAAAACAGGAAGTCAAAATGGTATTCACTAGGTTAATCTACAACCTTAATTATGAAGTGTCTATACCAGTAAACTATTAAATAAAAGACATTTGTACTTGTAATTTTACTTAAAATCTCACCAGAATTTGTTTTTTAATTTATGTTATGATATGCTGTAAGAATACTTGTATGTTACATACTCTTTTAGTAAATTTTATATTTTTAATTTTGTTTTTAATGTAAAAATTCACTTTTAAACATGAAAAATATTGAATATTTGAATACTAAGTCATTCTAAACACAAGATGTGCATACATTTTAACATTTGAGTAGAACATGTATTGTTGATAGAAAATTGGATGCAGATTGATGGTAAGCAAAAAAAAAAAAAATTGTTTAATAATAGGACTATGCACCCAGTTTAGAATCTACAAGTAAATCTTTAAAAAAAAAGTATTAAATATTTTAACAAAATTTTCTAAATTTCATGACTTCATTAAATGAGAAACTCACTAATGACAGTAAGTCGAGATGAGGTAATTGTCTCTCCATATGCATTTGTTGCTGAACAAGTGTATTCCCCTTCATCTTCTGGAAATACTTCAACAATAATGAGTACACTCTCCCCTTTAGTATAGTCAACTGTGATCTGAAAGTCAGAACTAGACTGAATTTCTTTGCCATCATGAAACCATGTGATCTTTGGTCGAGGATAACCATGAAAACAAACACGAAAGATAACTCTTTCGCCATCTCTGACTGTCTTGGGCTTCAGCAATTCAGAAAATTCTGGCACTGTTGGTTGTTCTTCAGGTACTTCTGTTACCACTAGCGATTCAATTTTCTTTGGAGCTGTGGATACTGAAGGTTCTAATTTTTCTGTCTCAGGTTTAGATTCAGGCTGAATTTCCTTTTCAAGAGCTAAAACAAAATAAGAATAAATATTTTAGTAAACAGAAAATCACCAAGACCTGTAATAAATTTTAAAAAATAAAAGTAAAATAAAATAAAATACAAATAAATAAATTTCATAAAACATATCGTAAGTTGACAATCTTTGCTGCTATGTTTCTGTAATGGATAGGTGGTTAGAGTAAAAATTTGCTCAGAAGATAAGAAAAAATATTAACTTAAATATCAAAAGGCCCCTAATCACTTAAAAAAGAGATCCTTCATAAATATAATTCATTTGTTCTATTTTCTTTATTCATTTTTTCTTTCTACTTTCTCAACAGTTTTTGTTAAATTGTTTCATTTCAGCTTATTAATTCTAATGATATTAGCCTGGCTTGTGATTTTTTCTTTTCTTTTAATATCTAAAGTGGAGAGCTATTAGTAGAATAGAAGCCAGACAGTCGCAGACCCAGGTGATGAAACAGATAAATGTGAACTGACATATAATTTCTTTTCTACAGACTCAATTTCAAGGGCATGGAAATATGGTCTGTAGCTCAGTTAAAAAGTCAACCATGAGTCACAATCTTAGCAGATGACTGCTGTGTGTCACTGTTGGCATAGCAAAGCAGAACTTAACCACAGGCCAAAACTTGCTTCTGACTTCTCTACAACATCAGAAAAGTTATTATTTGAGACTACCTATGGTAGTATCCCCTTAACCTACTTCCATAGTGGTTGAGCTGGTACCATGCAAGGGGTAGCCTTCAATGTGGAACACACAACTAGCCCATAATCCTCATGGAAAAAGTTCATTAGAGTGGAAGAGTGTGATAGTCTGGGCAGAAAATTCAGTGGATGGGCATACAGATCTGCATATGTTTCAGAGAAGTGCCATGACTCTAATGATATATAAGGACAAGTTTTTTTATCCTTATGTCAGACCAAACACAGGTAGGTTCAATTGGAAATAACTTCATTTAATGGATAATACCTGTAGGGCATATGTAATCAACCAATATTTTCAAGACCAAACCAATATCCATATAATATGGCCAACACACATTCTACTTTGTTAAATCCTATTGAGAATATTTAGAATGCTTTGAGAAGACATTTTTCCTCCTTCCAACCCCCCATCAAGATTACTCCAAAGACTGAAAACAATGATGATAAAACAAATTTTATTTTTCACTGTTCTCATTGATTGGGTTATAAACAGCATGCAAAAAACCACTCTGAGTCATGTACTGCAATGAAGACCACATTCCTTACAGACTACCACAAAATTTCATTAGTGTACATTCATTATGGAAGGATTCTTTCTGTTTTCTGATTTGATCCTGCTTGTTTCCCTATACACCCCTTATAAACCAATGTAATATTTAATTATATTTCAATGTAAAGAACCTTTTGCTTTCTTGGTTCCTAAAATGTCTATCTTCTTGTAAAAATAATTTTTTAAAATTGAATATTGTAATGTTGCATTAAGCTAAAAATAATAAAAAACTGCCAAGTAAAACTGAAAGCACAGACTATCATTCTTTACAGATATAGGAAACTGTGAAAACTGCCAGTGGCTATCTAGGAATTTATACACCATAGTTAAGTGATTTCTCTTAGGCAGTTAGTTCAATAGTAATAAATATATTACATCAATCATTGTGCTGGTTTTACCTATGGCTAATTTCAAAAGAATGCCATGCCAACCAGCCATAAACTCAAACAATAAAGTTTCTGACAAAGCCAATATTAATTTCATTTAAATATAAGATTATCTATAAATTAATACTTACATTTAACATTCATAGTAGTTTTACTCAGTGCAACTCCATATTTGTTTTCTGCCCTGCATATATATTCTCCAGAATCTTCAGGTAAAACATTCACAATGTGTAAAATATAAGTGGTGTGCTCTCTTAAAACCTGCATGTGAGCTGACGGCACAATCTCTACTTCATTCACATACCATAACACATTTGGCTCTGGTTCTCCAGAAAGTATGCATTCCAGTCTGCCAAAAACAATATTAGAAATATTTCAGCATTTATAAATAATAAAGTAAAAACAACATAACAAAATTTGTAAAAGTTTCCACTAAAAATTAGCATTATTTTTTATTTTTTTAATAACCTGCTCAACTAATCATTTTTGGCAGAAATGTAATCTAGAGTTTCATAATTTCATATAGATAGAGTACAGATTGGTACTGTATTTTAGGTGGGAACTTTACAGTTCAGCTAACTTTCACTAAGAAAATATTTATGCAGATATTTGACAAAACCTCAAGGAAGATCTGAAGGATGGAAACTTCAGCTTCTGCAGTAGTGGAAATACTTAAATAAAAATTTTCTTCTATAATGACAATTGCTTTTCTCTTCACTTCAAACTTGAGTCAGATAGCATTTTATAAAGGGCTGGTCTTCAAAGTACTCTAGTGTATTAATGCACTTGCAAGATCAGTTTTCCTGTACAATGAAGTTCCATTTTTACTAAATAATCAAAATGTAAAAAAACAAATGTATGTTAATCTTTGTTGGAAAAAAGTAGTATAATATTATATAGTATGAAAGAAAGCCAGAAAATACTTTAAATACTTGTACATGTTACCAATTCTGTTTTATGTCTTCTAATTTCAATAATGTTTTAGATCACATTGTATGTTATACAAAAGAGCACAAATGGAAGCAAATTATCGCAATCTACAATCTTGATAGACAAAAGTTTTATAACTACCAAATAATTTTCTAATATACATACTTTTTGTTAAAGCAAATTAATATTCATTGATGCTGAGGTCACTTAGCAGGTTTCAATTTATATCTAAAGTGCCAATGCATCTTAGTAGCTTATGTAGATAAAAAGCAAAATCAGTAAAATAAAGAACCAATACTATTATTACAAGTTTTTATCACCTTCTGAAACTAATTTACATTTTTAAAATTATTATTTTCTGTGAACTTACCTTACTGTATCTCCTTCGTCAACTTCTATAAAAGGTGAAAGTGGCTCAGTAAACTGTGGAGACACCTCAATTATAGAAACATGACGTTCATCCACAACTTTCACTTTAGGTGGCTCTTCTTGCTCTGTGATAACAGTAGTTGTAGCTGTTCTCACTGTTTCAGTTGTTACAGTCTCCATTGTAGTAGTAACAGATTCCTCTTCTGAAACAGCTGCAAAACAACATGCCAGAATTGCATCTAATTACATTCAAATAAATAAATTGTATATCCAACAAGGAAAATTAGACGTCAGGAAAAACAATAGTACAGAGTGGCATATTAAAAACAAACTTATATTTAGATGTTTAGGTACTAATAATGCAATTACAAGATTTTTTTTTCATGAATATTTTTTCAAAAATTGTGTGCATATTTTATGGCTTTTATGTCTGAGGTTAGTTCTTGACCACATTGGAAAGTAAGTGGTCAAGCATTAATATTTAGTAACATAAAAGGATTTAAAGTTAATAAAACTGTTATTTATTAGCACAAAAAAATTATTTTATAGCCTTAAGTTAATATCAAAACCACAAAATTCTCAAATCTACAAACTGTCTTCCCAGTATTTTGTAATTATATTAGCTTGTTTTAAATATAGAAATAAAAAGTATTCCCAACATCCATTCTCACTTACTGTATGCAATCCAAAGGAGATTCTTGGAGCTATTTCAGTTATTATTTTATTAATGGGTAGTTAAAAATTGACTCTCAGAATTATGTTAAGCATTTTTGAAAAAAACAAAAAAAAAACAAAAAAACAACAATAGAGATATTATAACCCATGTAATAAAAAAGTTACATGGGCTTATAAAGCAATACAAAATATGTATATGAAAGGTAATAAAAATCTGAATAATTAATTTTTTAATTAAACAATAACAATTTAACTCAATAGAGTTTAGAATAAACAAGAGTAGCTAT
Source organism: Nautilus pompilius (assembly GCA_018389105.1). NCBI lineage: Eukaryota > Metazoa > Mollusca > Cephalopoda > Nautilida > Nautilidae > Nautilus > Nautilus pompilius. The sequence continues at coordinate 467,791 of JACATO010002171.1, forward strand.
CAATTCATCAGAAATTATGACAAAATTCATTAATAACAGGACATTGTGTACCTTGCAATTTCCACAACTGCTCTCTTAAAAAAAGAAAGAAATTCCAACAAAAGTGAAGACTCAAAACAAATGAAAATGTATTTTGTTTTCTTTTACTGTCCTTTTTATGATCATTTAATAATTTAACCATGATAATAATCTACCTATGCTTACAAATAAACTGTTTTCATGTAGTTATTTATTCCTTTTAAGTGGGGGTCATCTTCATTTTCTGTATTACTCTGCATACATTTGTAACCATAAATATTACTGCATGATGGTTAAATACCAATTTATAGGATTAAAGTATTTTATATTTTTTTAAAATATATGTTTTTAAAAGCATTAATTATTAAATGTACAAAGATAAGATACTTTGCATGCAAGGTTGTTGCTAACATTCAGCTTGGTTTAGCATTATCTGTAAATTTCAATATATTCCTCTTATCAATACACAATCTCATCTTGTTAAAAAATGATTTCTGTCTCACAATCTTTCTAGATATTTCTTTTTTTTTTTCATTCTTATAATTTAGTTTATATAGAAAACAGTAAAAGTTCAATCCTTCAATTTCTTATTAATTATAAATCTAGTTTAATATCTTTAAGATGCTGTACTTACTTTGTACTATTATAGTTGTAGATGTCATTGCTTCACCATAAATGTTAACTGCATGGCAGGTATATTCACCAGCATCATCTGGAAACACTTCAACAATTATCAATGTACATACACCTGTATCTCTTTCAAATGTAACTCTGAAATCTGCACTTGGTTTTATCTGAATCTGGTCCTTATACCAAGTAACCTTAGGAACTGGAACAGCAAACACTTTGCATGTAAGTACAACTTGTTCTCCATCCTGCACTACTCGAGGCATTAAGGTCTCAATAAATTCTGGAGGAATTTCTTCAGCCACAGCCTCTGGTTCAGTTATCTTACTGACCATTTCCTCTGGACTCACTGATTCAGAGGGTTGAATCATTTCTTCAGAAACTTCCTCTGGCTTTTCTTCTTCCATTAAAGGTTCATGTGCTTCTAGTTTTGGTTCTTCAGCCACAGGTTTTGGTTCCTTTGGTTTTGGTACTAGCACAGTAAGATTTGCTGTGGTAGTTGCCCTTCCAGCTGGATTAGTTGCGACACACACATATTCACCTTGATCCTCTGGAAGTGCCTCCACAATGAGGAGGCTAATGTTACCAGTTTTTTCATTGTATGAAATTACATACTCATCATGTTTATCAATGTTTTGACCATTATGTGACCAAGAGATTTTTGGAACTGGTCTGCCATCAACTCTACATGTCAATAGCAGTTTCTGTGTGTCAACAACTTTGATATCTGGCTGGAGAAGTTCAACAAACTGTGGTGGGCACAACTTCTCAGCAGGTGATGGCTCTATATGTGCAGGTGGTCTCTCTGGAGATGGTGTCAATTCTTGTACAGCTGGTTCTAAAAATAATAATTGTGAATAACATTTTATAAATTCATTTAATAAATTTCAATATAATCAAAAATTACTAATAGTATCTTTTTTAAAGATAGCAACAATTTTCATAGGTTAAGCACTTACTACCATTCCAGCTTCTTTTTTTTTCAGCTAATAAAATAAAACTAAAAATTATCAAAACTACTGTTTTTAAAGTCATTTTGGTCATTATACTGTATATATTTGTACATCTATATTTAGTAAGGAAAGTTTAATTTTGTTTTTTTTTTAATTTATATATTCATTAAACCAGCTATTGATAAATAATTTAAAAGAATTCCTTACCTTGCACATATAGTGTAGTACTACAAAATGCTTCTCCAAGCTCTGAGACTGCTCTGCATGTGTATTCACCAGTGTCCTCAGGGCCAACCTCAATTATAAGCAGCTTACTTTTTCCAGATTCATAGAGAATTTCATAATGTGGGGAAGGTTTTATTTCCACTCCATTGACATACCAAGTAACAACTGGTGGTGGATGAGCCTCAATAGTACACTCCAGTCTGAATAAACAACAAAAAATATAAAAATGAATAGAAATAATTCATAAAGTGTTTGATGTTTTCAACATGCCAAAAAGTTACCAAACTATGACCATAAATCTAATAAATTTTTTCTCTTTTTTTTAAAATCAAAAATACTATAAAAATCATTATAAACATGTTATCTATACAGTCATGTTAAAATTTCAGCCTTGTTTTTTAGCATTATTCATCAAAATAGGTTTAAATTCTCAGAGTATAAATCAATAGCATTAGAAAACAGTCTCTACATGCAGCATAACATTGTTCAAATGCAAATTTTGTCATAAAGTAGTATAAAAGATACTTAATGAATTGCCGCAAATGTGTCATGTCTTTACTTTAACATAAACTATTAAATCTTTCAAGGTTAATCCTAAGTTTCAAAGAAAAAAAACTTGAAAACATTTAAGAAATATTTATATTCTTTTTAGTCAGTGCTTCCAGCACTTTACTCAAAAAAATCAATACAGTTCATTAATATTAATGTCCTGATACAAACAACCAACCAGTCTTCACAGACATAAATTGCTAAAAAAAAAAAAAATATGTATACAGTTGTCCCATGGTATTTGCGGGGGTTACGTTCCTAGAGCACACATGAAGAATGAAAAACCGCGAATATTGGACATGGTCCATAAAAATGCCTATAAATGACAATAAACATCAAAATATAACGTAAAATATAATTAAAAATATAAGTAAATATATAATAATAATTTAATAAAAAAAAAAACACTCAGAGAAACACTCAGCGAAACACTCGAGATAGCTACACGCAGTAAACTGGGATGATGCAGGGCTGCTGGGCTGCATCTGCCTCAGACAGTGCCTTGTGGGCAGCAGCCAATCAGCAGCAAGGAGAAATGAATAACGCTCTCGGATTGGCTACTTTCAAACCTCCAGCCAATAGCATTTATTTTATATTGATATTTTGCTGAATTTACATTACAAAATTAGTAAATTATATTGTTATTAATAATTTAGCGTGAAAAAACATATATTGCCATGAAAAAAGCCATAAAAAATCACGGAAGATATTTGCAATTCTGCGAATATGCGTGGGTTTCCACAAACAATTATTAGTTACGTTCTAAGGAAAATTCCGCGAATAACCGGGGCCGCGAATGCCGAACCGCGATTATGTGGGGGTCAACTGTATTTATAATTTTTCTTAATGTGATGAATATATAGAAATTTTCCAATTTACTGCATAAGCAAGAAGGTTGTGTACTATCATTCAGCAACCCTGTGCAACTGATTTTTCTCAAAATAGTGTCAAAGTAAACTCTATAAAGCCAAATGGCAAACTCTATATATTAACAAGCACAATGGCATTAAAGGAAGTAACATTCTGTTCATTTAACATTGCTAGTATTGCAAACAAGTCTGTAGAAGCATTATTGTTGCCAGTTTGGTCCATAGAACTGATGGAAAAACATCAGTTATAATTAAAGTAGAAAAGGACACATAAAGAATGAATGGTTAATCAGTAATTAGGAAAATGTGAAAAGACTGTTCATTTTTATCCATATAATTTCATGAGATGACAAATGCTGATGAGCAAAAAGTCCCAAAATCTGTAAAGTTTTCAGATGTAAACATCAACTAAACAAATCTTAACAAGGTCTCCATGTTTCATGGCCAGATCAGACAAGTGTGCCACACATACCTCAATGCACCTATCACTATAACCTTCCATGTAAAGTTGACTGCATGGTAGTGTCGTTAACTACAGTCTGTTATTCTCAGATTATGTTTTTTTGAAAAAAATAATAACTGATATTTCTTCCATTAAGTATACTATTTTTCTTCTAAAACTGCATAGTGTACAACTACTACTCTATAATCAGTAAGTTTTTTAAATGTTGTTATATCACATTTGATGAACAGCTAGAAGATAGTTATATTAATAAAGTAATATACCTTGCTATTCCACGCTCACGAACAAATATTTCTGGTTCCATAGGTGCCACAAAGACTGGTCTGATTTCCCGAACTTCTCTTGTAAAAATATGCTCCTCTCGTTGAACAGTAGTTTCCTTTCTAGTGACTGTTATACTGTCTGTCAGATCTTCTGGTAGTAGTTCAACAACCTTTTCTCTACCTAAAAAATTGCACAAATTATCCAATGAAACTAAACTAACAAAATAAAGTTCATAAAGAAAATTTAAAACTCAAATTGACGAGATGGATAGACAGAAGTTCTGCAAATTACTGTGCTTTTTGTTGCCTTTTCTATAGCAATTAAGACTACTTGGAGTTTAGCCAACCTCTATGTAAAGTAAATAGTTTATTACTAATCCAGATATATTTATTTATTAGCTTTTGCAGCCTAAGAAACACGCACCTTTCAAAATAAGAGTTGTCCGACAAGTCACTTCACCAAGCTCATTTTCTACCTTGAGAATATATTCACCAGAATCTTCCTCATGAATGTCTATAATGATGAGCACTAATGTATTGCCCTCCTGTACAAACCGGTGTCTATCTGATGGCATAACCTGAATATCATTCACATACCACGTTGGTCTTGGTAAAGGATAAGCTTCAACAATAGCTTCCAGCCTAGAAGACAAAAAATATATCAAATTTATTTAATCTGAAGTTAAAAAAAAATTACAAAGCAAAGCAAGTAACCAACTATAAATGTAATAAATGGCCAAAAAATTGTATGTATGTATCTGAGTCAAATTTTAGATTTATATATAGTAAATCAGTAAAAACTCATTACCTAGTAGTTTCACCAATTTTAACTTCAATGAATGGTGCAAGTGGTTTTCTGAATTCTGGAGGTCGTGTTGGAATAGTTTTTACTGGCACTTTCTGACTTAATTCCATCTGTGTTCGAGAAATTACATCTTCTGGTCTCTCAATGTGATGTTCTGTAAATGAGAATAAACACTTTACTGTGCATACTCTTTATTACTATTATGTACACTAACTTCAATACTATGCTTATTAAAGGTTAAACATGCCTAAGTCTGACAAGAACCAAACCCAGGCCCTCAATAATGGCAGGCAAGTGTACTATATACACAGTAGATTAAATAAGCACACATTTACTAATTAATAGAGTACTGGCATTTAAGTCATGCATAAATTTATGATTATGAATTTAGAAATTGTGTTGTTGTTGTTCCAGTACCAAGTGTCTTGGAAGATGCATTAAAACCTTAAATTAAAGTCAAAAAACCAACTGCTGATTAGTTGATAAAGTCAATCAATGGATCAAATCTTGAACATCAGATACATTTCCTCTTAAATCCCAGTCGAGATATTAGAGTTGGTTTTATCTGGCCAAATAATTTCAGCAGTCACAAGTCTAGAATGTTTTCCTGACAAACAAATTTATAATACATATAAATTATGTTCATAAAACAATATTTTTTAAAAAATAAAATAAAAAAGGTGTCAGAGTGAAAGAGAAAAAAGCTAATTACTTACTGGACAATAATCAATGGATGAGCAGAAGAAAAAGTGTATCCATTGTTCATGCAGTCTATTATCAAACAATCCGCAATCCATGCATTGTGGTTTTCAAGCATCAGAGTATCTGGATGGCATGCTTTCAAAAATCTCTAAACTCAAATACTTATGTTAATTTACAATTAATTTATCAAAAAAGAAAATCATCGTACAAACAATGCTTGTACCCAAAGCATTTTACTGATTAGCAGTGTGCAGCCATGCAACATTTTATGATTAGAAATCTTTTTCCATTTATTTTATTTGACAAATATTTTTAAAACTCAACATACCATAATCTGAAGAGATCAAAATTAAAAACACTACCATTAAATCAGTTTAGTGTTTAAAAACATTATATAGTTTTAGAAATATAGACAAGTTTTACAGTATGTACTAACAAATATAAATTTAAATAACTATTTAAATTCAAACTAATTTTTTTTTTTCTTTTAGAGAAAAAATACTTGGTTTTTCAAAGGAATCACAACACATTTCTCATAAAAAAGTTTATTTTCATATATTTGAGGCTTTATTCTAACCTCCACATGTCATCATACAAAATATATTATATATAAATATTTCTATAAAAAACCTCATGATTTAATGGAAACTCTAATATAAGTTATTTTTTGAAAAAGCCAAAACTAAAAATTTAATTATAAATACCAAACACAAATCTACTTCAGTACCACATCCAACACTGATTTAAAAACAAAGAACAACTAAAATATTAGTTGCAAAATAGACAGAAAGCCAAATAAATTGCACATTTAAATAATAAAGTTATTTTAAAAAATCTTTTAAAAACAGAAAAACAACAACCTTGTTTATTTAGTACCATAATTTATATTGCTAATAAAATGACAAGGTAAAAAATATTTTCCGTAATAATTCACCTGAAAAATGTTCATTAAAACTGCATGCTTTGTAAGTAGAGATATGATCTTTCTGCATGCAATTTTCTTTTATGACTAACATTCATCGTACCTTGTACATAAAATTCAGCAGTGCATTCAGCTACACCAGCACAATTCTTTGCACAGCATGTAATGAGGCAGCTGTCCTCTGGGAATGCCTCTCTGATAGATAGCACAGTTGTGTTGGCAATTCGTTCAATCTAAGAAAAATAAGTGCAGCCAAAATGAAAATGTTCAACACATACAACCAATTGCTCCTGATGTAAGATGTTTCTACATTAATACCATAAACTTTAGTTTAAGTGCACATCACTGTTGCTACTATTGCAATTCATTTTATGAATAAAAAGCAAAATCAATTTTGATGATAATATACTGAAGTATCACGTTACTTTTCTTTACATTTCAAATTAGTTTTAATTAGACAGTTAATAAACAATATACTGAACTTAGATGATAATAAAGCTTCAAGTAAGATGTAGATAGAAATTTCTTTTACAACTGAAACAATGTAGATTCATATAAAGCATTTTTTAGAATGTTAAATAGTTTTTGATTAAGAGAATATTTATATTTAGGACCATTAGTTAAAGTTGTTTTATAGGTGAGCAGTTATAAATCTAAAGCATCATCATGTAGCAACAACAAAAAAAGGAAATTAACATTCCCTTGTATACAATTTTAATTGCTCTTTTTAATTATTTGGTAAGTAGTCACAACAGTAACTATCATCCACAAGTTTATCACTAACTATTTCTCAAGATACCTCTTGAACCTGAATTTTATTTATGAAATGCATTATTACACCAAAGATTTTTCATTTCAATTAAAAAATTTGTCTCTATTTTTATATTTTGATTTTTTAAATGTCAGCAAATAAAAGTCACATTAACTGAAAAAATATATTCCCAAAAAACACACAAATGAACAACAAAGGCATTGTGGAAATCTGGAAATTTCTATTAAAATATCTTATATGTATACTTGATTTTTCTTTTATGAAAAAATTTCAAATTGAAAAAACAACCAAAAGCACAAAATATACATGTTGAAACATGTATATGTCAAATGTATGTTAAATAAAATATAAATTCACTCTTCTACTTAGAAAAAATTTTTTTTAACAATTTCTTCCATGTATTAGTCTTTATTCCGAAAGCTTCATAAAATTTAAGTACGATAGTAGATTAAAGAACAGATAAACTTTAGTATTCATTAAAATTATAACGTTTGTAATGAGTTAGTAATGTTATGAAAAATGTTATTTTGCCATTTCTAGTTTGTATTGCTTTATACCTTGAAATCCCTGCTATCTTGAATTATTTCTGCATTCCTAAGCCAAGTAATCTCAGGTTCTGGTAGACCAGTAAAAATGGCTTCAAAACGAGCGGGATTTCCTTTATCAACTACAGTGTTGGTTATTGGTTTAATGAAGCTGGGTGGTTCAAGCATGGTCTCTAAATGGACTGGTTCTGGCTCACTTTCAAGTCCTTTAAGATATAAATTTCATAGACAATTTTAGTACATTACATTTGAATAGTTACTAAATATTGTACATATTTTTGGCAAGTTTTATCCAAACAAATTTTTCCTACTGAATTCAAATTCAAATGGTGAAGTGCATTAAAAAATGAAATGAAAGCATCATTCAAATAATACATAAACAGTATAATGATGAAATAATTGACACAACTTGCTTGCTTACTATATTTTTCCTTAACCAGAACAGAGCAAAAGAACAAATTAATACCTAAATATAGCTGCATAGACAATAAAAATAGCCAATGATAGTTAGAACCAGCAAGTAATTAAATTATTTTATAGTATTTAGAAAAAAATAATTTTAAAATATATTATACTGTAATTTAACAATGCTTTTAAAATTAATTAATTTTAAGAAAAACTATTTAATTTACCAACATAGCCTGTATTTTATCAATCAGTAAAAATTATTCCGAACACAATATTCAGTCTCTTAAGTTTAACAGCTATTGGTATTGGACTATACAAAAATTTCTACCTACCATGAACTTTCAGTATTGCAATACAAGAAACTTCTCCAGCAACATTTCTAGCCACACAACGATAGGATCCACTGTCTTCCGGAAATGCTTCTAATAATGTTAAGCTGTGCACACCATCTGGTGTAGAAATCATCTTGAAATACTTAGATGGCTTCACAACTATGTTATTGCAATACCAAGTGATAACAGGAGCTTGAAAAATAAAAAAAAAATGTCAATCCTAAATAATTGTGTTTCATTTTAAACATTCTGCAAGCCTATATGATATAGTATCTGAAAATAATATACTTATTTCAGAATTGAAATGTTGGCATTATCTGTACTTACCATGCACACATTCATAAATATTTGAATTTTTTATTTTATTTCTGTGTTATTGTTTTTTTTTTTTAAATGAACAAAAAGTGGCAAGGATCAGTGTATAATTAAAATTAACAAAAGATAAATTTAGTACATTTTTCAAATAATTTTATGAGTTGAAAAGTGATTATCCTTTCACAGAGACACTCTCAATCAAGTACGGATTTTCAGGAACATTGTTCTGTTGTACTACTAGCAGCATGTACTACAGCAAGAATCTATATAGAATATTTTGCACCATTAAATTTTCCTTATTTGGAGAAGCCAAAACTTACATGGTGTAGCTGTTATCTTGCATTTAAAGGTCACAGATTCACCCTCTTCTACTTCAACATTTTCAGGCCAATCACAAACAGTAGGAACTTGAGCCTTCACTTGTTCTGTCAATCGTATGGATGCTTTTGATTCTTGAGATTTTGTTGGAACATCTGGTACTAAAGATAATTAGAAACACACTTGTATCAAGTTATAACAAAAACAATATATACTGCAACAAGATACACCATGATATTGCTTAAGACCAAATACTGTCAACCCTATAAACAGCCTATATTTCCATATTAAAACACAAAAGAGGTGTTTAAGGACAGAAACTTTAGAAAGAATTTTCTTTTCTGAGTAATATCTAAAGTACTTTTAAAACTTTTTTCTTTCTACTTAACAAACTGAAGAGCTACGGAAAGACTAAGCTCAAGATCTACTGCTGCTATGTTTGCACTGCAGCATTTCATAATTCAGTACCAGTCCAGATATTATATACTCTTGCTGTTGCTTAAATTAGGAATGTGACTCTGTTAGTCTGAAATGATTAAAAAACATCCTATATCCATGATAGGTTCACTGGCAAAATTTTAATAATGTGAGAACTTCAAACTGATACTTTTTATACTCAAACTATATGCACAAATCAAATTTTGCAGAACTTAGTAGATTCCATGATTCATTTCAGATGACAGTCATGTCTGCCATATCTCAAATTACTAAAAAATTCCAGAATCTCGCAATGAAAGTCTGATAAAGACTCACAAAATTACAATATTGGCAATTACAAACTAGTACCTGTTTATTATGTCTACTCGTGGTGATCCTAAACTTTACAAGAAGTTATAAATAAATATGTTAACCTGTTTTAAAAATGAATTAAAATAATTAATATGTGATTAATACATCAGCACCATTTTTCCTATAAGGGGTACATTTAACATTTGCATCAGTAACAAACATATACTAAGAGATAAAGATAATCTTTGTTTGTACTTAATCATTCAGCCAAGATAGTCATCTGATTCTTTTTACCAGTTATTTAAAAAATAAAGAACTTTTTCTAAGTGATAATAATGGTTTTTTTCAAAACTTCTAAATGTTTTTAAAATTACTTTTGTTTTGCTATCCTACCAACATAAAAAAATTGTGATTTAGCCTCAGATTTATTCATTATTCCTTGCTTTTGTATGTCTAGAAAAATATAAGCATCAAAAAATTCTTTAAAAAAAACCATAAAAATTCATTATTCAGGAACTCAATTTCAGATTAAAGATAGACAAATCTACTAACCATCAACTGTAAGTCTAGCAGTGCAAGTAGACTTTCCAACACTGTTAATGGATACACATGCATAAAATCCTGCATCTTCTGGTTGTATTTCAAATATTAGAAGTGTATAATGGTCTTCTTCATGGATGAATTTCCACCTATTGCTCTCTGGCATTGGTTTGCCATTCTGCATTTAAAGAAAGTAGTTTTGTAAAGTATAAAATTATATAATTCTATTCTTTGTATTGATTTTTTTTATTACAATATGTTGTACAGCTACATATGATGCTACTATTTTCATATTGTGCATATATTTCACATTTTAAAAGGTATTAAAATTGAGTAATCAGCCAGATTTAGCTTTGTTTATAAAATATTGCCATCAACATTTTATACTATTTAATTATTTCCAGGCAGAAAACCACCATGGCTTATTAATTACAGTTGGCCATTTGCTTCACTTAATTATAATTATGTTGCTAAAGACATTTTCTAATGCCAGACCATGCAGGTAAACCATGTCAAAAATTATCAGAACAGCTTGACTTTTTTTTTTGTTTGCTACTTCATTTCATGTTAAAATGAAGAGAAATAAAAAAAAAATTATTAACAAAATTAAAGTAGACTAGGATAAAAATAAAGTTGGTGTTAATATGTTATTCACAAAGCTATGTTAAATTTTATTCTCTTACATTTAATATCATTAAATCTGTTCCAACCATCTTAATAGTAAAACTAGTTTTAAAGCCTATATTTCAGCAATAACTTCCTGTCACTATCAAGATCAGAGAAGTAGCTGCTTTGGTGAGAAAAGATCAGTTGTGTTAATTGCTGAAAACTATCAACTGAAAAGTGTTAATAATAATAATAATAATAATAATAATAATAATAATAATAATAATAATAATAATAATAATAATTAATAATAATAATAATAATAATAATAAAAAGATTTAACAAAAAAAAATACTGAACCAGCAAGTCATAGGTTCAAAACCACCATGTGGCACTAAAAAGAAAAAAGAACCACCAGCAGATAATAGTATAAATGCAAATTATTAGTTTTCAGTTAAACAATCATTTGAAGAAAACTAATTTTGATGGTGGAAACAATGAATGATCACTAAATATGTGTTTAGAAAAAGATCTAACAGTGAGTTAAAAAGTTCAAGTGTTATTTAGATTCCAAATTTTAGCATTTTTCAAACATTCAAGACATGGATATCTAAACCCTGCGAGAAACAAAAATACAACCTTTTGCCAGTGAACTTCTGGCTTTGGCCTTCCAGTAACTTGGCAGTCAAATGTTGCAGGTTCTCCTAAAATCACCCTGTTATCTCTTATCAGATTTCGAAACTCCGGTGGTGTGTCCTTTTCTGTCTCTTCTTCCTCTGTTAACATACAAGAAAACAATAGTTTAAAGAATTTTGTTTTAATTAAATATTAAATCTACAACAATAAAAGATTACTCTTCAAATTACTCAATCTAGTGACATCACACAAATGACCCTAACAGAACAAACATATTTCTGATTCAAGTCATTTTTAATTCATTAATCCTATTTTTATTTTCTTAATTATCACAATGTGTTGATTACATAAGATGAGAAATTATTCACTAAAGCATATAGATTTAGTAAATAAAAATGTAATGAATTATACTTTTATCAACTAGGAGATTTCTTTAAAATGCTGCAGCATGAAACATTTACCTAACCAATTTTAAAATAAATTTTTTAATAAACTTTTTTTTTTTGTTGACAATTCAGATGCTGGCTTGTTTGTTTTTCTTTTACTGTTTTAATTAATAATTTCAGTGATTTTATATATTTTACAAAACTTCCTGTAGGAAATAAATCAAATAATTTTATTTTTCCACTTTTCTTTTTAATTCATTGTCATGAAGATTGATAAATAAAGTGATAATTAATGCATAAAAATATTTAACCATTAATTTATCATGTCAGTTTAATGCAATACAGATCTACAGTATTCCATTTTTTTTTTTCTAAAATTGAATCATTATGAAATAAAATAATTTGGACTTACCTACAACAGTCAGCTTAGCTTTGCACTGGGTCATACCATACCAGTTGTAGGCTTTCACAGTAAAAGTGCCAGTGTCTTCAGGAAATACCTCAGGAATGTGAAGAGTACTAATGGTTTCTGTTGTTCTGATCTAAATAGAAATATAAAGATTTAAATTAAATTAAATGATAAATGTTTGAAATTCCTATTGTATAAAATTTAGAAAATGAAATTTCAGTTAAGAAAATGAACAGATTTTCCCCTCAAGTAATTCACCCAAGACATGCACATATGTAAAGTACTCATTTTAGGAAATAGGAGCCCTGATCAACAACTGCGCAAAACATTCAGTAAAACATTGTTTAAAAGAAAGAAAGTCATTTGGAGATTCAGTATAATAAAATTGCTTATGAACCTTTGATTTACTGATTTTTATTGCTTAAGTATCAAAATATACTTTAACAAAAGTGTAAGCAATATCTTTCAAAAAAATCTAAAGTATAATACCTGCTAGCAGTATCTTAATAAAATTGTTTGCAGATACAACCAGGCTAAATTAATAAAAGATTAACACTAGATATGAAACTGCTGAAAACAATGTTCAGCAATTTCTTAAACAGACTATAAATTTTTTGTGAACTTAAATTATGGTTTAGTGCATACCTTAAAATCTCTGGAAGAATGAATCTCTAAGTTTTCTCTGTACCAGGTAATGGAAGGTGGGGGTTGTCCAGAAAACTTCACTTCAATTCTAAAATTTTAAAAAGTTATTAGTATAAGAATATAAAATAAAGTATAAATTTAAGATACATTTTTTTAAAAAACAGCTATTATGTAGTGAAAAAATCTTTACTTATAACTCTAAAGAAATTTTTAATGTTCTCGATAAAGTGACAAAAACAAAATGCTAATAACTAAAATAATATACTTCCAAAGCATATAAATTGCAACAGATTAAAATACCTTCAGTAAAACCAAAGTCTAAGCTAAAAATATAAGAAAGTAAGACATAAGATTCTTTTTTAAGTTGAAAATTTTTAATGCAAACTGCATCAACTGTCATTTAACAATTATTATTTTACTATATTAACACTATTAATAAAACCAAAATTATAACAGATCAAACACTTACGTAATTGGTGTGCCTTCCATCACTCTCATAGGATGCAAAGGAATTATAAAGACTGGAGGTTCTTTGGGTTTCATATCCCTTGGAGGAATCTCTATCTGCTCAATTGTTCTGGTGTGCCTTTCTTCAAAAGTCACAACCTCGTGTTCTTTTTTGGTTACTGTGTGAGGGATTACACCTACAGCTGTAAGAATTTTTGAAATTAGCTATAATATATTGTTCAAGATTCAGTTCTAAGAAACATCAGAGCACAATTTTTAATGTATAATAACTACTTAAATATGTTGTAATTAAAAACAAAACACCATTAATACATCTGAAATATTTTCTTATTGCACTATATTTTAAAATTTCTTGTGGTTCTGCAAAAAAAATTAGAAACAGATTAAATTTAAAAAGAATTCATATAGCAATTTTCTGTTCTGTTCCAAGACTTGGGCAGATCTATCCTAAACTCTAATAAGCTACATACCTAGAAAAAAAATCTTACTTTTCTCCATGAGGTAAATATCAAACTCAGTAGGCTTTGGTTTATTCAGAGCTCTGTCTAATTCAACACTGCGAAGCTCTAATTTTTTCCTTCGATCTAGTTCAATTTGCAGTTCTCCTACAAAAAAAAAAAAATTTAGTTAACACAATTAAAAATGCTACATTAATACACTTAATAAATGTGATTAGGTACAACACAACAAAATATTTTAAAAATTTGAACATATCGTTGAAAAAGAAATTAACAAACCATCAATTGTCCTCACATATCTTTAGAAATATATATATCTTTCTAAAATCTCTTTTTCAACAAAATCCCAGCATAATTTTCTGAAATTAAAACCATCAGTATGCTAAAATTATAAAATTTTTTTTTATTTAATATTTGTTCTACTTTTTTTTTCAGGTTCAAACAAAGTTTTCAAGCTAACTTCCTTACAATGAGTAAGCAAAAGGAAATTTGCTCTTTGTTAGTTGTAATAACAACCAGATCAAGTTTACCTATCTGTAGCAGCACGCCTCACTACTAATGAAGTAGAAACCTAAAACACATACCCTTAGGAGCTTGACGAAGCCTTGATCTCCAGTCTTCTCTAGGTATTACATTAAGAGATGTAATACACTCAGCCTCACCATGTTTGTTTCTAGCCAGTACCCTGATCTGCCCTGCATCATATTCTCTAACTCGAGGAATTTCAAGGTAATGAATCATGCCATCATAGGATACTTTAAATCTACTTCCCTATGATTCAAAACAAAATAAAGAAATTATTTGATAAATAAAAAAAACCTAGAATAATTTCGAAACATTAGTCATCTCTTCCATTAATAAATTAAACTGTGGTAAAAAAAAGTTACTTTAACAAGTTATTTCTTTTGTCTTTACCAAGAAATATTATTTGTCATTCAGGTAGAAAATAGTTCTCCTTTATATCTTAATTGAAATTTTAAAATAAATAAATGAAGATTCTGCTTCAAAAATAAACAAACAGAAAACTAATGTGAGTGCTTCAAACACTAGTACCAATAAAATGTAAAAAAAAAAAAAAGGAATGAATGATAATAGGCTTCAAAAGTTAAAAAAAAAAAAAAACTTACACCAAGAATCAAACTGCCATTAATCCACCATGTTAACCGTGGACGTGGATATCCACTGACTTTAACAATGAATTTGGCTGACTCTCCTTCATCAATGTCAACTGGTTCTGGTTTTAGATCAAGAGAAGGTGGAGCATGAATGTGAGGTTCCTCAATTTGTCTTTCTTCCAAAGTTTGAGCACTGAAAAGTTTTTTAAGTAAAAATTTCAAACATTTATTTCACTTTCTCTTTTACACTTTTAAATAATTTTAAAATCTTCCATCCAACATCTAACTCCATAGAGGTTTCTCTAATCTGAAGATTTATGCTTAATTTTGAAAAAGCTTCCATTGAATTCATTCCATAGTTACAGATAGCTAGCCTCTAACTTTACAAATGTTTTTGTTGTTGTTTCTTTCTTTTCTTTCTTGAAAAACGTTTAACCAAATTTCCAAACTAACAAAAAATGTATTTATTTAAACTTATAAATTATATGTATTTTACTTTTTTAATTATTATTAAAAATAATATTTAAATTGTACACAAACAAGTTTTAATAACCAGGGTAAGTGTCAGGTGGTGTGTGCATAGTGTACTGGCCTGCTCTGGATGAAAGTCTGGGCTCATTTGAATTTTCAGTATCACTCTGTCTGCATGGATTTCCTCCTGCAGTTTATCTCAGGAATTTCTGGGAATTTACAATGGGGGGTTTCATAGAAACCTTATGACTGCTTTTGACTTTAACCACTGGGAAATAACACACCCAAGTAACTTGCTTGGATAGCAAGCTTATGTCCAATATGTTACCCCTACCAGCTAGCTGCTGTAAGATATCATTAAGACCTTGATGTCTAGACTGAGGATCACAAAGAAGAGTAACCTAGATCGTTTTCAATATAAAGTTAAAACTTATTAAATACCATTTTTGTTTTCTTCTTCTTGTGAAATCAACTTACCTTAGTATTTTCATGGATAACAAGTTAAATAACAGCTAAAATCTTTAGGTTTTAAGCACCAGAGATTTTGTGATAAGACTGATGCATTCATGTTGATCATTCTGTGAAACTACAATTATTGTACATAAAAGATTATTTCAAAAACAAACCTTTGCCAATACTTCTCCATTTCACGAAGACGAGTTACTGTCTCCATACCTTCTGGAAGTTGGCTATCCATAATTACTGATCTTCTACCTATGAAATCAAAATAATAAAAAAAACAATAAATATGACTGTCCTTATCTAAATAATCCAATTTTTTAAAAAATATCTACTGGAGACTTCTTGGCATAAACAACTAAAAATTAAAAGGATCATAAAATGGAAATTGTTTTCAAAACCTATGAAAATAAACAACACAGGACATTATTCAACATTTATAAAACTACCAATATCCAGATCATGCTCAATGATATCAACTCTCAACAATTCTGTTCATTGCTAAAAACTTCTTAGCCAATTTTCAAATGCTCATGAGATTACAAAAGTGTCTTGGATAATCTTATGTCTTGCTGTATTAAAAATGTTTTTGTTTTACTTCTTTAAATAGAAACATCAATTTTATTCCTAAACTTCTTTTGTTAAAAAAAAAACTGTAAGATGCAAATAAAATGTGAAGCATCCATTTAACAAATCAGTATCTGTCATGTTTCAAACTATGAATGTAACTTACTCTTGCACTGTATTGTAGCTGAAGTCTCATCTTGGCCATATGCATTTGTAGCTCTACATACATATATCCCTGAATCTTCTGGATTGGTATACAGGAGGTCTAGAGACACAAAGCCAAATTCATACAGTGGCTTAAATCGATGGCCTGTAAAAAGAATGCTACATTATAAACTTTCTGTACAAAAATTTTTTGAACAAATAAAATAATAAATTTAATTAAAGCATAACAAGAATTTTATAACATAACAAAACATCAGATGGTTGTTTTTTTTTGTTCTTTTCTGTTTTCATAAAGATAATTACAAGAAATAAAAGCCAAGTTGTAAAAGACAACACAATGTATGAGTTACAAAAATGTTTCAAAACAATAAGGCTATCTCATGTCAAAGCTTTCCAAACCTGAAGAATAACTAGAACAATTATTAATAACTTTCTTTTTTTTTTTTTTAAGAAAAACATCAAATTCTGACTTATGCACTAACCATGTATCAAAGGTTCTCCATCTTTGAACCATTCAACCTTCATGGTTGGATCATTTATTGGCACCAGTATGCATTCAAAATGTGTTGGCTGATTTTCCTTCAATAAGACATCTTTGATGTGTATTCTGAATTTTGGTGCACGCTTATCACCCTTACTGTACAGATCTTCTGCTGAAGGAGCTACTCCTTGGCGCCTCATGTACTCACTGATGGCTCTCTCATTATCATCTCTGTAAAAGTTTGCAATCAGTGATATCATTACATTGTTTAACTTTTGATTTAGAAATGAAATGTGTACATTTCCCTTATGCACCAAAATCATCATAAGTGACTGAGAAAACAAGACAATCAGTTTATCTCACTATACACTTTAAACTGAACAAAGTAAAATGGTGTATGCTGTTTGTTGTTTTCTTCAGAGCAAAACCTCAAAATGTGGTTATCATACAAGTAGAAGTCACTAATAACAGAAATTAATACACTGAATGGCAAAGTGATAAAGTTGGGATTACTGGCAATAATCTATCAGAAGAAAGCATGTTGATAATATGAACATGTGTAACTACATGGCTTAATAATCTAGGAGATTTGTAACTAATGGATTGATTTTTGCCGTTATTTTAGATTCTTTTTTATTTTTATCTTGTTTTTATACAAAATACCAAATTAATTTAAACATATGTGGATCAATTAACACACATGCTTGAAGAGAATCTACCATTACAAAATTCTCATTGTAGTAAAAAATAAAGATATGCATCTATGCTGTAGTTCTGAAGCAGAAGATACACAAAATTAAAGTCAGGCACCACAATACAATATACATCGGAATAATAAAAAAAAACTGATTCAGAGGTAAAGCTAATAAATGTTGAAGCAGTAATTTATGCAATTTCAAAAATAAATTTTTTGGCAAGTTCTATCAAAATAATTCTCAAACTTATCAAAGATTGATTTTTAATAACTCTTGTTATTCAAAGGTTATTTTAAGGGAAAAAAAAAAAACATTTAATTTGGAAGTTCAAACAATGTATTTTATAGAAAAGAGCACTTTATTGGAAAAAAATTCTCTTTTAAACAAAAGCATCTATGCTCCACAATAACAATCCTTCCCATTTTCCAGTAGTCTGTCAGCACCTTGAAGATTTACACCCAATAGACATTTAGTACCAAAATAATAATTTTGTTTTATAACTTAGTAATGATAAATCAAAACCATTCAAAATGACACATTTTTAAACTCGGAAAATGAATCAAAGGCAGAAAATTAGAATGTTCTCTAACAAATGCTAAATAAGAGTCACTATGATTGAAGTGTTTGGTACAAATCTCAAAACCTCTCAATACTAACAAATAAATAAAAGTAAATGAAACGATTTCCTATGGAAAAATAGTCTCAAATAAGAATTATATAGCAATGTTTCCTGTACAAATAAGAGCTTCAAAAAGTCATTGGTTTGTGAAATAAATGTACCAACATATCTTTTTTTATATATAGATAGTTAACATACCAAATTAAAATAAGAATTTAATTGAAAACATTCTACTAAAGAAGTGGTAAATACTGAGGATTTTATCATAATAAATTTTCTAAGAAAATTATTGAGCTTTCATCAAAATGCTTTTGTGGTGTAATTATTTATATCAATTTAGAAATGCTGCTGAAAAAATTTTAAAGTATAGAAATATTTTTTTCACAAAAAATACAATTTTATAATATTCAAAAAATAGCATAAATGAAAGCATAACAAATGAAAATAAAAAGTTCTATACAGAATCTCAGTAACTACAAGAAAGAAAAAACAAATACTAAAAAGATTTAAAGATTTTTTCTGCAAAAAGCTAAAAGACTAATGCTTCTATAATGTTCATGTGATGTGAGAGTATCACTAATATTTAATACTACAATAGCAATCAGCTATGCCACTTTAAATACCAACCACTAAAAATTGTTAATTCTCTAAAGTAAAGAAATGATAGATGGATACCCAAAAATCTTTAAATTAATTATAGATTTTGACAGATTTACAAGATAAAAACCTGGGCATTCTTTCCTTAGGCTAATAAAGCCATGAAGTGTTTTTCACACATCCAGATATGAAGCTAATTTGCTGAAAAGGGCACTTCTTGCATATCTCATAATGGCTAAAAATGCACAATGAAATAACAGAAATGTAACAGAGCATGCAGCAGCTGTTTGTTGATTTTTTTTAAAAAATAAGTCCAAAATCTATCAACATTTTTTTTTAGTAGAATTTAAAATAAAAAAATATGTATAAAATTAAAACTTTCAGGACTGGACTATTTTCACAAAATGCATGGGGGCTGTCATCTTGGATGCTGATGTATCATGACATCACATGCCCTTGAAATGAATGCAAATTATAAACTAAAGATGGAGAATAATTAGCATTCATCTCAACTGCATAATTTAAAACTTTAAATGCTAATATTCATCAAAAAGTTTGCTACATGTGTAAATGTTTGTGTTTGTTCTATTTGTGAGTATCTTATCACAGATTTGCTCTTCTTTTCTTTTAATCTTGTACACAATAATGGTATAAAAACACAAACTAACTTTTATCCAATTTCAGAAATGATCCATGGCTATTAAAAAAAAAAAAATACCATCTAGTACTTCTCTCCAGTTACACAATACACACAAAATTTATATAGATGCAGCCAAAATAATTATCATCTGCAAGTTGATTTATTTCTTAATAATTTATTATTATTTTAAAAACTTTAATTATAGGTATACACACCTGTCTGGAATCTCTGCCGGCTTAGCAGTTTTGGTGGGCACCATGACATCGGTTACTGTTTTGGGAGCTTCCACTTTTCTATTTGTACAAAAAAAAATAAATAAATTATAAATAGGAAATATATTATTTCATTTATGTATTAGTATTTTTAAGTAGCAAAAATAGTTGTAATTTTTGGATGCTAAAATATTGTTTCTAGTTATATCAATTAGTTTAAAGATTGAATGCAATACAGCCCATAAAAGAAAATATTTAGTGAAGCATACTCAGGTCTTTCTTTTTTTTAATTAAAAGGCTATGGCATTTTTTATTTGTTTGTTGATTAACATTAATCAATAATAATTAAAGTCACTTAGCAAGTAACAAGCAAGAATAATGAATAGTTTCATATTTTGGCCAGACTAGTTTTGATAAAGCTGAGGTTTTTTTTTGCTGTTTTGGCAATCTTGAAAAATGATTAAAGCATGTTGCATAACAACTAATAATATTTTGGTGTTTTTTTTTAAAAATTATTTAATGACTCTTTAAAAAATTTAGGATATCTAAAAATACTTGTTAGAACGACTAAAGAATTATTTGTACAAGCTAATACAGTAAAAAAATATTAGTATTTATAAATTAAGGAAAAAAAAATCACGACTGCTATAAAGGTAAATGCAATTACTGCTCACCTATCAGAAACTATACTCATATTTATTCCAATGCATTTGAAACTATGTACACCCAATTTCTTTAAAAGAATGCAATACATATATAAAGCTATTTCTATGAATTTTATTTATTTATGCACTTTTGTAAAGGCACTGTAATGTCATTGTTTTTAATTTAAGTAGATAAAACATTTATGTCATAAAATACTACTCTCAAGAAATAGAAAACTTACTATAAATCAATAAAATATATAATACCTTTCCTCTGTTGTCTTTAGTGTGGGCACAGGTTTCATTGGCACCTCAGGTAAAGTCTCTTTTCTAAAATAAAATAAAATAAATGTCATTGCATTGTTGTTATCATATTCATTTCTTGATTTATTCAAAATTCCAACAAAGTGTTCACTTTTTAAAATTTAATCTACTGGTAGATACTTTTCTACTATTCTTGTTTTAAAACAATGTTCATGGTTGAAACATTCAAAACTGGAATAAAGTAAATAAACAATGTATAGTGAGATTAATAAATAAATCCTAAATGCTTTTCCCCATACCAGCAAAGTAAAACAAATTGTATTTTTCTTAACACAGAACAAGCTGCTATTGTTGCTACAAGTTTTTTGAGGCACCAAGGATTCTATTTACTTTGGTCGCTGTACTTCCAGCTTATAGTTACATGATCTTCCACATTACTTCCAAGAAGCATGCTTTTGGTTGTTCACAATATGTCATTAGCAGTAAAGTTTCAACAATTTTTTAACTATTTCTTTAATGTTTTAATAGGCTGCTTTATTTTTTTTATTTTTCTAATTTAAAATAAATATTCATGAAATGTTGATACTTAATACATTTTAGTACACAAATCAACTTGGGTTTTAATAATTACACTGGTCAACAAAATTAAATGTATTATACTCATTATGAATGCAAACCAACTTTTTTAGACTAATTTTTCATGCTGATTTCAAAATTTCACTCCATTTGTATGCAGCACGTATCAGTTTTTCAGTAGATACATGCAAATATTTACATATTTGTATATATGAAATCATTAACGTAATAAATAAGGACATATTATTTTTAGAAAGTAAATGAGTTTATTGAGTTAAAAATCATCACTATCATTCTACAAGGAGTGAATACACAAAAAATGGGTCAGACAAAACGGACAAAGTTAGAACAACAGAGTTAGAAACATTGTGATTTGGATTTCCTGCGGTGTTCCTGATCTGGTTGATCACGGTAAAGTGTCCAGCAGTAGTCAGTAAGCATACTGTCATTCCAGAAGCCTTGGTACCGTTTCTCCATAGCAATTATGTCCTGGTGAAATCTTTCACCATGTTCATCAGACACTGCTCCAAGGTTATCTGCAAAGAAATCCAGATGGGAGTCCAAGAAGTGAACTTTCAGTGACATGTGACAACCCATTGCTGAGTAACATTTCAGAAGATTCTCGATGCCATCCTTGTAGTCCATTGCCTTCTTGTTGCCCAAGAAATTCTCACAGATCCAATTGAAAGCATTCCAGGAAGGCAGTTCCAGTTCATCCAGTGTTGTCTTGAAGTTGACATCTTTGAGTACCTCTCTAATTTGGGGTCCGACAAAGATACCCTCTTTCAACTTCGCCTGTGTGATTTTGGGAAACTTTTCTACAATATACTCAAACCCTCTGGCATTTCTCTTCCCTAGTGTCTTTACAAACTGTTTCATCAGTCCAAGCTTTATGTGCAAAGGAGGCAATAGGACATTACATGGATCTACAAGAGGTGTATTCTTGACGCTAGACAGTCCTGGCTGGTATGATGTTCTTGTCTGCCAGTTTGATTCCGAATAATGTCTGTCAGTTGCCCGACTATCCCATAGACACAAGAAACAACAGTATTTTGTGAAACCTGACTGCATTCCCATTAACATTCCAATGACTTTTAAATCTCCACATATTTTCCATGAGTATCTTTCATAGGCAATGGCATGAAGTAAAAGTTCCATATTCTCATATGATTCATGAAGATGAACAGAGTGCGCAATAGGAATGGAGGGCTTCAAATTACCATTATGGAGAAGTACAGCTTTTAAACTTCGTTTTGAAGAGTCAATAAACAAACTCCACTCTGCAGGATCATGATTTTGCGATAAACATTCGAAAAGTCCATCGATGTTACAGCAAAAGCAAAGCGGACCTTCAACAGAAAAACACGTTTGTAGAACCACATTTCTCTGCCGAAAATAAGTTATACAAACACCGTGCTCTAGCAGATACTGTTCCTTCAGTCTTGATGCCAACAGTTCTGCTTTATCTTTTGAGAGGGATAGGTCTCTGACAAGGTCTTTCAGTTCAGCTTGTGAAAATTTCTGAGGTTCAAAGCTATCGTCATTAGCCATGTAATCTTCCTTAGCAGCACTATCGTGACACTCAGCATCATCATCTGATGTTTCAATACCATCATCTGGTGGAACTGGAATTGGCAGACTTCCATTGTGAGGCACAGGTCTCATTGCAGAATCCAAATTGGGATACACAATTTTGCGTTTATTCTTCATAGAAAATCCTGTGACATTTACTTTGAAAAAATAACACTCATTAAAATGGTCTTTCGGCTCCCTCCATATCATTGGAATGGCAAAAGGCATGGACTTCTTCCTCTTATTGAACCAGTCACATAAGCCATTTGAGCAAGCTGAGCAGATAAAATGTGGTGCCCATAACTTGTCCTGATCTCCAAGAGGACAGTCAAAGTATAGCTAATAAATCTTCTTGATCTCTGGTGTTATTGTACGTTTTTGAGCTTTCACAATAAATTGTCCACAGACATAACAAAACACATCAGCAGGATTTCTACACTGTCTTGACATTGTTAACACTGTAAAACAAGTAAGGAAATAGATACAAACTGCAAATGGTTATACTTATATTGAATTTGAGATGATGAAATATTTCATCAGACCAATTATGACTGGACAATTTAAGATGATGAAATATTGCATCTGAACTATGCAGCAATGAATAATGTAGTTTATTTTAAAGGTATGTTTCCATGGTGTAAATGAAATACATGCACACACGTCATTAATTGGAATTTCTATATAATGCATGAGCTAAAACCAAAAAACTTTCTCATCTTGAAAACTGTACGTGATGTCAAAAAACTAATTGTATATTTGAAATCAGCATTAAAAACTACACTAAGTACACCTTGACATATGCTTGATGAAAAATACTTGTTGACCAGTGTTATAGCAAAGTTTTGGTGATGTATTATATGTACTGTTCTGGCTCCATTCCTGAGTGCAGTTGTAATTTTCATTGTACAATGTTGCTATGAAAATTAAAGTATTATTAATCAAAAACATATACATATATAAATAAATAAATAGAGTTAGCTTTATTAAAAAAATTGTTCACAAAATCTTAGGGCTATTTAATAGTTAAAATTCTGTAACCAATTTTTTAACTGAATATCTCCTCTAATTTTTATGTTATTTCTCATAAGCAAGCTGATTTAGATTTCATGAATTTTTTTTTAATCTTTAAAATCTTTATAAAACATCTTCTACAACATCACTGCAATCCAATCAGACTTTGAAAAGCAGCATGCACACACAGACAGACATAAATAGTTAGTTCATTTCAATAACTGAAAGGAATGGATATATTAATTCTTTTATATAAATCATATTATCACTTAATGTAATTTTGATAAACAATTGGTATAATCTAAAAATATATTTTGCAATACATGTCTCCCCAAAACTTAGCATAAAATCTAGTAAACTTCTAAGCACACAAATGTATAAGAAAGTTTTATGAGTTCTAATAGTTTTGCAGTCAGCATCTTCCAAGTAAAAAGACATTCCTTTTAATACAGTGCTCTTTGTACTAAGCAATACCTAAATTCTGGTTTAGTGAAAAAAAAATAAAGTAAGAAAAGCAGTATAAAAAGGTTGTGTGCAGATTTGCTATATTTAACAGTAACAAACAGTGCTCATCTTTAAGCAAAGTCAAAAGAAAAGAAAACTAAATCTCAACATTCAAAATAGAATAGAATGCAAAATACAAAATTACAAAAAAATTACTATTCCATCATTTAAATAAGAAAAATAATTCCTGCACTATTCCACAACATTCAAGCAAACCAAAAATTCTAAGTTAATTTAGTACCTTTAGGCACATTCAATCATACAAAAAAAAGAGAAGCATGCATTGAATCAACCTATCAACAGATATTTAAATAATTAGATTACTCACACTCAGAAAACACTAATAATTATTTTCACTTTCAAATGTTTGCTGGACTTTGTAAAAAATATTCTATATAGAGAACAAATTTTGAAAAATTTGAAAAATTTGAAATAAAGTTTACCAAGTAATATTTAACATTTATTAAACCTGTTTTAATCTTCAAACAGCTTTTTCCTTTGTTTGTTGTAACTACATGCATTCAAACTTACAAAGCTGTAAAAACAACTTTAATTTCCTTTATTTCTTTTCATATTAGTTTTGAGAAATTTACCTAAAATTTTTTAGTGGAAGTTCAATATATTAAAATAAAAATATTTAAAATATTTAAATTAAAGAATTTCATAACAAAAAAGTTTTTTTCTTAAATTCTGGTATGGCAGTGAGTGAAGAGAAGTGGTGAAGAAACTAAGTATAAAGCAAATGTATTATCATGACTGGATATCTATTTTATAAGTACAATTTAGTCCACTTCTCAATAGTTTCCCTTCAGAAACAATATGCCACAAAATCACACTGATTACCATCTCTACCTTAATATAAAAAAGAACAAGCATCTGACATTCTCAAGAAAGAAAACAAACAAATGCTCTTATTTATGGTAAATGAACCTAACATTTTTAATAACAAAACTTAAACACTCATACTAATGATAATGAAAAATAGCTACAGGTTTTTACTTCTTAGCAAAATAGATGCAACAGGGGTTGTGGGGCAAGCAATAAACACAAACATTTAACTAAGTTACATCCAAATAATTAAATTTGCAGGCCAGCCAGCACTAAAGCTAAAATCACCACAACACCAAACAAACCTTTCTGCTGGTGCCTCAACAAGTTTGAGGATAGCACTTCCTAGCTCAGAAGCATAGCTAATCTGCTGAACAGGTCCTTCCTCCTGAATGTCATAGCTGCCATAGAAGAAATATGGTATACATCTTTCACTGTCAGTTATGTGCAGTTTTCATAGTTTGTTTTCAAAACATCCATGCAATAACAACCAAAAGTATCAGCATTCATAAAGTGATGATGGTGGTGGTGGCATAAGAATGACAGAATTTCCATATGATATCTTTCAAAAACTGTTGTGCAGAAGCATTACAGTAGCATATACTGAAAATTAATATTACACTAGTGTTTCTGTTTGTTTTCGTTTTGTTTAATGTA
This sequence comes from Nautilus pompilius, assembly GCA_018389105.1. Taxonomy (NCBI): domain Eukaryota; kingdom Metazoa; phylum Mollusca; class Cephalopoda; order Nautilida; family Nautilidae; genus Nautilus; species Nautilus pompilius. The sequence continues at coordinate 493,831 of JACATO010002171.1, forward strand.
TATTATGATATTAATAATTAATATCTAATTATTTACTAGTCAAGAAACTACAATACTACAAATTCAATGTGCATGGAGTTAAATAAGGCATTAGCAGTTTAGAAAATATAAAAGTAAATTTATCTTCTGGCTGCTAAGTAGATCTAAATCTTATAATATTGTGTGTGACCAGGTTTGTGATGTCCCATTAAATAGTAATACTAATAACAGAAGAAAACGATACAGACAGCAGACAAACAAATACTTCCAAAATACTGAAACTCATTTTCCATGGATCACTTAACAGTTAGTAATCTAAAAAGAATCAGCTAAACATTAACATATTCAAAAATTGGAGATAAAAATCATTTGTTTAAACTAATTTTTTTTATATATTTCTTTATAAAACTTTATTCATGACATAATGTGCATATCAAATCAAGAATTCACAGAGACTAAGCTGTTGTTTCTTTATTTTCTTCACACTCTTATGTAGATATTTCGCCACACACACAACACTTTCTGCAAACCTATAAAAGCAATACAATAATTTAACCATGTATTCTTTCCCTGTAATTGCATTATTTATTCAGATATTCTCTTATTTAAATATCACAAACATTGTGTCTAAGTGCATTATATGCCTTAAGAAATACATTAGATACAGAATGATTAGCATGAACTTTAATAAAAGCCTTTATAAAAGGAAGAAAAAATCTTAGCTGTTATGCAGATATACCACATTTAAGTTCAACATGATGCATAAAATTCTGATATGTAGATAATTTTTCTAGCAATACAATAGCGAAAGTCATTACAAACCTTTCACTTTTCATGCAATGCACTGTCAAACAAACTGACAAAAAAAAAATATCTATCGATGAACAAAAAAAAATTCTATGTAAGTATCAAATAGCAATTATTTTTATACAAAAATTATTATTATTATTATTATATTATTATTATTATTATTATTATTATATTTATTAATTTTTTTTTTTTTTTTTTTTTATATATTTTTTTAAAAACATTAAAAAAAAAAAGAAAATGGATAGCTTCTAGAGTTTAACAATTAGAAATCATTGAGGAATTTTCAAATCAGTTTACATGAGGGAATGATAAGATTATGAACATTTTGGAAAAGTTAAATAAAAATAAAATAATTTAATTTTCTTTTATTATTAGCATAAAATTTAGTCTGTTGCATGTTTTGTTCAAGATCTTAATTTATTTTTATTTTTCTTTGGAAGTAATTAAACAGAGTAAAATCATATAGGTAAAAATGTTACTAAAAATGAAATGGCATAAATATTATTATTTTTAAAATACAGAATTCTTGTGAAATATAATAATAAAAAATCAGAATTTTTATACGTAAATATCTCGATGATTATGATTGTTTTTCAAACTTCAGCTTTTCTAAAACTACGAATAAATTTCAGCTATCATGACAAGCAAGTCAAGCTGCAGAATGATAGAAAAACAATAATAAAAGTGAACAGATGAACATAAATACAGTATTTATTCGTAGTCAGCAAACATAATCATAAGAAATCTTCTTATAAAAACTTCAAAGAACTAAAAATGTAAGGCAGAAATTTCATGCACCCAGCTAATTAAATCACTTGGAAGTGATTGGGGGGGGAGAAAAATTGGTTTTGCAAGCTATATTTTCATGCATAAAATTGTTTATGAACCTTGGTGGTGATTCTCCACGGCCTATAACAGAGTCATAAGTCGCTGGCTGTACAGGTGGTGCTTGGACCGGTGGTTGGACTGGTATTTTCTTGGTCTTTGGAGGTTTAACTATGGTAGGTGGTGGAGTTGAAACTGGTACTTTTGAAGGTATTAGGGTGGGTTTTGCTTGCTGTAAGGATTGGTCAAATAGCATTTTGGCTTCAGATACTGTTGGTGCTATAAACTCCTCTTCTTCAGAGGTTTGGACAGGCACTGGTTTCTCAGCAGCAGCAACTGGTGCAACTGTTGCAGGAGGAGCTGTTTCCGCTGGTGCTCTAACAGGGAGTCTGCAGAAAGGTCATTAAATCTTTTCATTCCAATAGGCTCTCACAGTTAATATAATTATAGTATATTAAAATGGTATACACTGTATATGTGATACAGTAAAATCATATCATAACTAAAGTTAATAACAAATAAGTGAATGGTGGAATTATCAATAAAAGAAAGTCTAATTTTAATGGCAAATGGCAACTAAAATCAAGCAATATAATTATTAGAAAAAATATATTAAATGAATATTCATTTCAAATAGCTGCTTTTTTGTAAATCCTTTGTTTTAAAATTTGATATAAAAATGTGAAAACGTTAAACCATTAAACATGATTATATCTTGTTGAGGACTGCAGTAAAACTGTTTTGTTTCTATTAACATCTGTTTTATCAAGAATACTAAGAAAATCATATTTCTTAAACTGTCTGTTGAAATATTTTGAGAATTAAATCTAAATACAGAAAACAAATATTATTATAGTAAAATACTGCGATGAAATAATAAAAAACATGAATAACCAATACAAAACAAATTCACACAAAAACAAAAGTAAAGTTTTGTAAATCATTAAATGAAATGCATGCATACAGATTTAGTTAAGTCTTCTTCTATCTTCCAATCTACAAAAACAGTTTTAAGTTAAATTTTTATGGTTCTAGTTTAACTGAAGCAAGTCTGTTTTTGTTTTTCTAAATACTAAAATGGTATTACACAAAAATTGATCAAAGGAAAATCAAGCAAGGTTTTAAACAAATAAGAACATATCCTCCTCCTTAGTGCAGCAAATAGTCTAATTTTACAAATCATGCATTTGTTAAATTAAAAAATAAATAAATAAGCAATTAAAATTATTCAATGTTTTTTAAAAGCTATATATTGCTTTAGTCCTTAAGAAGTAAATACAATTCAATTCCAATTTCTTTTACTAAATGATGTTTTGAATTAATAAATGTGTAACCAACTTTCAATATAAAATATTTGTAGTCCTGAGTATTTGTTATAATTTGTTAAACTAATAAACAGCAGTCCTAGTAAAAAAGTTGTCTGAAAAACATAAATTAAAATTTTGCTTTATCTAAAGTAAAGACTGATGTACAACATGCAGTAAGTAGTATGCATTTTAGATAACAGCAACACAAAAACAAACTCTAATTGTTACTGTACACATGATCTAGTTTTTGCATTACATAGTATATGTAGATTTTAATGCTAATTCATAATTTATTAATGTCAGTTCAATTTATATGAAAAAAAAAGACCTGAAAGATAATTTTGTTTCAAAAGATTTCAAGTTATGCAGTAAATAATTAATGAAGTCAACTAAGGTACTCATAGTCATAAAATTAAACAGTAGGGCAGAAAAAATTACAAAAGAGTCTTCTTTCCTTATATTTCTCAGTTGCTGACTATTAGATCAAAAAAGAATTTTTTTAAACAAACTAATTAATACTTCTTTTCAAAACAATTATCAGTCTAGGTTAATTACTATGCAATTTTAAAATAACTACAAAAAAGCACATTAGTACATGCAAATACAGTTCAAGTTTCAAAGATTTTGGATAAACTATTTATTTTCTGCAAAAAAACTTCTACAAAAACTGATTAATACTCATTCTTACAAATATGGATACTAAAAAAAGACAAATATAAAAAGAGCATCTGCATAAATTAAATAATAAATACAGCAAAACTTAGACAGGAAATTTGTTGATTATATGTATGAAAAAAGCATGCCATGAGTAAACGATTCTTTCATGCTAAAATTCCTTTTTCACACACCTTCTTCCTGCCTCATCTTTCTTTAACCTGATTTTAACAATCCCACTCTCAGTCTCTGAGGCATAGCCAATCTGTTGAACAAGGCCTTCCTCCTGAATTTCATAGGAACTGAGAAATACCACAAATTAAAATTTAGCTAATTCACTTTCACTTATTACAAATTTTAATACACAAAAGTTTGTTTTTTTTTCAAATTTTCTATGTAGACAAATGTAATAATAATAATAAAGAAAATACTAAATGTTAATAAAAAATTTAATTAATTTTTAAACAAAAGCTCTCTGCCATGTGACCATTATTACAACAAAAATACCGGAAATAAAATGAGAATTACAAAATAAATCATTATTTTCAACACCCATCATTTTAATTTTTTTTTATTTGGTTGTTTTTTCCTTTAGTTTCACAAACATTATTATAAAAATGTTCTAAATTAATTATTTTCTTAAAAACAGCAAAAGAAACATCAAACTGCTCCCATTATAAATTATAAGTAAATTATTCAAATCACCTGGAATATAAATTTCATACTACAAGAGAACTATACATCAATATTCAATGCTTTAATCTAAAAAACACACAAACACAAACTTAACATGCCTGAATCTAACTGTTAAAACCTTTTAGAAGTGTTGGGTTAGAATTATTCATAAAAATTTTAATATTAAAAGCATAATGGATATCACTTAGAAACCACTACTAGCTCATCATGTCATAGTAGTTTAGAATTAGTTTCGGTGACAAATCAGTTCCTCAACACCCTTTCTGAATTGGTCTGTATGCTAAGGCTCACTCCTGAATACTTATAAGTATAGTAACTACCTGGTGTTTTCTTTACTGAATGGATTTATCAATAAGCTACTGCATGGAAGAGGAATATACCAGAGTAAAGCTCAGATTTAATTACCTCTGCCAATGCTGTGGTCTCAACAACTTTCTAAAGCTAGGTATATACAGAAAACCAAGTAATTTTTTTTTTAATTTTTTAATTTAAAAATTCTAAAACTCATGCAAACCTCTTCTTGACTATGAACTAAAATATATGCCCGCCAAAAATAAATGTAGAAAAGAGTACACATCAAGTTTTAGTAAAGAATAAACAACCTTAACCAAAGAATAAATATTGTCAAATAAACCAGTTCAATGCATGAATTCATAAAGTTATGGAGGAGTTTCATTAATGCAGATTCCTTCTTCCCAAATGCATTTAATGATTCAAGAAATGGGTCCTATGTCAAGTTTACACAGTTTTTAATAAAGTGTCATATATTCAGACCATTTCAGTTATATGGTAAGCACATGACCGAAACCTATAAGAATAGGTACAAGCCAAAGAACAGAAGGTTCATAACATTTGATGGACTTTGAAAGGTGGTGCACAGTTGGGCAATGGAACATTAGTAGAACCCAACAAGAAATTTCCAAGGCACCAGATATTCCACTATTGACAAAACAGGGTGATTGTCCAGTTCAAGAGAAGATAAGACTGTTCATGTGCACACTGGATTCACACAGCAAACAACACAGACTTATTATAAAGAGGAGCAAGAAAACCAAAACCTGATAATCTGATTCAAATTTGGCAGAACATATGCAGGTGTTCACGAAAACTATCAGACAATATCTACACAGCACACAGCATAGGGTACAAAAGGAACCCTCAGATGCAAACCACTCCTCATCACATAATGGCAGTTGATGCAATAGGTGTGGGCCACAGTTGGTAATCTGGAAGGAACTATAAATTCTGCCAAATACATTCTTTGAGAGAGACTTCTGGTGGCTATGCCAATGGCTGTCTGTCTAAAAAGGGCAGTATTTTATGCAAGGTGATGTCTCATGTACAACCACGAAGATGGAAAGATAGTCAAGGCATCACAATTCTGCCATGGTCTGGCCAATCACCAGACATTAACCGCACTGAGCAAATGGGTCAACCTCACCAATCTCTGCAAGTATGTCCAAAAGTGTCCACTGCAAATCCACTTCCCAAAACTCCCTAATACAGATTCTGTGCTAGGAAAAGACAACAACTCCAGAGACCAGAATTACTGATTTTGTTCATGCTATTTGTCTGCACATTGCTGCACCTATCCCCACTCATATTTTGCCAGTGTATGGTTCCAACTTAAACAGGTGTTCTTTCATGCTTGAGTGTCTATCTATGTCAAGTCTATATATATGTATTATTAGCAAGATTATAAATATAATGAAATGTTTTATTTAAATATGCACAAATGTCTTTAAGTAATAAAAATATTTTATAAAAAAAAACTATTTGTGAGAATATTCATATCTCAAATTAACTGAAATGTTTCAGTAAATAAATTTTCTACAAACTACATGTACCAAAATTAGGTTATACAATATAACCTTCATAGAACATTGCATGCAAAAAATAAGCCATTCAATTTTTGCAAAAGTTTCATAAAATATTGAGTGCTTTTATCTGTATGCCCTGTGAAAAGTGTCTAATATTTAACTGAAAACAAACTGTACCTTGCATGTTTTCTTACTAAAGTGTTGATGTTTAAGTAAAAAAAAAAATGCTGTGTGATAGTGAAAGACAATATTTTAAATGAATCAAATTATTCAATTGTTTTTAATGCCAATATTCAAAACATAATCAGTACTCCAACATAATTTATAAGTTAAAAACAACAAGCATGGGTGAAGAGAAAGATAACAAGTAATTTTTCAATCATGTATTTATGTTGTGTTAAACTAATACATATTTTTAAGTGTTTGTTTGTTAGTCTTTCACAGCCAAATCATAGCACCTAGAAGTCCCAAATTTGGGATGTAGATACTTCAGAATCTGGGTGAGGTTAAACACTACCACATGTTGGCCTTGAAGGCTGTTTTGAGACCAATGAAGACCACTTTTCAAAAGCCTTATGGATTACAGTTAGTTCATTGTACTCATTTAAAATAGGTGACCTAGCAGCCTCAGATTATAAGGAAGGTACCTCAAGATCAAAGGCAGGATCCGAGGGTACCAAAGCCTGACCTCAAAGGCCAAGAAAGGCTACCTTTCAAGGTTCAGAGTTACTACAGCTTCATGATATTCATTCAACTCAGAAGTGACCACAGATTTCAATTTTTTTAACAGTTGGCTTTGAAGCTCATTTGAAAGTAATCAATAACAGGTTTTTTATATCATACTTAGTATAACTTTGAAAACTAAAAATAAAATTTCATTTAGCAGTTTGCTACAGGTTTGCTATCATCTTATAAGCTAGCCCTGTATTGGTCAGGTACTTTTTCTGATTCTTAAACAAGACAAATGAAACAACCATTATGCAATTTTAAATAACCCCTTTGAATTAAAGAGAATCCAGTTCCCTATAAACTCATCTTTGCTATGACCATCAATAAAGCCCAGGGCCACTCAATGGAAGTTGTTAGCCTCGATTTGAATAGTCCATGCTTTTCCCACGGACAACTATGTTGGATGCTCAAGAGTTAGCCAAAACAAAAATCTGTTTTGCTTTTCACCCCAAGGAAAAACAACACATTGTTTATAAAGAGGCTCTTATGGAACAAAGTTAAAGTTTAGTGTACAGATTACAGAATGTTAAGAAATGTATCATTAGCATCAATTTAGTGTCCACTCAATGATTGTACTTTTAAACAAATAAAATTTTTATTTTCAAATTGACATAAAGCCTTTTTTTATAAAAAGACATTTTTTCCCTGTGCAGCACCAGGTACCCAAAATAGTTAAGATATAAAATAAGACTTCATATCTGAAAAGAATTTTAATTAATAACTATAATGTATGAAATGCAAATCATAAGCAGTAAATCTAAAGTTTAAAAAAGCAAGATGACTTCAGAAGCTATACAGCCTTCTAAAACCTTTATATGGGAAACTTACTGCAGTAATTTATTTAAAGCCTGTCAATACTCAGTCTTGATGGCATGTTTGTTCTTTTAAATCTCTATCATAAATATAACCTATGCTTTTGTTAATTGTTTAACATTTTCAAAGCAAGTTTTTACTACAATTCACAGCCAAATATTTTATAAAATTATTTTTTTTTATTATATATTATCAAACTGTAAAAGCATTATTCAAATTTTACTGTGAGATTTTAAAAGTAAACATTAGCACTTTTTTATATTGAGTTTAATATTTTCAGAAACAAAATTAATTTTTTTACCGTACTTAACAACAAATGATTAAAGAAAAATAATTAGGAAATAAAAGAGCTGTTAAACAAATTGCAATGCTATACAGAATAACTCGTTTAGCCCGTAACATTTTCTGTTTGAATTTCTTATTCAAAAGAGAAAGAAAGTGAAACCAATAAAAATTATATGCTTTTTTAGTTTCTTGAATTGACACTTTTTCTGAAGTAGTCAATGGTAGACAACAATGTGCTGGTGAAAATCTTTCAAAGCATTATTTAATTAACTATGGTAAAAACAATATTGGTATGAAACTTTTAATATAAACATCTTGCTATTCTTTTTAATTCACAGAATAAACAAGCCAGTTTACTGACTTTTTATCAACTTTGATGAAAAAACATATGTACACAACTGCTGTACCCCTCATTATGTTTTAGTTTAATTTGTTAATTGTTTTTTTTTTTTTACTATTTTTAACTTGTACTGTTGTTAATAATGAAAAAAGTAATCAACTGTGTTCAAAAAAACTATATAAGCATGCTTTATTACTGTATAAAGTTATAAACAAGCTAAAAGTAAGAGAGTGTCTAACTACTACAGTAACACACACACGATAAACATCATGCAAAATTCACATTGCAGCCAATGCCAACCTTCGAAGATCATCCTCCCTAAGGAGCCTTAAAGTGGCACTGTCACGTTCTGTAGCATAAGATATTTGTTGCACTGGCCCTTCAGGCTGAATTTCATATTTTCTGCATAGAAAAGTTATAATCTCAAATAGTTTATTTAAAAATTACATCCCTGAAAACTAAAATATTTTCTGATTTGTTTCAGACAGCATTAAATCAGCCTTTGAATTAAAAAAAAACAAAGAAAAAACAAATATCTTTTGTTGCTTGTTTGAATAAAAGGAATACTTACGGAGATTCTGATCTCCTCTGAATGTATGGTCTTTCTTCAGGCACAACTCTTCTAGTTTCCACTGCAAAATATAAATTCAGAGTAATATTTAACAATTCTTAAACAAAATTATAAATATTAATATTCTGTTCATAGGATCATTTGTTACAACCAAATTTATAAAAAAAAAACCCAGTGCCCACATGCCAGCAGTTTATTAAACTGAGAAAATAGCTAAATTTCTTTATTATATAGTCTAATACACTCACATATAAACAAACAAAAAAACCATACAAATACTACAGCAAATAGTAAAATTTATTAAAGTGGTAAACTCTATAGAATAATTATACTTACACTTTTGTAATTCCTTTTCACTCTTTCTAAATACCTCCTTTGGTTCCAGGTGGCGTACATGGCACATAGCTACTTATTTAATATTTTTGTTTGTCTTCGTATACAAATAAGCATACAGAGTAGCAACAAAAGTTTCCATGATTTGTAAAATTTGTAATAATCTGATTGTGAAACTGCTCCATCACAAATTGTTTTGTTCGTTTGCTATATTAAAGTAGTTAATCATGTTTTTTTTTAAAATTATGCCAGTGAACTGAAAAGTATGTTCTCCAGAAAGTTAGTACCCATCATTAATATAAAAAATGGGAGGGGAGATGAAAACAAAGTACCTCCGCACACAATCTAACTAATATGAGACGACAAACTAATAACCACAACTATCAAACATACAGAACTACCAAAATTTGTTAAAAATTCCCAAAAAATCTTATTTCAATACTAACCTGTTAAAAATTATGCAGTAAGCAAATTTTACAAAAGCAACTAACTCACTCTTATACTATTACTCTTAAAACTCTCCTTTAAAAAATAAAAATAAAATAAAACTATCCAAAAAAGTTCAAATTTTGCATTTAAAACACATTTTATAAGCAGTAAGTGATAATGTTGTGTTTTGGACAAAAGTTGTGAATCACCAGCTTTAAAAGATTTTTAAAAATAATTTTTAAAAATAGATAACTGTCAATAACACATGAAAATATCCATAATTATTTTCATGTAAAAATTCCAATGGTTTTATTGGATGATAGGACAGAAGGTGCTGTAGAGTTTGATAAAGGATGAAAATATCAGACTGATATGAATTCTCCATCCCAGTGAGAACTGTTAAGAATTCAAATAATGATGGAAGATGAAAAGAAAATAGTAGTTAGTATAGTACAAAAGAAAGTTGTGGCATAATGTGCTTGAACATGATTTTTTACCTATCAAATTAGTTTCAAATTTTTTTCCACATGCACTCACACATACATGAGCAAAATGCACATCAAATGCATGACACACAAAACGAAAAAAATCATCATACCATCAGAGTAATTTAAAGTAAATAATTGACATTTCCAAGGAATAAGAATTTAATTCATTTTTCAAATAAAAATTAGATTTTTTCTTCTGATCCATGAAAATGTCAGCTGATATAAGTTTATCAATTATGTTATTATCTAATCTTAGAAGTTCTATAATGATCCTGTTGATAGGTATACTAAAAGAAATCAAATATTAGCTAATTTTAGTAGTGTATTAACATGATCCTTGGAAGTAGCCAATGATGACAACTTTGAGACCATACCTTTCAGTTGAAATGAGGACATGATGAATTTAATCTTGGTTAAATCACATAAAGAAAAACAAAGTATGATACTTATCAATTCTCCAGCGATGAACGGGTTAAAATCGCGAGTTATTCCGGTTGAATGAGTAGAATGATCTGATTGCGCATGTGCCACGCGACGTCACCTAAGGTACAATGGGAGGTGGGAGGTAATTGCAGGTAAATCATGAAAATGTGTCAATGCAATTTAATAAACTTACTGCAACTAGATACAAACATATTCATCTTTAAATAGTTTTAAAATGTTGAATTTTAGAACTAATTTCAAAGTACAAATTACTTAAATATTTAATGAAATTTTGAATATATATGTTAAATAGTAAATGCAAATGATTTTTCTGTTATCTAATAGATAATAAGATTTTGCGGAGTTTTAATGTTTTAAATATATTAAAGGCACTGGTATTAATAATAATATAGGATAAAGAGCAAGCAATAAAATTTATAAATGGAAAATATGAATAAATTAACTCTTTGAAGTTGAAAATTTTAAAAATTTCAAACTATTCAAATGCCTTATAAAACAAATTCTATAAATAAAATGTTAAGCAAACTGTATAATATGGTGGATTTTCTAACTTTAAATAGTATTGAGGCATTTAATATCACATCATCAAATTTACTCAACTAAAAGTTCAGTTAGTTAACAGTTGTTTTTGTGAGAGGAGCATTAATTGCACTATTAGAATGTGTTTTTTTTAATTAAAGAAAATAAATGAGGAAAGTAATTATGTAGGTAAGCACTAGACACCTATAATTATTTCCTTTGACAAGAGAGAGATGAGAAGGAATGGAGAGAGAGAGATGAGATGAGATGGAGAGAGAGAGAGAGAAAGAGATGGAGAGAGAGAGAAAATTAGGAAACCTATTTTTATTTCTTGTTTACAAATTTAAATATTCTGTGCCAGGTACATTGCTTGCACTGACATTTCTATGTGAGAGCAGACTGCAAGAAGTCAGTCATGTCAATTACAAACTTATGATTTCAACTACAGTAGATTTCTGACTATATATATGAAATGACATCAGTCAGTGTTCAATAGCAAAAATATAAGCTACAAAATAGAAACACACTAAATATGATGACAGTTATGCTGAATAACATGTGATCAAAGTGGAACCAAAATATTCTTTCTAAATATATATAAATAGCATCAATAGTACTTGAATTCAAATGAATACAGTCGACCCCCGCGTAATCATGGTTCGACATTCGCAGAATTTTCCTTAGAACCTGACTAATAATTGTTCGTGGAAACCCCTGCATATTCGCAGAATTGCAAATATCTTCCGTGATTTTTTATGGCTTTTTTCATGGCAATATATATTTTTTCACGCTAAATTATTAATAACAATATAATTTACTAATTTTGTAATGTAAATTCAGCAAAATATCAATATAAAATAAATGCTATTGGCTGGAGGTTTGAAAGTAGCCAATCCGAGAGCATTATTCATTTCTCCTTGCTGCTGATTTGCTGCTTCCCACGAGGCGCTGTCTCAGCCAGGTGCAGCCCAGCATCATCCCAGTTTACCGCGTGCAGCTATCTCAAGTGTTTTACTGAGTGTTGTGTTTTTCGCAGCGTATTTCTTAGTCCTAGGTATTTATAGGCATTTTTATGGACCATGTCCAATATTCACGGTTTTTCACTCTTCGCGGGTGCTAGGAATGTAACCCCCACGAATACTGGGGTACAACTGTAAATGAATTTTATTTGCAAAATGTCAAGCTACAAAGTTGATATTTAAGAAATGAGCAATTTTTCTTATTAAATGGTTCCTTATTTAACTAGATAAAAATTATTTATCTTATCCAGCAAAATATCCCACTTAATACTGCCTTAACTAAACATTAATAATAATAATAATAATAATAATAATAATAATAATAATAATAATAATATAATAATAATAATAATATTTATTAGTAGTAGTAGTACCAAGGACATTCAAATGAAACTTGGCTGTAATGGTATCTGGCCGAGTTTAATTTTAATGTCTCTAACAGTAATAGTGGTAGTATTAATTTCTGGTAAGCAACTATTCAAGTTTACTTGAAAATAAACACTATCTTACTTTTTAACATTATTTTAATTTAAAAATGAAAACTGAATCATTATTCAGCATGGACAACAATTACCTGAGAAAATACAGTGTGTTTACCATGCAAAATTATTTCTTTTTTTGTGCCAAACAAAAACACTTTCAAACTAAAATTTTTCAAGATAACAGCAAATAAAGAAAATAATACTTTAAAAGCAACATGTAACTAAATAAATAGTTGCCTCTATACTCCAAAGCATGCAAAATACTAAAACTTCTTTAAAAAACCTAAATAAAATAAGTGAATAAATAATGAAAGAGTAGCAATCTATAAATAAGGAACTAGAATTTAGTGAAACTGTGGAGGATTAATAAAATGCTAGTCTCCTGAACAACACAATATGGTTATACTACAAGAAAAAAACACAAACGTAGAATGGAAAGTGAATGGGAATCCACCATTTTGTAGAAGTAAAGGGCTATTCCCACTCAACTGTACCAAAGCAAGGTCAAATGTAGTAGCAACAAGTTTCATGCAGATCTTTAGGCCGAGGGTTGTTGGTGCAACATATGGAGTTCCAGGGTAGGATAAATACCGTACAACTGTCAACAACCTATAACTATGAATAAGAGTGCACATTTCAGAGCTTTATCAATTATTAATAATTATAACAAACATATTTAAAGGCTAAGAAAGCAAAATATTAAATGTAACTTGTTATTCTTAATTATGATTTTTATTTAATTATGATTATTTAGCATCCATAATTGATTTGCACCAATAAAATTGTTCATTTCACAGAATAGAAACTCTGAAATAAGTATATATATATATATATAATATATATATATATATATGTGTGTGTGTGTAGATAAAGTTTGGTGTTTGACTTTTACTATTATTTTAAGTAAATTTTCGTATAAAAATAGGGTGAAAAAATTATTAAATTTTAAATGTTGCCATTCATTTAGGATTAAGTTTTAATATAAGAATGAAAGAAATTTCAAAATACAATAATCATCACTAGTCTTCTCTCATAACTGAGAAAACAGCAGAGTGGTTAATGATTTAGGTGTGGGTTCATGTAGACAGATAATTATTGATATGGCTCTGCCAAATAAACAAGTTAAGCATATTACATATTACAAAAGATCAGAGTTAATGTTTCCAATAGTATTTAGAGATTTCAAAAATTACCAATGAATTTATTCAATCAATGAACTTGTGTAAGTTTTGGGATCAATGTAGTATGCTTTCTAAGTCAGCTAGAAAATGTCTAGTATGAAACTGGAAAGTTAGATACAACTACTAATACAATTTTCACCTCATGACTAATTAAATTAATATAAGAAAATGTAATTATCAGATAATGCTACTTAATAGATATACAAAAGTCCCTGGTATTTACATTCAAAATTTTTCATAAATGTGTTTTCTTTAAAGCTACATAATATCAAACAGATCTTTTACAAAGAATATCAACTACAAAATCTTGTATAATATTTGATAAAATCTATTAAGTCAAAATGCAACACCAGTTCAATGAGAAATATTATACCATTAATACATAAACCAGGGAATAACCTAAAAGAAGGCCAAATAATAATCAATTCACTGATTAAAACAAATAAAACACTAAAACAACTGCTAAACATTTATACTCACAATTAAAATAAGAAATAAATCAGATTTTTTTTAATTTACACATTTTCTAAATAGCAAAAAGTTGATGAATAAACTTAAGTAAAATAATTAAATTTTTTATTCATCAATAACATGCAAAAATATTAACAAAATTTTGTTTTTCTGCTTTTATAATAAAATAACAAATAAGTTGTATAAATCCTGGTATAACATTATAAAAGACAACAATACTAGCAATAACCTTCCTTTAAGCCAATAACAAACAAACACTATCTGCAACAACAAAATTACAATATGGAAAATCATACAACTTGCTTTGGCTGGAAGTTTCATACTGAGGAAAGATGATGTAGACCTAAGATATCTGTATTTACCTAAAACAACAAGCTTAGCTCTGGTGGATGCAGTGCCTGCAACATTGACGGCAGAACACTGGAACCATGCTGAGTCAGAACTCTGGGATTGGTCAATGTACAATGATGATCTGCCACCATCAGTTTCAATGCTAAAATATAAAGAGAATACTACAATTAGTCAAGATAAGATTTTTGGAAGTATAGTGAAGTTAAAAATGTATATACAAACTTTTTTTAGCAGAATTGTGCCAAATTATGTAACATCACAGATGACTAAAAGAACAGCATGCAACATCAGAAAAAAATAATTCCACAAAAACTTGTCATAAGATTAACTAAAATATCTTTTATTAAATACTTCATGAAATAATATTTCCATATAGTTAAACAATTAACCCTCAGTTTCTCCATCAAAGCAGAAAAAAACCACTGATTTAGAAAAACAAATTAAGTACTTTTTTTACTGTTTTAACTACCTGCATTCCTTGTTTGGTATAATCATCTTGCTATCCTTTTGCCAGCTCATCATTGGTGTAGGGGTGCCTACAGCATGGCAAGTCAGTGTTACTGGTTGCCCTTCCTGTATAGTGTAGCTTTGCAAGCGCTCAATAAAACGAGGTGTCTCCATATGCTGGCTTTCTATGAAACAAAACACAAACAAACAAAAAAATTAATAAGAAAATAAATAACTCTCCAAAAACATTTTTAAAAGTTTATTCTCTTCTTGAAAATCAAACCATTTTTTTTTTTAAACTGGAGCCTTCATGATGCATCTAATACAGTGTCCAGTTAAACAAAGCAGTTTGTGCAATATAATTTTGCAAGTGACTAAATATTTATCATAAAAGGCAAAGCTCTCTCTCATAAAAATTATAATCACAGATTACTATTTTATGGAGCATACTACCCATTTATGGAGAACTTAATGAAAGAATACCTTGCAAAAAGTTTTAAATGCAAAATAAATTTAGGATAGATAAACTTTAAAAAGCATATAAAAACAATCTGATATATCAGACAGTTGGCCTCAAAAGAGTCATCTTTAACACCTCACAAACAATCCATGCTTTTAATAGCACATTTTAAAATGGTTTTAAAAGATGTGCCATTTGAAGCTAAGTTTGTGTTAGACAACACCAAAGTGCCAGTGATGGTAGTTTAAATATTGATGGAAACAATTAACATAACCTTAGATTTATCTACTTATAGATAAAATTTACCAGTGTGATATGTTGAAAGTCATTACCTTTTAAGTAGAACAAAACTAATGGACCTACATTTGAAAATCTTACTCTGTCACCAATATCATTTTAATTATGAGATGGATTGTTTTCAAGTGCCATGATATTAATTAGCAGATGTTTGGCAGCAGGTATATTTATTTTGGGTTTATACAAGTGGCCTCAGCTGGTCTTGAAACCACAATCTGCTGAGGTATTCCCAAAAACACAGTTAAACTAAAATCATGCATTTAAATATTATTTTTTTAAAAAAATACTTGGTATTTTATTATAATTAGATAGAGAAATATAGTAAACATTGATGAGTTCTCTAAATAAAAAAAAAAAAAAACAGTGCATTTCACTTACCGAGAACATTTAGAGTTACAGAGAAAGCATTTTCTCCACCTTTGTTTTTTGCAATGCATGTATAGTTGCCAGCATCATGTCGAGATGCAGAAAGTATTATAAGTGAATTAATCCCACCTTCATTAACAACAATCTGAAATAAATAAATAAAGGTAATAATATAGCAACTAATTTTAACTTCAAAATAAAAAGTTCTAAATAAGAAACAGAAAAAAAATCTTTAAAATACATGAATAACTAACACAAATATGTTGTAACATTGTAGTCTGGAGCTAGTGTTTTAAAATCTACACAGGAAACAAAACAATAGTTAATGAAAAGAACCTAAACATTAAAAGAGAGAAAATTTTGAAGTTATTAATCTGTATTCACTTTTCTTTTTTAAGAAAAATGAGAAAATAAAAATAAGATTTTCAAAAAATAAGCAAAAATAACAGATAACCAACCTTATGGTGATCATCACTGTGAACCAGTTGATTATTTCGGTACCAGAATATCTCTGGCACTGGACGACCTGATACCAAACAATCAAAACGAATTGTTTGTCCTTCTCGCACCTCCTTATTTTCAGGCACCATTTTAAATGCAGGTTTCACAAATGTTTCTAAGATGCCACTTTCTTCTTGAGAAGACCTCCGACTACGTTCAGAATCCCTTAAAAAATTAATTAGTTAAATATTAATTAATAGTAAATAAACAGTTTTAAAAAATAAAGATAACAGATATAAAACCAAACTTTAAAGCATAAATGAAATTAATACAAGGCCAACATAGATATTACAAAATGAGAGATAAAAACAAGATATAACAAAAAGCATAGGGATTCACTTTATCTAATTAACTAATTTTTAATTTACAAACATAGAAAAATAAAATAAGTGGTATTGTATTTTGAATAAAAGTAGGCATATGTGTATAAATGTTAATTTATTAAAATATCAGTAGAGATTCAACATAAGTAGATGAGCCAAAATTAAAATTTATAAAAATTACCTGCGCATCATTCTGTTCAGTGTGTCTGGAGTAACAAAAGATGTTGCATCCCCCATTCTATCAATAAACAGCTGTCCAGAGCATGTGTTCTTTCCTGCAGAATTAACTGCTAGGACAGTATAATGCCCAGCATCTTCAGGCAGAGCTATTCTGATTCTTAGGGTTGCATATCCCTCTTTTGTAAATTTCATCTCATAACGCTTAGATGGCTTTATTCTTCTACCATCCTTGTACCATGCAATCTAAGAGAAAAAAAAGGGAATCAAAATAAATAAACTTATTTAGATGGTGTCCACCTCTTCAAGACAAGTAAATTCTTCCATGGATCAAAAAGTTTCTGCTACATGACATGTATCTGGCAATTAGATTAAAACACTGTCTTGGCCAAACTTCTAATGCACAAGTTAGCTGGCATGTTTGACCAGTGACAGAATACTGAATTGCTGGATGAAGCCCCAAGTTTGAATCCCAGTTATGACTGGCTCAGTTTGGTGCACTTCTGTTTCTTCCCACTCTTTTTCACCAGCCAACTGCATAAATTCCTTTTAGCACTCCAGTTTCCTCCCATATCTAAAAAAATTAAGAGTTCTGGTTTTCTAGTACATGCAGTTGGGGTTCCACCAGTAATTGCTGACTGGCTTGTAACTTGACCATCAACTGCTCAAAAGTTCACAATCAACCAACTGTATCTCAATAACTTGCTTGGTCACACCTATCCTTTCTAACTTGTTGTCGCAAGATATCCTTAGACTTCAACAAGTCAGGAAAAGAGTTCTCCAAGAACTAAAAGAAGTGTACAAGATAAGCCAAAATAATTTGTTGTTGTGAATCAAAATTATATCCCAGTTTCATTTTGCTAGTAAAGCCGTATGTTGAGTAGCTTATCCTGATAAAAAATATTTACAAATTTCCCTCCTTCATGTTAACCTATAAAGAAACAAAAAGTGTGGAGATCTGTTCAGGTCTGCAGTCTACAGTAAAATATACCTTAAGTCATAAAATATGAAGTGATGAAAAATAACAAAGTGACATTTTGAAAATTATTCAAAATATTCTTTATTAAATCCTTTCCTCAAAGGAATAGCAATCCTTGATATTATCAAACTATAAATTACTCAGTTTTATTTTTCTTTCAAACAAAAATAACAAATTAATATAAACCTGCACTATTATTTGCAACTACATTCTGCAAAAACAATAAATTTGATTTGTAAATGTTAAGGATCTATTTAAATTATGTGGTGTCAAGGAACTAGTCAAAGGTGAGTAGGTTTATAAAACAGAAAAAATAAATAAATTGATGAGTGTATCTACCTTTGGTTTTGGTCGACAAAGAATTCTGCAGACAAAAGTAGCATCTGATCCTTCAATCAACCTGAAGTTTTTAAGTTTTTGTACAAATTCTGGTACCTCTCTCTGAGCAGCAGCTATTTTCTCTTCTGGGTGTTCAGAGTCATATTCTGTTTCTGTTTCACTTTGAAAACGCACTTTTCCTTCACGAAATTCAATTTCTTTCATTAGTCTTTCTTCAAAGGATGAAGGTTTGAAATCCTGAAATGAAATTTTTTTTCCATTATTTAATTTGTTCTAACTAATTTTATATTTAACTGTCAAGTCAAATAGCCAAACTTTTCATATACAGTATGACATGCAGTACCACTTCCTTACTATGTAATTACAAGCATAACCATTATATTTACCTCAAAAAATTTGTCTTCCACAATATATATATACACACACATACATACTACTGGAAATAATTATGAAAACAAAAGAAAAGTTGGGAATGAAATGAAAATAATATTAAAATCGTATCTCGTACAAACATGAAATGCTCCATAGTTGATATAATACACACACTGATTGGTTGGCATGCAAGCAATCAAAAAGTCCCACACCTCCAATAATATCAGTGCAGTGTGGTAGATGTGTGGTGAATACTATGGCTCTTGGAAAAGAAATATCACATGAAAAGCTTATAGAAAAGGCTATTCCATGCAGCAAATTGCATCCTGACAAAAGCTGTATGCAAAACTCTGAGGAGTATATGAAAAATTACTACTGTCGACAATAGACAAGATTGGGGGGAAAAACCTCAAACTCTCCACAAGTGATGTTAAGTACCTCAGGGTATGTTCTCTACATGATAAAGTAAAGATCTTGAAAATGAACTAGCTGCAAATGAGTGTTAATGTTTCTTCAAAAAAAGTAAGATACACATTAACACAAAACAGTCTCAATAGATGTGTAGCTGCCTGAAAGCATTTGCAGAGAAGAGGCAACAAAATAGCAAAACTAAAATGATCAGCAAAAATGGAACAGTGAGATGGACTAAACCTGTAAAAAAGCGCTCTTTACAGATGAGTCACAAATTTCAACTGTTTGGCAATAATCAATGGCAATTTGTACTAAGACATACAAAGAATAACACAATAGTCAGTGTATAGCAGCTATAGTGAGGAAAGAGGGTGAATCAATACAACTATGAGGCTGCATATCAGCTAAGGGTATCAGAGATTTGTGTAAAAATCAAAAGTTTGTGGACTGCTGACAGGTACAGGCAGGTTCCCCCACCAACACACCAGTCCCTCAGGAAGACTTCTGATTGGGCAGGGATTTATCTTCCAATATGACAATGATCCCAAACATACAGCCAATATAGTGAAAAACTATCTGAAATGTAAAAATGTTAATGGAACATTCCAAAAAATGCCTTGGCCTGCACAAAGTCTTCATATGAACTTTACTGAGACTATGTGGGGTTATATGGCTACTTTGAGAGTCAAACAATGACCAAACATTTTGGATGAATTATGGAAAGTGCTACAAGATATTAGAAACACCACCAGTTATACAGTGGTGTGCAAAAGTCTTGCATAAAAATGACTAGACTTAGAAAATGGATTCTTATTTTGTAGAAATTAGTAACTATTGTATGTTTTCTGTTTTAATTGAAAGGTATCGGTGTCATTAAACGATTCTTAACACTAAGATCCATTTTGTAATTGCACAGTCAAAATTTAAATATTAGTAAAATAATTTGCATGAAATCGGCGTGTGCAAAAGTGTTGCATAAACTACAAAAAATTAGAATATATATTTTGTGCTATAATAGTTTAGGATAGTAGAATATAAATATGAAAAACTGCCATTTTCCACTATTCTGATTCATTTTTGTTCAATATAGTGATGCCGAGAGCCCGATATTTGACCCCTGAACAGCGGGCCACAATCGTTTACATGAAAGAAGATGGTGAAACTGAGTGGGTCATTGCGGATCGTATCAGTTGCAATCAGTTGACGATATCTTGTACCCTGAAACGTTGGAAAGCCAATGGGAATCTAATTTCGAAATGCAGAGCCGGCAGACCACAGAAAACAACAGCTCAACAGGATCATCTGATCGCCGATTCCGCACTTCCACCGACATCCAGACTGCCTTGTCAGGACACTATGGGATCCAGTTGGCCTCGTGCACCATCAGATGGTGTTTGATCCACATTGGACTGTTCGGGCGATCGGCACAGAAGAAGCTGTTTGTCAATCTGGACAATAGTCGAAAGCGACTGCAGTGGGACTGGACCGTGGCCCAGTGGTCCTGAGTGTTGTTTTCTGACGAAAGCAAATCCGTGAGGTCCACTGGGCGGGTTGGGTGTATGTTCAGCGATATGTGTCCAAGAAATACCATCTTAGTTACACTCGACCGACTCTGCAAGCAGGGAGAGATTCAGCCATGGTTTTGGCCTGTTTTCAATTGTCTGGTGTCGGTCGGTTGCATCACGTGGAGGGTTAAATGAATGCTCATGACTATGCTAAGATCGTCTTGGACATTGTCAAACCGTATATATGAGACCACATGCCCCTGACAGCCATCTATCAGCAGGACAACACCCCCATCCACACAGCTAGGAGTGTCAAGGCCTTGATGGCAAAGTTGCGAGTCCCCCTCCTCGACTGGCCGGCTCAAAGCCCGGATCTCAATCCCATCGAAAACATTTGGCACTTGATTAAACTCAGCTTTAGTGCCAAAAAACCAAAAAATAAAACCAATTTGAAATGAAAAACTGAGGAAGCCTGGTCAGAGTTCAGTAGTGACAATTGTCAGCATTTGGTAGCCAGCATGCCTCGCCGTTGTGAACAAGTTATCAAGAATTTCAGATATTCTACTCATTATTGATAGATCTGATCACTTTCTGCATAATTTGAATTGAATCTGAATTTATTAGATAGCTGTCTGGTTTTTATGCAACACTTTTGCACATGTTGATTTGATGCAAATGATTTTCTAAAAATTATAATTTTTCTTACAATAAAACAATATGCTTGATATTATTGGAATAGATGCACAACAGTAATATAGAAATTCTTTAATGAACAAGATTTGATAACAACTACTTTCGACAAAATGCGAGCTAGTTGACAGGAAAAATTATTTTTATGCAAGACTTTTGCACACCGCTGCAGATTGATGACCTGCATGGAAGCATTAGAAAGAGGTACCATGCCCTAGTAAATCAAAGAGCTCACATACCAAATACTAATGCACTGTACATTTTCATTTTTTCGTTTTTGTATATTTTCTGTAATAATGCATTGTGTATATTACATACTTCTCTCAGTTGATTGCTCAGTATTTTTATATATCCTGTGTGTACTTCCATAATTATTTACAATATTGTATGCACACACGCACACAGACAAACTAATAATAATGTTGGTAGTATTATATTTTTTAATTACCTTAAACATAATTTATAGTTCATGAAAGCAAAAAATAACACCATTAGAAAGAAATCTCTTGAAAGAGCACTCCACTGATCAACCACTAACATAAAACTATCTAAATATGACAAAAATAGTCTGTATTCAACAGCGACATTAACTATTTAAAAATATAAAGAATGAAACCTAAGAATTTCAGGGTTAGCATTTTTTAAAAGTACCTAACAATCAAGATAGTTCATAGGAACTGATAGATTCCCACTGAAAAAGAAAAATCAGAAAACAATAATCCCACAAAAAAGACAATTCCTAAAAATGCCACTGATGAAACCCAATCAAAGCAATTTATGGAATGTGAGTTTAGCTGGCTTATTGACTATGAACATTAAGTAGTAGGTCATGAAATAAATTGGTGTAGGATAATAAATCATCTGTACAAAATTATAATGAAAAAATAGCAGGTAAAAAAGGAATGTACTGTACCAGTTGTATTAATAAAAGGAGCCAGTACAAGCTGTAAGGGGTTCAATAGTCTCAATAGCAGCAATTTTTGAGGTTAAGGGTAAAAACAACTGCTGAAAATTATGCAAGCAGGATTCCAATCAAAACACACAACTGTTGATAATCAGAATGCCAAAGTTATATTAGTCCTTAAAGGATAATTTCATAGCAGTAGAACTAGAAAACTAAACGACACTTATTTTTTGGCTCCTAACAGCAGAAAGATTTTTTATATTAGTACACATGGTAATTTTCAAACAAACAGTAAGTAAAACTTATTGCTACTATGCAATAGTTAATTTACAGTACCAGGTCCACTCCAAGAAACACAGGTTCCTCTTCTGTTTCAGATGTCAATCTCTCTTCCACTTTTCTTTCCAAAATACGCTCAGAGAGTGGAATAAAGAAATCATGTTCTGGTCGTCTTTGCTCTTCAAATCTTAAATCCAGCTCATCCACAAATGCTGAAGGCAGTCCTCGATCCATGTCTTTTTTTCTTATTTTAACTATATTAATAATAGAAATAAATTAGATTTATTATCTGATTTTAAGTTTTCACAGAACTAGAATTCTAAAATCAATAAATAACCAACATTTATTTCAAAATATATCTAAATTCTAAGATTTTGGTCTTAGGCATAAACTAAATTATTCCTCATCAAATACCAAGATTTCCTGATAAAAATAAAAAATGAAAATGAAATTAAGGAAAAAAAATAAACAGATTTGATGAACAGTTTATTTACAAAAAAATTCAAATGAGTAGTGTACATATACAATGTAATTTGTTCTGGCACAATTAAGGTAAGACATCAAATAGTTTTTTTCTTTTTCATCTTTCAGATTCAGATAAAATATCAATATAAAGTATAGTAAATGTAGTGCACCTCATACATATTCAGATTTATTTTAAAAGAGCAACAAAAAACTACATGTTTTTGTTGGTGTGCTACTAGAGAAAAACATTGTCAACAAATAACTCAGTACAGAAACATAAAAACTACTTTTTATGATACAATTACCTTATTTGATTAAGATTAAATTTGAATTGATCATTTTGACAGTTTTTAAAGTCTAAGCTAAATAAAATAAATAAAAAGCTAAAGTTTTGAAATTCCTTTTCATATAGTAATGTTAATTTCTATGTTAAAAGCTTTCTTTCACACATTTAGAGTTTCTATTCTTAAAATTTAAACATTTTTTTTGTACACACAACTTCAAAATTAAAGTTTGTAATCTGTCTTCCTTTTTTTTTTGTTAAAACTATGAATCTCTTTTTTAGAATTCTTGGCAGTGGGTAAGTTTAGCATGCTTGTCCACCATGGTAGTGCAGTGACCAGGTGTGTCAAGCTATGGTGACACTCCAGTTTCCCCCACAATAATTCGAAAAATTCTAGTCATATTTTCTTTTTGAAGTCGGCAGTAATCAGACTGGTGCAGGTTTTCCTTTTTTCATATTTTTAAATAAATTTATTTATTACCTGTAAACTATTCCAGAGGAAAGAAAATAAAAACTTACCCTCTGGGAGCAAGAATGCACAAGTAGAATCCTGACCAGCTGGGTTTATTGCTCTGCATGAATACTCCCCCTGATCATCGGTATTACATTTTGAAATTAAGAGGGTGCAACGACCAGACACTTCATTAATAATTGTATGCCTGAAAAAAAATTTCAGCCAGTTTCATTAATCTAGAGTGACATGACATCAAATATCAAAATTAATGATAACCTTGTTTCACAACATGCAAATTGCAACTAAACAAATATCTCTAAAAGAATACATACAAATATTTAAACATTTTTTAAAATAAAATTATTATTCTGTGTTTCATACATTGGTTAGTAAAACAAAAGCTGAAAAAGATCTACTAAAATTTAACTGATAAAACTTGGTCTTCAGTTAATGATGATGCACAAATGTGCAACTTTAGCTATGGAATAACAAAAATCATAATGTAGCAGTTAGTTTAACTAGCTTTTAATAATTGAGCCTTAATTTGATCAAAATATTTTTAATGTATAT
Organism: Nautilus pompilius; assembly: GCA_018389105.1. Classification (NCBI taxonomy): domain Eukaryota; kingdom Metazoa; phylum Mollusca; class Cephalopoda; order Nautilida; family Nautilidae; genus Nautilus; species Nautilus pompilius. The sequence continues at coordinate 518,199 of JACATO010002171.1, forward strand.
TTCTGTTATCTTTTTCATGTTAATAAATAAATAGTATTTTTAAAAATACAAATAATACAAAAATTCTATCTGATGAATAGTTTACACTGTTTCATAAAAAAAAATGTAAATGATAACTTAATGTAACTTATTGAAAGAGAGAGGATATGCAACAGTTCATAAATGTACCTACCATCCATCTTTCAGTTAACTTATAAAGTTCTTACTTAAATCATTTAGCTAGGGAAAAAAATTAAATCAAATATTTCTTCTTTTCTTAGTTCATATGATTTTTCTAAAATTAAACAGATTAAATTGATGGCAAATAAAACCATGTATAAATTAACTTTCCAAAAGCATATAAACTATTAAAAACAAAGTATTTTCTTGGCAGTTTTGTTTTTATTATTAAACTTACCTAGCATCATCAACAATTGGAAATCCTAGTCTTGTCCAGATAATCTGAGGAAAAGGACTCCCAGTCAGACGACATTCAAATATGGCATTAGTGCCTTCCACAAGCTGAACATCTTGAAGATTTTCAACAAAACTTGGAGGTTTATCTTCCATGAGTCTGGGTTTAGACTCTGATGGCTGATAAGCTAGAGCTAAAGGTGGAGGAGGTGGTGGTAGTACAGGTCCAGTTTCAGCTACTTGAACTGGTCTTCTAGATACTGGCAACACTGTGGATTCCTTTACTGGCACTGGAGATCCACAGGCTATAAAAATGATACAAATTAATTTCTAATTTTACACAGGCTGCTCAAAGAAATTTAATTTAACTTCAAATGAATTTAGCACTTAACAATATGATTTTAAAAATGACTGGAATGCAATCAAAATTTAAACATTTTTATTTGTTGTTGTTGTTCTAGCAGTCAATTTAAATACTGATATGCAGTTTAACTAGTGAAGTTCACTCATCCACTCATTTTTACACAACCATTATTTATATTTAGAATTATTCTGAGATTATGTTAAGTAACAAAAGCATATAAATAATTCTACAATTGTTTAAAACTTTTTAATTAGGGTGGTGCTAAAAATATAAATAAAACAGAATAAATATCAGCTGCTTTTTTTTCTTTTTTCTTTTTTACAATTTTGTTTTTATCTCCCTTTGCATGTAGTAAATATACAGGTCAAGTATCCTTTATATGTACTTCCGAAAACTGAAAAAAGGCTAAAATTCAAAGATTTTTTTAGAACACACCATCATTGCCAATTTGCACAGGAAATCAGAACTTAGCCAACAAGAACTGTACCAATCCAGACCTGACCTGTAGCGTGGGAAATCCAGTTATTCATCAGCTTGGTTCATAGTCACTGGTTATTTCTTTACCAAGTGACTTTTATGATTATTTGGTGCATTTGTGCTTTTATTTTACAGTGGACATGTCAAAAAGACCATCAGATACCCATATGGGTAACATTAAGAAAAGGAAGATAGAGCGTAATTCATTATTAATTGCTAAGAAAGTTGAGGTATTGCAGAGATTACTGTGTGGTCGTGAAATGATTGAGTGAGGAGCATGGGGTGGGATCAAAACCTAGTTGTTATTAAAAATCTTCTGCAGTATGAATTCTAAGTATAATTATTATGCTATCTTCAGGCCAAAGTTTTCTATATGCTTATCCTCCTACATAATAGGTTAAAATCTTTTTTATGAAAAAATTCTGAAGTTTAAACACACACATGCATGCACAGTCCCCAATCAATGACATTAGATTCTGCCACAGCTCGAGATCCTACATTTTCAAATTGTATTTCACTAAAATGACATAATTACTTGTGGTCAAATATTTTATTTTAGTACCAAATTTTTTTGAATGGTATACAAAATATTTGCTTTAAACTTACAACATATGTATTTGAATGCCCTAGAAAAATGTGTTAAACATTTACCAATTACAAAAAATATATTTAAAAATGAGATTTTGTCATTTGCATTTTAGTTTCTAGGCTGATTACTAAATTAATTATTAAAAAAGGAATAGTTTTCAACCAACAGTGGACCACCATTGAACTAAACTTCTGAAATAAATGGGGTTTCATAGGTAACACCAATCTACTCTTATTTTAATATCAAAAAAAAAATTAAAAAGCTAAATCAAGGATGTCATTCATGCAGCAAAGTATTCTAACTCTTAAGTCAAAAAAGCTCAAATTAAAAAAAAAACTTAAATGGATTGCTATTAAAAATGTACAATGACAGCATATATATATAATGTTCTAGACTAAATGTACTGAGTGCCAAATTTAAAAATAAAAGGCTATAAAAGATAAATTATTTGCTTGTAAAGTTCACCAATGTACCAATCTATTTCATTTAATCATTTTTCCCTTGAAGACTACAGAATGCTTACGTATAACTTCCATAATGGCCTCTGTGGAACTTGATCCCTCAGAATTTGTAGCCTGACAAGTAAATCTGCCAGTATCTTCAGAAAACACTTCAGCAATTGTCAACTTGCAGACACCATTGTTGAAAGATATGTCAAAGTCAGGAGAACTATGAATCATAGCTCCTTCTCTGTACCACTTCACTATTGGTTCTGGTTTCCCACAGACTACACATTCCAGTACAATTTTCTCTCCTTCCTTTACAGTAATGTTTCTTAATGGCTATTAAAAATAAAGATAGTAAAAAGAGCAATGCACATAATACTGGTATAATACAGTGATTTAAAGAGAGAAACAGAAAAAAACCAAAGCACATTTCAATTAATTTCAGGTTTTCACAACTAAAAAAAGTTTTGTTTCTTTTGTTTGTCTTTTTAAAAGCTGTAAACATGATGAAACAGTTTTGTTTGTTTTGCAAATATGTTTTAATAAATTTACAAAAAAAAATATGCACCATCTACAAGCCTCAACAGTTAAGTGGTTGGTGTATGTATATCAGGAGTACAAAAACAGGGAATTCAAAGACAGTTGGTGTGATACATAAGTTTCCATGACTTGTCAGTATTTTAACAACACTAATCATATGTACCACCTATTACATGGAAAGAAGTTTAGCCCCCCCCCTTTCTTTTTTGTGTGTATGTCCAAATAAATACATTTTAATACTTTGTTTATCAAAGGTCTTTCATCTCATACTCCATTTCCATTGTCAAAATTCTGTGATAAAAATACTTTATTCAGTATTGTTTTGACTTGTTATAAAATAAATTTTTAAAAATTTTTGGTAGATTAGATGGTCAATATTTAAGTAGAATTCTAAAAAATACCAGATGTAACATATCTGAAAGAAAAGGTGTAACATAGGTTAAATAATTTTTGAAGTTAATATGGTAAACAAGATATTCAATGCCAAACAGATCCACTTACTGTTGAAAATGATGGTTTCTGCCTCAAAGGAAGACCATGTCTAGTTGCTCGTTTTTCAGCTGTCTTTTTCACTAGAATGTTTTCTGTCACAGGCACATCAAAGAGTTTTATTCTTTTTTCAAATGATGGAAGCTCCTGTTCAATATCAATCTGCATTTCAACATCTTGTTTAAACTTGTCAATCTGTGGTTCTGCTGGAGGCACTGGAGATATAGGCTGAACCTGTGGCACAAAAGCAGAAGGCCTCTGGAATTTTGGCACTTGTGGCTCTAGAGCTGCTTTTTGAAAATATGATGGTACTACTACCTCTTTTGGTGGTTCTATGTGTTTAATGTATACTTCTCTTGGTTCCTTGAGTTTTGGTGGTTGTTTGAATGGCACCGGTGCAGCGGGTCGAACTGCTTTAGTGGGCGAAATTTCCTCCTCTAATGGAACTAATGGTGCTGAAAAGAAAAGTACAAGTGTCAACAATAACAACAGTAATAATGTAGAAAAAGTTAAGCACTCAGTCACATTGAAAACTTTAAAAATTATATCAGCATTTTTCAGACATTCTTTGACCAGTTTCAAAAGCAGCAATACAAATTATAAATGTTGTTTTATGTAGGTTTATTTTAATAAAGATTAAGTTGTGATAGAAATGATAGCACATATCAATAACTATAAAGTTTGTAACCATAAAACTAAAATAAGCCTAATTATTTCAAAACTGGAGGCACAGAGAACTGAACAGTGCACCTTCCTTGAATTATTACAATATATGCAAATTAGAAAACTCTCAATTTTGCTTGTTTACTCACATTATACATAAGGTACTATATTAGGAACAACAGTGGGCCAAAATACCTTGACCAGAGATTTCCATAGTGGCCAGCCTGAGAATCATCCACTGGCATAAAGATGGCTATAGGAGGAATAAAATCAGAAGAAAGCATAGGGACATTGGCATGAGCCAATGATCTGTATTCTACATCATTAAGAAGTTCCTATCAACTGGAAAATTGGGAAATCAGCATAGACAAGATCAAAAAATCTCATGAAGACCACTACATCATGGTTTCCAATCTGCAGTTATCTCACAAATCAGCTAAATTCACAGAACTATAAAGATTTCTTGATCAACAGTATCTAAGAGACTCAAAGAAGCAGGTTTACATTGCAACGCTACCATCTGGAAAACTTTCTAAAACCAAATTGTGACTGCTTGGCTATAATTGGTCAAGGACTAATATGAATTGGAATATTAAGTAGAAGACTATCCTCTTCACTGATGATGTGTGCAAGTATGCAAGTTTGAAATGTTTTTTCAGAAAAAAGCAGGTTTTTTGTGCAAAGTAAAGAAACTATATAGTGAAAATGTTGTGCCTACTGCCAAATATGCAATTTCTGGGGCTGCATTTGTTATGAGGATATCAGAAATCTAAAGTAAACAATAATAAACATGAAGTATTTCATGGAATTCTCGTTTATACTGCTGTCCACTGGACTGAAAATGAATGAAAAAGTTATACAGACCAAGATGGCAATAATTCAAAGTGCATTTCAAATCTGTGCAAAAGCTACTCAACCAAAAAGTAAATCCCGAACTAAATCTTTTAAATATTTGAGACCATTGAAACATTAAAGTGAAAGAAAACAGCTGTTGCCAATGAATCAATTTCCTGCAGCTGACTTAATTAAAGGTTTTACATACCTTGTGTTTCTAATGAATTGCTATTTGGTAGATATTCATAACCACTGATATAATTGTTTAAGTAAATAAGCAATTTGCAGTTGTATTTCATTCCAATACTCTCAACAGAGATCATATTTTTGATACTGGTCAAATAATTTTGATAAACACTGTGTATATTACAATAAATATATTTTTTTCTTTAAAAAAATCTTTTGGAAATAAAATTTTGAAATAAGCATGTTTGTTCATTTTAAATTCAAAATGTTATTATATTTCAGGCAGAGAATATAATATTTACACATCTGAGCAACTGATTAGTTTCAGAGCCTTTGTTAAAGTGAAAACATCATGTTAGACCAAAATTGTACCAAGATATTGATCATCTCTGAAAATATGTACTTTAAAAGAGAATCTGATGAAAATCATTGTCAAATTTTAAAAATTCATTTTGCAAAAATACTGACAATAGCACCAGGCATGGAAATGTGAATGTTAAAGCAATATCTGTCAACTTGCTTCCTTTCCAAATTATTACACAGCTATAAAAAAGCATCATGACATTTTTTTATGTCAATGTTTTGACACTGATACATATTCATGGCTTAGTATTTAAAAAGGCCAATTTGTGAAAAAAGACTTTTAACCACAAATAACACCATTTTAGAAATCAAATTTTATTTAAATATTACCTCTTTTTTTCTTTACAATGTGAAAAAGAGAGAAAAATTAAAGCAGTTTTCAAACATAATTTTGAAGTTTCATGATCAATGTGATGATATAAGGCCAAATGTAGGTAGGCACAATTATGTTCTTGGTTGTTGGGTCATCTAATGAGAGAGAGATGAAGTTCAACAAACTATAATGTGCTGCCTAAACAGAGTATATAACTTAATATTGTTACTTTTATTTTATTTCTTCTGTTTATTTAACACAAAAAACTATACTGTGGTACCAGGAGAATTTAATCTTTCTTCATTAGCAAAAAATAAATGATTATTTACAATTACTTATATATCTGTTTATTTTCTTTTCATGGGCAACCATTACAGTATCTGGCTATATATCTAAAAAAAAAAAATGATAAAACAATGTCTAAAACCAAAATCACATTTTAATACTCCTTGGTTCATTAGACTATAGTTCATTATATATTTTCATACTCATATTATTTTTTGGAAGTCCTATTTATTTATCTGAAATTTCATGTCAATTATCTCATGCTTATTTCTCTAAAACAATTACCTTCAACAATCAGTTCTGCCATACATTTGGCCTCTCCAGCAGGGTTCTGTGCCTGAACAGAATATCTGCCAGCGTCTTCATAGAAAACTTCTGGAATGTATAATGAATGAATATTTCCTTCCTGGATAATCTCAAAATCAGGAGAGCTGATTATTTGAGAACCTTCTCTATACCAGGTAACTTGTGGAGCTGGTGTCCCGGCAACACGAACTGTTAGCTTCACAGGCTGTCCCTCTTTAACATGTCTTTTTTGCAGCCTTTCAGTAAATGATGGTGGAATCATAGAAGCTATAAAAAATTATAATAAATAAAAGTATATATAGTGTGTCACAAGGCATATTATTTAGTGAAAATGCTCATTTCTTATATTACAAGCAAGAAATACAGGATAAATTAAACTAAAACTTCTAAAAGTAATAAGACAAATAATATTAAAGAAAACACTTTAATTTTTCTAATCATCCAGAGACTCGATTTTTTTATATATTCCTGTAGTTGACTGTTTGAGACTTCTAAATCATAACACGATGGAAATAAGCATGCTGCAGAAAGTAACTTTATGGTCACCTGGCATATAAGCACTGAAAATCATTTTTGAGAATGACAAGTGAACGTGTTGTAAATAAATATGACAAGATATAATTTTTTCTTCCAAAATAACTAGAAAAAAATTCTCTATAAATTTGCAAGTTAAAAATTCTATCAAAAAGACCTGATTTTACCAGATTTCACTTTTTTTTTTAGCAGACCAAGCATAGACAGTTTTTTAATGTACAAGTGCAAGAGCCAAAAAAAAAAAACAAAAGCAAGCTTAGTCTGGATATGCGCCAACCTCTTGCTATGCTGCTAGACTTAATGACACCCATCATTAGATATTTGACTTCTCTCCAAATGAATTCACTATATCAACATCTTCCTTGTCATCTCAGAACAACTTGTCCGCTTCTTTCCCTTACTAAAAACTAAGTAATCAAGATGCAAAATAAACAAAAGTTTTTTTTAGGGATGTTGTACTAAAATATTTATGTAAACCAGATTAGTTGGGATCGCCCAGAAACCCTAATCCCAAATGTTTTTTGTTGGTTTTTTTAATTGTACTTTAACCAATTTTTTTTAAAACACAAATTTCTTATACTTGCAAATTTTTCCAATAAATAAACTTATTTATACTAATACCATGATTTTTTTTAAAGTTAAAATTATACCTTAAAAATTTTTTTTAAATTGTTAGATTTTATTGATAGCTGGCTTGTACATTAAATTTTGCTTACATATTACAAAATAAAGACCATACTGATTTCATTTAAACTATCAACTCACCTTTGACAATAAGTTCTGCTGTGCTCGATGCTGCTCCTGCAATATTTGATGCTGCACAAGTATATCTACCAGCATCATCTTCAAAAATTTCAGGGACAGATAAGGAAACACGTCCATTTTTATAAGAAATTTCAAAATCAGCCTGGTCAGTTATTTCTTTGTTTTGTCTATACCATTTAATGCTGGGTTCTGGTTTGCCTAAAATGTAGAGCAAACAAAACTATAAGTTGCATTTTATCACTAAGCTACATACAAGCTATTTCAGAAATATCTAACCATTAAAAAATAATTATATTTTTATTAAACTGGCTTTCCAGATACCTCACACAAGACTAAATTGTACAAAGAAACACAGCAATTAGTTTGGGTTAAATCATTACATACTTTATTAGCAAAAATCTATATAATAAAAGCCAACCATAAACACAAGTATTAGAAAAAAGTATTTAGATTTCATATTTTATCTTCTTTTTTATCATTTATATATAGCTTTTTCCTTCTTCCTACTAGGCTATAAAGTTATCAATCAGGTTAAAACTAAATCAGTTCAATGTAATTATAGCTATCACATCAATGACAATTCAACATACAGTGTGTAATCTATGAGTAACCATGTATAGTTAAAACAAACAATTGTTATATTTGATGTGTAATCATAAAGAATCATTGAAACCTGTTAAATGGCCTTCAAAACATAGCCAAGTAGCCACTGCAGCCCAATTTTAGCTTTTAGTTCCTTATTCTGACAGTAAAAATATAGTAGTTAGTGGCAAATATTATTTAAAATTTACTATGTCATAAAAAAACAACAAAATCTAATGTTGTTGGTTTTCAAGTTGGATATTTGAATAATAAAAAAGAATATACAAAGTAGATAAATTACTACTAAATATGCAAAGACTTGTAATAATAATTCAAACACTAACCCGTCACAACTCCATCAAAAGTGACTTTTGTCCCTTCAAGAGCTGTAATATTTTTCAGTGCCTGAAGGAACTTTGGTGGAATGGGTACCTCTATTGTCAGATCAACCTGCTGGTATTGCAGTGGTACATCAGTGGTAATCGATGTTGCATATCTTTCCTTTGTTGCAACTGGTGAACCCATCACTTCAAACTTGGGTGGTATTTCAGTAGTGATTGTTGTGGAATGATGCTCTGATGGTTTGTAGGTTTTTTCTTGCATTTCAGCAATCATTCTGCTAAGGCGTGTTTCCTTGTGTGTTACAGTTTGCATCCTTTATTTAAAAAAAAATTAACTAAAATTTCTAATGCTTTTTAGATTAAATAATTAGATTATAAAATTAATCAAAATAATTAAAAGTTTGTCTGCAGTCAGTCTCAATGACTATTACAAGTTGTATCACTCTGTATTTATGTAGTGACTTGAGTCAGAATAGATGCAGTCAAAGATGTGATTTTATCATTTTAAAAATTTTACTTTAATTAATTTTATGATAAGGTTCATTCAAAGACATTTAGAAAACACTGGTTCTGTACTCATGCATCATAGTACTTTATAAAAAAATAGTGTACAGTAATATTAGCAAAATAAAATCAAAATCTAGGACATAGTGTACTCTACAGATTTTTGTATGTCAACAAATATATTACAAATGATGCAATCATAATGACCAGAATAAGAATCTCAACCTGAAGAGTTTTAAATTCAGTATTACTGAGAACCGTGGAGGTCATATCTTTTGGTGAGTTAGGCAAAATACAGTTTGTGAAATTTCATCTGCAAGTTAGAATTAAGAGATCAAGTTTGGAAATGAAATAAAATGCATGAAAACAAGTAGTAAGGTTCTACTGTATCTCTGCTTTTATTTATAATAATTTTTATATCATTTTTAAGATTTGCTTCTACAAAAATTATTAAAATATTTTCTAATTTGCATTTTTATTTGTGCAGTATCTCAGTTTTAAAATTTAATTATCTTCTAATAAAATTTCTCACAAGGAAATGCTTTAATTTATTGCAGCTTTCTTTTGTTTTCATTGAGAATATTAAAACATACATGTGCATTCTTTGCTATTTTTCAGCAAGAGATTCCTTTATTGAGAATTAAGCAGATTACTTCACTACCAAACATCTGCAATACACAAAAATTTGCTCAGATATATCTTATAATATAGAACTATTGTATACAAACAATTACTTACACTTCTGACTCAAAGGTTCTTGTCTGGATTGGCATCACTTTAGAAGCCTTATCCACCATCAACTGTGCAGAACATGTAGCTTTGCCAGAGGGATTTTCAGCGGTTATGGAGAACCGTCCAGCATCTGTTTCACATACTTTAGAAATATGTAAGCAATTTATGTCACCTTCTATGGTAGCCTGATATTTAGGTGAACGTAAAGGTTCTCCATTATATTGCCAAGACACCTAAAAAATACCAACAAATTTTATTTTCATAAGTAAATAAACAAACTAGAGAAAAATATTATTTAAAATCAAGAATTTAAAAAGTTAAAAAAAAATTATTGTATTTTATATGAAAGATTCAACTCATTTAAGCAGGATTTTAAAATCTGGCCACAGGATATTCAGATAGCATACCAATAAATGAATTTAACTATTTATCATATGCAAAATCATATTAAGAAAATTAATTAGCCTCCATTACCACTATCTATAGAACATGCATGTAATTTTTTTTTATTTGGTTTAACGCTCTTGTAATTTTTTTTTCATTTTCCAAATTTATCTGTGCTGCCTGTTTTCTTTAATTGATATTTTCTTTGGGTGCAATCTTTTGTTCATTTTTTTTTCTCTATAATATATTTATGCATAACACAAAAAATGCAGAAATCTCACTTTTGGTTTAGGGATTCCAGTGATAATGCACTCAAAGGTGACTGATTCTCCTGATCGAACAATTAAATCTCGGAAAAGTTTCTGGAACTCTGGAGGAACCTGGCGGATTTCTTCCATTTTTGTTACAGAGGTTGTTGCAACTGTCCGACGAACCACAGTAACTTTTTCTACTCCTGGTTGTATAGAGAGTTGGGCATAGCACTTGGTTTCACCCGCAGGATTTGTGGCCTGTACCATATAATTACCAGAATCTTCATCGAAAGCTTCAGGAATAGTTAGAGAGTGCATTTCACCAGCACAGGTGACCTGAAAAAAGAGAATATAGTTACAAATCAAAGTATTATTTGCACAAAATATTCAGATAATGATAAAATTTTGTTCGAATGCATATTTTTACATATTAAAAAGAATTTTATAGCACTAAACTTTCTATCAGTAATAGCATATTTAAAATTTCAAATAAAAATTTCCATTTGGTATAAAATTTAATCAGTTTATTTATTTGTAATCTATAGAAATTAAAAGTAGGTTGTGCTATAGCCGTTCAGTCAGCTCTTTCTTTTTTTTTTTATTAGGTAAAACTTCTTGCTTCTTACAAATATATTTTTACACATAATTAATATAACAATTTTGACAAAAATTTTAATTGTTTAAACTATTTTTTTTCATTTTAAATTTTACAAATGTATTATTTTAAAAAGTTGCTTTTTTGTTTGAATATGATATCACAATCTTTAAGTATAAATTCAGTATAAACCAAGCTACTATATTCTAGTTAAGTTCCCACCTGGAAATCTGGTGAGTTGTGGATTGGTTGATTATCTTTGAACCATTGAACTTCAGGTTGTGGAACACCAACAACTCTACATTGCAAGCACACATGCTGCCCAGACTTGACCATTGTATCACGAAGGAGCTGTGTAAACTTTGGTGGTGATATTTCTCCCTGAGACGCATCACTCACTTCACTCAAAGCTAAAACAAAAAAAAAAAAAATATTTCTGAGTAAATCTCTAGTGCAAAATACAAAACAGGCTATTTTTGTTTTCTCCATAATACCAGAATACAAAAATAAAGAAAAAAGTCAAGTGAAACAAATATATTAATAGTAAAGTAGTAAAGCTGAGTAAACTGACTTAAAGAACCAATCCCTTCAACAATATCTTTTTAATTTCAAATATGCTATTCATGAGCATGATGATGAAAGAGTTTAGAATGGCGTTGATTTTAACAAAATCCTAGGATATGTTAATGTGTTCCGTTGTGAACTAAACAAACCTCGACCATTCATAATAATTATTTTCTAACTACATAATTAAATTTTAAAAATCAAGTGAAAAATGCATGCAAAAGTATTCTTCATAGAAAGGAAAAAATTACAATAAAGTAAATTAAATCTAAAAAACATTCATTTTTAGCAATTTACAACAAAACAAGACTACTTAGTGGAAGATAATAAAAATATTACTAGAATCAGTATATCTCAGAAAACCAATTATTTTAAAATCAAAAATGTAAAAATTGTTTTTTATTAAAAGTTTTTTGAAAAATAAATGTTCAACATGTACAAATCATGATTATTTTATTATGTCAAATACTTTTTTAAAACAATTTATTTCACAGTGTTTCAATGGTAACTTACTGTCAACAATCAGACGACAATGACTTTCTGCTTCACCTTGAAGATTTCGGGCTACACACCTGTAGACACCAGCATCTTCAAGATAAATTTCTCTGATAACTAACGTGCATCTGTCTCCTTCAAAGAGCAGCTGAATGTCTTTAGATTCTTTAACTGGCTTGTCATTGCGAAACCAGATCACCTGTAGATTATATGTAATATTAAAAGTTTCTCAACATATTATCAACTACCAAAAATATTTCAAAACAATAAGCATCATTTAATGGTGTAAATAAATAAAAAAGCAATTATTTATTGACAATAAGAAAGAATGCAAACTTTTTTCTTAAATGAACAGTGTGGTTTACCTCAGGCTCAGGATGCCCCACAATAATACAATCAAGTCTAATTCGACTTCCCTCCGTAACTTCTTTAGTTGGAGAAAGAAATTGCACGAATGTTGGTTTCATGGGTTCCAAATCTGTAGATGCTTGTGACATCTCTTCTCTGAAATAAAAAAACAACAAACTAGGAAAAAAAGGTTCAACAAAATCTTTGTTTAGTTTTGTATTATAATTTTTAGACTTCTCACATCACATGAAATCTATTTACAATTAAAACCTTAAAACTGTTTGATTCATCACAGATCACACAACACATTATTTATTTATGTACAAGGTCTGTCGAAAAAGTATCCGAACTTAGGCTGGGAAAAAAAATTACGTACTTGCTAATCACCTTCAAAGTAGGCCCCTTGTGCCTCCACACACTTAGCCCGGTGATCCTTCCACTGTTCGAAGCATGCCTGGAATGCTTCTTCCGGAATGGCTCTCAGCTCTGCCGTCGCATTCCACATATCTTCTCGGCTCTCAAAACGGGAGCTTTTCAGTGGCATCTTCATTTTTGGGAACAACCAGAAGTCAGAAGGAGCCACATCTGGAAAGTAGGGAGCCTGGCGAATAAGCGAAATGCCTTTCTTTGCCAAGAAACCTTGGATCAGCTGCAAAGAATGAGCCAGGGCATTGTCATGATGCAGCTGCCAGTTTTGCGAGGCCCACAGATCTGGTCTCTTGCACCGAACTGCATCACGAAGACGTCGGAGGACTTTCTGATAGTACTCCTTTGTAACTGTTTGTACTTCTGGTACATATTCGTGATGCATAACGCCTTGGTAGTTGAAGAAAACAGTCAGAATCACCTTGATTTTGCTCTGGACCTGATGTGCTTTTTTGGGCCTTGGTGATGTTGGGTGCTTCCACTGTGATGACTCAGCTTTTGTTTCCGGGTCATACCTGTACACCCATGTCTCATCTCCAGTTATCACAGTATTCTGGAACTTAGGATCCCTGTTGGCAGTATTCAGCAGGTCCTGCACAACCTCAAGACAAAGTTGTTGTTGTTCCTGAGAAAGCAGTTTGGGCACAAATTTTGCTGCCACTCTGCACAAGCCCAAATCCTCCTCCATAATTGCATGTGCAGAATCTTTACTGATCCCAATCTCGTCACCAATTTCCTGCACCATCAAATGACGATCCTCCATTATGAAGGTCCGCACTTTCTCAATAACAACAGCATTGTGGCATGTTGACGGCCTCCCTGAACGCTGGTCACTCACCACCAATGTGTGGCCATCTTTGAACCTGTTGTACCATTCTTTTATTTGGGTAACACCCATGGCATTGTCACCAAAAGCCTGTTGAATTTTGCAAATTGTTTCCGTTTGGGTATCTTCAAGCTTTTGGCAAAACTTGATGCAAGATCATTGCTCCACATGTTCCGTCATCATGGGCGAAATGAAAATGCGACGAGTAAGTAGTACAACACCTCACACACTGGCTGCCTGACAGCAACTGATACATCCAGCAAGCCCGCCAAAAACCACACATGCATGTGAAGGCATGCGGCTCCACTATGCACATTTTTGCCTCCCTAATGTCATTACTTCCCACAGGAAAAAATAAAGTCGGATATTTTTCAACAGAGCTCATATGTACACATACTGGGGACATTCAAATGAAATCAAGCTAGATACCATTACAGTGATGCTACTTCAGCAAAGTTTCATGTGAACATCCCTAGTGTTTTTCATTTACAGAAAAAAAACTCACCCAGTACTTGAATATGCACTTTCTATTGTCATTTGACAAGATGATTTTGCTTCACCTGCAACATTTTTTGCAACTACAGTGTATGTTCCTGAATCCTCTGGGAAAGCTTCTGTAGCTTCCATACTGGAAGTGTTATGTTCAGTGGTAATCTGAAAAAAATAACAAAATAAAAATCTTTGCATTATGCTAGTAGTACAATTTAAAATGTTTGCAAAACAAGGATACCATAAAAAACATCAAAAACTACATCTTTTTCAAAAGCATTTTTAAAGTTTTTAATCTAATTATTAGGAAAATTTTTAAACGTAAATTTTTCTTTTAATTTTAATAAGTAAATAAATAAAAGCAATGATTTTATAATTCAGATAAGAAAACAAAAAGAAACTTTCATATTAATAAAATCTTTATTATTTTTATTAAAAATAACGTTAAAAAATTGTAACACCCATAAACCAGAATTGATTGATCGCTCAAGCTGACAATGATCTTTCACAGAGTCAGGTAATAAGTAAACCATTGTTAATGCGTACTATCAAGAGGTCATTTATCTAATGATAAAGTGTAATTGTTCTCCAAGATCACAGAAGTCAAGGGTAGAAAGTTGGCTGTACTTTAGCCACATCCTGAAAATATCCCAAAGATGTTCAACAAGCTGCATGTAAAAGGACATATACTGGCTACCATTAATGTCGACATGAAAGAATGGCTACCATGATTCTTTTTTACTATTGTAGTTAGACATTACCTTGCAAAAAAAATATGCAGCACCAGTTTGAGCTTAGATGAACAAGACAAAATCTAATGATCTTTGCCAGATACATTTCACCAATCAATCCAGTCTCAGTGCGGTAAGCAGTGAAGCAGAAAGTCTCTACTAGAAACCTTCATTTTTAGATGTGAGGGGAAATCAGGGGAACCGATGACAGCAGGGGAAGAAGATTGATAAACAAGCCAGCCCCAACAAAGGTTTGAACTCAGGCCTTCAACCTTAGCAGTCCAGTAGATTCACCACCAGACTACAGTACTGCCCTTCAAAAAAAGTCACTAAACTTCAAAACCCTTAAGATCTTTTAACTAGCTAAACTGTTTGAACAAGAAATTTCTATCTTTAAAACTGTTTTCAACATGCAGGACTTAAGTAAAATTGTCCAAAAAAAATAAATAAATAAAAAAAATACCTTAAAAATGCTGGATGGTACAATGAGATCAGTGCCTCTATACCAGGAAATTTCAGGTGTAGGTGATCCAGAAAAAACAATCTGTAAATGTATTCCTTTACCTTCTGTAACTGTCTGATCTTGCAGAGGTTGATGAAATGTTGGTTTTTCTAGTGCTAAAAAAAACAAAAAATTAATATTTAAAATGTGGATATTGTGCAAGACTGAATGTAATATTACAGGTGTCACACAACATATCACTAATGTAATATCACATTTCAAAAAAAAACTTTTAGAAAAATAGTTAATAGCTTTTTTTTCCAAAATTTATTTATCCATGTTTATAATAATTCATATTACTTCAATATTCAGATAACATTACTTGCAGTATTCAAAAATGTAAAGAAAAGATTTTTGTATGTCATCTAAATGACATCCTAATGAAAAAATAAACTTGAATTGTTCATAAAAAGAAAAGTCACAAGTAGATGCAAATGAGACATTCACTAAAATCATTACAAATAATAGTAAAGATCCATACAAGTCAGATGTTACAATAATCCAATTTTTAGTGACAGTAAACAGAAACAACAAAAAATATGAAAAATTCCTTAGTAGAGAGAACACAGTCAATAATGATATAAAGTAATTAGATTGTTTCTTAAACATAATTTTAGTTCTACATTAACTCTCAGATTTTATATTTGTTAACCTGAAAATAACTATTACTTTTCTTTTCTTCATTCATAGTTCCTAAATACATTTTAGATCACTAATATCCATCCATGACTGCATCTTTAAAAAAGATCTACATGTCAGATTTATAATCGTAATTTGCTCTTTTAAATATTACATCTCAAAAGATACATACATTACTTAACATCTTATACAGACATAAAAGAGCATGCATGAGAAATATTGTACTTACGTATCACAGTTAATCTAGCAGATGAAGAAGCTTCACCACCAGAGTTGTTAGCTCTGCATGTATAGCGAGCACCATGGTGTAGTGCTACTTTACGGATCTTTACACAGCATGTGCCATTGATTTTTGTAATAACGTATTCTGGAGAGTTGTCAATGTTCTGATCATCTTTATACCATGAAATAGTTGGGGACGGAATTCCTGTCACATGGCACTCAAAAACAAAAGAAGAATTTTCCAGGACATCCACTGATTTTAAGTTCTTTATAAAATCAGGAGGAACAATTTGCTGATGAGTTTCTGCAAAAATGATAGAAATAATCATGCTATAGCAAATTAATCAAAGAAAGCAATCTTATAGGTTAATACAGTTTTCTATGTATAACAGAAAGTAATTGTGCATCAAAAGAGATTAAAAATCAAAATTATTAAACATTCAGTTGACTATAAACATCATATGAATTCAATTATTATGGGATAAACCTTAAATATACTTCCTCGATTTGAAAATGACTATACTTTTACAACTTAAGAGAAAATTGTTTAAAAAATTGATATTGCTTGCATATTTAAAGTGTGGCAATAAATAAGTTTAAATAATGAGTCTTAAAGATTATGTTTGGCTTCTTTTTTTTTTAAATTTAAATTAAAAATAATTTTACAACATAAAATTATACATATGAGAAAAACTGCTACCATAAAACAAGTAATTCAGGAGAGATTAATGTACTAAGATTTTAAAGAATTAGATTTTTTTTTTAAGTAATGAAACTAAATGATCAAGTTAACATTAAATGAAAAGGAAAAAAGCAGAATTTGACTGGAAAATTATAAGAGTACCTTACAATGACAGTCTATTAGAAATAATTTTGTTTGCAGTATTAGTTAAATAATTATTAATTAAACAGATATTTTTAATAAAATCAAAATTGTAAATAGAAAAAAAATCAATTTTATTTTCCAACAAGCATAACAAAATCTCAAAATACCCTGAAAATCAAAATCAAAATCATTACTAAAAAAAAATATCTTGATTTATTTGAGACTTCTGAAATGAAATACAACTAAGTTTTATTAATGATAATCAGTTCCTTAAAAACTGAATAACACAAAATAAAAACAAATAAAAATTTGTGAAATCAATACCTCTACAGGAAGGTTTAAAAACTAGTTTTCTTATTCAATTTTTGTATGTTCTATGTAGCTTTAACATTTCAATTTCAAAACAGATTAATGATAAAAGTGATGTCATTCAACATTGCAAATGGTCAGAGTATTTAATCTAACTTAGTTTTTAAATGCCGAAGTTATCATCTAATTTACAGATAAGGTGATTCATAAAAATATTTATAAAAAATTTTCTTTGCATTAATAAAAATTAGTTTAAACACAAAAACAATAGAAACAGCATACTTATTAATAGAGTCTAGGTATGCAATATAATTTACCTTTTACATTGAGGTGTGCTGAAGATTCTACTGCTCCAATTGTAGTGAAAAACTTGCATGTGTATCGAGCAGTATCTTCTGAAAATGTTTCTTCTATGGTTAATCTAGCAACACCACTGAGATAAGATGTTTCATAATCAGGACTGCTAAGAGGCAAACCATCTTTAAACCATTTCACTTCTGGCTCCTCATCAGTTTCTACATGGCACTCAAATGTGAATCTGCATTAGAGAAAAAATGTAAGAGAAAATTTATATTTCACATTTAATGTTCATAATCTTCAGAGTGTTTTAAAAGCCTGTCAAATATTTTATATGATATACATATATTTGAAAATAAATATTACATAAAAAAATATATCTAATATGAGTTCAGCATCAGCAGTCTGCTCAGATAGTCCTTTTTGCCAACACTTGTCTTTATTATGTACTTAGTGATGTTTTAACAATGGTTACATATTTTATGCATTCTCTGCTTACAGAGTAAGATATGCATTTTCCATCCCTTTCATGATTTTACTACATTTTTCTTATCAAAATGGAGAACAACAAAAAAAAAAACAAAATGAATGTTAAAAAGATATTAGATAAAGCTGGATACATTGGAAAACAAAAAGAAAACTCAATTTATAAAGTATCAACTGTTAATTTCCCTTTTCTAACTTTTACATTTAGTATATTGATTAAAAACAAAAAAAATTGTATTATAAAAGCTTTCAGGAAATGTTTTGTTAAAACTGATGAAAAATTGTTTAAATTACTGATTGTTCTGTCTTTTTTACTTACCTCGTTCCCTCCATAACTTCAGTATTTTTCAAGTGCTGCTTAATTCGTGGAGGCCTTAAAACAGAAGCAGGTGCGTGGACAGAAATCTCAGCTTGTTTCATTATTTGATCTTCAATAGCAGGCTGAGCCTAAAATAATAAAAACAAAAACAGATTCATAAATATAATACTTAATTCAAACAAGTACATTCACAAACTAAAAACATTTTTTTTTTCAGAATATGGTTTCAGTCTCCAGCTAAATATAAATTAAACAATGGTATGCTATTTGCTCAGAACATACACTAATACATCAGTTTCATGGATTTGTATCCAATATATAGTATACTAAAGTGCATGACACAATGACAATGTTCATTGAATAATGAAAACCTTTTAAAATCGCCTTTTTCATCTGAATTAAGTTTTACATACCACTATTTTAAATAAAGCTTTTGTTAACATCCCAGAATGGTCAGTTGGCACAGCAGTGGTGCTAAGGCTAACAGCATTTAAATTCTAAAAAGTTTGAGCCAGATCCAACTAATTGGTGCTATGGCTTCCATTCCAGACTCTCTTTTCCTCATACAACTAATCAATAGACATTTTATTTCACATGGAAAGGCTGTGCACACATTCCTGTATACTATTCAAACAAATGCACTAACAAGATGGTTGATCATCAAAGGAGGCAAGAAAATAAATTTTACTAGACAGTGGCTAGATAACAAAATAACCTACCAATTTATAAATAGAGTCTTGTAGTCTTAACTTTCATAATAAATATATAATATGGTGTTTCACTAAATCTCTTTTTTTATTTGCTAATAAATGACTGCTTTTCCAGCCAAAATATGTATATTAAATAATTTTACTTTTATTTTATACTTTTTAGTTATAAAGTCTTGTTGTGAAAGTAAAGTAAATAATTTACACTAATACTGGCATGACTAGGTTTTTCTTTCCAATTTGTTCTTGGATTATTTTAGGATTAATTTTGATGTACTTGTTATTGATGCAAGCATTTAATTTTGCATCATTCAATTTAATTTTACACTTAATATTTAGTTAAAGCTGGGGCAAGTTTCTGTAACTATTACATGGTGATATAAGATTGTATTAACCTATTTACAAGATATTTAAAATTATTACAGAAGCATACCTCTCTGCCTTCCAAATTATGCCTGAGAGCAGACAATTCATTATCTGCTTGCTGGAAGGACTGCACAAGATCTTGGTATTGGACCATTACATACCTAATTTTGGATGCACCTTGGTCTCCTAAAATAACAAGCAAAAATACTTCAATCATTATCTTTTAAACTTTTCATAAATGGAATATGAAGCATGCAAAGAATACTGTAGTCAGTAAGGATGTTACACACACAAAAATAAAATTTGTTATCTGCACCCACACTCGCCATCCAAATCCTATGCTGTAACAAAATCCTTTAGAGTTTATTCTAAATTAAATTAGTCTAAACTAGTATACAAATTTATCAAATTAAGAATTCCAGTAAACAACTTACCATAGAGCTGAACAGACAGCTCTGAAATCTTTTTCAAATGTTCTTCCTGTTTATCTTTTCCATCTGCTACAAAAGCATGGAGCTTCAAAATCAGTTCATTAGCAGCCTCTGGGGTCCTGCACTCTGTTGACTGCCGACCAATACTGATCAACAGTTGGCTGCCTTCTCTCATCCAGTTTTCACTCTAATAAGGTTAAAGAAAGGAGGGCATCAAAATAAAGTGTTGCCAATCTAATTAATTGATAACCAAGTTTATTTATTTAAGTTTTCTGGAATTTTGTTGGTTTTCCTTTCTTTTTTTTTCTGTCTGGTTCAAGATGGTCCAGAGATTAAGAGCTTATGAAATTGGTTATAGTCACTCATATTAGTACAAGTGAAATACTTTCTAGCTGGATACTTTGATAGCAATTTTAGGCAAACATGCTTGTCAAAGATCCATGACTACCAAAGAAATGTTACCTTGTTCATTTGGCATTAAAAAATTATCACTATCAACAACCTCAGAAGTTTACCAGTCATAAACAAAAGTTAAACTTCTACTCCCAAATTAAGTGTTGCTATTATATTACTAGAAATAGTAACAAAATGGAACATAAACTTAACTCCCTAATTAATTCATCTGATTTCAGGGATTTTTTTAGAAGCTACATCAATGAAATAACCTAGAAAGAAGAAAAAAAAACATATATATATATTTGTATGGATTGCATTTAGTCTTAAAAATTGCTAAATTCTTACTTATATCATAACAGATAAAATTTGTATTTTCTGTTTCCTTATTTATATACTGTTATCCTATTACAGTAAGTATAATAACAAGTGTAGATTTTTTAAATTAAATCATTTAACATTAATTTACAAACTTACCTCTTCTATCATCTGGAAATATATAATGGAGTTCTCAAGAAGAGTGTGATAATCACGAACACTGGTGTGGAATGTGCTCCATTTATTTTTGAGAACATCTATCTCATGACGAATATGTACAGAGTCATAATGTTTATCTTGCACCATCAACTCAGCAGTGCTAATAAAACTTTTAATTTTCTTTTCAATAAGCTAAAAAATAGATAAACAAAAAAAATTTATCAGTCAGAGCTAAGCAGGTAAATGAAAACAACTATAGTAAAAAAAAAGTACTAAAGCCTGCTAATCTTATTGATTGTCACTTTTTTAAAATTTCTTAAAGACGTGATTTGAGTAAAGCAAAATAAACCAGGATAAAAAAATATATACCTAACTAAGAAAAAATTATATTTTTAAAACCTCTGGTTAAATAATGTATTGCACAAATAAAAAATAAAACTAAAGAAACATTTAAAATCGATTTTAGCTTGTTTATAGTCAAAGATCTAACACTACTTTGCTCTTTTCCCCATCAACTTATTCATGACTTACATACACCCAATATAAAAAAGAAAAAAAAATTCTAAGATAATGGAATTTAATGATTCCTTTGGACTCAATGCAAAAGCATATCCCTGTTAATAAATTTCATTTTTTTTTCATAAGCTACATGGTATTCATTTTGCTTCCCTTTATACTTTTTTAATCATTGGCT
This sequence comes from Nautilus pompilius, assembly GCA_018389105.1. Lineage (NCBI taxonomy): Eukaryota > Metazoa > Mollusca > Cephalopoda > Nautilida > Nautilidae > Nautilus > Nautilus pompilius. The sequence continues at coordinate 539,682 of JACATO010002171.1, forward strand.
TTATCAGCTCCAGTTTTAAAAGCCAAACTGTGATTATCTCTGCATCAACAAATCCAAATCTTAAACAGATCTGTTTTACATGAAGATAATAAATAGCATTCCTGTTAGACTAATCAGCTGTTTTCTAGCTAAAATTCAACAATTCTTTTTCTGATATTTTTCCTTCATTTTGTAGATTTGAAATCACAAACTTTAACCAAATCATTAGAAAGCTTTTTTTGGATACAATTTAACAAACATTTTTAGCATTTCACTGATAGGCAGTTACAGAGTATGGGAAATTTAAAAACCAAGCCACTTACTTCTACAGTCATTTCAAATTGTTTAAATGCTTGTGAAGTCATCCTTGCAGAAGGCAAGGAGCTTCCATAATTTCCCCTCCTGGCCTGCAGGTGGTGATAAAGTTCATCTATTTCGGAATGAATCTGAAAAAAAAAAAAAGTTTTTTTTCTTTTATTTCTGCAGGTAATGCAGCACATGGTGATAAAAAGTTTTTTGGATTCCAAATTTTTTTGCATCAATGTATGTAAACATACACTAAAAAAAAAACAATAAAAGGATACTGGAATACAAACTATGTATTTATTGAGAATAAAATATTTTCACAATTCAAAATTGGCCATAGAGTTTAACATATTGGGTTCATTTTGCACAAAATCTGGGAATTTTTCAATGCATTTAGTGGTCATAATGACAATGAACAGTCACTACCTACACAACCTAAAGTCAAATAAATTTAATAGTGAGTACGGCTGCCTACTGCTTGCATTACAGCAATATACCTGCAACTCAACTGTTCACCAGATGTCTGATGTAGACTTGTGTCAACATATTCCACTCTTCTGTCAAGGCTTGATGCCATCCTGGAAAGGTCCCCTAAATGTGCCTAGAGAGCTCATCCCAGACATGTTCTACAGGTTTAGGTTGAGGAAGCAAGCAGGCCATGGAAGATATTAGATATTTTTTTTTTATCTTGAAGTTGCTTTGTGCCTAATCTTGCATGATGAGCCCTTAAATTATCATCCATGAAGCTAAATTTATCACCACAACTTCATACAAATAACCTAACAGTTTGTCTGATAACTTCATCAAGGTACCAATGACCTGTAAGTTTCATCAAAGAGCATTAGTTCATTCTTGTGGTCACATGACATAGCAACCTAGACCAGAATACCACAAGCTCCAAAATAGTCTTTTTCTAACATGCTACAGTCATCATTGTTGGTTTGGTTCATGCCAAATACAAACAACCATCAGCAAAGCCAAGATGAACTAACTCTTAGAAGAAAAAAGAACCTGGTTCTAGTCTATCAAAATCCAATGTAAATGAGTCCTTAGTCCACTCCAATCTCATTGGTTGAAACACTGGTAAGGTGTGCAAAATATTATATACAGAGAGGGTTGATTAGCTGGTCAAATATACATATCACATGGACATGATATCATACAATCTGGATAAAACACACCCAGGTAGTGCATGCAGTTATGTTGAGCCAGATGTGTGATGGAATGATTAACATGATGGAGAGAGAGTACTGCTAGATTTTTTGTAACTAAATCAATGTCTCTATGCCTCTACCAAAGTTGGCTGACAACACTGTGTTACACAAGGTTCAGCAGCCATATGTTTGTTTACTTTCAGTGGTAGTCTAGCTATGGTTAGGCGTTATTGTGCTCCTCAATCAAAGTGCCACATTCTCAATGTTCAGTAACTTCATTATGTGAACATTTGGGACATGTTTTATACCAATACTGATCACTGTTATGCAAATTTTGAATAATAAAGCTGTGCAACTCTTCACCCTCAGCCCAAAGAGAACACGCAGCACTTAAAACAACAGAATTGTCACATGACTCAAGCCTTGGGTTAAAAGAGAGTTAGTTGAAGGATCATATGACTCTTTCTACATTAATCAAGGCTAATGTAAATAATTGTGTAAGAGGTCTCAAAATATCCCTATGTTGTTCAGTATATTTTTTGAATATTCCTTAAATTATGGTATTTGAATCATGTAAATATAAACTTCTAATTACTGTATTTTTCAGTGTATAAGTCAATTCAGGCTTCGACTTATACTCCAAATCAACTTACCTATGCATAAAGTAATTGAAATTTCTTTCACGAAAAAAATTAAAAATCACAAATTATTTTCTGGAATAAACTGTAAAATTGTTCATTTGAAGCAGACTACAAAAGTTACTAGCCAAAACATTTGGCAATTAGGTGAGCAATTCACCCATTCACTAAAGCAAGCAAAATTATCCAATCAATAACAAGCACACACTTACTAATTATGTTTTAATCAAAAGTATAAATACATCCAACAAATCCTCTAGCTCATCTCAAAATGCCTCCCGTAAACTATGGGAATCGTATACAGCAGCTTTTAAGCTGGAAGTTAAGTTCATTGAAGAAAATGGTGGTAATATGGCAGCACAAAAGAAATATGGTGTCAGCAAGAAATGCGTTAGGGACTCGCATGAAGAGGATACATTATGAACTATAAAGAAAACCCCAAAGGCAAGATTGCAGCTGCATAGCTAGTTGGACTAATATTGAGGATAAGTGGGAGAAATATGTGCCAACAGAGTCACATGTCATGAACTAAGTACTTCACAGCTGAGATTAAAAACCAAAACAAATTGAACTGATGATCACTGTCTTAGAATCTCTCTACATTTCTCCCTATCTTTCTTTCAATGGTTTACAGTATTCCCTATGGTGGTTTCCCAAAGGTGTATACAGTATTATCCAATCAGGGAACACTGAACATACTGACCTAGTTGTAAACCCTGAATGTTGGGTTTGAAACCAAGTTAAATATCGATAAGTTAAATTTCTAGTGTGCTGTAATATCTCAAAATTAAATAAAAGTGTCAAAGACATGAAACTGACATGTTTGGTTTTTTAAAAATGCAATTCAACATTGCAAATGATAGGGGATCATCTGATGATCACTGATGTTATACAGTGTCTTAAAATAGACACCAAGCTTTCAATAACGGAACAAATAATAACATTTGCAGTTTGTTTTTTTATCTCTCTGATTATAGACATGTTTAAAAATTATTTCAACAACTCATTTATCCAAAATCTGATATATTGTTCTGACTAGTTAAAAGTTTGGCTAACTACCATAATTAATCTAGCCTCATCTTATATTCCATACTGACTTATCTACAAATGAAGGAAAGAAAAATGGGAAAATCAGCCAATTCAACTTATACTCTGCATACACTTACTCTCTGAAAAATACAGTAAATGAAAGCTCACAAAGCAGTAAAGCCAAACTTTTCTATTTCTGCTTTAAGAAAAAAGTAAATTTAGATTTAAATTTATTCATAAATAATTTCAGTTGGATAGTGACACCTACATTCAAGAGCATGTATTTGTTTTCAATATTTTGATGAGAGATAATGTCTAAATGCAATTTCATTAAATAAATGGTTGTCTAGAACCTTTCATAGTAAATATAACTTCCTAACAGACAGCATTTCTAGCAAAAAATTTCCAGTTTGTAACTTATACTGTCAGCAAAGAGGTGGCTTTAATGCACATCAATGTAGGCGTACTGAGTTTTATAAATCTGCAAGCAACCAAACAAAAGACCACTGAGCCAAACTTTGAGAAATTGATTGACTGCAATTTTCTTCCATTTCTACAAGTAATTTTATTTCTTCTTTGTGAAAATTTAAGTTTACTTTTTATTAATTAAAATCTTTCTGCTGCAATAAAATTTTTTTTTAAAATATAATTTTCTTAAATGTTTTTAAAGTTAGGGTTGCGCAGTTTATATCCCATAGATTTAGTATATACAATAGTATACTTTCAAATATCTGTCATTAACCCAGCACAATTTTAAAAAAAAGCATTGGTTCCTAAGTTAGACTCCATTCCTATACTTTCAAATCTATGTATAAATATTATCTGTGACAACTGTATTCTTTAGTCTGGCTAGAATACTGTTCGTTTTCGTTGACCACCTAATGTTCTCATGAATTACTGCAGCTACTAATACAGAACTACTAGCTGACAAATAATCAATTCTGGTTTTCTGATTTTTACTGTTACATCTGTGGCTAATAAAAATGATTACACAAGTTGTGCATTGCAGTACATAGTGAAAGTTAAATAATAAGAATTTAAAAGTATCCATATCATTTATTATTTTTAAGAGTAGAATTACTTTTATTACATTTAAAGCATAAGTTATTCACCTGTCTGAGATCATAATTAAACTGACAAATCTGCAAATTTTGTTTTAACCGTCGCTCCTGTTCTTCCCATGTATTGTTCCAGCGACGCTTATAAGCACTGGCGACATCCAATACCCGTTTTATGTCATCTCGAGCAGCAGCTTCAGCATCCTGCAAAAATCAGATTAATATGGTAAAGCTAACAAATAATTCTGATTTGTTTACCAAAATTTGAAGTAAAATACTTAGTTTCATTGGTCTTTTAGCAATAAAGTCAAATAGCAAATATGACCACATAATAAATATCCTCTGCACTCAGAGAACAATTTAACATCTGTGATTAAGTACTGCAAAATAAACAAACTCTTTCCTAAATGAAAGTGATAAACTTCTTAAATTAATGTTCTTAAATTCTTTAGCTTTGTCTAAACTGTTACAAGTATAGCAGCTCAGAAGTGACCTAAAAATGACTCAAAAAAGATGCCAGTAGTTTCAAGCCTAGTTCTAAGCTGAACTACATCAGTATCAGGTCAGTCCAAAAATAATACACTATTATCCATGAAGTTGAATAAATGCAATTAAAATTTTTTGAAAACTTAATCTTAAAACTGTTTTTATATTAATTATACCAGTTACAGTACATGAGATTCAAACTTAGAAGTGTATAATTGGGGTTTAAATGCCTCAAAATTATCCATTCTCTCCACTCCATCAAAACTTTAACAGACAAGAGTTGAGACTAGGCGAGCCTGAAACTAACTCTCCTCTTTCAACATTTTTCTTTTCTCTAACATTCATTCATATAATATTACATTAATTTATTTCAATCATTGGTAATCATTACTATATTTTAGTCATAAAAGTTTATTAAGTACATTTCCTTTTTTTGTCTCTGTTGTTTATGCATTAATAAAGCATTCTTTTAATATCAATAAATATTATGAGTCTCTCAAATTACCAGCAACATACTTGTGCAAGACATAAGAATACCATAAAGCCATATGTTCGAGGTCTGTTGAAAAAGTATCCAACTTTATTTTCTCCCGTGGGAAGTAATGATGTTAGGGAGGCAAAAGTGTGCATAGTGGAGTTGCATGCCTTCATGAGCATGCATAGTTTTTGGCAGGCTTGCTGAATGCGTCAGCCGCTGTCAGATAGCCAGCGTGTGAGGTGCTATACTACTTACTCATCGCATTTTCATTTCGCCCATGATGACGGAACGTGTGGAGCAATGATCTTGCATCAAGTTTTGCCAAAAGCTTGAAAATACCCAAGTGGAAACAATTTGCAAAATTCAACAGGCTTTTGGTGACAATGCCATGGGTGTTACCCAAATAAAAGAATGGTACAACAGGTTCAAAGATGGCCGCACATCGGTGGTGAGTGACCAGCGTTCAGGGAGGCCGTCAACAAGCCGCAATGCAGTTGTTATCGAGAAAGTGCAGACCTTCATAATGGAGGATCGTCATTTGATGGTGCAGGAAATTGGTGATGAAGTTGGGATCAGTAAAGATTCTGCACATGCAATTTTAAAGGAGGATTTGGGCTCGGAGTGGCAGCGAAATTTGTGCCCAAGCTGCTTTCTCAGGAACAACTTCGTCTTGAGGTTGCGCAGGACCTGCTGGATACTGCCAACAGGGATCCTGAGTTCCAGAATACCGTGATAACTGGAGATGAGATGTGGGTTTACGGTTACGATCCGGAAACCAAAGCTCAGTCATCACAGTTGAAACACCCAATGTCACCAATGTCCAAAAAAGCACATCAGGTCCGGAGCAAAATCAAGGTGATGCTGACTGTTTTCTTCAACTACCAAGGCATTGTGCATCACGAATATGTACCAGAAGTACAAACAGTTACAAAGGAGTACTATCAGGAAGTCCTCCGACATCTTTGTGATGCAGTTTGGCACAAGAGACTGGATCTGTGGGCCTTGCAAAACTGACAGCTGCATCATGATAACGCCATGGCTCATTTGTCGCAGCTGATCCAAGGTTTCTTGGCAAAGAAAGGCATTTTGCTCATTCACCAGGCTCCCTACTCTCCAGACGTGGCTGCTTCTGACTTCTGGTTGTTCCCAAAAATGAAGATGCCACTGAAAGGCTCCCGCTTTGAGAGCCGAGAAGACATCATGCAGAATGCGATGGCAGAGCTGAGAGCCATTCAGGAAGCATTCCAGACGTGCTTCAAACAGTGGAAGGATCGCTGGGCTAAGTGTGGATGCACAAGGGGCCCAATTCAAAGGGGATTAGCAATTGAACCCCACCAAATGGATACTTTTTCGACAGGCCTCATATACTTTTCTCTTATTTATCCTTAATTGTTATTCATTGGTCTATCATTATAATTAATGCTTGGTATAGATCATCTGGCCAGATTCACATGAAATAATTGCATACATCTTTCAGTTATCATCAGATCATACATGCATTATAGACATTAGAAAGCATCTACTCCCAGTCTAGGCTAAAACAATGACTTTAGGCTGGCCTGAAGCAGATCTAGGTTAGTTTCAGACTTCTCTAGAAATTATTCCCTTGTCTCAGGTCAGAGAGGCATGAAGACTATTAATTCTGGACTTTTACATGAATAACAGTAGTCAGTGCAACTATTATTTCAGTCAAACATTAAAAACATAATAATAACTTTCAATTCAGTTTTAACATTCAACTCACAATTAAAGCTTTTACATACAATATACCAAGACTTGTTTGAAATTGAATAATTATTTATAACATTAGAAAAAAAATGTGCAAATCTTGCCTGAGAGTTTCCTACAAATGGTTTATTAGCTTTTTGACAAAAAATCTGGATCAGCAGGTAGAAAAATATCTAATTACATTGAATATAATTTTACTTTCAGAAAGTGCAAATTATAGTTATAAATCCTTAAAATTAAAATTTTAAAGTCATTAAATTCAATATGTTAACCTTTAAATTAAACACCTTTAGAAAGTATGGTTGTTGTTTGCTATATAAGCACAATTTGTGATGAAATTTACAAAAAGTTTCACAATATGACTAAAACAAAATACTCACTTGCTGTCTTACTCGAACAATAATCTTATCACCTTCAACGACTGTAAAATTTATCAGCTGATTAATTTCAGTTTTCTTAAGTTTGTGCTCTTCCAGCATGGATTCAGCTTGAAATAATTCTGATGGCAGTTCAGTCTGAGAGTATTCCTTTTCCGTTTTCTCAATAAGTATGTCAAGCTAGAAAAAAGTATTGGAATTGAGTATTAAGGTGCTAGAAAAAGAAAAAAATATATTTTACAAGTACTAAGAAAAATATTTCAAAATTAAATGTGAAACACATTTGTTAAGATCCTTTTAAAATGTTTTAACATGTAGAAAAGGAGAGAAAAAAAAGAAAGAGAAGGATTAAGATGTGAGAGAGAGAAAAATATATAGTACAAAAGTGTAAAATTCAAATAAAAAATCAAGCTGCTCTAAAAAAATCCTCAATCTCAATTATCATTGAAAAAATAAAAATCAATTGAAGAGTACAAATGATGTAGTGCTAATACATGAAAGGCAAGAATTTTCAGGTCTTGGTGTTTTCTTTCTTTTTTTTTTAAATCTTTGCACCTTTAATATTTCTGAGAGTTGACATTCTCATGAATAAGGGGATGTATCTTACAAGTATTAGTTTATTATAGAGCCACTGTAAATGAAAACTGATAGACTTTAAAGAACTGATGTCTCTACAACGTGAATGTATTTCCACTAATTTATTAGTGCATTTTCTACCAACTTTTTCCCTTTTTGTTCAATTTAAAATGGCCCATTATTTAACATAATTTTAATTTATTTTAACAGACACCAAATATTACCACAATCCATAGTTTATTTTTTGGCAGCAACTAAATTCTGGATGTAGTACATGATTAAATGTAGCAGCACTTTAAGTTCATTCCCATACAACACAAAAAAAGCCACCTTTGAAAACATACCTGAGACAGATTTTTGAAGAATTGAATAGTCATTTTTAACAAGATCTGATACTCAAGAATTCGGGCCTGGAAGCGTTGGTGTATTTTAACAAGTTCGTTTACAATTTGGTCCTTCTGCCCTTTTGTATCTCCCTTTAAAGAGATCATTTCTGCCATTTTCAAATGTTGTTCAATTTCTTCCTGTGCCTTCTGAAATTATAAAATGTATAAATAAATAAAAAAAACTTTTTAGAATTACAATTCAGATGATATTACACTTTTTAGTATAAAATTTCATTTTTCATTTGATAAGATTCTGATGACTTGTTTTCATTAATTCAAAAGTTATCTTTATCATTTTACTTATTCACTTTTGTATATCAGTATCATCTGAAAATTTCCTTATATTTATCACTAAAACATCCAAACTCAATTTATTTTAGCTAATCTGATATTATTAAGAGTAAAATTTATCCTATCATTAACACTTTCACCTTTAACTATAGTATAAATTCCAGGTTTAATTCTGTCCAATGAGTTCTATGCTTTAAAGATAAAAATAATCAAGCTACTAGTTTGAAAAGTTGCTAAACATGTTCTTTAACTATCAAAGTGGTGATAAAATAACTGGATTTTTTGTTGCAATAAATTTTTATGTTTATTTGTTCTTTTTATCATGTTTTCTGTTATGATAGTCTTTTTTTTTAACCCTGAAAGTTGCTTCAATTTTCATTACTTTACCAAATTAACTATACATTTCTTAAATAAACTCAAGAAAATACAATACATAAACAGTTTGTGTAATAGGGTATTTTAACAGTCAGTTTAAATCTGTTCACTCTTTTTAGCAATCACAAATTTATCTGTGATTATTTGATTACAGTACAAATAATGATTATTTTTCTGAAAAATAATCAGCCTTTTGCTACTAATTTGAAACTCAGATATATTAATGCACATAGAATAAAAAAAAAAAAAAACAAATTTCCTTATACCTTTACAGTTGGTCCAAATTCATCTAACTTCTTTTGGAGAGCTTCAGCTTTCTCTGAAGTATTGCCCAGGTAACCAGATATGAATGGTACAAAGAGTTGTTTTTCCTCTTTCATAATCCAGTCAATAGTCTATAAAGTGATAAAGTATGAATTTATCAAACCAAGGATAAATAATTTACCTTAAAAATAGGAATAAACTCATCAAGATGTCTTTCATAGTAGTGTGCTGTTTCCAAGGAGGAACCCAATTCACCAGCAATAACTGGGAAAAAGTCATTCTCAATTTTCATGACCCAATCAATTGTCTGAAAATATACAGTATGTATATGATAGGAGTTTTCAATTTAAAAGAATTTATTACATTTTCAAGATTACTTCTTTCTTTATTTATTTATAAAAATAAAAGTAAAGACTCTTGAACAACTTTTTCCCATTTTGAAGACTGACAATAAGAGATTCTTGTCAAATCAAAAACTAGTTTCTTTGATCATATTCTCATGTCATCAGTTCAATGGTGATATAAAGAATAAAGAACAATGATTGAATAAGAGAATGCTCAATTACCATGGAATTTGATTTACATTCTATAAAATAAAGTGATGAAAAAATAAAAATGTTATGTCATCTTTTATTATTTTATGTACAATAAAATATTAAACATCTGATATTGATTTTGTCATGCTTTATTTCTTTCATTAATTTATTCAGTCTAAAACAGCAATTTTTGGATATTTTTATAATATGGATTATCATGTGAATAAATGTTCTTATAACTTTTTAAAATCTGTCTTTATATTGGATTTTATTAACTTGAAATGATTTGGCAATAATAGATTAACATACAATATAGAAATCAAACTTTTTTGTATAGTATTAAAAATCTTGTACTATTTGTTCAGTCCTTATATAACAAGTTGTGTCCCTAATGTTCTTTTCAGAAAAAATTAGCTGCAAAGTTATCAACAGATTCTATAGCTATATACGTAATGGTAGCACAATTTTTATTCCTTACTAATTGTCTGTAGCAAAAAAATAATGAACAGATAACAGTATAGCAAGCAATATTTCTTATTCAAACAGTTCATTTTGATTCAGTAGTTATATCTTTATATTATTGTGAATGCAGCAATTCTAATTTTTCAGTTATTTTGAACACTTGATATGGATATCATGTGTTGATAAAATGTCTATGTGACATCCACATTATTTCATTTGTTCCTTAACATGACATAAGACATAAACAATAGAATGGAAATAAATATTTATCTCCAAATGTTATTTTGTATTAACTTAAAATCATGGCTTATTACCATGCAATCATCTCTCTCTGTCTGTCTGTTTGTGTCTGTGTGTGTGTGAAATGTGAAAAAAACAGAATTTCTCAAATACAGTGTTTATAATTATAGAAAGTAAACATTAAATACAATAATATAGATTATATGGATAACATGAAATGAAAATAAATTCTAAAACCGTGGCATACTAAACACATGCAGTTCCCCATACAGTAAATGTACCATGGGAAATACTGACAACTGAGAGTTCTGATAAACTGCAGACAATTTCAGTGCATCATGAAATACCTTTTTTTTCAGTTTAAAGCTCTTTTTACTCTGTTCCATTAATTTCATGTAGTAATCTTACCTTTCTAGCATCCTGGATGAATTGATGCCATTGCACTTTAAATTGCTGACTGGAAGAGACACGATGCTGCCATGACTCCCACTGGTCAGTCAGGGATGTCATGTGCAATCTATATTCTGACAATATATTATCCACAGTTGTTACAGCATTATTGACCTCAAGTGCTGAATCATTATAAACCTAAAAATAAAAGAGAGCTCTTGTTTTTAATTTTATTTAATTATCAGAAAAATAAGCTCACAAATGTAGACTAAGTTCACAAATTTTGCATTACTACTGAGGACATGATGAGTTCAGACAAGAAAGATGTGGTTATAACTCAGTATATCAACTACCAATGGTTTTCTTTGGTGCAAGGTTATAATTTATTTAGATGACACTCAAATAATATTTAGTTAATATATAAATAAATAATATTTAGATAAGTTTGCTTTAGTGGCAATGTGTTATCTTTCTATGGAAATGAAAGTTTCTTCTTTTATTAGTCTTTATGAAACACTAGCAAGGATGGTAATTTTAGCATGGATAACAAATAGAATGTATTTTGTTTGTAATAAGAAAAAGAAACACATGGTTCAAACAAATCAATAATGAATGCATCAAAAAGAGGACTGTTAATAAAATTTACAACAGAAAGATAATATCTTTAACTAAAATTTTGCATTTCGGCTGCAATCTACAATTAGATTTTTGCTACCAAAAAAAAGAAAGGTTTATCCAAGTAAAGCTTGTGTTATAGTATCCCTCTTAGAGTTGCAAAGAAGCATTTGATTTCAGATATATTAAAATAAACTGTAGTATAAGAATTAAAAGTTCAAATGCTGCAAAAATGAGTACTGACATAAGATTAACAGTAGTACACTTAAGTAATTTTTTTAATTCAATGCTCTTTCCAACAAAAATAGCTTATAATATGGTGTCAATGAAAATATAATTTCTGTCACAAGTGTTAAGTAGATTTTAAATAAGTTCAAAAACAATTAAAATCATCATATAGGAAAGAGTACAGTATGCTATTAGTCCAGTTTTATTGTTTTGTGCAGCATTAACATTTGTTGCTAAACTAAACATATAATTTTTCATGTGGGAAGTACAAATGTGAGAAATGTTTCAAATCTCTACTGAAAAGTATTAAGATGCCACAAATGGAGTAAGCAGATAGAGATTGTGCCCGAGACATACTAGATAAATTCCTTTCCCAAAGTCATCAGCTTAAGTGGATGCTCATATATCTACCATAGATTTTCTTAATTGTGGCCATTAGTAAACTATAGACATTACCAAAAAGAGACCTAGGTCGTTGAGTGATAGCACAGCATCAGGACTAAGATAAAGCTACACCATATATACTAAGGTTCCAATGAATGCAGAAACAAGCTTTACCATTCACCAACATAAAGCTAAAATCAAACAAGATAAGATTTGAACACCATCATCAATTTGCACTGGCATATGCTGAACATTGCAGATTTTGGATAAATGATCTCCTCTCCTCTCCTCTCTCTCTCGTCTGCTAATGGCAACATCCAAATTTACTGATGTTCATATGAATGATGTGTAGACTTGCATAAAACATCACAACAGATTTGGCAGGGGCAGCTATGCAGATAATGTATGGAGCACATTCGCAATAAACTAGAGCACAGTTTTTGCTAGTATAATATCGCACAAAACACCTGCCAGCAGCTTGACTCAATACTACAAGTATAACATCCCTGAAGCCAGAATATGCTGCATATGACAATCCATAAGAAGTAGACTTTATGCACATGCTATAGCAAGAATTGACCATACCAGACCAACTTGCAAAAACCATGTTTTCAAGAAATATGTCAATCAGAAATGCAGACATTGTATAATGAAATGTTGTCATGAATATTCAATACTATTCAAATTTCATTTCTACCAATTTTACTGTCCCTATTGCTTATTTTATCAACATCATACTAAAGGAAACAGAATTGTCATAATCATATTCAGCCTGGTTTCATTTGAACATTCCTAGCATCTAGGTATTGAAATTTCTTTTTTAAGTGTTTGAGTATATACTGTTTATTTATGCCAAACTCACCAAACAAATACTGATAAGCAAACAAATTTCTTTAATAAAATAAATCTTTTGTAAAAAAAATTCCTGTTTCTAGATCTGTTATTAATTAATGCAACATCAAATACATTAGATAAGCAACTAAAATATAGTTTATGTATTTTCTATATGATAAATTTAACTCATAAAAGGCTACTACTTACTGTGGAAGAATTATGCAGGAACAATTTGCCCTTTTCTTGTAATTCATTGTGCATTTGTACTGTTTTTATCCATGTTTCCTGCATGTGTTTTATTGCTGATTCTGTGAGGTCTTGCAAATTTTCTTTCTCTGATCTTACAATATTTTCAAAGCCATCTATGTTAGAGGCCAGCTATAATAACAAAGAAAAGCCAATGAGTTTTAAAATTTTAATGGCATAATATTCAATATTATCATTTTATACTTTAAAACATTTACACTAGGCAGCAAATATTGTTTCATGTTTTATCATTGCATAAATACACTTAATTTCTGCTTAAAAGATTATCTGATTTCACTTTGTAATTACTATCAGTAATAGAACAAATGACTACATATAATCAGAAGCCACATGAGAATGCAAATAGTTCTATAATAATTATGCTTTTTTATTATTTCATTATTAATATTGTTTAACAAGCAAAATCTACTGAGAAAATAAACTTTTTTTTTCACAATCATCCTGTACTTGTATATGCTGTTAATTTTGTACAATGTTTAGTTTAAAACATATTAACTTTTTTCTTTGTGTTGGGTAGATGTTCACATATAAATCTGAGCTTTGCTACATTAATCAAATTTAAGAGTATTTTATTAGAAAAAAAAAAGAAGACAGAAACAGAGGCTAAGTTCAGTCTTGATCAAGACAGAACTAAAAATACTACATTTATACCACAATAAGTCATTATTCTTAAAATCAACTTATTCATAATTTATTTGGTTGATTTCGATTTTCTTTTTAAATATAAATTTCCAATTGCTTCATTTATACACCTTACTACACAGACTTTTAAAAGCAAGTATTAGTGTTACTTCCTCCCAGTCTGAATAACTTCATTTCCACCAAAACTACTTTGGAGACTGTATTTGAAACACTTACCTGATGGGCAATTTTATGAAATGAAACAAACATCAGAGACAACTGAATGCGTACTTCCACCACTTGTTGGATAAGCTGCCACTGTTTGCGGAGGGTGTCAACCTTCTCTGCAGCAGACTGGGCCTCTTGATCCCCTGACTTGACCAAGTTTACCACTGCTTCAGACAAGGCATCTACTTCTGCATTCTTGCCCTAAAGTTAAAAAAAAAAGAAGAAACTTTCCATTTTGGTGTGCAGAAATGTAAAGTTGTTATATGTGTTTTAACAATATTTTATATAACAACTTCTAGAAATAAATGACAACTCTCATTCAGATCTAGAAAAAACTTCACAATGCATTTTTAAAACCATTTTTAAAGTAGGATACACTTGATACAAAACACTAAACTCAATACAATAAGAACAAAGACTGTTTGTGTTATAACTTTCATCAAATGTAGTAATATGAATTACTTTACATATAACTTCAAAAAACAGAACTGTAAATCCATTTAGAATTTACTGATTACATTGAAAAAAAATCAAAAGCACATGTTTACAAAAGAATTTTTACTTTTATAAGCATCCCCATAGCATACGAATTTGATCATATATGTACATACAAAATATATATATACTGAATTTAGCTACCCTTGACAATAAAAGAATTATGCAAGTCTTACTCTGATATCTTCATCCAGCTGTTCATGGATTTCTAAGAAATCCCTAGATGTTTCAAGGGTTGATCCCATATCTGTCTGTCGACTGAGGGTGCCCTGACCTATCTGTGTTAACCATGTTTGTAACTGAAATTATTTATAAAAAATCACTTTTATATACATTCAGTTTTCAATTTTTTTACTTATATAATAAAAACAAATAAATACAAACGTGATCTAACATTTATTTACAGATGTTATGTTTTGCTTTTCATTCCTTTAAATAATAAGAAAAGGAAATGAATTTCAGTTGAAAAAGTATTCTCTGCAATAAATTTTGCTCCTAAACTTTTGCAAAAGAATGAAAAAAAAAAAAATAAACAAAGACTAGACAGACTTATTTCAACTATTATTAATAAAATACCTAAAATATAATCAAAATACATTATAGGAAGTCAAAGCAATTTCTTTTAAAAACTGTACTATGAAAGACTGACTATTTCAAAGTTTAAATGCTAGCACATCTAAGGATATTTTTTCTGTTGTACACTTAGCATTCATTCTACTATTCCAAAATGTTATTTTTCCAGACAAAACTATACATTAAGTATTCAAACAAGAATTCACTAGACATATAAATGCCAGTTTTTTTGGTTTTTTTTTGTTTTACTTATCTATTAAGTCTATACTCCAACAAGCTAAGATTGATGTTCCTCTTTTTTGCACTCAAACTAGACCATCTGATTTACACACACGTTTGATTTTGTCAACTAAAAAATAATTATGTAAAAAACATAAGACTTTTCATTCCATTTTATGAAAGCTACTTAATTAAAATCTTACGTTTGTGTACTTTTCTTGAAAGTTGAGATAGGCCTGACTGCGTTCCAAAGCCTCAGCACGACGAGCTTTGCATAATGATTCCAAACGAACACAGCATTCTTGCAATTCAGCCAGCTACAAATAAACAAAGTAAATGCATACTTCCTGTGGAATAACTATAATTATACAAAATTAGTGCAATTAATATTAAAATAATTAAGCTAAAAAATATTTATTTGGATTATAACTACAGCAATGCTTACTGAAGCCTTGATACTTTCTTTAAGGTATCTTTAATATGTCATTATTGAAAACAAATCTGGTTACACTAAGCCTTATTAGCACAGAAAAAGCAATCCTTCCACGGAATAATAAATAACTAACTTTGAGATTTTCATGCAGTTATAAACCTAAGACTTTTTTCACACGTTGCATTAGTTATTCATTTCTTCACTGGTTAATCAAACCATGTGCACAGTTCATTGGGGAAGATTTTTCTGGCTTACCTTTTGTCTAACCCCATTAGCTCCAGGATCCTCCCTACCGACCCTCTCTAATAGAATTGGACCCTCATGTAGAGCTGGAGTGGTCACTTCCACAATGGAATTAGACAATTGAGCATGGGCATCTGCAAGAGCTGCACTGTTCCTTGGTAAGTCCATGGTGTTAAGTTGGACTTCTATTTGACCCAGCTTTGTTAGAGCCTGCCAACAGAAAAGATAACTAAAGTGTAAAAGTTATAATTTAAAAACGGAAATTTAATGAGTACATCTAATACAACAAAAAAACAAGGCAAACTAAATTATTACATGATATAATTAAAAGGGAATTTTGAACCCAATATTTTTTCATTATTATTTTTCTAACCTTCATAAAATAAACTTTTAATTTTTCTCTGAAGAAACATTCTTTATTCAAAAATTTAAGAAGACAAAAGGCTTAATAAAACAGGCTTACCGTTTCTGCTTGGTTGAAAAATGATAATGCCAATGCTATGTTCTTCCTTCTGTTGTCCAGTTTGATCATGAAATTTTCGCTCATATAGTCAATAGTCTGCAACCTTTGTCTTACTCCCTCCGCATCCAGATTTGTTCTGCGAAGAAGCTGGTCTGCAGTTCTTACTATACGCAAAACAGTTTCTTGAATATTCTGAGCAAATAGACAGAAAATTTCATTAAAAAGAAAAATTTCAACATAAACAGTCACATCTAGCAATAAACATCTCCTCATAGATCCTCCTAAAATGTATACATATGCATATACACATGCATTTCATTAAAATATTTCTAAAAAATGAGTAATGAAACTGTCCATTTTACAATAGATGTACTAAGCACATGAGCAGTTTCAAAAATACACAGAGAGTTAGTCATTTATTGAGTTCTGATACTCCCTAAATTCTAGAAGAGAATGAGGAATAACGTATGACAGTTTTCAGAGTAATTCTTTTTATAATTTTAGCAACACACTTAAAATATCAACTTTACAAGAATAAAAAAACTGAAGTGAAAAGAAAAAAATTGATAAAATTTACTTTAAAAGTTAATATAAAAGTTAATTGATATCTAATATTTTCAAGCTAACTGATAAATGTTTAACCAGTTCTTGTCTTCCAATAATATACCCCATACTAACCGCAACTCTAGGTAATTGTCTACATTTCAGAATATTAAATACTAAGAAAGTCTAAGTCAGCTTAAATTTTAAAATTTCAATAAATTTTATTCTTTTTAGAATGTTTATTCATTTAGTGAATATAATTATGCAATTTGCAATTTTAAACAAATTTATAACTTACAACTGCCCCTTTCTGAAATGTATAAAAATTCTCTTGAAGTTTTTGGGCTGATATACTTGAGTCACCGAGATCAGTTATCTTCAGATAGGCTTCACCAACAGTTTGGTACCACTCTGATATCTAAAATACAAAAACAAAAAATTAGTTATTTATCTGAAAAGATATGCAGACTGTTGCTAGAAAGATTAATAGTAAAATTTAATGTAGGGTGATTTGCAGTAGCTAGCCTAAACTGCTACTTGTACAATGACTTCTTGGTAGTGGTGGTAGAAACCATCACTATCAGCAAAACTATTAAACAATAAAGCACTGTTTTATTAATAACTAAATATAGGATTAATATTGTATATTACAAAAACAATCTCTAAACATTAAAATCATATAAATACAAATTTGCTACATCATTTATTAATGTTATAAAAGCAGGTAATGCATGCTAACAAATCCAGCATGATGTGTGTTTCTATATGGTTTTTGAGTGGTTTATTGTTTATCAATTTTCTATAAATTTTCCACATAGACAGCAAGTGTTCTTTATGTTCAGATTTACAAATAATGTGAACTTGATACCAGTTGTACATATACTTCAGGAATTTAAAAAAATATCTGAGTAATTATTGCTTTAAAAAAGAAAACTATTTAATAAATTAGAATTTTCATAAATACCAAAATTCAGTTACCACTGGTTGTACAAATTGTGTTGTTTTCAGATTTTCTAGAAATTTTGATGTCAATTTCTTACCAATGGTAGGAATGAAATTTAGTATTTTCAAATTTCTATAAAACACCAAAAATCAAAAAACAAAAAAAACAAATGCTACTTACAAAAGTAACCTAAAGCTAAAATTATTGTTTTCTTCTGTGATATTCCAATATTAATAATAATTTAAAACAATTGCTTAATTTGTACAAACTGTAATGAAAATGTTTTAGTAACACTATGAAAGCAGCATAACAAAAAAATAACAGAAAAAAAAGGGGGGGTTACCATGGAAACAAAATTTGCAACTGTTGGAATTATTGTTAGTTTGAGTAGCTCACAACTGAAAAAGTCACATTTGGTAAGTTACAGTTTAGTAGTAAACCTTTATGTAATATGAAAACATTTATTTTAAGAAATACTTTATTAAGACATTTTATTATCAGAATTGATATTTTATGCTGAAGATAAATTGCACAAAAGTTAGCAATGATCATTATTGCATACATATTAGATTGCAAAGTAAATTGCCATGACACATCAAAAAATTACAGTACCTTATTAACCTCTTGATCCAACTGGCACAACTGTAAGCATTGTTCAAGTCGGAATTTGCGCTGTGACCAGAGTTCTTCAAGGTGTCGTCGACGGTCATGGAGAAGTTCAAGCAGGTGTTCTATACCATAGCAGGCTGCAGTTGTTGCATGTCGGTTCTGTAAGTCCGCATGCATACCCATTTGCCTAATTCTGTCAAGGAGTGTCTGTCCCAAGTTCAGTGTTACTTTAGATGCCTCTAAAATGTCTGCAAAAAAATGAAGATAGTCAAACAGAGCTGCGCAGAATGACAGTATTTGACAAAAAATAATAACAAAATTAAAGAAACAAACAAGCATGCAATGCACAACACATTGTTTGCACCAATATTCAAATTAAAAAAACAACAAAACAAAAGTTACACAAAATGATATGATGAAATTAATTGTTTTTGTTTAGCAACACTGGAATTATAATTCCTACTGAACTGCATGTATCCGTTTCAGATTTATACTAACTTCTTAAGCATTGCATGTAATTTGCTGTATTAAGTCAAACTTTTTCAAAAAGATTTGGAAAGCTTATATACTATGAATTCTTAAAATGTGAAAAACAGCAAGAATCTGCATGGATTTACTGGAATACAAAAAGACATTATTTCAAAAAAAATATTAAATCTATCATAATCACTTTTAGTAAATTTCTTTTATAAAGAAAACAATGTCTCCCATTCTCCTTAACATTATTCATAATATTCCATCTTTTACATGGCATATTTTCCTACCAAAGTGCATAAAGATGCCCAATTGTAATCAGTGTTCTACTAACCTTTCTTGATATCTTGGTGTTGTTGAAGCATATGTTTAGCAGTTTCAACATCTTTTGCCAATGGAACATTCACGAACTTGTTCAGAGCTGTTTCCATTTTTGTTGCAAACTGAAAATACCCAGTAGAGTTGAATGATTAAAAAAAGTTTTTTTTTTTTTTTTTTACAATTTAAAATGCTACAATTCAAAATTCACAGCATCCAAATCATTATACATCAACTTCAGCGTCAGAACTGTCACAATATAACTATCATTCGTTATGTGCACATATGTAAGTTTAATAAAGTTTCTTCGTGGGAAGAGTAATGAATGGAAAAAAATTGGATTTTTATCTACAATAAATTATGTTATCAATATATATATTAGTTTTGTTACAATAACAGTATTGCATATACTATTTTATCTTTTTCATACAATGTTTTTTGCTGTTCTTGTTTTTTTGAGTTTGTGGTTTGTGGCTTTGTTTATAAGAAACAGTAAATTAAGAGTTCAGTCTGGTTTTTTGCCAAGACAATTCCCATTCAACTATTATATTACATGACAACTTGATGATGCAGATGCTAAATATAAAGGTCTAAATACTTTCATTATTTTAAATTACTATTCAAAATCTTTCCTTCTCTTAATAATTGGTTGAAGAGTTTTAAATACAACACTTACATCTTCAGCTGATTGATGGAAAGAAGTGCTTTGTTCAAGCAGCCTCCCACGAAATTCCAATTTTGCATTAAGATCCTTCCAGGCCTCGCCAAGAGTATTTGCCATTGCAGCATAGACGTCATGATCTGATTCACCACTTTCTTCAACACTTCTGTCTGATTTAGCAAGTAGATCTTGGATTTCTCCTTCCTTGGCCTACAGATTAATACATATGTATATATCTTCAATTTCAGCATGGATTTTTCATACTATTACTACTTTCTTTAGAAGAATGTTTAAAACTATAAAATTTTAATTAATCTCACAACAACGTCATTTAACTGATACTTCCCAATGCTATAGTAAGATCTCTGGCATGTGCACTTCAAACCTAATGACCTATGTATTTTAATCAACTTTCTTTAATTTCTGTGCAGAACTTATCCCATATAGGTGGGTTAACTCCTTAATGTATTCAGTTTTATTTCTTTGATTTCCCATTTAGCTATTATGTAATATGAAATCATAAACTTTCCCCCTATCAAATAGATAATTTCATGGTTAAAGATATGTGAGAAATTTTAATTGACAGAAGATAAGTTTGTCTAAAACAACATCTAAACATTTCAAAAATCTAATCTCATTTACCAAACTCATATGTGAGCTTTTGACACTAAGAAATCTCTTAGGATTGATTTCTTTTTCTAATTACTCATGTGGAGAATCCTCTGCCTAACAAAAGTAATAATAACAACAACATGGCAAAAGCAGATGTCTTTACTTATGATGTATGGATGGCTCTGCTGAAAGTAGCTACTAACTAGTAACCCAATGTGCAAATTTGCTTGATATACTGAAAAACTACAAAAATAAGCAGATTACACAAAATAAATTTGGGCTTGTATTTTAGCCTAGAAAAAAACTAAACTAAACTAAAACCTTAGAAAATAGTAATTATCCTAATGATGGATTCAGTTTCATGCCATGCCAAATACACAGTGCTTCAAAATAAAATAACATCCCAGAAAATACATTTCAATACTTTTTTATATTACCAGTATATATATTAGCAGAAAGATAAAACATCATATGATAATATTTTTTTGTTTAAATATTATCAAACTTGTGCAATTTTATGCTTGTGACAACAATGAGTGCTTGACACCTATGTAATTTATACAACAATAATTTTTTTTAAAAAATTCAAAACCATTTCAAAATATAAAAGCTTATGTAAACTTTTTTAGCAAGAGTACTCTCTCATCTTTTTACACTGACATTAGTGTAGACCTATTTTTCTATTCTGATATATATAGTAAGCTTCTTGCAGACTAAGTAACAACAATATAATAATGTAAAATATTTGGTTATATAAATTTTCATAGTTAGTATTAACCTATCCATAAATACACAGTATTAATCCTACAAGAAAACTTTTAGAACATTAAATATATTATCAAATTTACATTGCAAAGCCCATTTATCCTTGAAATGAAAATGTCATCAAGAAAACCTCAAAACATGTTCAAACAGAATCATATACAGTATAAGTATATCAGAGAGCTAAAGCATGAGTTATCCCAAACATTTTTTTAAAAATCTGAATTGCAAGAAATAAAAAATTAATAACTAAAAGTAATAAATTCATTACAAAAAAATTTTTTAATGATGTGATACAATTATTCAAAATAGGAGAATCAAAAAAATAAAATATACCTGGAGCAAAGTTTTGGTACACAGATTTATGAAATCCAATGTCATTTGAAAATGGAATTTTTTGTTGTTTTTATACAAAATATGAAGATGATATAGTGTTTCTTACTTACAAAATATTATACATTTACTAGATAATATTAATTAAATAAATCATACTACACATCAAAAACTATTATTTTGTAACCTATATATTCTGAACCTTTGACAAAAGATCATCTATGTTGAGAAACCTTTTCATCTGACAAGAGCAATGGTTTTACTGAGTAGATCAAAAGCTATACTTCTATATTTAACCCATAACAACTTTGGAATCATATCAATTAAGTTCTAATGCTGAAAATCAATTCTGAACTCCCAGGAATGTGATTTTTTTTTTTTTTTAATATTTGTGTATGTGGATATAAATAAGGTCTGGTCAAATGATATGAAACTGATGTTCTACAATTTATACTTTATTCTTCATTACATGCAGGCATGCTTAACATAAAGAATAAAACAAAAACAAATATTGTCTGTGTGTGTGTGTGTGCGTGCGTGTGTGTGTGTGTGTGTGTGTGTGTGTGTGTGCATGTGCATGCATGCACCGAAACCTTTATTTTTCCTGAAAACATGATAGAGACTGCCTGCATACCAGATAAAGTATTCTATTCACCACTGGTTCTGTTATGGTAGCAGACTGTACCATGCTCTTCACATCATATCTTTCTCTTTATTTGCCATGCATTACTATTATTACAACCAGTTATTTTTATAAATTTATACTGTTATAGAATATGCACTGAAATAAACAAAAAGCTTACATTATTTATTTTCAAGAAAAGAACATAATCACATTCATATAAGTTGTTGTTTTTTTTTAATTCTGTTTCTTTGGAACCTTATCACATCCACTGTTCTGTGTAAAAATTTGTCTGCACAATTTAGCATGGTAAAAAAAAATGTACCATCAGCAAAATGTAACAAGTAGACAGAATAAATCACAACCTAGATGTTTCAGATGAGAATGTTCCTTTTTATTTTTTTTTAAATGGCAACCTAACTAATTAGCACATTTAGAATCAAACATTTTCTACCAGCTTCCTTTATTTTAAAAATGTTTCAACATATAGACTAAGCAAAGAAAGCGAACATTTTATATTCTACACTAGCAAGTAAGCAACAGCTGGCCAAGAAGAACTTAGTTCCTAAATTTAGAGCTGGAGTACTGCCCAGAAAGTTTGATTTTGAAACTCTATCTGCTACAGTCTGCTACCATAACAGGGAATCAGTGGTGGTTAGGATACTACATCTGGTATGCAGGCAATCTCTATCATGTTTTCAGGAATATAAAGGTTACACACACACACACACACAAGACCAACCTGGAAAATGTTTGTTATTGTTGTTTTGTTCTTCATGCTTACATGTAATGAACAATAAAGTATAAATTAGAGAACAGCAGTTTCATATTGTTTGACCAGACATTATTTATATCCACAGACACACAAAATAAAATTTAGATTATTTTTCATTAATTAGAATGTTATTTTTAATATATTAGATGAAACAAAGTTCTCTCAGCATAACTCTGTTTATAGTAATCAAGTCATTTTTATAACAGTAACGACTAGAAGAAATCAACTTTGCATTGAAAAAGATTGCACTAATATATTCAGGCAATTTCAAGACAAAAATTATTTTCAAAATGTTACCATCCAACTTTTTTTTTTCATTTTTTCCTACAAATCCTTGTTAGTTTTCAGTATACAGAATGTTTCATGGTTATTTTTTTCATGCAAAGCCATTAATATATGCTTAAAGTAATTCTAAATAAAAATTAATCCGATGTAGAACTATCATTAACCTTGGAAAAGTTGAGGAAGGAAAACAACATTATTTGTACGTTCAGTGATTTATTCGGGTCAATCTCATTACTGTCATATTTTTTGTTGTTTTTATTCATTTTATTTTACAATCTATTTGTTAGAATCTTGAATATATCATTCCAAAGATTAAGTTTTATTATTTTTTAATTTTCTTTTTTAACTTATATGATTTATGCTATACAAATTAGATAGCACTAAGAACAGTTCCATAGCTATTTTTGTGTTTTTTAATAACATACTCCCCCATAAATGATGTCTTTTAGGAAGATTTTTGTCACTTTTAATAACTTAATTTGCTTTGCATAAAAAACAAATAATTAGTATTTTCCATACTGTATATAAATCTTCCTTAAAAAAATTATACCATCAACAATGTACTAATATGTATAAATTATGTGATGCACAAACAATATTACTGTTTTTCTCAAACAGTGGTCTACAAAATGCCACAATCTATAAACAATGCACTAGGGGGGGGAATTAGAACAGCAGCAGCAGCTTATCAAGGAGAGTATGAATTTGGGGGGAGCTCTAGTGACAATTTAGCAAAAATATAACATGTAAGCATTAAAATGTATGTAAAAATATAAGTGAGAAAACATTATCAGTATACACTATGAGAAGTAGATGTTGTCTTAAACTAATACCAAAAAATTATTTAGTTATACTGTTTCAAAATATTGTTTTAGTTGATATACTAGATAATTTAAAAAATAAAGATATAAAAAGCATATATACTGGATGAAACTTAATACTTTCCTTTTGTTTTCTCAATTATATTAATAATAAATACTTAATTTTTGGTAATTCCAAAGAAATTCATTCCTAGTGAAAAGTATTATATACTTTCATATTGCTCATATTAGATTTGTACATAACAGTTCAGATCATATACTAACATCTTAAATAATCTTGTGAGTTAAAATACATTTATTTTAATTCTATTTTTTCAATCCTCTGATAAATATTTTATTTATCCAAAGCCTGAAGTAATATTAATGCCATTCCTATAAACTATCTTGCATATAGAGTCATGTTAAGCTTTTCACTATTGCAGCTGTTAGACATTTGTAAAGCATGAAAAATGTTTGCTCTAGTAAAACTTTTTAACAGCTATGCCACATTTTAAAAAATGTTCCTCTTTTTTTTTCTCTCTCTTATAAATACAAGAGCTTAGTATGAATTGCAAAGAGAAAAACAGTTTTTTTCTTTCAGATGTATTTAATGGTAACGTGATAACAGAACAGTCTGTCTCAGTAACATGAAATAAAAATACATACTGCTCAGTACCTAACTAAATTTAGAAACTGTTATCCTGCTGTCTAGTTTGACATAACTATCCATAAAACATGGAATGCTGCTCAGAGGCCCATCAAGTTGGTACTACCTCTTGTGAAATACTACACTGTAACCTAGCAGCCAACTTTCTTCAGCATAAGCTTGAACCAGATCCAGTAAGTGACAATATACATTATCTAAAAACCATATCAGGAAATCCATATACTGACACAAATTATTTCCAGTAAAGAACGCAGTTTTTCTTTTTAATTTCTCTATCGAAATTACTCAAATACCTGAATTCATACTTCTTACCAACTAAGAATGTTTTGAAATGGAAAAGCAAACCCTAGTCAAAATTGATTGGATAGATTATGCTCTACAGTCTTCAATTTTTAAAAAAATTTTCTTCTTTTTCAGATAAACCATGAATTTTACTAGTTGAAATTTTGAAATCTAGGCAGTTAATAAAATCTTTACTCTGCATTGTAAGTCTACTTGTTTTGGAAATTAAAATAAATATTTAAATGATTTGTGAAAAAATGTGGATTGTATTCATTGCATAGAGACTGTTAAAAACACACACACACACAAAGATGGTTTCTAAATCTTAATGTGCATTTTTATTTTACATGATAAACATTTTTTCCCAATGTACTGTTACAGATGAAATTAATTCTTAGTCTCCTAATATCCTCAGGTAGCAAATTATCCTACATACCCTAATGCTGTAGGTAATTTCAACTTCATCCAGCTTGTAACCTTGCTGGGATCCATTTTTGTAGGTTTTTTAAACTACTATTTATTTTTCTTCACTCTAAATGGGAAAACAAGCATGCCTAATTGGAGATTAATAGAGTAAACTTCTGACTTAGCACAACTGAAGCACCTAAGCTATCATGTATATCTCTCAAAGTTATCCCAAATATAATTCCCTCTGACAAAGTATATTCATTCAGTCAGATAACAGCAGTGCAAATCCATAAAGTATTAAGTGTGTGTTCTGATTTCATTACGATTTGACTGCATACAAATGTATACCACACTATTACATACAGAAATATGATACAGCTAGATTTCATTAGATGCTAAACTAAGAAGAAAGAAACAGCAAAAATTCTGGCTTTAATTTGTTAACTTAAGGTTAATTTATTTCCTTCACATTTTCACACTCCACATAAGAGAAATTTGTTTTTGTTGTGTTATTCTGCACATATATATTCTTTGTTATATGTAACTGTACAACAATGACAGTATTCAAAAAATTTTTCTCTCTATAAACAAACCTTTTCAGAGATTCCCCCCAACACACACACAATTTTATTCAAGTACAACTTTTTTGTAATAAAGTAATTAAACATTGAAATGTCAAATTAAAAGAATTTATAGCTATAAAAAATTCTAGATAGTAGA
This sequence comes from Nautilus pompilius, assembly GCA_018389105.1. Classification (NCBI taxonomy): domain Eukaryota; kingdom Metazoa; phylum Mollusca; class Cephalopoda; order Nautilida; family Nautilidae; genus Nautilus; species Nautilus pompilius. Next base: position 565,852 of record JACATO010002171.1, read on the forward strand.
TTTAAACATCTTAAAACAGATTTCTATTTTATTGATTTATATTTTTTATTTGAAACATTAAATACAGAGAAAAAAATTTTTTTTTTAAATTGTCCTAAATAATTATTTATTACTAAAAAAATCTTTATTTAAAAATGTAACAAACAAGCAGCAGTATTTTAAATTTGTTGTTACCTTATATACATGCAAATATTTTAAACAGCAATTTTCTAACCTGATGTACTTTTAACAATCAAGTTTTACAGGTGAGTAAGCATCAATTTTTAGTGTTATTCATTTCATGTGTAACAATTCATTTTAATTTTAATTTAGTAATTGAATATATTTAAATATTTCTGAATTTTTTTGTGGTGGTGAATGTGTCAGTGTTTTTTTGGGATGTGAGAAATTCCTTGAAGATGGGGGTAGGTTACTGAATCCACACAGTTTCAAAGTACCGCATAAGCCCTGAATGATGCCTGAAGACAGTCTTATGATCCCTGACTTGAGGCCAAGAACCATGTTGGTGACTGCTCCCCAAGCTAGGGAGCCTGCAACGCAAGATCCTTCCCAAGCAGTCAGGTGCATCAAATCAGCAATGTCAATCCAACAAAGCCAAAAACCTTAGAGCAAGAGAGCAAATATGGTCAGAGACCAGAGCATACTTTGATTTTAGCCAAATAAGGCCCAAAGCAATCTGACAGGAAAATAAACCTTTAATGACTAGATCAATTGACAAAAAAATTTATTTTAGCAATTTTCTACCACAAAAGGATGAAGTCACTTAGAATGTGGACATCTGCTGTCAAACCTAAGAAATTCTATCCAGCAGCAGTAGTTTATTTGGTCAATCATATAAAACTGGTCTCTCTCACAAAAGGTTATTAAGATTCCCAGGAGTCATTACAAATCTTCACATGATATCTTGATGTGAATTCTTAAAGACAAAATGGCTACAGCATGCAACACATTCAATGAATAAGCTGTTATACCTGTTAATGTTTTTATTAAAATAGTCACATTTTTAGTCCCTACGGCATTTATTTTTCCTTCTATTTTTATTGGTTCAAGAATTAGAAAGTTGTTTCTGTACTGTTTTATAAAACCAAAATAATAATGGTTATCTATATGAAAAACATAACTCTGGTAACCAAAAATCAATTTGCTTTAAGTAGAAATATTATATTTACCTTTAGCTTGGCCAGAAGTTCCAAGTGTTCTCTCTGTAATTGTACTGATTCCTCTAAGGTGGATCCGACATCTGTGAGGTCAGGTTCCATTTGGTGTATACGAACCTGAATCCATTCTCCACACTATAAAAAAAAACAATAGTAATTATTATTTTAGCTGTATTCATTTATAATGTGGTAAGTCCCTGCTAAAAACACTTTGCACTCTTGAATGGATTTCATCATAATAATAATAAAATAGTATTCACATTATTACTATACTGTACAGTGCCATACTTCTCCTACTGAGTCTTTTGTGGCAAGTCAGACTTTTACAAGAAAATAAAGAACAAACTTATCAGAAAAGTGCCATCTATTTTTTTTTTTTTTTTTTGGCAAGCGCAGTTGAAAATTTAACTTTTAAAAAAAATTCATAAATAAAGCCAAAATAGCAATATGTATTTGTTTCTTATTTTGAAAACTACTACATAAAAAAAAAGATTCTGAGAGAATTCACTAAAAATAATTTTTCTTCATAAATAACTAAATAAAGATGCAACACTGCTTTGCCTAGAGTAATCTAGTAAGCAAGCTGAATGGTTTGCAAAATCCTGAAAAATATTTTGAAATATTTTAATTAAAAAATGCAAAAAAATTATCATAAACTACATAATAATAAGCATAAAAAGGCAATTAGACCTATACAAAAGTATTACAAAACTGGCACTGTGGAATGAGTTACAAGATTACATAAAATCTCAGGTTCATTACCAAGCTGCCTAGATAACTACCAGACCAGTAAACAACATTTCTGACATATTTTGTTTTTACTCAGGTCCAAACAAAATACAGCCAGATATCATTACTGTATCATTTAAACATCTCTAATAGTAATCCTAGATAATATTTTTAGAAATATGCAAGCATGCAAGTAAGTTGGTGCAAATAAAATGTATATTATGTTTTCTTTTCTTTTCTTTTGGTTTTCAAAATTAGGTTTATCATTGTGCTATTATGACTTAGGTAAGCCCAAGTAGATAACTGACCCTTCATATAACCAATCCATACACATCATAAAAGTCAGTATGTAAATCTGGTAATGTTTGGTTTTTTTTCCTTCCAATTTGGTTAGTTTCAAATTTTTTTTTTAATTAAAATTTCAAAACTTCTTTTCTGAATAATGTACCTTCAATTATGTAACCACAAAAGCCTAAAAGATCTAACTTAAAGCTTGCACCTGCATATTACCAACTAAATGAATTTATCAATTAGCTGATGCCAAAATAATCACAACCAAAGTTTCAGATCATCAGCTAGAAATGTAGGATTAAGCTGAAAGAACCTAATTACAGGTAGCACAATGCTTTACTTTAATTTTTAATTTTCTTGCTTTGTTTTTCTTCTCTAATTCCAGAATATTTTGAAAGTAAAATAAAACAGTATAAACATAAAAAGCAAGAAACAACAGTTAAGTTTTTGGATGCTACTATAGCCTTGAGAATCACTTTGTAAATGCCAAGATAGAGCAGGAAATTTTCTGAAAACATCTTCCTGAAGTGTTTATTCTAAAATAAGTCAAAAGATATACTTGACTGTAGGTTACTAGTTAATCTGGTTATTTTTACTGTTTATAAAAAATATTTAAAACAAAATTATTTTTCAATAAGGAATTATTCATAAACAAAAGAAATTTATTTTAGATACTCTGCTGTTTATAAACAGTTTTGTCTGAGATATTTTGCACAGAGGTCACATGAAAAGAATGTACCCAGTCACCAAAAGGTAAGCTTCACTACTGGCTCTAGAGCAGCCAGTGGCCTAGTGGTTAGGCTACTAGACTGCCAAGGATAAGGATACTAGGTCAGGGGTCAGGGTCAGCTCCAGTTTGGTATATCTCCCTGGGATGGTTTCTTCTCACTCTTCTTTAACAGCTGGGCATGTGGGTTTTATCCAGACACTCTGGTTTCCACCCACATTTAAAAATGAAGAGTTCTAATGGAGATTTTCCTGTGGTAGTTGAAGGTACTGGGCCCCTCCTGGCACAGAGTAGGCAACAGTAAGTTCTCAAAACATAACCACACCCTCACCAGAATTGTCTCCAATGTAGAGAGAGGTTATCTTTCTTTCTCTCCTTTGTTGAGACAACAAATTGCCCTTACAAGCAGCAGCAAAATATAGTAAAGAACATCTACATCACATTCTGACTGTGGTCTTCCCCAATTATTATAAAAGAAAAAGGTGTCAGACAAACTGGTTATCCTGCATTTTCTCTTTGATTCAGTGAAAAGCATCACATTAAGGCACATTCTTCAAAAACAAAAAAAGTTATATCCCCCACAATTAAAAAATCTGCTGCACAAAATTATCATTATTTATTCATGTTGACTTTATGTTGGACTAAATTTCTTGTTAGTTATTTTTTAAAAATAATTGTTGACAATGTTTTATCTCCAAATAATTTGATATATTTGTTTCAAAATAAAGGCTCAAAACTGTTTTTGTTGTTTCTGCTTATGTTTTTCTTTATAGTCCTGGGCATATGACTCTTTACAAAATAAAAATTTCTAAAAAAAAAAAAAAAATAATGGGCTTGAAATTTCAAACATTTTGATCCTTTAAGAACTTTTTCAAATAAATAAAAAATTATGCCAAATGTTGCAGCAAATAATAATTTTCATGTATGGTCAGTGTAGACATTGCAACTACCCATATAAAACATTATGCAAGTTCTGGTTTCAAATCCAGTGCAGTGCATATTAATATTTTAATTAGTTACTACATTACCAATACTACTTTAAAAGAGTAAATAGAGTAATCTCCCTTGCATTGTTAATTTAAAAGGGTTAATTGTAAATTTTCTTCTTTTCTAAGTTTCTATTTAACTGCTTAGAGCCATACAATAAAAACAAACTTAAAAAAGTGTTCTATATTAATCATGAATTTAATTACTTAATAGAATTTTAACCAATTTATATATTTATGATACCAACACAAATAATAACATCACTTATTAGATCAACAAATTTATAACTTTATTTATAGTAATTACAAAAAAATCTCTTTACTTTAGCAGTGCAAAGCATAAATGCTAATCTTCATTTATATTGTTTTCCTAAAAAACAAGAAAAGAATTTACACACCTACACAAACACTAGATATCCAAAAATTGGATGCTTTCCAGAAAAAAAGAAGATTCAGTGGTAGAGTTTCCAAATTTAGGTGTGTATCCATGAGTGTATTGGCAACTCATACTGCTGATGTTGGATGGGGAAGTCATTATCCTGTACTAAGGTTTCAAATAACTGACTGGATAAAATTAGCCATCCTTATCTCTAACTTTTTCTCTGTTAGCATCCCCCTAATGGCAGGTTAAGAATATGACATAAAACTAATACATTAACCTTTCACATTTCTAGTCAATTCCAAAAGGTAAATATGCATACACTGAACATAGCATGCATGCCTGAATGCAATAATGAAACAAAGATTGTAGATAATAAATATTTAGCTTAAATATAAAAACATAACAAGCACAGACAAAACAATAATAATTTTTCTAATAAAGCCAAACTATTTTCATTAGATATCAAAATTAAGTCAATTTTTTTATTAGTATTATCACTGTATCTTTATTTTCATTAAGATAACAATTGATGAATTTCAACAGATTATCTGGATCTTTCACAATTAGTTAAATTAATAATTCTAAATACTACTACCACTACCAATATAATAATATACATAATATAAATTGCATTGGGTTAGGACATATAAAAAACTTGCTTCAATTTAATTTATAATATATAATTTGAATGTGGTGTTGTATACAAATCCAAATATAACTATCATTTAAATCAGATGATATATTGTACAAACAAAAGAAAACAAGGACCAAATGGTATCAAGCTAAACAAAGTTAAAAGTTGAAGACATTGTAATCAACTAAGTAAACCAAAAGTCAATTTTTACTCACCTTAAGAATAGCAAGGACAACCTTAGATTTTCCAGCCTGTACTGCAACAGTGCTGATTGTGGTTGTCGAAGGTGGTAGTTCCGACAAATCGGTAATGTCTGATACGGTGTCTGACATTGTTGTTTTGTTAAAGCATAAATGCACATAACAAACAACAATAATACCTTCTGGGCAGAGGACCCGTTTTAACAATAGGCATGCATGCAGCTACAGCTGACGGGTTACGGCTCTAAACAATTCTCACAAACTGGAAGCAAGCAACAATCCACACACAATTTATAAGAGGCATCTGGGCACAGTTCCAAACTATCATTTTAGGGGAGAAAGGTTTTAGAACCTACATTGGTAAAAACCACTAAAAATGCATTATTAAGAAGAAACTCTTCAATATTATTTTTCTAATAAATTATTGTTAATAATTTCTCCAGTATTATTAGTAAGGAAATAAACAGAAACTTATAAGTTAATAACTGGTGGTTAACACCTCTTTTATAAAAATGATCTAGCCTGTGTAGAGAAGCTACACCCTAGCTATCCCCCAAATAAGGTAATGCCAGTCTTGAAGTAAACATACACCAATATAAGCAAAGTCTTCCATACAGCACAGAAGTTTGGCTCTGACTGAGTCAGTACACAGACAGGAATACTGGCCAACTCTGATGCTGGGATAATTTCCAGGCTTGTCAACTGAACGATATCAGCTTATTTATTTATACAGCACATCGATGCTATTTGCTCCCAACAGAATAAGGCATGATAATTACAGCAGCTACTGCGTATTTCGAAAATCTTCATTTAAACCTCCAACACAAAGAAGAAAACTGTTTATGAAAAACATAATATTTTAAAATAGGATTGTAATTCATTAGTTTCATGCTCATGTTTTTCTTTTCTTTTATTTATTTATTGTTGTATCTTTTTTTAAAATTATAACGTTTGTTTAACTTAGATTAATGGCTACTATTTATTACCAAACAGCTAAACCAAAAAATTTACAAAATTTTTCTAACATTTGATTATCCATGGCAAAAGGATAAGTGTATTAAACTAGAGAAATCAAAATAATTACTGAAACACACCTATTTATGGGACACAAATTTCATTAGAACTAAGTATTCTTCTTTCTGCAAGAAAGGTTCTTAACAAATAAAAAAAATGCCTAGAGTAATTTTGGTACATGAGAAAAGTTTATATTATCGTAAACATTATTGGCTAGTAGAATAGATAAGTAAACCACAACATTGTGAAGTAATAATGCTTACAGCACAAGACTGCAAAGAGAAAGCGATCGGCAAGTTACAAGAAAAGGCTGTTAGAAGCCCAATTAAAAATTTTCCATCTATTAAGTGACCTTTAGAAAGCAATCCAATATCTCATTTCCTGAAAGACCAGCAGCTATTTGATACATAGCCAACACATAAATACAAAATCCACCACCACCAAACCCACTAGTCTAGCATTAAACACAGAATGTCTAACTACCACCAAATTCTGTTGACAAATTATACAATGTACTTATTACCATATTACAAGTAAATTACTTATATCAGAGTGGTATCATCTTAAAAATATACTATAGACCAAAAATAAGATTAAATTTACAATTTTCTTTGACAGAATACCTCAACAAAATAGTTATAGAGTAAAGAGAATTTTTTTTTCAAATAATGTTTTCTATATTAATTGTTTGTTTTTTTTTGAGGTGGTGTATTCTTGGCAAAACAATTTATATCTTTGTGCGGTTCTGCTGTGAGCTTTTACAGAGTTGGAAGATTAAGTTGTTTTCCATGTTGCCATGTACATTTATTTACGTACCTATATGTATATTTGTTATATGAAGTTTACATAGTAAAACTGATAAAATGTTTAAGTTAACAAATATCTGTGTATACATTATTAAAAGCTAATTTGTATATTATTATACTTAATTCCAAATGGTTCTCAATAGTGTACCATCAAAAACATAACATTATTTACCATCTCATCAAATGACACATTATGACTTTTCAGGAATACTACTATACTATTCAATGTTAAAACATAAAAATGAGAATATCAAGAAATTTCTATATTGGTGGTAAAATTACAGTAAAAGTGTACTTAATGAGAAAATTGTAACAGTAAAAACAAATTTAGAACCTTCATCAGTTTAATTTAGCAAGATTCTTTAAATTTAACTACCTATTCAGATTGTGATAACATGAAATTAACTACTAAAAAGAAAAATAGACACAGAACTAAAGAATTGATAAAAAAATAGTATTTTGTATCTTCTTTTTTTTTTAACCAAAAACACAATTAACTACATAAAAACAGATTTTAATTAATTAATTATCTTTCAACAAACAAGTCTAGCGAAGTTCCTTACACATGTTCAGTAAAAACAAAAATCCATAAACAATAACATGTCTGCGAAATCTAACATCATTTAAACTGCAGTTTTACATAAGATTAATCCAGTATTGATGGTACTATTAAATAAATTTTGTATGGATTTCCTATGTATTAGTAAGTATTCTTTGTCTTCAAAGAAAGCTGTTAATTTTGCTTTCCTTGTGTCACCTGTTCCAATTCCCATGCAACCATGTAAGTGACACAGCTAGCAAAATACTTTGCCATTTTAAGTTATAAATCTTTAAGTATACTAAGTTCTTAGTTAAGTATTTCCTATTTTAACTAAAAAATTTTTTTGACTGGCATCATTTAAGAAGAATGTAATTTTAAGAATAATTACCAATAATACCCCACCCTAAATTAACAAGTCAATTAATAGAAAATATAGATAATAGATACAGACAAAATATTATTAATTGTTTTAAAACCTGTTATAAATAAATTAATAAAAGTTATTTTTATTTGGCTACAATAAAATACTACCCATAAGAATGAATCAATACACAGTGAAAGTTTTAATATAAGTCAGTGAAACAAGCAGCAGACAGACTATAACTAAACAATTATTGATTAAGACTATGCGCAATTTCTTTTAGATATTCATGTGTTTGGTGAGCTGTAGAATTTATTTAATAAGCAGACTAAGTAACAACAGAAATGCCTCATTTTGTACAAATGTTTAAACTCTTATTCAATTATGAGATATGCCAATGACTTAGGTGTATTTACTCTTGTGTGTGCTGAAATAAGTGATTTATTACACTGGTCAACAAGTATTTTTCATCAAGCATATGTCAAGGTGTACTTAGTGTAGTTTTCAATGCGGATTTCAAATATACAATTAGTTTTTTGACATCACATACAGTTTTCAAGATGAGAAAGTTTTTTGGTTTTAGCTCATGCATTATATAGAAATTCCAATTAATGACGTGTATGCATGTATTTCATTTACACCATGGAAACATACCTTTAAAATAAACTACATTATTCATTGCTGCATAGTTCAGATGCAATATTTCATCATCTTAAATTGTCCAGTCATAATTGGTCTGATGAAATATTTCATCATCTCAAATTCAATATAAGTATAACCGTTTGTATCTATTTCCTTACTTGTTTTACAGTGTTAACAATGTCAAGACAGTGTAGAAATCCTGCTGAAGTGTTTTGTTATGTCTGTGGACAATTTATTGTGAAAGCTCAAAAACGTACAATAACACCAGAGATCAAGAAGATTTATAAGCTATACTTTGACTGTCCTCTTGGAGATCAGGACAAGTTATGGGCACCACATTTTATCTGCTCAGCTTGCTCAAATGGCTTACGTGACTGGTTCAATAAGAGGAAGAAGTCCATGCCTTTTGCCATTCCAATGATATGGAGGGAGCCGAAAGACCATTTTAATGAGTGTTATTTTTTCAAAGTAAATGTCACAGGATTTTCTATGAAGAATAAACGCAAAATTGTGTATCCCAATTTGGATTCTGCAATGAGACCTGTGCCTTACAATGGAAGTCTGCCAATTCCACCAGATGATGGTATTGAAACATCAGATGATGATGCTGAGTGTCACAATAGTGCTGCTGAGGAAGATTACATGGCTGATAATGATAGCTTTGAACCTCAGAAATTTTCCCAAGCTGAACTGAATGACCTTGTCAGAGACCTATCCCTCTCAAAAGATAAAGCAGAACTGTTGGCATCAAGACTGAAGGAACAGTATCTGCTAGAGCACGGTGTTTGTATAACTTATTTTCGGCAGAGAAATGTGGTTCTACAAACGTGTTTTTCTGTTGAAGGTCTGCTTTGCTTTTGCTGTAACATCGATGGACTTTTCAAATGTTTATCACAAAATCATGATCCTGCAGAGTGGCATTTGTTTATTGACTCTTCAAAACGAAGTTTAAAAGCTGTACTTCTCCATAATGGTAATTTGAAGCCCTCCATTCCTATTGCACACTCCGTTCATCTTCATGAATCATATGAGAATATGGAACTTTTACTTCATGCCATTGCCTATGAAAGATACTCATGGAAAATATGTGATTTAAAAGTCATTGGAATGTTAATGGGAATGCAGTCAGGTTTCACAAAATACTGTTGTTTCTTGTGTCTATGGGATAGTCGGGCAACTGACAGACATTATTCGGAATCAAACTGGCAGACAAGAACATCATACCAGCCAGGACTGTCTAGCGTCAAGAATACACCTCTTGTAGATCCATGTAATGTCCTATTGCCTCCTTTGCACATAAAGCTTGGACTGATGAAACAGTTTGTAAAGACACTAGGGAAGAGAAATGCCAGAGGGTTTGAGTATATTGTAGAAAAGTTTCCCAAAATCACACAGGCGAAGTTGAAAGAGGGTATCTTTGTCGGACCCCAAATTAGAGAGGTACTCAAAGATGTCAACTTCAAGACAACACTGGATGAACTGGAACTGCCTTCCTGGAATGCTTTCAATTGGATCTGTGAGAATTTCTTGGGCAACAAGAAGGCAATGGACTACAAGGATGGCATCGAGAATCTTCTGAAATGTTACTCAGCAATGGGTTGTCGCATGTCACTGAAAGTTCACTTCTTGGACTGCCATCTGGATTTCTTCGCAGATAACCTTGGAGCAGTGTCTGATGAACATGGTGAAAGATTTCACCAGGACATAATTGCTATGGAGAAACGGTACCAAGGCTTCTGGAATGACAGTATGCTTGCTGACTACTGCTGGACACTTTACCGTGATCAACCAGATCAGGAACACCGCAGGAAATCCAAATCACAATGTTTCTAACTCTGTTGTTCTAACTTTGTTCATTTTGTCTGACCCATTTTTTGTGTATTCGCTCTTTGTAGAATGATAGTGATGATTTTTAACTCAATAAACTCATTTACTTTCTAAAAATAATATGTCCTTATTTATTACATTAATGATTTCATATATACAAATATGTAAATATTTGCATGTATCTACTGAAAAACTGATACGTGCTGCATACAAATGGAGTGAAATTTTGAAATCAGCATGAAAAATTAGTCTAAAAAAGTTGGTTTGCATTCATAATGAGTATAATACATTTAATTTTGTTGACCAGTGTTATTAAAGTGTTCAAAACATTTTTAGATAAATTTAAGAAAGATAAATGCCAGTATGCACATAAGAATGTAATATTTTCAAACATATCATAACCTTCCAAAAATTAATACTTTATTGGACCAACACTAACTTTTTAAACTTCATTTACTGAATTGACTAAAAGCCAAAGCCACCTACACATAACTCATTTTAAGCACATCTAATATAATTTTAATCTTTTTCTAAAATTTAAATAATAGTGTATTTGCTAACTACAAGAGGTATTCAAATAAAAATTTCTAGCTATTTTAATTATTTTGCAAATAAAAATTGTTTTATAAAAAAGGTTGAAGTCAGATGGTACAAAGAGCATAAAGCATATTTCATTCATAGGTATACACATTTAAACTTTGCAAAAAATGGTGGACTGCACTATGCAAAAGTGCAAATCATTTGGATTTTGACTGCTGAAAATATAAAGGGATGGATACACTGATGTAATCAGTATTTCCAAAAAGAAATTAAAATTTTTTCAATTGACTGGCAAGGTTCTAATGATCAATAATGGGGAAATGTATCAAAATGGTAGGTTTCACACAGTGAAATATATGCTACACTCATATCTAAACACTTGAAGCTAGTAAGCCTTGTTAAAGCATCCTTGGTTGCTGAGAAAAGGGTGTTTGCTTCCAGCATAACAATGCAAATTCTCACATGACTTATCAATGATCTTGGTTTCAAAATACTGCAACAACCATTCCAATTTAGCTCACAGCAACCTGCATCTGTTTATCTAACTGAATTAGCAAAAGACATTTTAAGTCACAAAGAAGTCAAATTGATTATACAATCCTGGCTTCTGAAACTTTTTTTGTTTTTTTGGACACTGAAAAATGTGTAGACTAGGGATGGATAATTTGAAAGATACAGAATTTTTAATTGCATAAATATTTCATTGCTTTTTTGTTACTTGAAATATTTTTGCAGTTTTTATTTCAAAAACCTTGTATATTTATTTCTAAGAAAATTATTTACTTGAGATATAAACTAACTTCCCTTTAATATACAGTTTTTCAAATTGGTAATAAGAGAAAAAAAACAATTCATTGAATATGCCGTAGCATCTCTTAAATATATATAATTTTAAAATTAGTTATAAAAGGGGAAACACTATGAATAGGTTGTGGCATACATAAAATTTATCATCATTTCCCTTTTTCAAATATAAAGCAAACCTATGAAAATATTTTTTTCCCCGTGTATCACAATACATCTTTTTGCAAGAAACTTTTTGCAATATCTACATAAGCATTAAATATTTTTTAATTCAACTATTCAATACAATTCTTGTATGGAAAAATGCAAGTCTAATATAAACATGAAAAAATTTATATAGACAGTTATGAGAAAAATCAGTTTATAATTCATTAAGTAAAGACACAAAACTACATATATATTGAAATATTTCGTGTCAGTATCCACTAAGGAAAAAAAAAAAAAGGTATAACATCAGCAATGAGAAGTGTAAATCAACCACTAAAACATAGTGCATGTAATATCTGTATTTTACTGTTAACAGAATTTCTTCATATAGTCACCATTAGCAGAGCTGATCTTTTAGTCACAGCACGTGTTTACCACCTGTAGAAATAATAGCTTAAATCTTGTCATATTAAGCAAAATCTGCTCTAAAATTAAATCACTAATGCAAAGCAGTAGGTGTTCTTTCTTTTCTTTTATTTTTTAAATACAAGGTATAAATAAGCTGAAAATTGTCCAGGATTTTACAAGTTTTAATATTTCAAAATAAACAAAATTATAGGTTTTAGTTGTGCTTGTTGTTTTTTTTTTTTAAGAAAAAACCAGCAGCAGCAAAAAGAATTTCTCTTCCTTGTTCATGTCTATTTAATATATCCTTCTTACTGCATATAATGCATTTTAGCTACGCAATATGCTCTCCAGGTATTTAGTCAAATACCTAGTAAACAAGAATGTTCATATTTAACAGAACTAAGAACTAGGCTCTTTTTTATTTTTTTTATTCTTTTCTGAAAATGTCAGAGCACCACATTGGAGGATGGTTAGGTGGATAGAGTGCGTTTGCTAACACTAAATAAAAACACCAGACATTACTGGCTTCATTTATATTCAACAAAAAAAAAAAAAAAAATGCAGTAAAATAATACATCATAGCAGTTTCTATAGATACTCAATTACTTAAAAACTTCATTCATCTTACTAAAATTAAATTAAAATAATAAAATTCCTGTTTAATATTTTGTTAATTTTAATTACTTCTTTCACTCAGTTAATAAAACAAGATATATTTATATACGTACATTAAAAATACAAATATAATTGTTAAAAAGGTTTACTGATAATCTCTTATTTTGATTTAGATTAACAGCTTTCAGAATCTTTTCAAACAGAAATGATATCCAAAATTTTACAATACTTTCTCTTTTAAAAATATCCATATATTTTTTTTGTTCATGTATGATTATTTACAGTATCCTCAACCACTGCAGTGTGTTTTGATCTTTCAAAGCTTGAGCATGTAACGATTCTAATACTCCATGTGCTGCATGTGATTCTCTCTCAATGGAGTGTACCACAAAAGTCATATCAGGTGATTCCAAACTTGCATAGCAATGGTCAATTAGTTGTGAAACCTGTCACAGATGTTCACATAACCAAACAATGGAAGAAAGTGCTTGAGTAATGATTTACCAATGAAGAGCAACACCTAACAATAGCTAAACTGTAAACCAGAAGTAGGGACTGACATCATTCAACTTTAGCAGAAGCATGTAGAGATCAGTTTCATTTATGATAGGCCTGGGGGGGGGGGTCATCAAAGCAGTGTAGAGCCACCATTGATAAGCACACCTGATACAAGCACACTTCTTATATAAGTGACAAATTGTTGTGAAACAAAATCTTTACTACTGCAAATGTAATTATTTGTTTAGATTTCATTTCTACCAGTGATTGTTAAGTGATTTATTTAGTATGCAACCAGTTTTATCTTTCATGCATGCAGCTTGAAGAACTCCTGTTGAACCATGAGCAGCCACCTCAAAGAGAGCCCCTATAAAAGCAGAACAAGGTGGATTTATTTCATTGGTCAATGCCTCATGTCAAAATGGCATTAAAAATAAATGAAAAAAATTGAATCAATAAGTCTTTTGAAACATAACTTGAAATTTTAAAGGCTTAAGCGAAATCCCACCAGTCACAAGTTGCTATGATTTTTGGTGTCTGAGTTTTGTCAAGAGAACTCTATAGGTAAAAATTGTTTTTCTTTTATTTTCATTCACTTTCCTGTGTAAAATTTGCATGATGTATGCTTTCACAAAAACACTTAGGGGTCAGTTCAGACTTCACCATCTGTTGACTGACAGAAGTTGTTAACCATGTAACATACTGAAGCTTTTGTTCTGAAGACAATTCTGTTGTAAGCTATTAGAGATTAACCATGTCATGGTTCCTTCTTAATTTCAAAACAAAAATTACATTTTGTGAGTACAAAAAGAAAGCATTAATAAAACTCGTTTTATCTAATTAAAACAAAAATTGGTACAAGGTGCATGTATTAGCAGGCAGCTAGTTCAAGGTTGACAATATCATCATGTTCAAGCAAGAGCATGAGGGAAAAAAAGACACTGACATCTCCACAGCTAAATAGCAGCTCTACTTCAACAACATTTTCAATGCGGATTAAATGGAACTCTGCTTCTGTGGTTTCCCTAACAGAGAATTTACATTTAAGGGCAAGAATCTTTGTAATGACAACAAGGTTAAAGAAACAAAAAAAAAAAAAATCCTGGTCTGTGTTGGCAAACCCAAGAAACCAAGAAATGTTCCAAGAAAGCTCACTAAACTACCTGCAATCTATTGCAGTTCCGCCAATGCATGATATCAGTCATCTTTCAAGAGCCCCTTCAGAAATGAGATAGCCAACTGGGGCTCTCAGATTATAAGATTGTACTCTTAGTTGGCAACTGTCTTGGCTCAGCCATCTGATTATCCATCTAACCAACATTAAGCTAGTATTCTTTCCACCAAATATCACAAATGATGTCCAGTCAATAGATCATTGTGGTAGGACTCCATTACATCCTCCTTTCTAAACATCAGGATTTTCACAGAACTTGATGTGAATTTTACTCCTGTTCAGTTGATGAAGCTAAAAAAAAAAAAAAAACTCTCTCCTTGATGACCCTCACCTCCACAAAAGTGGTTGGCATAAAGTCTCCCCTCTAACTAGCTCCAACTACTACAAGAGGGCAGCTTTATGGCAAATCTGAAAGAATTGACAAAACTGAAACAATAGCTGACCAGTATGATGTCCCTTTGTCTGACAATCTCACTTTGGAGAAGTTCACTGAACTCAATGACACCTGAAAATGATCTAAAGACATTAGGGAAGCTATTCAACACCTAAATCTTCAAGTGTTTAAACAGATAAATAATCCAAACTTGCATCTAATTAATATTTCAATGATGATGATAATGGAGATAATGGAAACATTGAAATGTCAATGCCTGTCTTCGAATGCTAAAACTCTGAAACCTCAACAATCTGCAGACAGTAAAAAAATAAACAACTATTTTGTCATTTGTGAAAAAAAATTATTTTGATTGTGAATAATCAGAGCATTGTAAAATAAAGCAACAAGATTTACATTGAAATGTACTGTACCCAAATTATGTGTCACCTGTCCTTACTTTTACTTACTATTTCTGAAAGAAAAAGAATAAAAAGTAACTTTTGAATAAAAGCACACTTTGGATATTAGCACAGCTTTTCTGCTTCTCCAGAGTTGTGCTTAAATCCAGCATATACTGCATTGATCATCACAATAATTGTTACATCACCTATCTGGCTTGATGTAACTATGCTATTATATATTAGCACTTATACCCAGAAAGAACTACTGAAGGTCCATGATATCTATATCTCTGAATAAGCCATATATAATTGGCTACACTCTGGTAATCTACACTCTAGACCAGTGGTTTTCAACCAGGGTTCCGCCAGTACAGTCCAAGGGTTCCGCAAGTTTGAATTCAAATCCGAGAGTCCATTTTATTATTATATGCATATTGTTTAAATATAATCAAATACCAGTAATGTTGCTGTATCCGTGCACCGCATGAAATAGCAATTGATTGAATAAAAATATCAAATGAGCGCGGCCCATCGTATGTCAGACAGACAATGCGAAAAAGTGATGATGAATCATTTTTTCATTAATCACAAAATCATATATGTATATGTGTATATATATATATGTATGAGTATATGCCGCTATTATTAAACTTGCTAAAGATCATTTTATTTTGTTTTAGTTTATACAATTCTGCTTAAGGCTTTACAAGTATGGATAAATTTCTGAAAAAACGTAAATTAGATACAGGTGAAGAGACGCAATCTGTTGAAGCTGCAGCCAGTGATGCTACCTCGTCGAAATTGCCAAGAAATGATGTAATTTTTTTACAGTTTATATTTTTATTGTAAATAAATCTGAACATGAGTATTTTAATTTCATTTTATTTTATCAAATATGAGCACAGGGGTTCCTCGAGCCTCTGGAATGTTTCATTGGGGTTCCGCTCCACCAAAAAGGTTGAAAAATACTGCTCTAGACATTCAGTATTTCACAGGCCTCTAATATCAGCACAACACAAAGTGAGATTGGAGTCGATAAGACTCATTTGTGCTGGACTTTGGTAGACTATCTCCTCTGATGAGTAAATTCAACCTTCACTTTACTAGTGGTCATTTACATGCTTAATGAAGAAAAAAAAGCAATGTTATGCTCACTAACATTTTAGAGATGCCAGTTTGTGAGTAAGTGTTCTGGTCTGGGATGGCATGTCACATGACCACAAAGGTGAACTGATTCTCCTTGAAGGAACTATTATACTATTTGTAAAAAGTCAATGATCAATTCACCTTCAAGCACAATGTAAGAATAGTTGTAAACCACTTTCAATAGCAAGATTTCTAATGCTTTCCATAGCCTGCTCATTCCCTCAAACTAAGCCACAAAGAACATGACTGAGACCATCTGGAATTATATAAAGTCTTGACAGAGGAGCAGACATGCTATAAAATTGCATCAAACATCTGGTAAACAGTTGCACTGCTAGAGTACAGACCAAAGGTAGTCAGCCATAAACTCTACTAAAGGTAGTTGACTTTAGATTGCTTGTGTAAGTAATGTCTAGCATTGTTATTATGTCATCACTAAATACATAGAGAAAATAAACTTAAATTTGTATGCAAATTTTTATACTCAATAAATATGTACAATTTGTATCACAATATTCTTTATTGCTTTCATCAGTGTATTTTATGATATATGTTGCTTAATCTAATTTAGCAATAGTTTTTGTATTTTTTGTATGAATAAAATCCTGAATGACCCAGCAGGAAACAACATTTAGGTTAACTATATTCCTTTCCAGCACATATAATAATATTTATCAAATTAATTTTTAAGCTCACACTCATGCACATGCATGCGCATGCACACACACACACAATCACAAGGCACTTTTCCATTATGATCTTCTTTGAATATCAATGTACTGCACAGTTAAGACAACAATTATAAAAATTATCTTATTGCATTATACCATCTACAGTGTAATAACTGATGTTTATATGTAAAGCTGACTTTCAGTAAGACAAACAAATAGAAAAAACTAAATGCAATTAATCAAGAAAACCTAAAACTTTATGTATTTATTTCTCAAACAATGAAACCATTCTTAACCCTTCAACAAAAATATCCACATTGTTGTAATTATATTTTCTTATAACTTTACTTTCTTTTGACCATTTAAAACACCTTATCACAAATTCAGATAAACAGAGCAAATTATTCTTCATTACATCATTATTTACTACAAAAGTAGACAATACTTTAAGAAATAAAACAAGTGATGTGACACCACCAGTAAAAACAACAATGTTGACATATCAAGCTCTAACCTATAGCCAAGTCCATATATGAACCAGAAATTGATATTTGCATTGGGTAGAATTTGAATTTAATCATTCAATAAACTTCCATTGTTAAAACATATTTTAAAAAGTCATTATTTTTAATCACTATTATCAACAATAAAACACCAAAAGCAAATTTACTTTTAAAAAAGTTGATTTCAAATACTGAATCTCAATTTAACTTTTATGGTTTCATTGAACCAAAGGTAAGTAGAAACAAAAGAGAAATATGAAATATTTTTTTACTTAAGCAGTTATGTATGTTATTTTTTTAAAGAGGTAGAACATTTTCAAACAATATAGTTTTTTCAAAAGCATGTCTTTCTTTCCATCCACACACCAATCCCATACCACAATTTGATTGGTTTTCAAGGTGAACTTTATTACATGACAAGTATGGCACTTCCAAATTGCATGATCTGCTGTATCTCCATTCTTCATGACAGGGCATAAAATAATAATCACTGATATTTTGTATAACCACCTCTCACTGCAAACAACAAAATTGAAAGAAATGAGCTTGACTATTTTTTTATATCTTCCATTATTTTTAAGCAACGTACATGTCAATCAGTAAACACTCTCAATGCATAACTAACTTTTAGAATTTTATTTTCACTTTGTAGAACTTTTCCATAACATTTCAACAAAGTGAAAATGCCATATTAAATTTGACACTCTTACACATGTATCTCAGACTTGTATCAAACTTCATCTCACAAGTTCATCAAATTTAGGTGAGTTCAATCTTCTGAGGATTATAAACTGTCCTTGGAATAAGGTTGTGATGAGCATTCATTTATGAAAACTGGGATGCAAGTAAGGAAGTCTCAGAAAAAATCTAATTCTTACTCCAGTTGTTAAAAAAATTCTTTTTAGCCACAAAAAAATAGTTATGTACAAAACCGGCTCAGAAGTGTTTTTTTTTTTTTTTTTAACTTTCCTAGCTTGTCTTCCCAGATGGCACAGAAAATATAAATCTGGATATATTTTGTGAAAGCAATAAAATACTCAAAGGAATTTCATTTTCATTTATTTAATTTTTATGTCAACATCTTATGGCTTTTCCAGAAGATTTATTTATGTTGTTCACCAATTGCGGAATGAGTGACACAAGACAAGAAATCTTGGATTCATACTAATTATTGGAGTACTAATGGTTTTACCCTGACTGTTCTTATACCAAGTTACTTATGCAACAAATTTATATAATTTATCAATTAACTATCAAACATTTCAGTTTATAAATAGTTGTAACACACCTTTACTTTATGAATTCCTCTTCTTGTAACATGGTGTGATGCTCTTAAATATGAAAGTGAGGTTGCATAGGTAAACAGTTTTCTCTATTCAGTAGTCTAATACATCTTTCATCATATTACAAAAATAAAATGGTGGTTCTGCAGGAAAAAAAAACAGAATTACATGTTCACAGATTTTTCAAAAACCTGAAAATAGTAGTTTCTAGGCTGACAAAGTAAAAACTCAAGCTTTAGAATGGAGGAAAAAATTAGTGTAATGAATCACAGAATGATAAATGGTAGTCTAAAATAAAAATAATAGAACAGTGACATTCCATATGAAGGTTTGGAACTGAGAAGTTACTGCTTGTTCCTAAAGAATACACAATTTAAAAGAAAAAAGTAATAACACTGTCAAATATTTTATCTAGATTTAGGGTATCTCTCATAAAAGACACCTTAATAAAAATATGGACAAAATGCCTGATCCAGGTTTTTTTTTTTTTTTTTTTTTTTAAATAAAACATGTCCAACCCAAAACTCTTGTTTGGACATTTGGTCAAACCAACTCATTAAAATTATTTTAAACTCTGGCATGACTGCTGGTAGAACAAGAAAATTTTAAAATAAAAAAATGCACAATTATGACATGAGATAAACATGATTATTCTAACAGATAATGTAATAAAAACTTTTTATTCCTGTAATTATATACAGCACAAATGAAATATTGTTATAATCATTAGTTAGTGAGCATCACTCACTAAGAAAGCAAGTGAATGAGGCCAATAACCTTGTTTAAAAAATTTGAGGACATTATGACTGCAATGCCCATTTTCTATAATATAAACTTTATGAGATAAAAAGTAACTAGTCAAGCTAGCTATGGGAAAATTAAGATGTTTTGCATTGCACAAGCAATGTGAACTGAGATGCATTATACCTGAAGACCGAAATTTGCACTTTCTAAGAATACTAGTTGTTAGTGCAAACTGCACACCATCATAACAAATATGTTACCAAATTTTGTTAGCATTTCAAAGAAAATTAGTCTCAAAGGTCTTTGCTCATGTATATTCAAAATATTATTATTATGTGGTGCTATATGTTCAGTAGATTTCCTGTTGTATTTGATGTTTGATATATAACAAATGTTTGTACTCATTAACACTTGTGTCCAGACAATGGCTGGTGAGTAAATTTTTTACAAACAATGATGATAAGGAAACTTGTGCATGTGCACTAAAAACACATGGTATCCCAGTATGTGTCTACACCTGCACAAAAGGAGGCCAAATACTGCAGAATTCAGTGGGGTAAAGAACCAAATAAAACTCTTCTGATTAATAATGGGAAGAAGTCCAAGTACCCAAAGGAAACCCACAAAGAGGAAGCTAGTACAAAAGTGTGTGAAAAACCATGCTACTTACTGGCTCTACAGACTATGCTAATCCACCATCATAAGAAAATGAATTTTGTGAATGTAGTGATTATACAAAATTATTAAGGATGAGATAATGAGATGTTAAGCAGGTGGACTATGGAGGCTAGGAGGTTAAGGTAATAAACTTCCATGGCTGAGGGGCTGAGTATGATTCCTGGTTAGGGTCAGCTCAGTTTAGCTTAGCTCACTGGCATAGTTTCTTCTTGCTCTTCTTTACCAGTCAGTTGTTTTGGGTTTCCTCCAGGCATTCCACTTTCCTCACATATATAAAAATGAAAAGTTCTGGTAGGTATTTCCATGACAAAGTCGAAGCAAAGGGCTTCTCATGGTGCATGATAGGCAAAACTTTCTAGCAGATAACCACAGTGATATGCTCCTCACCAGAGTTGCTTCCAATTTAGAGAGGTTAGCCCCTTTGTAACAATGTATTGGACAACACAACAACAGAAACTCATCAAAGCATAAAAAACATTTATGCAGTAACATGAAATAGAATTACTTATATCATACTGGCAATCTATTCAGTTTTATTGTTGTATTTCATCTTCTTTTTTTTACTAGCAGATGTAAAATCAAAAAAACATTTCACAGAAACCCCAGATAGTTTACATTCTTTTAAATACGAATAACTGCTACATTAATGATTACTAAACAAATTTTAGCAATCACTTTAATTGGAAGAACTAGATACTATTTAACAAGAAAACATTTACATTTAAATGGTTTTTTGTAACAAAATCAATAAATACTGGTATAATATATATCTAAGATTTGTTTCTTACCAAAATCTGAAAAAAAATGAATTTGATAAAAATTAATAATTTAGATACACAAAATTTATTTATAAAACAGAATGTGCATGGAGGAACTGTCTGAACAACAAGTCCATAACCTATCCCAAATCACAATGTAAACTATGAAATGGCTAGTGGCCAAAACATGAATCAGAAAAGAAAGAAAAATCTAGAAACTTTCCTCTCTAAAGAATTACCCAAACTGCCGAAAGTACTTCTCAATGTAGTTTTCTGCATGGATCTGAACTTTTAAAACAGCTATGTATCTCATAGGAATATCTCACCAAAGCCATATTCAAAATTGAAGATATTTATTCAAATGTGTGCATAATGTATCACTTTCTTTTTACCCTGGTTGATAAGCACAAGCAAACTTCTTCTGCATAATCTTACAGGAAACCAGCTGGCTGCTCCCACTAGTGAATCAAATAATGATAAGACAGGCAAGAATTCCACCTGAATCTCATTTTACATACCTATGTCAAACTCCTGCCTAATGTTTTACTATATTGCCAATGTAAAAAAAAATTTTGGCAAATCTTTTCTTTTTTACCAAATAGGAAGAAATCTGAAGTCATATTTATTTTTGTAAATATAACTAAAATTAAATACTTGTTTTAGACAGTTATAAATAAAAATGGGATATTTATGTAGTATAAACAAATATTTTTAAAAAATGATTGAACACAAAATATCTATTGCTTTTGGAAAAAATCATTTCATTTCAAAGAGAAAACAGAAAAATATTAATTGAAGAAAACTTCATTTTTGTGAACTTATAAATAAAACATAGCAAACTGTCAATTCTAACCAGCCAACTGAAACAAAAATAATTTAACATTGGGGTGCTGCAAAGAGAATTTATTAGCAAAAAAATTTTTTTAATGCAGAGACATGAAAGCAAAATGAGTTTTAAAGAAATATAATTCAGTAGATATTGCTTTTGAATAATATTTAGAACAAAAATCATTTTGTTATTTTACTTAAATTTACATAATTAAAACCCAAATTGTAACAATGAAATTATTCATTTTTCTAGATGGAGATAGCAGAAAAAAAAAGAAACTTATGTTAAAAGAAAGCAAAATTTATTTATTTATTTTTTGGACAGAATTACCATACTACAGTATGAATTCAATCAAAAAACCCAAACACAAATTTTATTTGTAGATAGGCAAATGTATCTACCCACATGTATATATTAGATACATATTGCTATTTTTTCTAGATTAAATGCATGCACACATGCACACATTTTTTAAAATTAAGTTTGCAAATAATACTTTTGTATTGGTTTATACAAGACAAAGATATCTTAAATATTTATATTTTTCATAAATATAAGAGAAGCAGACACATACAGTAATTGTTTCTAATTTTCAGACTTGTTTATTTATGTAAAAGCTCAATTACAGATGAGAAAATATGCTAAATTAAAAAGATATTTTGTTCACACTTGCTTGTTCAAAGATTAAAACCAAACCAAACCAAAACCAAGAAATCTGAGCATTTTGGAAAGTATTATTATTCAAAACCTATCAAAAACTAACATTAAAACAAATCTTTTTTTCATTTGCATTTACACTGCAATGAAAAATTATCATATACAGCTGCCAAACAGTTTCATTTAGTCCTTGCTTGAAAAAAAATTTTTTTTTTCTAATGGTTCAATTGAAAGAACGAACGAATAGTCTATTAAAATTACATTTTATAATAAATAATTACTTACGGCTTTTAGTCTTTCAAGTAAATTGTCCTTCTTGGGTTCCATATTTTTCACTGACTTTAGAGGTAATACTTCATCAGAGACAACAGATTCCAGAATTCCAGCCTTTTGGAATGTTTTTATGCCTTCAGTACCTACACCTGCAACTGTTCTGCGCCTTCGAAGACCTGGAGATTTGTTTGCATCTGGTCTCAGTTTTAATGGATCAGATATTCGCCGTTTTCCTCGTTTTGATTGGCTTTTTGACCTGGGACCCAGAACTTGGTTTGAGACATCTGAATGTAGGCTTTCATGAATAGCTTGTTTTCTAACCTTGTTTTCTTCAATTTCATTCCAATACTTGTTCAGATCATTCATCTTGCACTCTATCTTATGAAGCCTATTTCGTACAGTGCCAGATGCACCACGATCTTCAATGCTTAGATATTCATCTTTTCTGAAAATAAGATTGCTTAAAATGAATTTTATTTCAGAACTACTGACAGCAAATAAACATTTTTTCCCATAAGACTAATCTAGTTTATTATTTTGCATAGTAGCCTTTAGTTTGCTCTTGCACATGTATCATATAGGGAAAAGAAAGTAAAATTTTTAAAATGTTGAGATATCATACAAAAAACAAACAACAAAAAATCTAATTCCTTTAGTTTAGTTCATGTTGACACTCAATTGAACCAGTTAACTATCTGTCATATAAAATTAAATAAAGCATCAAAAAGGATAGTCTCAGAAGCAAAAAACAATTAAATGTTACTGCATTAGTCTGATGGACAAATATTTACATATTCTAATCTTTAACAATGCAATATATATTTTTGCTCTAATTGCCAACTTTCCTTAAATTTGTTGAGTAATACTCTTCTCTACCATAAACTTTCACATCATCAGTAGCCTTTATTAAACAATTATAGATTTTTTCACAACTGAAAAACAGAAACTCAGCAAGAGTAAAAAAATATTTATTTGATAAGTATTCTAAAAACATTTAAGAAACTTGTGTATATTTATTTATTATAACAAGCACTTACCCATCAGCAACAATAATAGGTAAAGCTAATCTGCCCAGCAATGCTCTACCCATCTGACACGTTTCCTGGAAATCTTGCATAAGCTTCTGTTTGTTTGAAAAATACTTCTTCTTCACTTCCTCAGCTTTAGCATCAAAATTTAGTGCTTGAGATATCGAAACCAGCAAAAATTCAATTCGATCAATAACCTAAAACAATATGCAGTAGTTAGCAACATGTATAACGTAAATTAATATTAAATAATCTTAAAAAGATTTTAACAAACAAACCACAGCACATCATTAATAGTGGATGATGATACCTCAGCAATAAAGTACCTGGTCAAGATCCATTACTCAAAGTCAGCACTCAAAACTTTATAAGTTTGCTTCATTTTAAATTGTGTATTCTAAACACAAAATTTAACTTTTATCTTTTTATTGTAACAGCCATAGCTCAGGCCAAAGTGGACCAAACTTCACACAAGCTGAAATCAAAAATTTTTAATGCTGAATAAATATTTAATTTTTTAAAGACTGCATATAAAGCAAACATTAAACTATTTTTAAAAAATATGTACAGTATTTACCTTGTCTGAAGAAGACAAGAACATTGCAGCTACTGTGAGTCTGTTTGCTCGTTCAAGAGTTCCTTGAGAAAATTTTTTCCAGGCTCTCTCCAATCTTTCAACAAGTTTGTTATTAGGCTCCAAATCATATCGTAAGGAGTGCCTAAGAAACAATGCTGCTTCTAAGAGCTGTTTTCCATAATTATATGTTTTCTGAAATTCAAATGGCAGTATTACTGACATTTACAGTACACTGAACAATAGCCACTGTAATACAATTTGTTTATGGAATGAATTTACAACAAGATACACTTTTAAAATTTTATATTTAAACTTTCATTAGAAATGACAAACTTAAGGAATTAAAAATGGCCAATGCATTAATTCTCAAAGTTTATGTATCAATGAATTATAAATACTGTTACAACCAAATTCAAGTGTACAATTGATAATCTGCATATCCACAAGTCAAGTATTAATACATTTTTTATTCAAAACTTGTACAGATTAAATATAACTAATTTTAGCTATATTTACTGCTGTTTTATTTTCAATAATAAACTATCATGCGTTCTCTTATTAGCTGTCTTAACAAATAATATTATGTTCTAGTAAAACCAGTTCTCTTATAAATATCTACCTTCTTTTAACTGCACATATGTTGACAATATACTGTTTCTTCAGCTGCAATTGACAGCTTTTTACAGTGGGTTAATACTCAACATGTCAGTTTACAGTTTATTATGGAGGTTGAGAATGATGGGAAAGTTCATTAACAGCCTCTTGAATCAAAATAATAATTTTCTTGATATTAAATTCCTGTTTAACAAAGCAGTATGCCATACTATAAAATGTGAATTTTTTGTCTCATTTTCACAGAAATCCAATTAGGTTTATAGTGTGCTCTATAGTCTGAGAAATTTTTTGTTCTTTTGTTGATTTTCATTAGAAAGTGTCATTTCCAAATTTGTACAACTTAATGGTTTTCCAAATTATTGTAATAAAAAGGCATGCAGAGTACTTTTAAAATAGTATTTACCTCAACTGACTATATACATTTTCCCTACCTTTATAGGTTGCCAACTTTATCTCTTTCCTCAAACTGCATGCATTTGTTTTTTTCTTTACTCAAGCACTTTTGTATGAAAGGCACAATTTAACGTTTTTCAATGTTTTGTTTGTGCCTGAGTTACATTTTTCTCATATAGACAATGAACTAAGTAAGATTAGTTTGAAATATTAAGTTTTTTGGGGTTTTTTGTTACTTTGTAAGATTTTTGCCACAATTTATTTTTTGTTATATTTCCAAGAGCAAGGATTGCAACCAGTGTAAGCTTTTACAAGCTAAATATTTTTTTTAGTTTTTATAAATATTTCAAAGAAAAAACTCTATACAATAAGTAGACAAGAAAATGGTTAGAATAAATCATTCTACATTAATACAAATATTTAAAAAACATTTCAGTTTAATTGAAACAGCCAGTATTCATGAATAAAGGTTCAAATAAAATTTTTAATTTCATATTTAATTCACAAAAATCAGTAAGAAAATACTGGCCTTTTATATAAGGATGATCTGATCTTACAATCATCACACAACTACAGAAACAGCAACATCTGAGACTCAAAATCTTTATGCACAGTCAAAAAATCCCACTAAGCAGCAAGAGAGGTGGCACAGTGACTAGAAGTTCACATATCTAGTTTTTAAATTTTCTTTTAAAAATTGCAGATGCAAGTTGGTGAAAGAACAGCAAGGATGCTACATTTTCCCACTAAAACCACCAAAAAAATTCAAGAGCCTTGCAAGTTAATTACTTATATTTCAATTAATTTTTTTTGTATTCTGCTTAGTTATAAAGTATATAAAAAAAACATGACTGTTAACTAGCAAGCTTTAAGAGAAAAAAATCAATAGCTAACACTAAATTCTAGAAACTTTAAAACATAACAATGCACATCATCATAATTATTTAGCTAAGAGCATAAAAATAAACCTTGTCTAAAGCATACTTTCAAATATATATAATAAAAACATACCAAAGCTGTAGATTCAAACACTTTATGCTCATTTTGAAGTTTCTCTGTTTCTTCCTTTGTCTGTCCCATTTCTGTATGACTTTGTACCATCACACCACATAAATCTAAAATCCATTTAATTGCCTAAAAATAAAATTAAAAACATTAGTAACATTGGAATAAATTTTAACAAACATGCTTAAAAATGATTCAAATAAAAATTGTATTAATAAATCATGTAGGATACATCAATGTACATCAAGTAGTAAGGATAGAAATCATGGAATTTTTTATAACTGTCTGGTCCAGATTTTACCTTAAGTGTTGCCTTCAACTTGTTTGTATAAGTTAGGCATGAAAATGCTGATCACAGTTGCTAATCAAGATTATTTATAAACATTTAATTGTGGGTCCAGGTCAAGGTTTGTAGGCTGAAGCCCTTTTTTTTTTCTTGTTTCCACTGTGAGAATCCACACCATCTTTCTGAAAAAATGTATCCCTCTGATTGAACAATACACTGGCAAAAAATGGAGATGATTATTTAAGACTACAACTATGAAACCTACAATACTGCTAAGTCTTTCCTCAGCCAGAAAGAAACTCAATTTTGCTGTTACAATAAACTGCATCATATGGCATCACACAACAACTAACTGCCTGATTTTACTAATGGCTATAGATGGTTAAAAGTGGGTAAACAAATCAATGTTGTGCAAAAAAGAGTATAGTGAAATTACATGATGATATAATCAATGTACACTGCCATTTGACAGTTGGAGATTTTTAGGAATCTGGCTCTCACATAAACTACACCATGAGCAGCAATCACGTGTTTTCACATGAAAGAAAATATCTTGATTATCAACTCTTTTCAAAATTATTATCACACAGACTGGACTGCTAGCCACTGCTCTGCACTTTATTTAGCTTTGTTTCCAATGCCTGATGAGTATTTTGAATAGTTCCAATATTTCAAAAAGTACATTAATTATTCTGAGATCTGTACAAATTGTCATTTATTTTGTATGTTGTAAGTAATTAAAGGATCTGCAAAGTAGCCTTTCTTGTGTAACCTCATTAGACTAATCTGTTGAACAGCATCAGCTGCACACCAACATTCTAGCTATTTAATGTGAAAACTTGACAAACATCACAAGACTATCTAAGCATTTACTTAAAATATGGAAAAAAATTTTTGCATTAATCTTTTTTATTGGTTTTTATCTAGTATATAAGAAACAAAATGTAAAAGGTGTAAATAAAATAATTTAAAAATTAAAATAGCATAAATATTTTAAAGGTTTCAATTTAAGGAGACTTTTTTTATAATAAAACCATTGTTTAGAATTTCTAAATGACCTGCTTTAATTAAGAACTTCAGGTCCATACAGTACATTCATGTGCAATCAAATATCATCATAGGTGTCTGTGATCATAACAGGAAAGTATAGCATCATCACTCATATAAGTATGCAAAGGATTGAAAGTTGAAATATATTGAAACCACATTTACTAAAAACTTTAGTTTCCATTTAAACCCTTTAAGATAAGTAGAATTTTAAGTTAGTAAATCAGTGCTTGTGACATTTTTTTTTTTTTTAAAGAGTTTCTGGTATGGTACTTATGAGGAGATGGGAGTGCTAATCAACTAATCTTAAGGGAAAACTTCTGACTGCAAAGCCAGTTTTAGTTTCAGTATCTGTCTAAAGATAAAGCAGTACTTACTGTACCATCAAAATCAGATTGAACAGATGAAGCTCAAAAGAATGTAAAAAAAAGAAAAAAGTATTTTCCATATCTAACTTCCAAAAATAATTATTGCATCATGAATACATCAGGAATTATATAATTTTAATTTTTCAACATTAAACATAAAATAAGTTTGAAATAATTTTTTTCTGTTTAGAAACTACCTTTTTAAGCAAACTTCCAAGTTCTCTTCCTTTTTTTTATAATTTAAATTAAAGCCATTCTCATGTCAGTTTAAGAAGCTTTTTTTCACAAATACATGCATTTTACTTTACATTACTTGGCTTCCTGACACCTACAGACAATGGCAGCTTGCCAACAGAGCCAGAAAAAATAGTAAGCCAGTCCAATCACCATGGTGACTAACTGCATAAGTTCTACCTGATACATTAATCAAGCAGTTCTGCCAGAACATGGAAAGTTTAGATAAAGAAATGAATCCACATAGTGAGATTTCTTAGCTAACTTATTTCCATAGCTATTCGAAAGTATACCCAAGACTTCTTTACCTAAACTCTTAATGTTTTTGTTTTTAACCATACATTTACAGCATCTAGCTGCAGTACAGACACGCTATCAAGTAACAGAATAAAAAGCTGCAGTGTTGCAGGAATTTCAAGTATGTGTATATATAAATGGAACAAGGATTAAGCAAATGAAGATACTTATTTTTACTATCCTAGATAAAGTATGAAAAACTTTTTTTTTTCTTTTTACTACTGAAAGTATAGCTACTGTAAAAGCATACAAATTATTCCAGAATAATGAAACGTTTTACAGGACTATTTTGTTATCAAGTATGCAAAACCAGTTATGAAATACATTTTTAACAATGTTAAACTTGCTAGAATATTTAACTCCTAAGTAGTTATGTTTGTTTTAATAGTCTAAAAAAACCTAACAGCAACACTATCAAAAACAAAATACAGGATAAACTTGAGACACAAGCTATGCAGTTACCTAGCCATGTTTTAAATACATTGTAAGAATCACAAAAGATTATGTGCAGCAACAGATTTTTTTAAAAATATATAATCATAATTTTAATCATATGTTTGCAAAATACTTTAAATCTTTTATAAAGAGATTTATAAAACAAAAACATCTCTCAAAAGTGGTATCAAACATTAGATGTGACTATTTAATTTAATGCTAAAATGATAGAAAACTTTATAATCCAAAACAAAAACAAAGGTATTTTAATTGCTACAAAAAGCCAAACTTCTCAATTTAGCATGCTATTTTTGCTTATCAGCATCTCCACTAGCACTATTTCTTTTTAAAGGAAGGAGAGGAAGACAAAGTGTCCTGTTTATTATCTGACTCTCTTAGAAGTTTTCTACAAAAATAAACATTCTTCCCATGATAACATGAAAGATGAGGAAGAATGTTTATAAATATCAGTCATCTTGTGAAGTAGACAGAAAATGTGTTGAAAAATAATAAATTATTTATATGGGGTAGGCTACTTTAAAGTAGTCCCTGCAAGTATGACAACATCTAAATATTCAATGACTGAGACATTTCCGTGTCTTCTTCATTATATTACTGGACACTTTGCATGTTTAGTCACTCAATTTTGCTTATGACAAGAGAAACATTATCCTTAAGTGTAGCTATTATACTGACTATAAAAATATTATTTACTGCTAATTTAAAGAAATACTAATACCTAATTTTCATCACTGAACAGCAGGAGTAATGCTTTTTTAATAACTGATAACATCCTTTAATTCTACTATAATAATTTTTAATCATTTAAACCTATGTATGCAAATGAACCACACAACCTAACATACAAAATAAACATTTAAAATACTCACTAAAAAGATGATGTGGGCTATAGTTAATCCAAAGAAAAACATCCAGCTGTGAACCTAAGGTCAGCTTTCTAAAAACATTGTGTTTATAATTCGAGTTTTTGTTAATCTTTCTAGGAAATAAGATTAATGCAAATAAGTCAAGCAGTAATATTTATTTTTAAAGTTATAATGATAAATTATGAACTCAAGAAATAACAAAACCACTTAATCCTAACCCTAGTTCTGCCAATACTCACAATATTGAGCACAAGCAGTAATTGCTCAGCATGCTGGCTGTTAGTATATCAACTTTGGATAGTACCATTACAAATGGTAGTTTTAACCAATGAAAAAATAAGAAATTTATTTTATTTACCAGCTTCTCAACAATGCAGCAAACTCTCTGCTATTGCACTGTAGGCAGGACTAGGATTAATATGTTAAAACAAAAATAAGATGTACTAATAAGTTTTAAGCATGCAATTATGCCTTAGAGATAATAAAGATAACAGACATATACATCTTATAATATTTTGTAGCTTTAGAAGCAAGCAAGCAAGCAAAGGACTGACTGGGTGATTATATTTGTATTTTAGCCTTTAACTAAGCATTTTTTTAGATAAGATTTTACATACTGGAGATATTCAAATAAAAAGTTGGGCTGAAACAAAACCATCATAATCATATTCACCAATTGGGTTTCATTTTAACATCCCTATATTAAGCAAAACACTTTTTTCTCCTATTTATAGTAAAGTTTTGTTATTCTGTTCATAATAAAAATGATAAATTAGATATATTTTTCATTTTTTAACTCAATCTATGTAAGAGAGATCTTTTTGAAGAACTTACTTCATGACATTAAAACACCAATACATAAATAGAAATTTTTAAAGATACAGCTTAGAACAATAAAAATTAAGTGCAAGTTTTAATATGCTAAAACATTTTTTCCTTTTTAATTTTAGAAATAATATGAATTTATTGAAAACAGTTATTTGAAAGATACAAAATTCTTTAAAATTGTAGTTTTAGATAAAGTACACCTGCATTCATAAGGTTAGGAAAAATTTTCCAAAATTAAATTAGCTGGCAGAAAAGTATGTCCAGATGTTTCAGCATAACAGCTTTTCTAGAACTATGAATATTTATTAATGTCTAAGTTAGAAAATTACCACTAATTTAAAAATTGGCTGGTAGAATTATTATTTTACACTCATATTTTTCTACAGCATTCACTTTTCAAATAAAAAAATAGACTACAGAAAAATAATTCTCTGTCTAAAAATTTTAAAAT
Source organism: Nautilus pompilius (assembly GCA_018389105.1). NCBI lineage: Eukaryota > Metazoa > Mollusca > Cephalopoda > Nautilida > Nautilidae > Nautilus > Nautilus pompilius. The sequence continues at coordinate 597,105 of JACATO010002171.1, forward strand.
ATCTAAGGATATATATTTCTTAGGAGGTAGAGTGGTGGAGTGTATGTATGTTGTAGCAGCCTGGTGTCTCCAAAATTTGTTTGCAAATTTTAAATTTGGTTAGGAAAGACAAAAAATAATAAACCTAAACTACCTTCCTAAGTCTGAGGCTTTGATTTTAATTGCATGATCAAGACTGGTAGGGTGATTGAGTTTTGCTGTGGCGGGCAAATTTTGAAATGATTTAACTGAATCTGTTACTTTACATTCATAATGTAGTTTCATATAGCTGAAAAGTCATGCAATGAAACTTATGTAAAAGAGTAATGCTATAAAACAAACACATTTATAAAAACCTATCTCCGTTAAGAAAGATTCTTTAAAGAGAGATTCAAGTTATGTAAGTAACTCCAATAAAAGTTATACCTTGTTACTATGTTACTACTGTAATGTCAGTAATAATCATTGTTTATTCAGTAATTTTAATAAAAAGTTTATACAAAAACACATAAAAGAGAGCACAGAAAAGAAATCATCTTAGATTATTCTGCAGCTTCCAGGCTTCCTCTCACCAAAAGTGTGTTGCATAGCAAAATTATTCCTATTCTGTTACAAGTGTCTTTTAAAGTCCAGTAAGCTAAACAACCAGTTTCATGTTGCTTAAACATGCTACTGCAAAGGACATAACTATTATTAGATATAAATTCAGACACAGAAGCAATTATTCAAGTAGTTTTTGGAAACATATTTGATTACCATTTAGTTCAAAACAACCAGTGTTCTCTAAATCTCTGATTTCCTATTTACCATTTTTCTTTCGAGGTTATCTAGCAAAAATGTAAAGAGAAGAAAAAAAATCACAACTATTTACAACGCTCATTTCCAAATGATTAATATAAAGAAAGTTTTTGTTTCAGACAAATAGTTTAAAGCATTTAGAGCACTGGTCAAATGAATCTGCTAAAACATTACAAGCATTACTCAGGACTGTATTGGAGTATTAACATACTACACATTAGGAATTTCAGTAGCAGCTCACTAAGTTAAAAAAAAACAATCAAAACCAACATGATAAATATAAACCATATTTAATTATATATTATCTTTTCAACATCTATAATCTATTCTCATAAATGCATCCACATTTTGGTTTTTCTACACTTAGATGGTGCATACTACTACAAAATCACAACACTGGTATTCTGAATTCCTAATAACATGTAAAACCCTACTTGGCACATGCAACAGCAAATTTATAACTTTCAAACACTTTCCAGAAAGAAAAAAAAAAGGACAACAATTGCTTATAAAAGCAGAGATAAGACATCAAGGTAAACATTTGTAAAGCAAACGAAGCTATGGTCATCATAAGCAATTGTGAGAATGGTAAAAAGCCAGTTCAGCTGCAATCAGAAAATGAAAGCTGCCTACAAAATTACTAGTACAAAACAATCTGGTCCATTTTTAGTCACAACACTGAAAAATAAATGCCAACTTCACCATGATTACATGACAAGTTTCTTCCACTGGCTGATTGCATAGAGACTAAGTACACAGAACTACTAGATATTTGGGGAACTTATTTTTATTGAATATCATTTTCAACAGTAGTTAATGACTAAAAACATTGCCTCATAGCAGGGATCTTGCTCTCAGACATTTAAGTCAGACATAAAAAAATACTGAAGGATGTGTTGGGTGTTCCAATAATGTAATTATCATAAATGTGCAGAGGAGATTGGCTGTAAGGACAGAGTAAATATAACTGCTTAGAGTGATATAAAATTTTAATAAACTTCCTTTTTTTGAAATCGACAGTTACACAAGTTCATCAGCAAAACAATACACAACTCCATAACACCATAGAATTTTGCATAGCTACCCTTGACTACTCTTAAACCATCTTCATAGTTTAAGAAATTACAATGCTTGATATAAAACAAGCAGTGGTCATATGCCACCATATTGTTGAGATGCCCCTGGAAAGTATGAATTAAGTACATTCCTGCAATTGTTTTTTTTTTTTTTAAACTAAAGAAACAATGAATTAAAAGCTTAGAATATCTTTATAACTATTCTTTTAGAGGAAAACTAAGATTAAGTATACCTTCATTTATAGTGGTACAAACACTTGTATTTTCACCAGATAAGATTACTCCAGAACAAAAAAATTGCATATACTAACAAATTTTTAGTATTTTCTCTAAGCAAAAAAATTTCTAGAAAACCAGATACAGGTATAATCAGGAACAAAATGAGAATGTGAGAAAAAAGCAAAGGATGACAGAAAGAGATAACAGGGAAATTATTAGAAAATAAACTGCTTCTATGAAAGCAAAAATTATTGGTTGGATTATTGCTCACAAGCCTCTTCTGCACGACTAGTTAAGGAAGCAGATTACATGCATAATTCAACAATCAATTCAAAATCTTAAGCTGCAGACAGATGCTGAAGTTCATGATTCATTCACTTAAGCATGGAGAAAATTTGAAAGTAGAGAGATGTTTTAGTGGTTTTCAGGTTAGAAAGTTAATCCAAATAGATAAAATTCTTACTAAAGAAAATTACTATGCAACTGTGCAGCATCATGCTATGCCTTTAGCACGCTGGCTGATAGATCCTGACTTTATCACTACAACAAGACAATGACCACAAATACTTTGCAAAACTAAAAACAATGCTAATGAGAAAAAAGATAATGGAATGTTGACAATGATTAAATAGTTGCCTTAATCTCCAAGTCTAAGATGAAACAAATAAAAGGGTTAAGAAGTGGAGGTCAACTAATGTTCAACAGTTGTAAAATGACTAAGAAATGGAATTCTCTGCCTTCACAATACATAGGAAAATGAACTCAGATGCCAATAATATTTGAAGCACTTATCAAGAAAGGATATTTTAGAGGAAAAAAATGTGTGATCAGTACCAATGTTAAATTATTATTATTATAACACTTTTTAATATATGCATTTATAACTGTCATATGCTAATACATATACATATTAATAAAATGACTGTGAAATATGAGATATTTTCTTGATACAAGTACACACTTATAAAAATTTTAGCACAATAAAGAAATACTTTATAAGTACCTAAAATAATCTCTAATTTTCTAAAAGAAAAAAAGCCTCCCATGACCAGTGATAAACTTCTCTCCAGTAAGAAACATAATGGAAAATGTTTCAAATGACCTTGACATTGTACTAGCTGAATTCCTATGTTTCATAAGTGTTGGAATTTATGAGTCATGAAGTTAATATGAAGAGTTGGAGAAACAGTAACTTCAGACAACTCCTTGAGTTTCTATATCAATATTCAATGCAAGCATTATCCTACAACTTTTGTTGATAAATATCTGTAATTAAATATCTCTAAATAAAAAATTATGCAATCCTAAAAGTAAAACTAAATTGTATATTCTGTAAGATCAATGAGATAAAATTTAAAACATTAAAATTCTCAAAGATATAATATATATTTAAAAATTAAATCAATAACAGAATTAAACCAAATCAGTATTTGTTTTTTTTTTTTGTTTTGAAACTGGAGAAAATACTTTTATTAAAATATTGACATAATATTTATAGAAAGTAAAAAAATTGATCCATATAAAATTTTCTTTATAGTGAGATTAAATAAAGACTTCTGAATGTATTTTAGTCCTCAAAATCTTTTTTCTAAAAAAAATTGTTTGCTAATTTAATGATGATTGACAAAGGATTTACCATAAATTAAATGTAAGTTCATCAAATAATTAACAATCAATGTCAAAAGTGAAATGTTTACTACCATCATCTACCATGGAGATTTAATAAGTTTTAACCTTATTTATTTGTTTTAAACTAAAATAATCAGCAAAAATTATAAGCAAATATTTATAATTGCAAATACATAATTACCAATTTATAATTTTGTCTTAAGATTATAGTCACATTTTTATTACACATTTCTCAATGTGCATGCATACATGCAAACATTATAAAATGTATTAAGTATTAATTCTATTATAATTTGCCAATAAAAATTATTTCATATTTTAAGAGGATAGTATTATATTTTATAAACAAGATAACTACAAATATAGTACATTAGAACCTGTTTCAAAAGGCCAACCTTTCAGCAAATGAAAATTGATCTGTGAAAACAGGTTGGCTATTATTATTGGAGAGAACAGAAAGCCATACTTTAACTATTAAGAATCTGCATTTTGGGGTCTTTTAAGATAAATTCAGCTGAAATTGCCTTATACTCTAGTTTTATTATTGAAAGCACATTTAAAACAGAATATTACCAAAAATATTTCAGATGCTAACTGAATTTCTAAATACAAAAACTACAATAATAAATGCAAAGAGTTATCTCCCTTGAAGAAACAAAGGCATCTTTTTAGTAATTTACTTAAAAAATTTCAGCCTTAATGTGTTAAACTAAATTAAAAAGGGAAGAAATTCACATCTCAATGAAAAATTAAAGTAAATTATTTTTAAAGTTTTTATTTACAGCAATTTAACTACCTATGGTAATGTATTGCTCACCTACCAAGATACATAACTGAAAACTAGAAAACAAAAGCAGGCAAAATATGAAGCAAAATTAAACAGTACATCACTTTTAAAGTATTATTAAGGAGAATTTTGTTTTTAATAATTGACTCAAAGAAAAATTTGGTTCATTAAATAGAATTAAATGAAATCTGTTTCTAAATTATTCACACCATAATTTTTCATTATTTTATTCAATTTAAAAATAAAAACCAGTTCACACAAAGCACACACACACACACCTATTCTGTATAAATGTGATTTAAAGTAGATAAAATCTATTTTTTAATATCTCATTATTTAGATATTTATAAGCAATTATTTTTTTTTTTCTTTTTAACATAGCAACCAGGATCACTAAGGTAGATTTAGTCCCTGTTGCTCAAAAAGCCAGAACTTCTACTTTTAAAAAATTTAACGTAACATAATTATCTACCTTCTTTAATAGCTGTACACAATATTTAAAAAGACCAATTACAAGAAGTATCTATTGTGATTTACAATACAAAGTTAGTTATATTTAGTCAATAATTATGAAAAGTTTATGCTTAAGTGAACAGGTTTTGTGTTGTGCGTACTTATGTTGTTGTTGTCTCATGAACAAAAATCTACATGGAAAACATTTCAATCAGCAGAAAAGGCGTCATTAGAACTCTTAATTTTTTTATATTTGGTACAAAACTCAAATGGCTGGCTAATGAAGAAATTTGCTAGGGAGGTATGCCAAACTGAGGCAGTCCGAAGGATTCAAACTCAAGTCCTCAACCTTAGCAACAACCCTGTTTAATTATAATTTTGAGCATATTAAAATACTCATGATAAGGAAAAATATTACTGACCAAAAAAAATAAACCAATAATGATCACGGTGGTGAGGGCTATTTAAGTTTGGAAATGTGGAACACATCCCCAGACTCCATCAAAAAACATCCTGGATGTACCTACGGATTATCTGCTTTTTTTATTTTTTTTTTTTAGATGTTTAATTCCCAAAAACATTAGAAGCTACTTTTGCTCCCATTAGCCTATTGACTTTAATTTTTTATAAAAACAAACAAATTTTTGGTGTTTGGAATTATATTGCAATATTAAAAGGTTAGGAATAGCAGGGAGACAATTCTAATAGCTTGTTTTCATAGTAACTTAAAATCAACACTTTGTTCTCTCCCTGAAAATGCTAAGGCACAGCAGTGTAAAAGAATTTTCAACTACTTCACAGACTAAGTAAAAAATGAGGCATGTTATAGTGTGCATGTCAAACAGAATTACCAAAAAAAAATTTATATTTTTATTAAACTCTTTTCTTTTCTTTATTTTATAATGTTAGAAAAAAGTTTTCAGTTATAGCTAGTGCAGTTAATTAATTATATTTATTGCAGGTACAAGTGAGAAACATGAGTGGCTTTCTTTTTCACTGAAAAATTAACCTTTGCATCAGAATTTCAAAAGAGCGAACTTCAATTTCAGTAATAACCCTAAAAATACAATGATATACAATTCATACCTGATCTGCATCTTTTTCACAAGTATACAGCTGCAAAATCTGCTGCAGTTTCAGGCGTCTAACATCAGCCAATTCATCACAGCGTAATTTTCGTTCTTGTAAATCTTCCAGATTTTTATTTATATGCTTCATGTGTTCTGCATAATCCGGTGCAATATCTTTGCCAAAGGCATTCTTTATTGGCCTAGACATTTCATCCAGCAAACTCTGTCCATCGCTGAGTGTCTGCTGGACAGCATCATCTGTCAAAATAATGTTTTAAGTTATTTTCAGATTCTGCTAAAAATACCCCACCAAAATAAAATTATGGTTTCTTCACTCACATGTATTTAATAAGATAAATATTTTAAAACCTAACATTTTGTTTAAATTAAAAAAAAAATGTGCATACTTTATATTTATAAGTCAACCTCTAAAATTAAAAAAAATATTTAATGTTTATTTATTAAACCTTTTGTTTGCTGTTTTTAACAGAAGCAGCATCAATCACTTGCTCCCTGAATGTATAATTATATAATCAACTTATGATAAAATATTTTAGAAGTTAAAAGGAAATAAAGTATACACTATTTTGGGAGGGTTTGTTTTACAATGTATCTACCTACCTTTAGCAAGTACTTGAGAAAATTATGCATCAAATCAAATATGTCATAAGACTTAACATCAATCAATCTACAGCTATATTTAGCTAGCTATCAGAAAATGACCAACAATATCCTGCACATTTTTATATTTCACAAAATTAATGGCAGGAAAAACTCACAAACATCAGTTGAGAAGGAGAGAAAACCAGGTTGGTGGCCATAAAATGACAGACTATGTTGATCTAAGAGAGTTTCAAAAGCCATTCAACCATACAAGCCAATGCTTTAACACTAAATCTACATTTCTTTCTTTAAATTTAGTAATAAAAATTGAATCAGGCCTACCAACTTCCTTGCATTTTTCATTCAAAGTTTTCAATTCATCTTCAGCAGACAGAGCATCATGAGCTGTGACTTCGGTGCAAAGCAACTCCAACAGATCATCAAGATGATGTGACAACTTGAAAACAAATAAACAAAAATAAATGCACAACCTTTTTCCTTAAATTGCATGTGAAATAAAACTTCTAAAATAGGCACACAATTAATGATGTATTTTGTGCATATAGTAGTGTATCTGTACACACTTTATATTTATAATACTGAAAATATCATGTTAACATTTCAAGAAAAAAAATATACAAGTATTAAATAAGCAAAAAATGCCATATTTTAAACCAGTCATGTTGGCAATATTAACAATTTTACATTTTTTTCGGTTTATTGATAAAAAATTCTTCACTATTTATATATTACATGTGGTAATTATTTAATAAAATAAGATGCATTAAAACAAAACTATTTTTCCTAGATTGTCAACTCTGGGTTTCCAAAATGACTTGCAATTATGATGTTCTAACCAGTAAGGTTTGGATTTTCCATAAGCCAACACTTTTTGATTATAGAATTTTTGGTACTACATAGATAATATTCTAATTGCCATAAACTTTAAGATAAAAATTTAAGAAAATATTTGTTTTCTTATTCAACAGCTTTATTATTTTTTAAAACTCAGACTAAGTTATTGTTTCAAATTTAATAAATAATTGTTTTTGAGTCTTCTCAACCACTCCTCTGATTAAATATATTAAGCCAATCAATCAAGCAGATAAATTAATTTTAACCATTACCTTTGTAATACTTTAAACTTAATTATTATTTGACACTTACATCCTCGGCAAAACGGTGAAAGCGAACTGATGTAATTAGGAGTGTTCGCTGCCTTTCTAACCTACTGGCATAGTTTCGGAAAACAGTATCCATATAATCTCGTTCTGCCCTTATGTCATCTGCTTTGTGAAATTTTTCTTTCAACATTTCTTCTGCTTTATGCCTTAGTTCAGCATACTGTCCATATGTTTCCTGTAATAATTTTAAAAATTCATATCTTCCTTGTTATGTAATGACAATGTGTTTTATTGTAAATAGAGACATTTATTTATTCATCAATTTAAATCATTTTCAGACACTTTAGACCACATTTTATAACTATACATTTGACGTTAACATTTGTAGGCATGTACATAGATAATCATATATAGTATACCTAAATTAGAGTATTTGGTGCAAAAGATTAATCAGTTTATTTAAATACTTTTTTAATAAAAATTTGAAAAATATGAAATTTCTTCTGTTTCCTTAAAAATAAGTATATACAGTGCCCTGCCATATTAAACAAGCATAACAAATAATACAATATGATATCCCATTTTATCCACAAATCTCTGAAGCTGTCAGTATAAGGATCTGATTAAAGTATAATCAAAATTATTGTGTGAATAAAATATGCCCAGATCAGGCAATGCACAAGATGTTTCATTCACCATTTAAAGACTGTGTAACAGGACATTCAGACTGCTGGAAACCTTTGACTATCAAGCAGTCTTTGCATAGCATCATGCAGTTTTGGTGGGCACATGCTATTGCTGCTCAACACTGGCCTGTAATGCTATTGAGACTGACCTGTTGGATGCATAGTCAATACAAACACATGACAAAGCATTGCAAATGTTGCAAATGTGAAACAAAAATGATGCAGAGTATCTGCCATAAGTTTTGGTACCAAACAGCTCAGCAGAAACTGAGTCTAACAGATGATGTCCAAGTGTTTGCAGTATTGGTGCTTCATTCTCTTCTCTGAAAAATTCAGAATTGATACCTGGGTGTGGAGAAGAACTACACATATAATTTGGTGCACCAGCAAGACTATCTTGATATTCTTTGAGGGACAGCTAAACTCATTGGCTTGTATTTCTGTTCTTCAAAACAAATTTCATGCCAATGTTTCAAGGTATTCTGCAATAACTGTAGGAAAACAGTATGACCTATCATATCTCAAGAACCACCACCAAATGCCTAGAAGAGCATTCAGTTTCTGCCTTAAGGCACCTTACAGCCCGGATATGAGATCCATAGAGCATATCTGTGATAGTTTTGATGGCAACATCAATTAACAATCCCACTGCCCAGTAATGTTAATACACCATAAACAACACTAACTTATTTGTGGCAAAATATGGACAAGATGATAAGTGAGACCACCACTGATTCCATGACAAATAGGGGATTGAATCACTGAAGTTAACCAAACACAATAAATGTTATCTCAGCTTTTAAGGTGCTTGTTTTAATATGGCAGGATAGTGTGTATAGGTGCATTATACATTCCATGATAAAGTTAAGAAACCAAACAGTTATAAACCAAAAATGTCTTTTTGAGTTCAGCGTAAATACTCACAGCACATTTAATTTCTAGTTCTTCATGTTTTTTCCTCAGCGCTTCAGCTGTTTCATATGAGTCCCCTATCTTATTCTGGGATACAAGAAGTTTGTCACCTGGACCAAGAATCCAATCAATCACCTTCAAAAAAAAATTTGGATATATGGAAAACTTTCCATAATTATGTAACCATGTTATGTATTTTTCTGCTTAAGAGGTACATGCTGAAATTACTATGATTTAAAGAAATGTAGAAACTCTGATACAGATGATATGTTATTTAGATAATTCCAAGTTTCATTGGCCTTTGTTTTTTGTGTCTTAAAATGAATTTTCTGATACTATGTGAATTACAGTAAACCAAATTAATTTCCATGTATGAACTCTAAAGTATCACCATCATGCTCTTTCATCACTCTCAGGCATTTTGATGTTACTTTGCACTTTCTAGATGAGAATCCAATGGATTCCAGTGTTAAATAAGCCATCGCATAAGCCTATAAAGTACAGTGTAAATTATGCATGATATAAGGCCATTGCAATTGCAAATTCTAAGCATTTTTTACAATGAGATTAAGTCAATAGATAAAAAAAAATTAAATGTGGATGCAGAAACTCTTATTCACAGAAAAGTTTAGTATTAGTTTCCATATTCTGAGAATGCTTTGTAAATAGAAGTGGATATATATTTTTTAAAAAAAGAAGAATGAAAAAATAGCATGCTTAAGACTATCGCACTAGCTTATTTCAACAGCAAAAGAGCTAAGGTATGATGGATTTTCAGCAATATAATGATTAAAACCATACTTCTAAAGCATGCAAGATTTAGTCAGAGATGCCCAACCAGTCATGAGAGACAGTATTCAAATAGTTGATATTTGATGAAAAATTACCATTTAAGAAAATTTAGCAATTTTTCACAGAGATTGTCGACATATAATGCAAACAATTAAGTAACCAACCAAGAAAAAAAATGACCCAGCATTTCAAATAACTGTTACAACTAAAGGCATTAGTAGAGTCAAATATTGATTTTACAGTAATTTTCCAGAATTCAGTATATTCAAAAACCACCATTGCAATTAAGCAACATAGTTTTACCTCATGACAAGATTTGGATGTACAGCCATGGCGAGAAGTTTTGCATCACACTTGAACTTTAACTAAATCTATCTTCAAACCATACTCATATAGCTTGACACTCTACCCATGACCACCTCCAGATGTCTGCATCTAATACTTCTGAGTGAGTCATGGTCTGTATGCAAATCATGTTTTCTACATTCGATTTTAAATTGTCAGATTTTTCAATTTTGGTAATTTTTCCATTAAGTATATGGAAAAATTAAAAGCAATATGCACTTCAATATGTTAATTTATCAGGTTTAATTAGAATTTATCAAGCAAAATTTTTTATATTCTAAAGTGATGCAAAACTTTTGGCAATGGCAGTATATACAATTCAATTTGAGAGTTAGGAAAAATTTTATAGCAACCTTTTGAGGCCCAGGTTATTTCATAAGGTTTAATAGGGAATCAAACTTGAAGACTTAAATGCCAAGGCATCTCATTATTGTTTTTATTTCAGAAAGTGGCCCTTTTCAAGGTTATCAGTAACAGCATGAAAATCATGTTTGTCCAACTAGAAAGTCATTCAAGTCCATAATGTTACATTAAAAAGTGAAGACATCACTAAACAAAGCAATTTAAATTTCACTTAAAATGCACCAGTTAATTAACAGGGTTATATTATACAGTGATACACAATACATATCTTTGCTGAGATCAAGTGCTGATTGGTTTGCAATGGCCATCATGGACAGATTTCAGGCATCATTATATCTTATTTTGTTGTTGTTTCTGATTTCGTGACCATGGCATCATTGCAAAAGTCACTGATGCTATGTCAAATCACTAGCATAAATGGATCAACCATTGCAAAAATAATCTCCAGCAATCTGTTATAATTTTAAATCTCTGTCATTTCTGTGCAGGTCACATGATAGCCATGTAAGAAACAGACTTTGATGAAGGGGTTCTAATCACAACATACTTGTATAATGATCATTTTCAATCTGAAAAGAATTTTATGAAGTTAATTAGTGATTATCACCATGCTGAAACATCAGTTTATATGTCTAGCATGATTCAAGAATGTTCTGCTCATTCTGTTTTGACTTATCAACACCATTGTATGTCCATATAGAGGAAAATAAATCTTTATTATAAATTTGTCTGAAATTCTCATAAACGTTTTTTGTTTAACAGCTTTGTAAAATAAAAAAAAAAAACAAACGTAGAAAGATTGTATGCTAAACACTAAATTGTCTTTCCTGTTTGCTTGTTTGTCAATTTTTTTTATAAGACAGACAAGATAAATGTTCTTACCGATTTCATTGACTGCTGTAGTTCTGTGACCATTAGGTTTTGATTTAAGAATCTGTCCTTGTTTTTTTGATATTCATGTAACTTTTCCATTTTTAATTCAAGATGATGAATCATTTGCTTCACCAACTTTTGTGCTTCCAAGTCATCTAATGTTGTAGGCATATCTTCAACATCAAAATCCATTTCATCATTACTGTTTAGATGTCTCAGCAAAGTTTTACCTAAAACCAATAAATGCAGATCAAATTACTTTTTTATAAATTTAAACTATTTGCTTTTGACAAAATAAATACTATAAAAATATAAACAACTTACAGCTATTTATTCTGTAACCTGCTTTTGATACTGCTTATTATTAATCATTAAACTACAACACAGCAGTACTAATCAACAGAAAATCTGCCAAAATAAAATAAACAATTTAAAAGGTGCAATTTTGTTGATTATTATTATTATTATTAGAGAGAAAACAAACTTGTTTATGTGCAATATATTACTCTTGATTTTCACATTCAAAGCAGTAGCCAGAAACCACATTGTAAAGACATGAAATGTCCATCCACATGATGTTCTGTTTTAACTTGACAATTAGACTGCCTGTAATTAAAGTAACAAAAACAAAATTAGTTCTGTGTTCACTGCAAAATTATTAAATATACCTCTTTTAGGAAGTGGATGGTCAAGTGCATAACATACTGGCTTTCTGTGGCAGTGGTCTTAGTTTAAGCTCCATTGGAGACAGACTTGGTTTAGCCAACTTTCCACAGATGCTTTCTGCTTTCTTTTCTGTAACCATACCTCAACACAAATTTTCTCCTACAGCTAAACAGAGAATTCTAGTAAGAAATTTCCTTTTTCAGTTGAAGATGAAGTACCTGGCTCCACAAGCAGCAGAAATAGCAACACTTTGCTAGAGGTAATCAGAGCATTACACAACATTATTAAGTATGTCTACAGTTCTAAACAGTGATATTTAAAGAAGAAATTCATTTAATTGAATTCATATTTTAGAGAAAACGAATTCTTTTAGTAAAATGTGTAAGAAATTTAGTAAATTGCACACAAAAAAAACATTACTTAGCAATGCTAAAATAGTCAGATTTTAAACACTCTTGAGTATTTTATTTTGAACAAGTAAAGCACAGCCAATGTCATCAACACTTGGTAGTCTTGCTTACTATGTCTTTGCAGATAGGTCACATTAGTATAGTGTCCAAAATTATGAAGGAGAATCACAGACATTGGTTGTTCAACTTCCACACAGTCTTACAAATATTTTTTTTTTAATTTTCTTTATCTGTCAATATTTTGTCTCAGAAGTAGAGTATTTTTTCTATATGTAACTAATTCTAAAGCACATCATTCTCATTACTGAGACACTGCAAAATCATAAATTCCCAGGTACACAATTAACTGTTTCGCTGTTAAGTTTTCTCAATGTATAGCATATAATAGTAGTAGTTTTCTACATCTTATTACACTGTACAATGACCTTTTAACAAATCAAAGTGGCTATTTTACAAGAAATTCGGCAGGCCACAATGCTGGGCCTACTACAGTTTTCAATAATATTATCCTGGCAACATGTGGCCTGCAGCAACAAACAGTTAAATAATGAATGAAAATTTTTATATTTACTTTAATTAGAAAATAATGTGTTAAAAACATATCTGTAATAACCCTTCAAAGGATTAACCTGTAAATGTTTCCACAGTTTCACAAGCTGTAGGAAACATATAGCCCATGAAACCTTGGCAATTTATACTTATAAAATTATTGTCAAGATTAATACCCATTTCTTGTAGATATTCAGGCATACTCTAAGGTAGACTATAGCAATTTTCAGTCAATTTACTTTCCTGGAGTTTATATATCTGCCATCTATTATATATTCACAATTCATGTTTAAATTTACATCAGAATCTTATGCTTTAATTTTTAATACAAGTTGCTTTTCTTACCAAGTTACTTTCACTTCTCAATCTGTCATAAAATGTTAAACTTGAATTACCTTCAGCAATAAGTTGTTTAGGAACAGTCATGACAGACTCCTGCCAATGCCGCTGTCTTTGCAGAGACTCAACAGGACTAATTGGACTTTCTCGTGCATATGCTCTGGTCAGCTGAATCTCAGCAGAGTCCAAGTGTGTGGAAGCAGCACGAGCTTCCCTCAGGAATTTTTCCAGGTCCTGCCAATAGAAACAATGTTGCATCACCACATTTCTTAGCACAGCATTTGCATTTTCAACAAACTATAGGAAAAGTATTACATGAATATCATCATTCTTAAATAAATGTTAGTAGTAATAAACAAAACAAACATTTTTTCACAAGTAAATAACAATTAAAAAACTACTTTATTTCTTCATTTAAGATAACATCCAATATTTACACAAACTGCTTTCAAAAAATCTAATATCATAATAATTCTAATTGTATTTACTCACCAATCTATTTTCTAACCAGAGTTTGTGGTTGTATTTCAGCTGTCCTCCTAAACTAACCATCAACTGGAAAGGGCTCACATATGATGGTAATTTCTTTGGAGTCATATACAGTACCTGGGAAAAACATTTTTTAAAAGGCATATACTAGAGACATCCAAAGGAAACCCAGCTGAATAAGGCAATTCTAGTTAAACCAGCTCTCATTTGAACATCATTTATATATTGAACTTCTTTTACTTTATTAATCATGAAAACAAAATATAAAACATTAGACAAACTATAAAAAAACTAATAATCTATATTGCTAAATATTTTTCAAGGTGAGTCAGAATTCAGAATAAAAGCTTGCTAAACAGAGCAGAGATCATAATCTAAATGCCTATAAAAATAAACATCCACATATTAAGATGTAGAAAAAAAATTATATGCAAAAAGTAAAACCATACATCTCTCAATCCTCAATTTAATGAAAATTAAACTTATCAATAATGACTCAAATAAAAGAAAAAAATTAAACTAGTACATGACACCAAAAATGTCTGTGTAATACTGAGATTTAAATGACATTCTGGTAAATTCCATGTAAACTCTTTTTGTTTCTTCCACAAGTGCATTTCAAGCTTTTAACACCACATCTGCTGTAATAAAATTTATTGATGTTTCAGCAAATTTCCATCCTCAAGGTAGACCTGACAAAGTAGAATTATTTCAAAGATTTTCCAAAGAATCAAACTAGGAAAAAATGATTCAAATGAAACTCCAGCATCATAAAAAAAACTGAATCTATAATTTTGACATTTAATGCTGTCACAAAAAAGAAAACAAAAGCAATTCCCAATAATTTCTGCATATCTTATTATTTTCACTGAACTTAAATAATTTTTTGCAGTAGTAACACATATTTTACAATCTAATATTCATTTTATTGAGCAAATTTCACTTTATTCAAAATTTTTAATCACTACAAAAATGTGTCATAAAATGTAAGATAAATATTTTTTCCACTTATGCTTTCAAAACATTTCAAGCAATGCTACAAAATATTTATTAATCATTAAGACAACCTAAATATATTCAGATACATCATTTTAAAACTACATTAATGAACTCTCTAAAACATTTTTCTCCAAATATTCTGCCTGTATTTCATACCACCACTAATCAGAAGTATTTAAGCAGATACAAAATGTTTTTGGGATCTGATCAGGTTAGAATAAACTAAAGTACGCTGACATGTTGATGATAACTTTCAGTGGTATACATATCCACTTCTATCTGGTTAGGTTCCAAGCTGAAAAATTTGCTTGGTAGAACATACAAAAGAAAAAAAACTTGTTACCTTCACATTCAAATCTGCACTTAACCGCTGTCCCTCAGGTAAATTCTGGCTACTAGAACTAACCACAAGAATCTGTTTCAGATTTTTTAAAAGACACTTCTGCAATTATGATTAAAAATAAAATTTGTTAATCTTAAGTAAATTAATGTAATAGCTACACAAAACTGTTTTCATATCTTTACTTTCAAGAATTATTTCAGCAAAAGTTTTAAAAAAGGTAACAATGATAAAGTTATAATCACCTGTCAGAAAAAATCTTAATGTTAATTATCCCCAAAAAAATATATTAGCATTGTTACTAATTGTTTAAATAAATTCTCCTTTCTTTTTTACCATTGCTTTTGGAATTAAGAGTTTTAAAATTTACAAACAATAATTATGGTTTTCCTTTCCGTTGTCAGCCTACTGAAATTAACTCACAGCAAATCTTCAGCACATTTATCATGCATTAAACCTTAGCAAACATGAAAATCAGGAGGGAAAATCTTTAGAATATAAAACAATGACATTCAAAGCTCTTACACAGACCAGAAAATAACAAGTTTAAAAAAAGCAAACACACACATTCTCTTTGTCTCTTTGACCACTTTATTAGGACCTATGTACCTTTCAAACTTGGGCCTGACCTGTGCTGCAAATGCAAATTAGGTCTGACAGGTAATCCCACTATATACAACTTGGGCAAGCTCATACACATTTGCAATCAATGGAAAAAGGCACAGATATTACAGCATTCAAAAAAGTGTGATAGTGAACATGTCTAGCAGATGTCAGAGTGGTCAAGAGGGTTTTGTTGGTAGGCTGCTTAAAAAATTGATCATTTGAGTTTATCAGCAATGGAAAAAGATGAAAAAAATGTCTACTGCAAGGTGGAATTGTGACCACAAACAAGTAATAACAAAAAGAAGAAAGGGAGTTAGACAGGATAGTAAAGTCCAAATGTCATCAAACAAAAAACTAACTAACAGAGACATTCAATGCAGAGCAATCAACATCCACCTCCAGCTCTATCTTGTAAAGAACATTATAAGAAATGGACTATGACAGTAGGAGATCATTGCATACATAAGCCATTGATCACAGTTACCAATATGATAAGATGCCTAATGATGTAAAACACAAACCTTGGACTAAAGAAAAATGGTGAAAGGTGATTGTGATGCACAACAAGTCACACACTTCAATGTTTTTTGGTTCTTTTTGTTTTTTTTTTGTTTTTGAATAGATGAGAGAAGACAGATTTGGAGAAAGCCACACAAATCATTTAACTCCTCTTGTATGGTTCCAAATGTCCAAGCCTCTGGTAGTGAAGTCAGGTTTTAGGACATGTTTTGTTGGCATACAGCAGGCCTCCTGATCCCTTTAGAAGACAGAATGAATGCTAAAGTTTACCTAAGCATCATTTCCAGTCAACTGTATCTTATGATGTTTCATGTGTACTTTGATGGGGACAGCCACTTCCAAGACAAAAATGTTCCCATTTACTGTACCCATACCGTCATGTTCACTAAACCATGAATGCATGCACAGAAATTCCAGGCATCTCCCATCACGAGCACAATCCCTGGATCTCAATCTAAATGAGCATCTGTGAGATGAACATGAAAAATTCATCTGATATCAGGGTCCTCTGCCTACCACAATCCATACATTGTATACAATATTAATGATTGAATGATACAATGTTGTGTCATGGCTGTTATTTGAGCAAAAGATGGCCCATCCCATTGTTAGGTATAGGTCCTAATAAAGTGACCAGCCAGCATGCTTATATAGTCTATAAATTTTTCTAATTATCCATTTCAAATTTCTTCACAGATTTATAGATCTCTTTTCCAAATAAAACTTTCCACTGATAATAAAATTATTTGCACACACTAAAAAAAACACTCATAAAAAAATAATCAAATAAATCTGACACAGGTGAAATCCGTGGCCGGACAGATGACCGACGGACATTTGGCCAAACGGACATTTCACCGACGAATATTTGGCCGAACGGATATCTGGCAGAATGGACATACAGTCTTTGAATTTTCTTTGCTATTTTTATTTCTTCTTTGTAACTGCTTTATAAAACAAACTATAAAAACAATAAAAGGATAACATCATTGTATGATAAAAAAATCTCTATTGCACATGTACTATAGTATAAAAGATATTAATTATAAAGTAATTGTTTTAAAAAAATGCACTATAAAATTTAATGTCCTTAGATATTTAAAGATTGTGGGCAATTACTCTCAATAAATCAACTCTAGGATACTCCTTATATTTCTCAATGACAGACTTCAGTTTTGTGTTTAATATCTGGTATTTCATCTTAGATATCCGTTCGGCCAAATGTTTGTCGGTGAAATGTCCATTCGGCCAAATATCCGTCGGTGAAATGTCTGTCGGCCAAATATCTGTTGGCCATCTGTCCGGGAGTCATGAAATCATGAGTCATAAAATGGATTCTATTTGAACATAACAAACAATTACACATAAAACTTGTAGTTTCTAGTCAAGAATAGAATGACTTTCCCTTAATTAGGAAAAAAATGTCTATTATCTTTGTATACAAAGTTCTCATCCATTAAATGCAAATTATATTTTTTCTTGGAATTTTAAAAACTAAATGAAAAAAAAAAAAAAAAACCAAACATGTAGTCTAAATCACCACAAAATAAGCCAAGAAAAATCTTACACTTAATATATTTCACAAATTTCTTTGAAAAAACTGGAATTTAGCATATTTTCCTTAAATCTGCAATTAGAAAATCTAAGAAAGCATTTTGCTCACATGCAAGGCATCAAATAGATGACCTAAGTCCAGCCAAGAGCCATATCTGTTATCAATAACAACAGTAAATCCGTGTTTCCTTGATTCTGTGCTGAAAAAAAATACATACATATATTATTTAAAGTCTACAAGATTTTACTAACATATCTTTTTCATTTTGTTTAAACTAAATGAGATATTACTTTCTTTTGTCATTTTTCTTTTTCTTAAGTAGTAATTTTATGTATCTATTTTGAACCGTTGTTGTTTTATTAAACATCTTTTCAAGAGATTTCAATTTCAAATAGTTTCAAGTTTTTTAAAGCATTCAGTACAGAAAAAATAAATAAACCAGGTCTTTCTTTATCTGTAAGGTTTCAATAAATTCTGTGTTACATATGCCATATTGCATTTCCAAGGAACAGTTATTTAATCAACAAGATGATCAACAAATAGGGGTTTAAGTAATTTAAAATGTATTGGTTTATTTTTTTTTTAATCGTTTAACTGTGCATACCTGGGAATTTGTGACAAATATTGTAAGCAATCATGCAATTCTTTCCATGTAAACTCAGTCTCAACATCGTGTGGTGGCAATGTCAATATTGGACCCCCTTCCTTGTCTTGGCCACCTTAAGAAAAAGTTCATAAATTTCAGATTCCATTTTAAGAGAAATATTCAGCAGTTCTAGTAATCTCAAATAATTTGTTTTAAAAAAATTTCTTTAAAATTATTTTCTATAAAAACATGCATTCTTTCACATGTAAATAAATTAAAATAAACATTGTTAAACAATACGTACTAAAAGATTTTTTTTAAATTAACAATACATTTTAATATTTTTAGAACATATTTTAAGGTCATTAAAATAGAAATGGTGGATAAATAAAGCAGCTTGTATCAAAGATGTCTAAATCTGAAAAACAAACAAACATTTTCATATTATTTCAGAAAAGTTAAACTTCAATCTAGATTTTATTTTCAAAAAAATCATAATTGAAAAAAAAAAAAAACTTTCCATAAATACAAACAGTGGAAAATCAAAATGGGTGGTTATTTAAATTTGGGTGACATTTTAAAAATAAAACAAGAACCTTTAGCTCATGCGCATGTTATCCACCAATTTTTGTGGAAGTAGCAGGGAATATTGGTCTGTAAATCACTTAAAATATGCTGAAAACTAAATGCAATCAAAGATTAGCTTTTCTTTGTTCATCTATAATTTATTTTTTTTTTTGTAAAAAAGGCTAAAACTACTTGGCATATATGTCTGCAATATCCTATCATACCATAAAATTAATATAAATCAGTATAGATTTACCATGAAAATGACCAACTCATTTACTATCTTAGAGCAGTCACAATCTAATTTGAACTGTAAACACAACATTAACAATGTAGGTATTCTTGATTTGTTGATAAAGGAACATAACACTATACATGTGGTGTATTATAAGTCTTAGATTTATAAATATAATGTGCAAGCAGTCTATGGAATATTTCACAACAGTAGTAATAATAGTTCACTACTGAATGTAGTTGAGTAAGTTTCTATGCTGTAAAGAATTTTAAAAGAGCACTTAAGATGCCAAAAACAAATTTTATTTTTCTCTTGATTAAAATTAAACCAATATCTTTAAAACACATTAACAGTGGTGACCTAAATTATTGCTTCTGCATGTTTAAACTAAATATTAAGCTTTCACTGCATGTCATAATGTAAAAATGAATGTCATTCTGATATTCACAGAACCTTTGAATTAAATATTCTTAAGTTATTTCTTGAGGAAGAGCAACTATAGAGTAATAAAGCAATTGGCTTAAATAAATGCACCTTTAAAACATTGTTTTGATTAATGAATATTTTAACAAAAATATATATAAATGACAAATCAAAAACAAAGCAAATGCTAAAACATTGCAGTAACAGTTTTAACCACAAATGCATATTTCCCTGAAAAAGTATGACACTAATGCAGCAAAAAAATTTATTTTGAATCTGAGGCAACATTTGTAATTCTTCTTTGATAATTACATGATAAATCTAAACTAACAGTGTGCATAATTCCAAAGCAGTTACTAGTTACTGTCTCTGATATGTCAGTGTAATATGACAAAAAAACTCCATTTTGTTATGAAATTGTCTTGACAATCCTTTGTTGAATCTTCTTTGGAATATTTTTGGTGATTAATTATGACTATCACTGTATTTTGCTTTCTTTATTTTTTTCACATTTTAGTTCTCCATTTTAATTTGAATGTTTTTAAAGCTACAAGTGTTTCAAACATCAACACTTATGTCAGGCTGCTGAATGAAATAAAAACAAATACACTTCACTGTCCTCGTTGTATGGGACAATAATGATGTCAGTTTTGTTACATAACTAGAATATTTATAAACTTAATTCAAATAAAAGTATGAACGGATAATGTTGTCATTTGGCACCAAATTTTTTTTATATTAAAGCAAAGTGAGATAATTCTTATAACATGGCAGTAGTAGTAGTGGAAAATTCTAAAATGACTTGCCTTCTAACAAAAATATACTGTGCATAAAAGTAAAAGATACTGTATTTTTTCTATTTAATTTCATTAAGTACGTTTTAAGAGTCCATTAATCAGAAATTGGTAGTCGTTTATTGCTCAATGCTCAGTGTCAAAAACTGCAGATTACATAGAAGTTAAACACACACACAGAGTCTTTTTAATAAAATGTAAGGCCCCCTTTACAAATACAGCCCAAGCATCATCTCTTTATGTATGGAGCTGTGTGCTTGTATTATGAGAAACCTGTGGTATATTTTTCAATTGCAGCAGTATGCAGATCATCCAGCATCCTTGTTGCATCTTGACAATTATAGATAACTATTGCAAAATGTTCAATCATGAAAAGGTCCAGCAACATGGCAGATTAATGGAAATAGCCTATATGAAATTCTTCAAAATACTGCAACAATGGGGATGTGCAATGTTATCTTGGTAAACAAATCCCAGACCAAATGTAAAAATAGACCTGCAAATGGCAGGAAAATTTTGTCCTTGATGAACACACATTACACATCCTCTGATGATCATACATTAGTTCTGTCATACTCCATGCCTTGTTTGCCTGTGTAGCCTTCATCTCAAGCATAAAAAATGAACAGGTTAACTTTTTGTTAAGTGTTGTCAACAAGGCATTGTGAAAATAGAATGCAAAATATTCCATAAAAACTATTTGATCTTCTTTGGCACTAATTTTATATGTGGCATATGTGCATAAAAAATTCCTGCGTAATATGTGAAGTGCACCTCAGATCACTTTTAGCAAAAATAGTTTAAGCTATACATGCAGGAATCAGTTTAATGTACATGATTTGATTCTGAATAGGCTATAGACAAAGTTTGCATAACTATTATATTTGTTTTTTTTCAAATTTCCACTAAGAAAGTCCAATATCACTAACATTTTGTGCATATATTAATAATTGTTGGCATATAAAAAACTATTTAAAGAAAACAAACATAGGGAAGTCCAGAGCTAAAAGTAACAGGAGTAAGTTGTAACAATACCTCTATTAGAAAGAATTATTACACTCCTGACATTCTGCAGTTCACATGACTATAACATGATTTTACATCCTCATATTCTGAAAAAATCTGAAGGAAACCAATTTGTCAACTGGAAACATCAGAATGTAAGTTTTGGCTCATGCACATTTCTTTATTCAGAACAATGTAAGCTTGCTATGTCTATGTATTAATATCAGTTAAAACTACACTAGAGCTGTTTTGATAGGTCACCAAGGTTAAAAGTTAAACATCGAACTAATTCTTAAATTGTTGAACTATTATCCAAATGAGGTTGCATGGAGCTAATGTAACAAAGTAATGTGGGTATGTTGTAACAGTGTTGCAACTTGCCTCAAGTGGTATATAAGTCAGAATATTCACTCACATGCACGCACACACGCACGAAATGTCTGATGCGTCACTTGTGATACAGATGATGTGCTTGAGTTTGACCATTTGCTAGGATAGGGGCACAGAAAAGAGAAGGCAAACAACCAAACAAAAAAAGTAGAAATGGGTTAGCACAACTAAAGAAAACAATTAAAACCAATGCAAAAAAGTTGAGCAAGAGTGAAAAAAATCAAACTGTGCAAAATTCCACAAGCAACCTATTGATCAGAGAGATAGTTCCAGCACTGACAGTAATTCTGATGATGACAGCTTAGCTTCTGTATGTCACCAAATGTCCAGTGATAAAAAACAAGAAAATGAAGTTGAAATGCAAGAGTACACACAAACAGACTATGGTGTGGATAACAGTCATTTTGTATTAGTAGTATTTGCTACAAAAAAACTCTGAAACACTATCTAGGGAAAGTTTTTAAAGTTGATGAAGTTTGTACCAAGTTTGTAAAAAGGTAGCCATGTATAAAAACTAAACTTGTTTTCCCAAACAAAAGGACATCAGTGAACATAGTAAGAATGAAATTATTCTAAAATTGCCAAACCACACTCACATGTCAGGTACTAAGCACAATACCAGTAGTCTGATTTTCAGAGTTTCACTGGAACAGTTCAATATCAGTTAGACTTTATAACTGTTGGTTTATTCAATAACTACAGTTACTGTAAATAATAAGAAAGTGTATCTTTACATAACTGGAATGGGTTAATCAAAATGTAATACAAGTTTATTGTAAATTCATTGTTTGTTTTTTTTTTTATTTTGTTACTAAATAAAAAAATTTGCAATAAAATGTATATAGTGTTACTTACTGAACCAGTAAAAAGATATTGTTGTTACACCTTTCACCACAATGAGATAAGTTGTAACAAAATAATGAATCATAATCCAGAATTCTGCTTCTGATCTATACAAAATTAAAAAGGCAATCCATGCAAAATCATTGGCTAATAAATCCTAAAGTTTTGAAAAAAGTTAAAAAAGGTTGATTTTTTTTTACAAATAGTCCTGATCTTCCCTATACAGAGAAAGGGTGAAAAAATAACATTTTAATAAATAAAAACAAGAGTTATAGGAAAATGCAAGAATACTTCTTTATAAAGATCGTGAACAGAGTATAATGATGTTCAAAATTCTTTTTTAATGCTTAATCAATATCACAAGCAAGCTTTTAAAAGAGTGAGCTACTGCACTTTTTTCCTTGTACAAAGTATAATTATTTATTTGAAAAATTACAAGTTTGACCGACTGTTAGTTTATCACACATAAGAGAAAATGTCTGAATCACAAGCTGATTCAAATTACCAAAGTATATAGGGCTTCAAAGCCCATCATGAACAATTGTGTACTTTTGAAAACCAGAAGCACATAACCTAAAAAAACTTCTGACATATACCATCATGAAAGAACCTTTGCTAAAAAAACTATATAATAATGGTCTCCAAAAAACATCAAAGGTCATCACGAGTAGCTATTTTGTTGGAGTCAGGGCAGCCAATACAGCATCATTATCAAAACTTGATAGTGTGCATGTTTGTTTGTTTTTTTTGCAAATATATAATATAATAGATAGTTTTCTAAGTATATTCGTTTTGTTGTTGTTCAGATAGCCGTTGAAATTAAGTAGTTTCTGTTTTTCATACTGCAAAGAGCATAATGAAAATGTTAATGCCAAATAAATCCCAAATGCTTGCCTCAGTCAGATATCTAGATTCAATTTTGTTTAGCCTTGGAAAATTAATCACAATATCTTCACATCAACATAAAATAAGTCATTGAAATACTATGGTATAAGATAAAATGTATCCTCTGATAAAATAAACATATGCATCAGGTTATAGTTTGTTATTAAGTTAAGGACTTGTTGAAGAAAAGATTTCAACCCCTGCAACTATAAGAATATGAATATGAATACATTGATTAAGATTATAAAAACTTTAATTTTTTTAATGTTAGATTTATGTAAATGTCTAAAGTTCACAAGAAAACTAGGCACCTACCAGTAAGAATGACTATTTCCTGCTGAAGCAACTTTATAATATTAGCAGCTTCCAATCTCCCTGCAAATAATAATAATAATAAAACTTTACCAATAAAAAACAATTTTTATGTACAATTTACTTACAAAATGTCTTGTTACAAATGCTTTCTTTTATTACATTCTTGTAAGAGAGATTCCCTATTGTTAATCAAAAATAGGTACTGTAGATTTAATTAATATGTCTGCATGTCATTTAAAAGTGGCTGCAATAAATGTATTAGAAGAGTTAGCCTCTTCAACTTTTAGCTAATAAATTATTATTATTCACATATACAAAACAAAGGAAAAATTATTTAATTTTTTGCATACAGCTCTATGACTGTGTAAAACGAAACCAAGCATTTGCAGACAACTTAGTCTCATAATAATTATTAACCTAATATTTAAATCAAATTTGTTTCACATATTTATTATGCACTGAATTCTACCAAATATTTATATATTTATCAACTGTAGGTTGTTTTTTTGAGTTCAGGTCTGCTTTTAGCATAACAAATCAAAAATGCTCAACAAAAATAATTAAAGCTGCTCAAACATTTTACATGCTAACTATTTAATACTTCATGGTAGGATCATCACATCTCCAAGCAGTTTTTACTTATGTTGCATTTTAGGAATGCACTTCTTTTTTTTTTTTTTTTACAGTAAGTAAAACAATGCTTCATTCAAACCAGTTTCTTTTTAAACTTTTTTCACAAGATACTCTATAATTTGCCTTAGTTAATAAGTGAATAATTGTATCAGTTAAAGCCCACCAGAAAAAGTTTTCTCCTTGACCTACCTTCAAAGAAGACTTCTGTGCTTCCTCTTGAAGAACCCTGTTCACTTCGCATAGAGTTATTTAAGGAGGATGCAAAATCAGGTTGATATGCCATATTGCATGTTAATCTGCAAATAATTTTGATGCATAAATAATAAAACAAAGAATGCATATCATAAGTGATTTGTTTAAAGAAATGCAAGCTGAACTGCAAATTCCACCAAAAGATGAGTTTGTTATAATCAACTCAACAGTCATATAATTGCAAACATTCATATATAGTTTTTTTATTTCTGCTATCATTCATCATGGGTACAGCTAGTCAGTCTACCTTCTTGATTACATTCTTTCTTTTTGCATATTAACTGCAAAAAGTATAAGCAAAAAATATTCTAAAAGACATGTAAAAAATACAAATTATTTTTGTTTCTTTTTGTTTACTCAAATTACTGTTCGAGGTTTCTTTGTACATATAGTAACTAGAAAATTGAAGGAAGACCTTTATGGACTCACAGCAATCATTTCTTTAATCAAAGTAATACATAAACCTACTACATAAGTTGTAAGACTTCCTGTCTATCCACCTAGTTGTATAAGTACTTGAAGAGGATACAGTCTGCTAAGTGCCTACAATTAAAGGAAGGAAACAAATTTCTAAAGAGTTGCAACCATTTTAGTCTTCATAATAATGATACTTATT
Source organism: Nautilus pompilius (assembly GCA_018389105.1). Classification (NCBI taxonomy): domain Eukaryota; kingdom Metazoa; phylum Mollusca; class Cephalopoda; order Nautilida; family Nautilidae; genus Nautilus; species Nautilus pompilius. Next base: position 622,830 of record JACATO010002171.1, read on the forward strand.
CTTTTTTTACTTAAATACTATAGTGAAAAATACTATACAAATTTATCAAGTTCAAACATTTTTTTAAACTAATTTCATGGATGTTACATATACTATAAAAATAGCATCATCTAAGTAACTCATCCTCTTGAAAAATGGCATATGCCAAATTATGTATCTGATAATGAAACAGCATAATAAAATACAAAAGTGTATTGTTACTGTTTTTCTTAAATTAATGATAATAATAATAATAATAATACAAACTAATTTTGTGTGCCATACCACTCTAAAAATCATGAATTCAAAGCATAAGGTAAATTTTCAAGCTTTATAATTAAAATCTGCACAATTATAACAGTATACTTGCATCAGTACTATCCATTCAGGATATTTTGATGATGGAGTATGAATAATTTCCTAAAATAATACAAATTATTTATGATTTCAAGAGGCTCAATCAGATGAGTGACATCAGGAGATTAGAAGTTAAAAGCATAGGGAAATAGGTGGATTTGATTCATTTGTTTTAGCTACAATGTTTATAGAATGTAACTATTCTCAATTGACTTTTGATTTTATTTTTCACTCAGCAGATAAATGATGCTAAGGAATTGCCAGTTTTAATTGTTTGAATATAATAAATTTTTCTTTACAAAAATTTATATAACTAATATTCTCCATTTTTACAAGTTTTATATTACTTTATGCAGAAATTTAATTTGTTGCATCTAAAGGCATAAAACTACATTAAATTCCTATGTATCAGCTGTCTCCAACATCATAGTAAACCAAAATCACCAAAGTCTACTAATCCACAAAATTGATGGTACACATACATAATATTTATGCTGAAGTATACAGTACATGAAAAAACATTTATTTCTGTAATACCATTGTCAGTTTTGGTCAAAGATACACAAGTATCTCTTCTCAAATTCCTCCTACCATGCATGACTGGGTTTTTTTTTAGAATTACAGTAGTTCAAATCCACCAGTGTCAATCATATCCTAAGCGTTACGAAGAACACAGGCATACTGCAAACTGAAAAAAAAAACTATTAATACAACAGTGTCCAACTTGAGCTATTACCGCTGTTATCAGGCATTAGTATAGAAGTATAATTTCTTTTAAGTTTTCCAACTATTTAAAAAATAGTTGCATCAGGACCATATATCATTACAAAAATTAACTGTTTTCATTTTAATTTTCTTTCAAAATTACGCAAAATTACGATCAATTAAAATTTAATGATATATAAAATAATTAATAAATTAGAAAGTGCCTACACAAATTCTATTCAACAGTTTCGATGCATCTAGGAAAGGTGATATACGTAAATATAAAGTTAGATTAATTTGATTATCGGCAAAACTTTAACAATCTCTGTTGGCTGCCATCACACGTTACTGGACCAAAATTAATGCCGAAGACGAACCTGAGCGGATAACAAGCGAGTGTCGACGGCAGCACCCTGCGTACGTCAAATGGGGAAAACCTTGTGGAGCGGGACACACCTGGGACGCGAAACTAACGCAAGCACCCCCAACTTTCTTTACTTACCGACCGCAATTCGAAAACCTGCTGCGAGCAAAAGTCCAAACGACTTACCTGGAGTTACGAAAGTCCCCAGCGGCGATCGCTGCGTGGAGTTTAGGTTACACCTGATTTCGCCTGAACAGGTACCCCGGAAGGGGGGGGCCAGCTCGCTAACCTGTTGCACGCACTGCCGAGCTCTTCCGTTAAAGGGCGGGGCGATGGCTGCTATCGACAGATTACCGACGAAAGGTACAACTCCCGTCACCGGCTTCCTCCCTTCTCCTCATCGCGGAGGGGCCGCTTCGCCATCCACCCCGTCGGGGCTCACGGAAACGGTTCTTAATTTAATCTAAAGCCCCCTAACAACAACAACAACAAAAAAAACGCATTTGCGGAGAGTAGACGAAACGCTGGAGGAAAATCATTTCAGTGCACAGCCATTTTATGCGTGTTTGTTTGTTGTTGTTGTTGTTTTAACTTAGATTTATTTCCCGGCCCCCAGGTGCTTTTAACAGCGAATGGGTTTCGAACTCAGCGCGTTTATAAAATCGGATAACTTCTGCGGAACCGTCGTTATCCGTTCTATCAGGAGAGCACCGACGTTTGACACATTCCGATCTTCACGGGTCAAGGTCATCGTCCATCCCCTCCCTCAACGAACCTAAAGATGGAACACCTTGCCCAGATGTTTGTTACTCTGGTTCACCCTTTGACTTCTTCAAACAGTTTAATAAAAGTTTATTATTATTATTATTATTATTATTATTGGCATTTTGAATAATGGGGAAATTGTTTATTTACGATTAGTTAGATTTTAAAAATATTTCATTCTACATAATGTAAAACTAACCAGGGGCCAATATTTTAAAAGGTACATCATGATATGACGATGGTCATCACAAGTCTCTGTGTAGGAGTTGAACCCTTCAAGTCATCTAAGTTAATTAATAACTTGAGAACTTCCTCATTCAAAGTGGGTTTTTTTTTCATTTGTTTGTTTTTGGTGAGGGAGGGAAGTTACTTAACAGTGTAAAATCTGTTACTCTGGTCTATAGTATGTGGAGATGCTGCTTGCGCCATTTCCCAACCTAAGAACACATATCTACAGCTGGCTGGCGAACAGTCAGTCACCAAGGGATTGCTGGTGGTATTCAACCGCCAGGAAAGAATAAACCTGGTACTTTGTTTTCTTGGCAAACAAATGGTTTTACTAATAAAATACATGAGATTCCCCTTTCTTCAGCTCACATATGCACAGCGACTCTATCTTTGATCTTCTACCTGGAATTTCATCTAAGTCAAAAACAAAGTGTCTTTTCTTCATGGATGGTTATCTGTAAAGTCAAAATAAATTCATCACCCTGATTGATGCCTGCTGATAAAATAATACAACTAAATGAATACAGCTGGCGGGCTAATTTTGGAGAATACATAGAGCAGTGATTAGTGCATCATGTTCAAGTTTTATGCAATCTAACTGTTTCATTACAGTGTAAGTAACAACAAAGACAGACATAATAACACATTTTTGTTTTATATTTTGTTTCACAGGATGGCAAGAAACAAATGCATAAAAATGAATAAACAGGTCATCTCATTTTCTCAGATAGCTTATCAAGGTCAAAAGATTGTATCTCGAATTCATCACAAAATTTTTACAATTTTTTTTTTCTTAACATTCTGATATAAACAATGTTCTCAGCAATCTCTTAGTAACAGCCAGTCACTCTTTCCACGTGCACTATGCAAACCTACCTAACGTATGATGTGGCATCTGTTTATGAAGTTGTATATTCCAATTCCTTATTCCTGATTATCAACAAACTGCAGCTTCCATTACTACTGATAATAAAAATAGAATCCTTCAACAAAATTCTTTTTTTTATGTATTAAAAGTTTAAGAAATCTGTAAGTTATTTTAATCTGAATGAAAAACATAATTCATGCTTGAAGTTAGTTTAGCTTCACCTATTCTTCAGAAAAAATATTAGACTTCAAAAAATAAAAATACCCATGGTAAAACTGCGATTTCAAGAAAACAATATAAATCCTCTATGAAAGGAAAGCTGTGCAACAAAACATCTTATATAACAAATTATACAATTAACCAGAGATTAGAGCTGCCAGTTTTTTTGTTTTTTTTTTTTGCTAATTATAATCACTTTAAAAGATTATGTAATTTTTTTATTGTCTCAGTCAAGTAATGATATCCTATGATATTGTTGGTAGGGTAGAAAAGGACTAGTTGCTACTGAGTTAAGTTGTTACAGCACCAGTAATTCTTAATTAAGCCAGTAAATGATCCGTAATTGCCACCAGATCCTTAAATCATAGATTCAAAATTCAAAACACATAAAATCAATTATAGCTGATCTATATACTGAATTATGAATTACTAGTGTTGTAACAACCTACCCCTATCCGAAGGTCAAGGCATATGGCATTGACTATAATTTACCTGTTTAATTAGAAATGAGCTCATCCATGCTTAATTAGAAACACTGGTTACTCCTGTTCAAAGGTTAAACCACGTGACTTTAATTATAGTTTATCTGTGCATCTAATTAGGATTTAAAGATCAAAGCAAACATATGTTAACTACAGCTCATCGGCATGTTTAATAGTGAACCACTGGTGCTGCCAACAGCTTTAACCCTGTCCAAACGCCGAAGTATATTGACGTCAACTATAGCTTACCTGTTTGTATGGGAACTATGGGATAGCATTACCCTTGTAAGCATTAACGTTGTTACCTTGATACTGTTAGTGGACACAGGCTGTCTTAATAAAATGATATACAGATTGTCCTAGGTACAAACAAGGTGTTTTAATCTCTCTCTCTCTCTCTCTTGTAACAGCTCCTCCACAATTAATTGTTAGCACATATTACATTTGCCTTCCAAGCCTACCTAATGGACGACGGGTATAAAGGTGTTAGAACTGCCTGGCTTATCTAGGGAGAGGTGGGGGGGGAGATATTATCTTAAACTGCTGCTGTCAACTCTTGGTTCTGTGATCAATCAAATGATAGCATTCGGAAAAGCAAAATATATCAATAAATTGTTTGAACTCTCTCTCTCTCTCTCCCTCTCAACAAGTTACCACCATCATCGCTGCTATTGACTCTCAAACAGAAATGATAATCTAAAATTATCGTCATACCAGATCAGCATTTTAAGGGGGAAGAAATTAATTACAATCTTCATTAAAAAAAAAAAAAATTAAAATTATTAAAACGGGAAAACGTTTACGAACGACGATCGCATAACATAACATCATAACATAACCGGCCGAGAACAATGGCGGTGCCGTTGGTCCTGTTATTACTAGACTACTAGTAATGACTATCCGCTTGGAAAAGCATCTTTAAGATCCTTATTAGTTTTTTTTTTTTTCTTTATGGCGAGGAAACGGATTTAAGGGGGTTTTCGCAACCCCCTGACGACTACACAGCAACAGCAGCAACAACAAAACTTCTCCATTCCGAAATTCAACGAAGCAGACGACAACGCATCCATTAGGTTCAAAGTTCGAGCTTGGTCCCCCCCTCCCACACACAACAATACTTGCCTCTTTGAGATATTAGAATTATTCCAATAATGATCTTTTCTTTTTTTTTTTTCCAAAATGTTGTGCACATCGTCTCATGCAGACACCTTAACCTCAAGTATTTAAGGCGAGCAGCACAACAAATGCGGGTTTTAACTGGCACCAACAAATATGGCGAAATCTCCCTCGTGCGTTGTTGTTGTTGTTGTTTTTGTTTTTTTTTCACGTAGGTTAGAGACGATCCGTCAGAAGTTCTCGCACCAAAAGTTACAATTATTTTCTGTGCGAATGTTTTAGTTTTTAATTAAACTAATATCATTAACAAAACAAAGAGAAAAAAGTGTTTAGTTTGTTTTGTTTGTTTTTTGTTTTTTTTTTCTCCTAAGATAATGGAAATCGTTTGATGTCGGGAGTTTCCGTTGTGCTCCGACTAATTGGAAAAAAAAAAAAACAAAAAAAAAAAAACACTGCAATCGAATCAAAACCGAACACAGTCCGGAAACATCTTGGAGAATGTTATTCTATAAAGAGGCGGTCGTTACTGGGGAACTCCCGGTGAATCGCTTGAACAAAAATGGCCTAGTTGTGGAGTTACAATATACAGAAACGCAGGTATACGCACAAGTTCGAAGAACTCTCTCTCTCTCTCTCTTGTTGTATTGGAGCCAGACGCAGTCTTTGGCACAGCATCTCTCTCTCTCTCTCTTCCTCTCTCTCTCTCTTGTTGTATTGGAGCCAGACGCAGTTTTGGCCCAGCATCTCTCTCTCTCTCTCTCTCTTGTTGTATTGGAGCCAGACGCAGTCTTTGCACAGCATATCTCTCTCTCTCTCTCTTCTCTCTCTCTCGCTTGTTGTATTGGAGCCAGACGCAGTCTTTGGCAAAGCATCTCTCTCTCTCTCCTCTCTCTCTCTCTCTCTCTCTCTCTCTCTCCCTCAGCTTATGTGAAGGTAGGCTAAGTTGCGATAAGACAACTTGCATATCATTTTATTAAAACAACCTGTGTCCAATAACAGTATATCAAGGTCACAACATTAATGCTTATAAGTATAACCTTATTCATAGCTAGCAATTCCTATTCAAACAGGTAAGCTATAATTGACGTCATTTGGACACGCGCTCACTGAAGGCTTTACGTCAGGTGATGGGCCAGGCCGTGACTGTCTCCGTCTTCTCGTTCGTTCCACTGGAGGTGTAAGATTGGGGAACCATCTTCCATAAAATAAAAATAATGGCCTCTTCAGACAAATAACTGGACAATCAGAAGTCCCTCAGAAAATGCTGATGGACCGGGCAGAAGTTGCAACTCCTTCGTGACCGTCCACTGGCCCAAATCGCACCCCACTCCTAAGATTGAGTTTGATGGAGACCCGGGGATATTATGGATTTGGAGCACTTTTTTGCCTATTTCTGTTTTGCCATCTCTCATGCTTTATGCCAAGCACTCCATTGTTAATTTACGTTGGTTATGTCAGTTCCGGTTTTTATATACCAACTGTAAAGCTGAATCATAGTTAATACGAACAAAACCCTTTTAATTTCAACACGTTACTGGTAGTACAGAACGCATACAGATACTACGACTTTCACTACCTGATTACCTGTAGGGTTTATCATAGTCATACGCTGTTGCATTTCAATCATTACAGAGCAGTATAATTAGAATAAAACATTTAAAGCACAATGAAGTGAAGGTAAAACCAAACCAAGACTCCAATGTTACCTTAGCACAGCCGTTAAATCAGTTGCTTTATACTTTCCACACAACAAGTCTTCAATAATGTCACTGAAATCCAGCCGGTGGAGAATCACACCAGACTGACATTAGTCTCAGCTGATCCATGTTTGAGCTAAGTTGATGTTTGATGGGAGCCAGTTTTGATAATAAGCGTTCGCCTTCAGCTTTAGTTACTCGCAGTATCAAAGATATTCGTGAAGTGATGTCTACGCTGGGAAATGCAAAAATGCAAATTATTTTGTCGCGAAAAGAAAAAAAAGGGCGGAGAAAGTTATGTGGAGATTTTGTTGTTCTCTCTTAGGAACTCTTGCAAAATCCTTCAATAAATCCAAGGGGGTATTTGTCTTGTAATTTATCAGCAGAACCACCGAATACGTCCTTGTAAACCTTTATATGTTTCGGAAGGGGGCTGTAGCTAGGATGGTGCAGTCCACAATGGACCGCTGAGCCCTTTATCTAATTATTTATCCAGAACTAAATTTACGGATTGGAGGGCAAATGGAAAAACGTACCAGTTGACTTTTGCGTGATCTAATATCGCACGTTTTAGTACACAAGTACTCGCCTCCCTTCCTTGTTCCTCATCTAAACCTTGTCTTCTCAAGTTATAACGTTTGTCATACGTACTTTTGAAATCACTCAGTGTTGTGGCATTTATTACCTCATTTGGCTACTCGCTTGTTTCGTGATATCTGTAGTATTTTTGTTTAGGGAAAGCAGGGCTCGTAAAATAGTATGTCCGACGTACCAACCCGGAACAACCTAACACTTTTGTCGAACACCAAAACATTACATGTTGCATCCCGAACGGGGCGTTCGGGTTTTCACTCTATCTGTCATTGCTGTAAAACAAGATAATATCTGAAATTTATAGCAATTAAATGCGCAACGATGATGTGTTTGGTAACTCAGTTACGTTCTAAAGATTATCTTCAAATTTTCTTTGTTATCTATCCTGTGTTGTCAATAAAAAATACTTGATCGTTGCATAGCAACTGCAAAAAACAGCAACAACAACAACAAAAAGACATTCTTTCTGCACAGAGTCTGTCGTGAAGGGGTTAGGCAGACCGACCGACTGACATGTACGAGTCCTATTCACATCTCAGCATGCGACTAGAAATCTGGCAAGTTACTTCTTGGTTAATGTATTTAACTAATTTTGTGATAATGTAACTTTTTTCTGTCTTTACATTTTTAAATAACAGAATTTATTTGAGTTTTTCATTATTTCCACTTCTGATTTGTAATGCGGTGGAGGTATTAAATGTGGTTAACAGATTAAGTCAAAGCCAGTTGCCAGTTAGTGACGTCTACTCCTGTAATTAGGGACAGTCTCACAGGCTCCATCGGCAGAGAAGCTGGGGGGTTAGCCTTCGGTTTTTGTCGTGTTTCGAGAGTTTTCTCTATGCGTTTAGCAGTCGAGAAGAATAGAAGTTTTCCTCTTTTCCCTCATTTTCTCATTCCTTCAATCATACCTCCTCCCTTTCATATTTTTTTTCATTTCTTTCCGCCTCTTCAACCTTCTATTATTTCCTTTTTTTTTATCCTTCCCCTCCTCCTACCACCTCCTCCTCTCTCACCACCCTACTTCTTTCCTTCCTGCTGTCTTTTCTCCAACCTTTCCAAATCCTCTTCCTCTCAGTCCTCTTGCCATCTTCTGTTCGTGAAGCAACTCTTTCCATTTCGTCTCAAGCCTCCTGTTCTTCCCCTTTCTTTCTCTTTCTGTCCACCACTTAAATAATTTTTAAAAAAAACACCTTTTGCTTTCTGTTGTAACTGAAAGTAAATTTTTACTCTACGTTTTATGTTGAGTTTTGGAGAAGTTTGTAGCTAAAGAGATGAATCGATGGGACGCAGTTCGTGAAACTTGCCCAGGGCGCAAAAATGCCTAGGTGGCGCTGTCATAACCCTGACTTCTGCATTTAGATTTGTCAGTGTACATCTTCCGTAAAACTGAGAGAACGATGAAATCATTGCCAAAAAAAGAGAGGAAGAATTCTTCACAAACAGCTGACGGAAGATACGTGGGCTTTCGTCTACCAGCATTTCCGTAATATGTTCATCACGGAAAGGATCAAACTGTGTCAGCAATCACAAGATTCCCAAATAACTGCAATTATTATTGGAACGGGTGGTGGTTTCATTGTCTTCTATAAAGGAAAGATCACATTCAGAGAAACAAAAACGACCTTTTAATCGCAACAACTCGTCCAAGAACATCCGCATCGTACCCATCAGCGTTTCTCTCTCTCTCTCTCTCTCTCTCTCTCTCGTGCCGGATTTTCTTCGATGTATTTCCAAAGTGCCGCCCCCTTCGCGCGATATTTTATTAAAATACCCCGTCAGGTTTTAGTGTTTTGTTTTGGAAAAACCTTCCTCGCGAAACCATTTTAATTCGCCCTTTTTTCGGGGGTGGGGTGCTGGTGGTGGTTGCTTCCATACTTCCGAGATGGTTTTGACGGCCATTTTTTTGCAGGTTCCAAACTGCGTCACGTTCGCGCCGCGGTACTGGCCAATAAAGCTGCCACGTGACTTGATCAAAAAGGGTCAGGCTACGTGTTTGGGCAGCAGCTGCTGTCTTCGGCTCACGGAAACAGCCGCGTTGCGCCGACCCACGAAGTCACTCACCAAACTGTATTCCAAATAACGTACACTGACTGGTTTCTTCTTGTGCCACTCCGGAATCCTCTGCTTTCTGACCTTTGCATTCTTTGTCATATGCTCTCTTTCCGGACTTAAGTAATGTAGCCATAGTTAGACATATTTCGTTAAAAATGAGGGTAATTAATTTGCAGAAGCACCAATCAAACCGGTAGAGCTTCCAGTTGTAGTGTGTATTTTAGTCTTTATTCGATCACATGTATTTATTAATGCTTACGTGTTTATGTTTAATATCTTTCCCATATGGAACAACAATTATATATGCACTATGTAAATAACCAATATATTTTTAGTTCTAAAACAACGATATATATATATAATTTTAACATATGTGTACTTAAAATACCAAAGTATTGAATGTTGATTGATCAATGGCATCAAGTTCAAGTAGTCTGGGTACCAGGATCCGATCAAATCTTCATATTATTGATTTTAACTCTTAATCCAGGAGAAGATAGAGAAAGATCGTTAACTTTTTTGTGCTACAGGATTTTAAAATGGTAACAATCCCTTATTATCTGTACGGTCGGGGATTGGTGATCTGTTTGCTTTTGTCTCTTTTTGTTATATGCACATATTTAAGCTGTGAAAAGGTTTCTTTTGTCCCCGGCTCGTGCGACATCAGGGCATCGTTCAAACTTCCCCCCCGGGGGTTAGGGTTATCGGTAGGACGTCCGGTTTTATCTGGACATATTCTCTGTTTTTTTGGGGGGGTGTTAAGGTGCCAAATTCCATCCGGGAAATCGACAGAATGTCCGTCAGCCTTTTCTAATAGCTTGCCATGGACCCTTTTTTTTTTTTTTTTTACCGATTAGGCTACGATCGAAAACCAATAACACGTGGACGGTTTGGTGATATTACGGAATTTATTGGTCTAAAACGTTTTAAAAACGGAGTTCGTGCTATTCCTCGAGCATTTGCGTGATCTACTCCAGGCGGTCAGTCCGACCGACCGCAGGCCTTACTCGCGGCTGGATAGTTTTTACCCAGCACCGGAATCTTATTGACGGCTGTGTAGGATCGAGGAAAGTAATGGTACTTATTTTCATCCTGGTGCAACTAATGCAGTTTTGCATTGGTTATTTTGCAGCTACTAGACCGCGTATAGCAGAGCTATCCACCAGAATCTTCTGGTAAAATACTAATCTAATGGTTACATTTTGTACTCGGGCAAAACGTGAACAATATTCTAAACTGAAGAGAGAAAAAAACCCGTTAACTTATAAGTTCTAAATGCAACCTAAGAGCTTCTGAGTTTTAAAACGCCTTTCTTCTTCTTCTTCTTCTTCTTCTTCTTCTTCTTCATATATTATAATTCCGAAAACAATTAATTAGCAAAATTGCTGAATTCTTTTTCTTCATCCCATGACTACGATGGCGATGTATGGAGATTGTTCAGCCAAATTAATGCTCAGCTGACAAAAGAACGAAACTGACAGTTGGCTAAATCCGAACTGCTCAGAAAGATTGAGCGGTCTGCAGAATATGATTAAGAATTTAGAAGCATTTTTTTTGTTGTTTTTTTTTAATCTTCCATTTTTAAAAAAAAAAAAATAAATGTTTCTTAGACTAAAATGAATATTGTCTTTTTGAAGTCTGGTGCCTTAAAATGTTCTCCAGTTTTATATTACCTACGACAAAGTTTATACTTTGAAATAGTTTCGTATTGGTTACTCGAGTATGTCGGCGACTTGTGATTCTTGGAAAAATAAATAAAGGATTCTCCCTACTCACAACCTGGTTACTTTCTCCACCTTGGATACCCCAGATCCCTGATATAAATCAGGTCAAGAACCTGTTGGAGTATCTGCATCGTGAGCTGAGAACAAACAGTCCACGCCCCCCGCCAATAGGATAGAATTAAAGGAAGATTCACAAAAGAGTTTATGGAAACACCTACTGGCCAAACAGGGTACTAAAGGACTCCTCCTGCTTTGAAAGGTGGTTCGACCAAGTACTAGCAAAGAATTTCACTCTATTGCTTGTCTTTATTTGCCGTTTTCCTCAACAGATAAGCATAAGTAAACAAAAAGGATGTGTAACAATTACACACATTTGGTTTTGAATAATTAAACTAAATACTACGCGTCGTGGTCCGGAGGAACCCGCTTGCAGAGCTCACTTCCGGTTCAAGACACGTGACGTAATAACGGGAACATTATTCTACCAAATCCAGTTGTCGTAAAAACTGCGTCAAGTGCAGTTATATTACATTGGTGTTGATGAGGAAGACTAACCAAGAACAGACAAAACAAATCCAACTTTATCAGTTTGAACTGCACAGGCAACTGATCAATTTATTTCAGCTTAGAAAAAAAGAAATTGTTTACAGCAATGTAGGCATCAAAACAAAAGAAACTTATCTTTCGCATGGTTTCTGCTTAACTAAGTAAATACAATTACTTGCCCGGGACAGCTTTCCGCTTGACAGATTCCAGAGGTTGAGTTCGTATTTTTAGAAGAACACTGAAATGAACCCATACGCAGTTTTAACAAAGTTTTATTTGTGGATTTAATTAAGTCTGTGCCATTAACATACTTCATTGTTCCTTCCGGTCGAAGTTCGGAGTCCACAGTAACAAAGAGCTTTTTTGCCCACGACAACCTACGTCATCCAGTACATAAGCTAACCTGAAAGGCCTCACTGACAGAATCGAGTCAGAACAGACTTAATTATTTACAGGCTGATAGGTTCCTAAGTATAACAAGAGCCGGTCGAGCTGATTTAGCGGGACTTGGTGAACGGATCTAACTTATCATCCGAAGCCGGGGAACACGGCTGTTACCTACAAAGCGAGGGACGTGGGGTACAGCAGGATTTAAAAAAAAAAAAGAAACAGGCGAGTTCTCTCCCCCTCCGAAGCCGGGGAACACGGCTGTTACCTACAAAGCGAGGGACGTGGCGTACAGCAGGATAAAAAAAAAACAGGCGAGTTCTCTCCCCCTCCCCATCTTCCGACAACCGCGCACTCTTCCCGTGTCGCGGCGTGGCGACTCACATGAGACCCGCCGAACAAGTTTCGCCAGTATCTTATCACCCGCGGCTCCTTTTGTTATTTTTAGAATGCCCTGAAACGTCTTCGCTTTCTACTTATCTTAATGGCGAAACCTAACACTTCAATAAACACTACAAAGGGGGGGGGAGAGGTAAGACCCTTCCCTTCTTTTTTGTTTTTGTTTTTGTTGTTCCCGTTTGTTCTCAGCTCCAGAAGATAAACGACGACGAATGCGCAATGTAACTTCAACACGACAGACCCGAGTTTTATTTTTAGTGCCCTCCTTTAATCTGACCTCGCGGTTCGGCTTCTCGTTAGCCAGCCAGCCTGTACGAGCGGTTCGCCCCCGAAGGCGATGAAAAGCTAAATGCCAGAACCCTATTTACGCCATCCATTATTCGAGGCCCAGAAGTTGATTTTAACCAGGTGCGTTCTTACGAACCAGGTATCCAAGCATTATGTATCTTATAACTTTCGCAGTAGACTTATTTATTTCTTTTTACTTAATGTAGTTACAATCTGGAAATTAATGTCGCCTAACCAATGCATTAAAAACTAGTTATCAGATTAACTCTTCACCCATAGTAGGCTGCTGAAAATACTCGCCTCTTGCCAGCTGTGCGGGTTCAGTCTATGTATATTTTAAATTAGAAAATTATTTTTCGCCAACTAATGAAGCGTTGGAAAAAGTGGATTTTTCAACATAGAAAGTCTTTATGTCAGACTCATCTTTAAGTATACGAACCAAGCAAAAACATTCCCTTTTTGTCGCCTTAACTTTAAGGTAGTGGTATCACGTGATCTTTCTCCGCCGCCACATTTCCAAAAGTTGGTATTTTTAAAGATTTTTTTAATCGTTACATCGACGTTTCACTGACGTGAAATTTCTGTTAAGATGTCTCACCTGTCGTAATAACCTTTTTTTTTTTTTTTCACTTAGGTTTTCGTGCAGTTATGTTTTCCAAACTAGACGGAAGTCGACACCGGGTGGTTTTCCGTGGTGGATCCGGCTCGCCGCAAGTTTACAGATCTACCAGCTGCGGTGGTAAATATCCTCGTGACTCGTGGTGTGATGCTCTCTGAACGAAAACAATTCAAATCCCGTGTGTGAAACGGCTAAGAACCTACCTTGCAAAGCAGGTGCGCCATTATAACAGCTTAAGGAGCTCAGTTGTAGAGCGTTGTCAGTGTGCAATGCTGCTTTTTTCTTTCATGCTCGAAAGAGAGAGAGAGATGGTGAGAGAGAGAGAGAGAGAGAGAGAAAGAGAGAGAGAGAGAGAGATGGTAGAGATAGAGAGAGAGAGAGAGAGAAAGAAAAGGTGAGAGCGATAGAGAGAGAGAGAGATGGTGAGAGAGATAGAGAGAGAGATGGTGAGAGAGAAGAGAGATGGTGAGAGGGAGAGAGAGATGGTGAGAGAGAGAGAGATGGTGAGATAGAGAGAGAGAGAGAGAAAGAGAGAGACGAGAGAGAGAGAGAGAGCGAACGAGAGCGAGAGAGCTGGTGAGAGAGAGCGATGGTGTGAGAGAGAGAGAGCGGAGAGCTGGCGAGGATCTGGTGAGGGAGGAGAGAGATGGTGCGAGAGAGAGATTGGTGCGCGCGAGACGCGATGCGTGGTGAGCGCGCGGCTCTCTGGCGTGGTTTGAGCTCGAGAGAGCTGCCTAGAGAGAGCGAGCGCTGCTCCCGCCGCTGTGCTGCTACCCCCAAGCGATCGTAGATCGGGCTTCCCTTCCTCCTCCCGGTCGCTCGATTGAGAGCTCTCTCCTATCGTCGCTCGCTTCTTGTATCCTCTCTCGAGCGAGAGCTCTCGCGATTTGTTGACGCGCGCTCTCGGAGAGAGAGCTCGCGAGCTCGGCGCGCTCGCGAGCGCGAGAGCTCGAGAGATGGTGTCTCTAGAGCGGATGGCGCGCGCTCGCCTGGATTGGGGGAGACGAACGGCAGAGGCGCGCATGGATTGCGACGAGCGCTCTGGTTTGTGTCCTGGCGCGAGAGCGCAGCTCTTTTGTGTGGCGCGGGCGCGCGCGCTGGTGCGCGAGACGCGCGCGCTCGCTGAGTTCGCGAGCGCGAGCGCTGGTGCTAGCGCGCGCTGGTGTGCGCGCGCGCGCGCAGCGCGCGCTGGATGGCGCGAGCGCGCGAGAGATGTTGCGCGCGCGAGAGCTGGTGTTCTCGCGAGCGCGCGCTTGGTGCGACTACGCGCGCGAGCGCGCGCGCGCGCTCGCGACGCGCGCTGCGAACGCGCGAGGCGCGCGCGCGAGAGGCGCGCCTGGGTGCGCGGAGCTCGCTCGCGCGAGTGGTCAGCGCGCGCGCCTGGTGGCGCGCGGGCGCCGCCGCTGGTATGCGCTCGCGAGGCTGGGCCATCAGCGACGCGCTCTAGCGCGCTCGAGCGCGCGCGCGCGCCGCGCTCGCCCTCTCGCGCTGGAGCGCTGGCGCGAGCTGGTGCCGCGCGCGCTCGCTGGTGTGCGCGCGCGCTCGTGCGCGCGCGCGACGCGGCGGCGCGCGCGCGAGATGACGCGCGCAGCGCGCGCCGCGCTGGTGCGCCGGCGCGCGCTCGGCGCGCGAAGCGCGCGCTAAGTGCGCGGGAGCGCGCGCTGGTGCGCTCGCCGCGCTGGTGTGCGCGACTACTAGCATCGCTCTCCTCGCGAGGGCGAGGAGCGCGCGCAGCGCTCGAGAGACGCGAGCCGCTCGTCTGATTTGCAGCGGGCGCGAGCGCCTGGTGAGAGACGCGCAGCGCTGGGGGTCGCGAGAGATTGTGCGCGAGAAGAGCGCGCGGAGAGATGGTGTTCGCGCGTGATGCGCGCGAGAGCAGAGCTGCTGCTGATGCGCGCGACGCATCGACTAGCGCGCGCGCGAGCGCGCGCGAGCGCGCGCGCCGTTTTCCTTCCCCCTAACTCCGCCCTCGCTTCTGCCTTAATTTTTTTTGTCAGAATCAGATCATAGTTGGTGCCCACGAAAGAAACCCTTCCTCGAGTTTTGGTTCAGTATAAAATCGTTAGAATTAAACAAAAAACGTTATATGAAATTAAATTCTGCCTGACTGTCACAGCGCTTGGCAAATATCTTGTGACCATCACAACGGTGTCACGTGCTATCCAAGCTGTCTAATGTCAGTAACAGGAGAAATGGAAAAAAAAAAAAAATCGGCGCTCTTAGATCAGGTCGATTATGGAATCTATGGATTTCCCACAGATGGTTGAGACAAAAGGGGGAACGTAGAATAACTGATCCAGTACCTTTCAGACTGATGACACGAGCCCCACTTATCCGCTCGATGGGATTCTCCCGTCATGATGATTCTCCTCGTGATGAGGACGTTGCATCCACATAACGGCGTCAAGCAGATAACAGAAATTAGCAACAAATATGGATGGGAGGACAATGGGGACTTTTAGCTATTAAATACCACAAAAGTTGTGTTTGTTTTTTTTAAATCTTTATTTTCTCCCTTTTTAATATCCAACGAGGGATAAGTTAACACCTTTGGCAGCGCATCTACCACTCGTGGTCACTGAGCGCGTATTGGAATTGTTGGAAACAAATCTGTTGGTATTCAGAAGCGGGTTAAAGGTCAAATAACTTGGTAGCGAGACTCTTGAAGATTTTTTGTCTCTCTTCCTATCATTCCAGTTCTTTTATCTGCTTATATAATAACGGTCATCGTAAAGAACGTTAGCTGGATCCTGTCCGGTTCTTTTCTGTCACCGTTTAGAGAGATGCTACCTGTTTGAAGAAAGCTTCTTAGTAAACAAAGGCCCTGGTCGTTTTCAGTAGGTTTAAGAATCTCCGGGGGGGGCGGGACCGTAAGAGGGCGTGGCTGTTGCCACCCCCACATGGTTTGTTTCTTTTGTCTGATTTAATATGAACGCGAGTGGTGCTTAATTTTGGGGTTTTTTTTATTTTTGAGTCAGAATTTGCTAATAAATACAATATTGTGCGTTTACTACTTCGTTCACGATCAACGAAACTGAAGAAATAAACACGTCAGCCAAACAGTTTACTACAGTTTGACCCCTTCCACACCATAATCGCCCGAGAGTACATTGTCTCATTTATTTCGGCTCAGAATGAGATCAGCCGACAGAATTGCAGTGAAGGAACACGTACTTGCGCACGTTTCCCGGGAAAGGCGACCGGCCTTTTCCCAAACAGTTTGTTTTGCAAGGAAAAGTTCCTCCCTACTGATGCGGAGCTCGGTTGGCATCGTTTGAATACAGCAAGCACCAATGGCGCGATTTCTGGTCAACTCGCAGAGCCTAAGTAAAGTGACTTCGAGGTCTCATACACCTGTTCGGTAATAGCTGCTCCCTTCCAAGTTGCTTAGTGGTATGGCGAAGATCGGATCATCGCACCTCAAAAGCCACCAGGTTTCCGGCCGGTTTTGGATTTGAAGACTTCTTTCGTCTTCTGCGCCATGCTCTCCACTTTTGAGGCCACTCATAATTTCCCGAACTTCCAGTGGAGAATCTACATGGAGCCAAATTTCCCTGTCTCATAATGACGGGTGTTGGCGGTGTTCCAATTACCTAGAACCTACCTTGTCGAAGCTTGTTCTTTACAATGGCAGCCCTGACACGCGCCAGCTGATTGTCGGCATCTTCGTGCTGCGCAACCTTTGAGCGACAAGCAAATACTCATCCATCAGCTACCGTGAAGCCTGCTGCATCCGTTATCGACGAGCAAGTCTTTTCTGTCGGTGTTCAGAAAATTCTGTAGCCCACCACCAACACGGGTAATAATGGCTTGATTGACTGCCGACTCATAACGGATGGCAGCCTATCAAACCGACACGGACGGTACAAATGTTTCGTTCCAATAACATCGCTTTCGTCGAGAACAAGAAACAGTTTTCCAGAGACCTGACCCTTCTCTTTCCCGCTACTTTAGTCACCCTGCTCCGCATGTGGTTTCCGACGGTGAAGTGAGTGAGGCCCATGTCGCGAAATAGTTTCTTGATTTCAGGACTGTGTAGCTTCTTCGATGGCATATCCGCTGACAGAAGGGATGTTACGAGATCCTTCGCAAAATCAGAAGCCAACAGGGGTCCTGCCGATTTCCCTAATCGGCTTTTGATGCTGCGGCTGCCTCGCGATGACTGTTGACGTGGTACGATCGCTTCCCGTCCTGTACCATGCAGTTGCAGTTTGCAATACAGCTCGGTTGTCTGGTGTAGGCGTGAACTCTATCGGCGATTATACTTCGACGACAAAGCAGCCGCCGTAGGAATCCTTCGACTCAGCTATGGCACGAACGTCCACTAAATCGCTTGGTAACAAATCAGAATACGAACAAAAACCAAAAAAAAAAACACCAAGACGACATCGGTTCACAAAGTGCGGCCAAACACCGCAAGTGGATTTCAAATTAACCAATCAGAAACCGCCAAACTTTCCGGAACTATCGCTTTGTTTAAAGTGAAAAGTCTTGTATCGTGAGACATTTTTATCGTGACTACGTCAAAATAAGTCCAGAGAATCTATTAATCCTGGCCTTTGTCAGCCTAACAATAAAACGAATAACATCTCTCAACACCTTATACATTTCACAACCAGCGTCGAAACTTAAAGGTTTTTATATATATATATATATATAAAAAAGAAAGATCGGGTTGACTTTCTTTACCCAGCGCTTAGGTTACCAGGACCCGTGTCCGACTAACAGCATTAACACAAAATCTCGCGGCGAGTGGGAAGAAGCTATTTCGATTTTCAAAATGATTTTCGGTGCAAGCAGCCACCGCCGGTATTCTATTGCACGGAGTACAGTGATAATACAACACCGGACAAAATTGTAAGGCTACCTTCACCACAGCCACTGAATCGCATTAAAAAAAACCATCTAGAACAACTTGCTGGGTCAGAACTCCGTTAAATATATAAATGTATGCATCTATATACATTTGCTTTGTACAGAATTTTGCCGTAGTATTTTCATTCTAAATAAATGGTAAAAAATAGAGGTACCTACGGCAGGTGCCAGGGAATTTTGTTGAAGGGCTGACCGATTAACGATTACCCATACAATAAATGCAAATTATGTCATCCCTTTGCCTCCACTGTGTATCCTGATATTTAAAAGAGAAATGAACGACGAGCACCACATACACGAGATTTTGAAGGCGATAATTTAAGAAAGGATTATCTACTTACCACTGTCAGTTTCTAAGTCGTCGAAGTCGCGTAAAGTTAAATCATATAAGAGTGGAAACCTTTGTGGAAAGTAATAGACCATTTATTTATTTAAAACATACATGCGATCGTAAGCACCTCCACGCCCTCTGTTGATCTTGCAGAAAACGGCGATAGAGAAAGAACTTACAGATTGGTGAGTTCCTAGTACACATTGCGGGGTACATACACCCATCCTTAATCACTCTTTGTATTGTTGGGGGGAGGGTATCACAAAAATATCATTTCAACAGAAAAAAAAAACACTCCCGTCAATGTTCCTCGGCCCGTGTTGACCGGCACGAAGTCAGAAGTTCACTCCCTCGCCATCCCTATGGGTTGGTATTCGCGAATTTCCTGCGCTTCTTGTATCAGGCTGCAGAACGGGCAGAAGAGAACGGAGCACAGGTCGTCGAGGAGCGAGCCTCCGATGTCTCGCTGGCTCCTTATTCGGGACCGAATTTTGACGCGGATGATTAGGTGGACGACCGGAATCAGGTGCGCGCACCCGCACAGGCAGCAGTTCTCCCCGACAGCCTCGGCGTTCTTCCCGAATGTGTAGCACGGCACCATGAACGTGATGACGCACAAGGCCGGGTTCTTAAAGCAGCCCAGCAACTTCTGCTGCCATTTCCCTTGCATCCTCGCGACAAGCCAACGGGGACGAAGTGAGGCGGCGGCGTCGGAAGGAACGCGGAAGTTTTACTTTCTCGTTTGGCCGAGTTCATTTTCCAGTGTGAGGAGTAAAGGGGTTAACTCCAAGAAGCCAGTTCGTGCGCGAACAGGTGGTAACAATAAGCTACAACCACGATGATAGTCGACCGCTCAGCTGCCGGGGCCACCCCACCCCCTTTTTGTTTTAGAGGTGGCAGGAAGCAGCCCTGATCGGCCCGTGTCGAGATGCGACGGAGCTCGGAGTAAAATGAACGGCGCCAGCATAACAAAGGACAGGTGTCGGACGTCCGAGCTCATTCTCCTCAGGTCGCTGATACGATGTCTTTAGTCAGCTGCTTTAGCTATTTTACACGAGTTTCTGCGTGGAAAATACCTGATCACGTGTGTGTTTGCGGGAACTCGCTTATTTTCCTTGTGTTTATACTACTTACGAAGAAAAGAGGAGAGCTTTATTTCAGCCCGCTCTTTCTTTAATGCACCTGTACATTCTCGCACCTGTTCTAAAAGGTAGCGTTCACTGTTCCGGGAGTGTTTCTGCTTTCAGTTCTCCTGTCGCGTTTAAAAGTCGATTAACAGACAAAAAGCCCGTCTGGTGCCGTCGTCTCGTCTTCTCTTCGGGTCGCAAGTACAACGGTCCGGGCCTACAGGACCGCTCAGTCCGGCTGATTTATCAGGAATCGTTTCTACTGCCCATAATAACGTGCTCGGTTTTCAAAAGAAAACTGCGGAACTTCCTTGTGTTGACAGACGTGTCGATATTTCTGAAGGTTCCAACCAGATGTTCAAAACATCGGTTACCTACGAACTCGGCCGCCGCTGCGACCCAACTGTATCCGGGTCCATACGTAGCCAGATTAACAATTCGCGAGAGAGAGAGAGAGAGAGAGAGAGGAGCGAGAGAGAGGATGAGAGATGGAGAGAGAGAGCTGAGAGAGAGAGAGAGAGCGATTCCAGTGAGAGGAGAGGCGAGAGAGAGGTGGAGGGGAGAGAGAGAGGTAGGAGAGAGGAGGGAGAGAGAGGAGGAGGATGAGAGAGAGAGATGCGAGAGAGAGGGAGATGGGAGGGAGGAGCGGAGGAGAGAGAGAGAGAGCTGGAGAGAAGAGGATGGCAGAGAGAGAGAGAGAGAGATGATGGAGAGAGAGAGAGGAGGGAGAGAGAGAGAGAGAGATGGGAGGGAGAGAGAGAGAGCTTCAGTTAATTTACTTTGGTAAAGCTGGATATAATTTCAGCGAAATCTCTCCCTCCTCCCACCACCACCACCTCGGCCACTTATTATTTTTTTCTTCTTCGAAAGTTGGTAGTATTTTACTCAGGTAACAAAAAAAAAAAAAAAATTTTAATAATTACACGTCAGACGGAAAAAAAAGTTCACGGAGACGACATCTTTGTCTCGTTCCCACGAACCACGCCCCAGACACCGTGACAAAAAATGCAATTTAAAAAATAATAATAATAATAATAATAATAATAATAATATAATATTCAAACGGCAAGAGAAAATCAGCTAGACGTTAAAAACGTACAGAAGTCTGGTTCCTCGTTTGTTTGTTTTTTTATTAAAAAAAAGACATTTTATTATTCTCACTTCAGAATTTTTACTTTCGTTCCAAACGACAGTACCCGTGTTACATTCCAAGGGAGACTACTCGGCACTTATTTACATATATATTATATATATACACACACCACAACACACACACACATATATATATATATATATATTTCTTTATTGTCTCGTTTCTTATGCTAAGGTAAAAAAAAAATTAAATAAATTCAAGAAGCTTTAGTTTAAGACCGCCAGTTTTAACCGTGTATTCCAGATGTAACAGTCACGTGACGTGAGAGATTTTTAAATGATCCTCATCTTAATACGTATAAAGGATAACGTTACCTGACTTTTGTTAACTGTACCGAGTGCGCTTACTGAATTAAAATCGAAGGTGAGCTACCTCCGGTGTGCAGCCAGTGGCTGCTAAAGGTTTATCCGTTTAAAATCCGTGCAGGTAAAGGTAGGTTTTCCACCAAGTCCACGGGTCTCTGGCTAAGCGCTTCGCTTCAAGCTCTGGCCATGAACATCTGACCGTACTCCTGATGCTCTTTAGCTTCTTGAATCAGGCTGCAGCAGGGGCAGAGCAGCGAAGTGCACAAATCCCCAAGCGAGGTGCCCGCTATCCCGCGCTTCCGCCGAGTCCTGCCGCGGTTGTAAGCGGCGATGATGACGTTGACGACGGGCACCAGGTAGATCAGCCCACACAGGCGGCAGTCGTCGCCCAGCGCCTCGGCATTTTTCCCGGCCGTGTGGCAAGGCGCCAGAAAGGTGACGAGGCACAGTCCCACGTTGTCAAAGCAGCTGCACAGACCGTGCTTCCAGTCGTCCATCGCTTCCGGTCTTCGGTGAGGGCCAAAGTAAAACTCGGAACTCGGCCACGGGTCGGAGGACGCGAATTGATCCGGTGCTCTAATTAAATATATCGATATTTCGCGTGTGGCAGACGGCAGGTGCTGACTTAGATCTCTCTCTCTCTCTAACCTATTTCCAGGAGAAGCCGAAATGTTGAAGCTAAACAAGCGCTTTCCCTGGACCTGTGCGAGTCAGCGAAGGTATCGAGCACCCCATTACATCAGACCGCCTTCTCCTCCTCCTCGGCCATATTTTTAGTCGTTTGTTCTTAGCCCAGTTGTTTGGTTGCTGCGCTCTGATTTCTCCTTTCACCCAGTCCTCTGGCTATCAGCTGGTCGTTTTTAGTGTTTATGCCGACCACACGGTATTTCTGATTCGTTTGGACTGCTCACCTTCGTGTCTGTCCCGCAGGTACGAAACGGTCCTCTGGGTCTTCTGGCATTGAGACGCGGTCTCAGGGATGTACACTGCCACCGAGAATTCCTTGGAACTGGACATATTATTGACCTTACCAGATATTACACCTTTAATACCGTCGTTCTCTCTATACCTCTATATAGAATGCACATTTTGTTTAACAACGCAAAACCTTTGAAGCCCCTTAGATTCTCCAAACACCACCCCCTTTTTGTCGCGCGCATGCGGTGCCGACAACCTTAACAGCCTAGTTTAAGACTACAATCGAAAAGTGGGGAAAGAATATTAATGTCCTGGAGAGTTAACTCGTCGGCGTGGACATCGTTTTATACCGCAGAAAGAAAAAGGGGACATAACCAGCCCTGTAGGTCCCGTGTCTGTTTCAGTACCCAAACTTGAAATACAGAGGAGGAGGATTGTAGGTATATGCTGTAAGTAGCATAATAACAAATGATTTTGGGCGTCTCTGATCCGCGTAATTTGCAGAACTACCCAATCCGCGGATCACGCAAGGTAATTTCCCTAATCCATGAAGCGGCCGCCCTGCTCGCTTAATCCGCGGAACGGGCGACAACTTTGGAAACATATAACGTAAGGATTTAAAAAAAAAATTATATCATGCAGTTAATTGTAAATTATAATATCACAGATTAGTACATTTCAGAGTAAAATATTCTGGCACAATAAATATCAGTTTGAAAGCACAATTACAGCACTTCATAATGATATTTATTTCCAAAAAAATAAACAAGCGGTAAATGATATCACAGAATATAAGATATCAGTCTGAAGCATCCTGGTATAATAAAATCCTATTTGTTGGATAAATACGTTATTCTTGTCCTTGTCGTCTCCTCAGATTTCGAGTACAGTGTTCATCAAATCAGTGGTTACCTTCAAACCTTTTACCTCTGCCCCAGCGGCTTACAGGATCTAGAACGAGTTCATTGTCCACAGGTCACTGATACGGCGTTCATTTTGGTGATATTCGTTGTCGTTATGTCGTTACTAAACGAATCGAACAGTCACTACCTAGATGTACCACCCACCCTCCAAAGTCACATGACATTTAATAGGTCGTAAGGCCAACCAATTTCTTTGCGTAATCCGCGGATTTGGACAATTCCGTGTTCGGGACACGACATCTATATATTCCAAGAATATATTCTACTGGTTATATATATATAAAAACCAGGATGGAAATAGTTTGTGGTAAAATTCGTTAAAATACACGTTATTCACTGTTTAGTTTTTTAATTTTTCCTTCCCTAACTAAAGATTTATATTCGAGATTCGCTCTTATTATTAATGTTGTGTAAAATTTAAAAAAAAAAACTACATAGAGGAAAAATTACTTAGCTGCCACTGTTTATTGCTAAAGGAATGCCTATACTTGAAGCAAAGGAAAATCAATGTATCAAGGTAAACATTAAATTCAAACAAATTTTGAAACAAATTAAAAAAAGAAAAAAATTCTATTACAGATTAGTAACACGCTACTCACTTATTAACATCTAAGTAGGCGCGTACTTAAAGTGGTCGCTGCTCTCTCTCTCTCTCTGGTATTTTTAAAGTTCGATTTCGACTTTGCATCTGTACTGGCGCGATCTGACACCAGTTGGGGCAGCCATACCATAGTAGTACAGATATTCCAGGTTGATAGAAAGCCTACAAAGGGAGATAAATATTACTAGGTTTTTTTTAAAAAAAAAAAAGAAGTTTGCTTTATTAATATAAGGGACAGAACTCTAATAATAATAATAATAACAACAACAACGAACAAAAGTTAAAATTCAAACTGTTTATAAATAAATCAAGATATAAATAAATGTCCTATTAAACACAAAATATTAATTAAAACTAACTTTTCATTTACTCCACAAATTTATATACAAATTTTAAAAGATAAATAAAAAAGTAAATTGTAAAATCTCTATTTTAAAGAGGATCGTGATAAAAACAGGTTAAAATTACAGAATAAATATTTGAAGAATTTGGGAAGATTTTTTTTCGTAAGCATATAAAAAAGTAAGTGTTTATTTAAAAATTAAGTTAATGATTTTTTGTTTATTTTCTAATGAACATTAATAAATGAAATTTTTAAAAAATTCTATTTATTACTTAATGCCTTACCGTTAAAATTCAAAATAGAATATTAGTATTTCTAAAAATAAATTTAAAAGAAAATTTTGAATTAAATATTTAATAACATAAGCTCATGATTTAGAAAAAAATAATATAGTCAACACGTATTTTTATTTTTAAAATATATGGTTATAAAAATCTAAAATTAAAAATATATATATCAAACCCAAACCCTTACATGTGCCCAGCATCAACACGTAGAGATTTTATGTACTTTTGTTAGTCGATATCTGTGTGGATACGACAGAGTCCGATAGCCAAAGAAAAGTAAGTTATTAATATATATAATCTTACATTTGTTCTTTTCTTGATTTGACGCAGAGATCTTAAAAATAATGCAACCCAGCAGAGAGATAGCAGATGTAGGGGATTCGTCTTGGTAACCAAGCCAACCAACCAACCAACACCTGGGTACTTTTGAGTAGTGGTCAGGGCAGAGGCCAGTGAAGAATTATCCGCGAAACTTCCGCCAAAAAACACCCAGAAACTTCCTCCCAGAACCGCTCTGTTTAGCCGCGGGAAGGGACCAAGCAGCAGACGGGCTGGCTGGTACGGAAGGGCAGGATTAGAAGCCAGAATACCGGTGGGTGAGGGAAGGAGGGGGGGATAACTCGAGGTCCATCTTGAACTGAGCGGGCGCCAGTCATTCATCTCGTTCCCGCGTCCGAGATCTGCGACGTGAAGCCGGGGACGACGACGTGTAGCACAGTCCAGACAGGGTCCGACCACTGACACGGAGAGCGTATCTGTCGACACAGAGCGCACGACAAGCATACACACACTTAATGGCACCATGGTGTGTGTGTGTGTGTGTGTCGCGGTCACGTGGCAGTCTCCTGGCCTTTCTTGACCTTTCTGACGTAGAGATGACGTTTGGCTTCTCCCAGACTCGGGCCATCGCATCGCCCCGCACGTGAATCACTCGGCTCGACTCTCGTCTCTTTCCCATTAGGCCAGCCAACTATCAGCGTGGGGGGGGGGGGTATAGTCCTCCTCTTTCTCCCCCTCCCTCCCTTTTTTAAAAACGAAAGTAGTATCGCGATCGCGTGGAACCCCCACGCGCACTCTGCCAGCGGAACAAAAGCCACTTTGATACAAATGACACATCTCGGACCCCCCCCCGTCCACGGACTCTTTCTCGGTGCCTACACAGACAAATAAACCATCACCGGCGGCTCGGCGTAGTTTATTGCAGGCTATGGAGGGGGCGCGGGCGGCGGTCACATGACATCAAGGCTGCTAAATGGCGCGTGTCTGATGTGCTCGTCATATTCTTTGGAGAATTTGCAAATTGAATATGCAACGGAAACATCTCTTGGCAGCGGGTGCGGTCTATTTTTACACGGAAATCCAAAGAGAGATGAGCTGGTTTTGAAAGCGTATGGTCAACGCCCCTGGTGCGGCTCTAGCGATCGATCTAGGATTATCCTTTCCACTTCGGAGCCACCGAGACCCCAAAAAGGCTTCGTTCGGATCGCCGCTGTTTTTGTACAAAGAAATACGAAACGACGCCCAGTATGAGACGGGTTTATCCAATCTCGTGGACAGCTAGAAAGGTAACGAACCAAACACCTTTTCTTTAAACTTCCTAACACCGTCATCCCCCTGTGGGTACAGTCGCGTTTTAAAGCCGAAACGCGATAGCTCGACAGATTTTCAAGATGAATTATAGCGCGCATCCCGCGTTCACCGTATCACATTTTCTCCCGCCTCCTCCCCTGGAGTTATGGAAGAAATTTGTCATCCACAATTCTCTCGAAACCAGAAAATTAACCCCCCAGCATAATATAAAGCAAGTGTGCGTGTGCGACTCGATTTTTTTTATTATTGGAAGAGGAAGAGTTTCGCCTGTAAGCATTCGAGAAAGGTGATCGGAGGGTCTGGTGGTTAGCCTGATGGTCGAGGGTCGGGACCGGCGCAGCTTACTTCTAGCGCGTGGTTTCTTACTCCATAGTTCCCTCCTCTGGCTCACTGCTGTCAGATGTCCTTAAGATCTCCAAGTCAGAACAGAGGATCGCCAAGAAGAATCACTCGGGAATAAGATCATGTGATATTTCCAACAACAACAAAACAAAAACAAACTCGGTTACCCAGATATATACTTCAGTGCAGACACTAGCCCAAAACAACAACAAGAACATCTCTTATTTAGGGGATACCGGGGCTAGTTGTTATAAGGTCAATTAAACGTATAAGACGAGCTGTAATCAACAACATACGATTTTACGTTTAGATCTAAGGTAAAGCATACGTTGTCAATTAATACTCACCTGCTGCCTTAATGAAAACATACGGCTGCTGCGAGAACTTACGCCTGTAGCAACTAGCCCGGTTTCCTCTACATTGGCAGATAATTTTCAAAAGCTTTAACCCTAACTCCACCTGTGTTCGCGCTGTACAGCAAAAACAGATTTGGCGCAAGTTAGGTATTTAAGATAAAACTGAACGCTAAAGTTAACATTATCGAGGATTTATAATTTTAAAAAAATTTCTAGAAAATGCGCGTCCGATCATGGCTGGAACAAGCAGGCAAACAAAACAACCAGCACAAGACTCGAAATTTTAAAGAATCTGGGGCTGGTTTGGATTGGAGTTTGGAACGACAGCTGGAAGCTATCGAAAAAAAAATTTTTTTTTTTCTTTTTAAATTCCTTTTTGGTTTTTTTTTTTTTTTTTCTAAATTACTTCCCCCCTTTTGTGTGTGTGTGTGTGTGTGTGTGCGTGTGTGTGTGTAACCTTCTGGCAGTGTTTAACAAAAATTCTTGATGTCGACGTAGATCAGAGAGAGAGAGAGAGAGAGAGAGAGAGAGAGAGAGAAGAGAGAGATGACGTCAGTACTAGAGAGAGGGAGAGGGAGAGAGAGAGGAGAGAGAGAGGAGACGTCCAGTACGAGAGAGAGGAGAGCGAAGAAGAGAGAGAGAGAGAGGAGAGAGAGATGACATCGGTACTAGAGAGAGGAGAGAGAGAGAGAGAGAGATGACGTCAGTACTATAGAGAGAGAGAGATGACGTCAGTACTAGAGAGAGAGCGGTTTTCTAAAAGCCAGAGTAAAACTTAGTTACGTTGTGATTTTGTTGTAGATGCGGACAAAAACAAACTCAATGAACAAAAGTAAAAGACACGTTGTAGCTACATAGTTAGACCGAGAAAGCTGGAAGAATTTGGCTTTTTTTTTTTGATTCCTACCTACTTTCAGTAGCTTTCCGTAGTAATAGCTATAATTAAATCCGAAACTTACTTTGTGGAATAGAAGACAGGAGATAAAACCGACAAATGCGGACAGAGAGTCAATGAAATGCGTCGTTGAGAATCTTAGAACTTAAAAAAAAAAAAGACAAACACAAAGTATCCGGTCGGCACGAGTAACTGCTGGATTTATGTTGTGGCTTTAAAAGGGTCAATCGATAGTGCTGCACATTTAGAAATATAACTATGATGGGCTGTAGAGCGCTTCACTGGTAAGGAAAGGTAACTCATTTCTTCCTGATTCTCCCGCCCTCCAGATTTAAAGTTGGACGTTATTCCTAGGGGTAGTTTCTTCACTGTGACTTCCCAACTCAGAGTTAGTTTCTTCAGAGGTGCGTTAACTTAGCACTAGTTTGCAAATTAGTGGTAAAATAGAATCTTAAAAAAAAAAGAAAAAATCTCTTACGCGGGCTGGCTTAATTTGGTAGGATTCTGTCACGCCAGCATCAATGTTGCCGTTAAGAACCTTTAAGCAAAAGTAAACAAACAAATAAGCTGTATATATACTTATTTTAAAGTTTAAAGCCACGAATGGAAGCGTTTTCCGAAATGACGTCACGTCAACAACAAACAAAAATCTTCCGGCTCCCACCATACTTACAACATTCCTGAACGACTGCAGTTTGTTGAAAGGATTTTAAAATATATTCAGAACAATCCATTTCTTTTGCTGAAGAAGCTTTTTTTTTTGTTTTTTTTGACAGCTCGTTATCGGCGTTTCGTTTACGACCGTTCGTGAAAAGCTGGGATGCCTTTTTTTGGCAGCTTTCTCCCCCCACAGCGAAAGTCTCGCGTTGGTATGTTATCTCCCTCTAGTGAAGTTTACCCCCCCCCTCTCTCTCTCTCGCTCTCGTTAATTTGTTGATAAGTAAAATATATATATAGACACATCGATAGTTTTTTTGAATTTTCATTCAAGTAAAAGATACAAAATGATGTCAGATTAAATTTATTGGATAGTTCCTTAGCTGGTTTAACTTATTTATGTGTGTGTGTGTGTGAATACTTACGAGTAAAGTAAACAGTGCTGCCACCTGTTGAAAGTAGATTACCCGCCTTGATTTATCGTCCTCATCAAGTTATCCTGAACCTAAAATAGTTCTAAAACGACGACCCCAAACATACCGAAGAGAAGGTAACGTGCGAAAAATATTTTTTTTAAAAAAAAATGTTGTTGTTTTAAGAAAATATATATATATATATATACACTCTATTTATCTCGGCAATAAAACAAGGAATAAAATCCAACAACTACCCAGTGACACATTAAACAAGTTGGCATTACCTAATTTGGTGACCGATGAAGCAGTCGGCAGATTTCACGTGTCGTATTTCAGGGTGAAAACCCAAGCGGTCAGTTTGTCATGAACCCGGCTACAGATGGCCAGAAAAAAGGAGAAAAGAAAACCAAACATCTCTGGGAGCACGCGCTGCTATTCGTACATTAAGGGGGGTGGATACCAAGTCAGCTACAAGCTGAACCGACGAATTGCATTTCCTCGATCGCCTGAAGAAAGTCGTTTTCTCTCACAGCATCGGGAAAGAGTCTCAGATTATTGTTGGTGGCGGGACCGGCTTTGACAACAACAACAAGATATTCAGTAAAACCAACCAAGATGCTATTTCGGCATGCGATTAAAAGAAAAATAATTGAATGGGGAGATTATGCAAAAAGCTCTTATAATGTTTAAAATAAATACTGTATACTCGTACATTTGTCTATGTTAATTAAATCACGTGATTGATAGCAGTTTATTTTAAAAAATCTCATTTACATTTTACAATCGTGGAAGCTTCCGAGTAGACATGTCGAGTGAATCCTCGCAATTCTCAGGTCAGGTTTTACCAAATCTGGAAAAAAACACGAAAAATATGTGTAGCCTCATGTGTGTGTGTGTGTGTGTGTGTGTCCATATATATCTACCTTGTTTCACATAACACTACATAGGTGGCAGTATTAAACCCTGTTGTTTGTATGGAACAACATTATAAACAGTTAACTAACTAAATAAATGTCAACAAAATATTGACGAAAGGAGAAAATAAACCAAAAGTTCCACAAGATACTCAGATTGCGAACGACGTAACTTAAATAAATTATGTTTCTAAAAAAGGGTTTTAAAAATCAGTAAAACAACAACAGAAAAAAACAAACGAATATAAGCAGAAATTTGATAATTTACACCCTGGTACGAGTGCAGAATCAGGAAGGAGTCTAATGCTTTTCTGCTGAGTTCTAGTGCCTTCGTCCGGTTTGGTTTACTCTCTTTAACACAACAAGGCAGAAAGCAGTCACCCACTCACCCAATGACTTCAGTGCAGGGGAAATATTTGCGGATGCAGCTTCTGCAATACAAATTGCATCGCAGAGTAGCCAGGATTTTCACGCTCTGACCACTAGGAAGTGAACGCCCACAGAAAGACACGGATTTCTGGCAGTCCGACATCTAATTGTGGAAACTGCTTGCTGCCGGCGATCAAAGAGGCAGAATCTAATAATCTCGCAGTTGCGATAAAACTTATTTTTTGTGAACTTTCAAGAAAATTTCTCTTCGTAATATCCAGTCCTTTAACTTCGGGGCTGTAGACACCCCCCCACCCTAAACACCTTTAAGCATCACCTGGTTTTCAGTAAATACCTTTCTCGCCAGAACTACGGCGTAGCCGACCATCGACATCCGGCTGCTACAATGTAACCTAAAGCGACAAAGTATTTCTGCTTTGGACAGGTCGCGGAGAGCCTGGGCAAGTTCAGCGGTATCCTGAACAGGAAGATTCCCCTTCACGGAAGTCCCCGATTTCACCCGAGAGATGGGTCTGCTCCAGACAGTAGCAAAATCAAGCCCGCAGTCACGAGGCACCGTCCCCGCAGCGTGATGGACTCACCACCACCACCGCCAACAGCCAACAGCCGTGGAAATGTTTCCTTAATCGCGCCCTTGTCTCTTCTGTCGCCACAGCGCGGGAGAAACAGGTTTACATTAAGCCGATGTACTCTCCAGCTACGTGGAACTTCGATCTTACCATTTTCTGCACATAGCGACAGCCGCGGTGACGGAAGTCATTCCCTCTTCTGCCCCCTGGCGGTTATTGGCGGGAAAATTGTGGCCCTTGTCTTTTTCTAGGAGTCTCTCGCGGGAATGCCCCCTACGTCATCTATCAGCAATCGCGTTTATTAATAAGACGCCAAAATAGCGTGTGCCCCGTCAGTTTCTTCCCTGTGTCTTTGCAAAAAAAAAAAAAAAAAAAGCCAAGTATTTAAAACTGATTATCTGCCATTACTCGGCTTCTCTGAAGCGTCTCTGCGCCATACTGGTAGATTTAGGCTAGCACCCCACGGAATTTATACTGTTTAACGCTTGGTAAGCTTTTGATAGCATGCTATGTTTTTCCAAAGCCAATTAAAGGCACCATGGCTGCGTTGGTTAGAGTGCGAG